>OZ037995.1:46398694-46523694 GCA_964035705.1 Porites rus
AAGGTACGTCTCTTACTGACGTCAGGACGCTTAACCCTTTAAGTAAGTCCCAAGAGTGACCAACATCAATTTTCTCCCAACACAATCGATATATCGTTAAGAGGAAAGGATATGAGAATTGATATAGTTACCACCAAAGAAAAATGTTTGATCTTATATCAATTTCTCCCAAGTAATTTTTAAGGAAATTGTATGAGAGTAGTCTAGAGAATTGGTAAAAGGTCCAATATCCACAACCGAAAAAGGTTTGAAGGGGTTGTGTCATGGCTGTCTACTTTATTTTTTTAATAATTAGCAATTTTTGAATGAGGCTTTCGTATCATCTGAAGAATTATGGTGATCGAGGAGGGTGTTATCTGCCGAGGCCGCAACGCGTATGTGCTTTCTCAGACACTCAGACACTTTTTTTGCAGGTGATGGGAGGCTATGACTTTCCTGGTTCCAATTCTGTAAGTTATTGTTTTTAACCATCTAACTGATGTGACAGTGAAAATGGCCCAATATTCTTGAAAACAACCCTAGGTCTACCTTCTGATGATTGTTAATCGAGCTTGGCACGCCAAGCCTGTAAACAACCAAATTAGCTGACAAACGAGGGATTTTGGTCGTGAACGCAATTTATCTGGCCTATACAACAGCGTTTCAGTACTGTGGGATTTTGCCTATTTTTATATTTTAGCGCAAATTTATTTGTAAAATGATCGCACCAGACTAATTGACCCTCTCCCAAGAGATGGGAAAAAGTCGACTTTACTAGAAGGGCTACCCAAGCAACTAGTTGAGGTAACTCCTCACCCACCCCCTGCCCCCAGGGTAACTCTACTACTCGTGTAGATTAAACTTGTAACACAGTGGGGTACCCTTCCTCCAAGCAAGCGGGATCTAAGAAGGGAAATCGTCTCCATTGTCCTGTAAGTAATAGCCTGCGTGGCAGATGCAAAAAGGCGAGGGGGAAGGGAGAAATTCGCGAAAGTGGGCCCTCTCTCCCCAATCCCCCTCCCTTTTTCCCTTCCTTCCTATCCCCTACCCCTTTCGATGCCTGCTACGCAGGCTATTAGTAATGGTTTGTCCGTTGAATAGCCGTTCATCATCTTTAAAACAACTGGGGTCTGTAGACGCATTTTACAACTGCTACTTTTTCTTGGAAGGAGGAATATTTTACGACTACCTGTTGAATAATCTTTGTAGTAATATTTAGCGCCTGAGGCTTCGGCCAAACGTCGAACTTTTCATGAGAGGAACCAAAGTTAGTGAGTTAAGTTCAGGAAAAGTTCGACGTCTGGTTCAGTTTGTCTGAATGAGTGTGGATCGTCCAAAACATTCTATCCGTCTGCTTCACACGGACAGAACGTCGTAAGATCGTCTCCCAGACAAACGTCGATCTTCACATGCGACGAAATAAACCAATAAATTAAAAATTTGTATGATGATATATATTAAGCCTCGTTCTGGAGACAATTTATTAAAATTGAGCTGAAATTGCTTTTTAATTTGTCTGATTCAGTTTATTGGTTCGACGATCTTAATTTAATTAAAGTCGAAATTTAATTAAGGTCATGAAAAGTTCGTCGTTAAGCCTAGGCCTAAGTCAGTTGTGTGCGCATGTGGTTTGATTTTAGAGTATTGACCTTCATGCTCTGACGGGCTGGATTCCAGAGCGCATGTCCATCAAACGGAACGATCCCAAATTTAATGAGAGTATGCATTTTGATCGGCTCCTGAATGGACTGAGGAAAGGTGAGAGCCATGTGATAAACTCTGAAACACTTATATTGATTAAGATTTAGTTTCTCGTCACCGTATCATAGCAATGTCGGGGCCAGACTGAAGAGTCGAAAAAAAGGGAAAAAGTGCGAGGCTTGCTTTCCAAACTTGATGTGAAAATAAAGGACAGCTTGACCAAAGATTTTGTTTGTTAACAATTAAGCTATCGCGCGAATTTAAAGATTACGATTTGAGTATGTGTTGGCTATTGCAAGTACCAACAGTTTTGGTGGGTTGTGTTATCATTCTTTTTTTTTGTTCAAAAATTAGGGCGTAATTGCGTAAACCAATGAAAACTTTCGTATTAGAGTATCAAGAACAGCAAAAGGGACCCGAATGTTTTCCTCTTTTAGTCACATATGTTCTTACCCCATGATATATCGCGACCTGCTCCCCATTTACGTAATCGGCAAACACATGATCATGAAACTAATCAGTTTTTTTTTTATTTGAACACAGGTGATTGTCTTATCACGGTCGCAACGGGGCCCTTAAGCGACAGCGATGCTGACCGAGCAGGGCTGGTATCTACTCACGCCTATGCCTTGTTGGATATGCGAAAAATCCAGGTAAGTCGTGATTCGTAAAAGGGTTTTGATGAAGTTGCACTGATTTGCCCAGCACATTGTCTACCTCACTGGGGGACAGGTATTGAATACCGATAGCCTGCTCAACTGACGGTGTGGTCTGGCGGATGCGATCCTTCCCATTGCCCCTCCCCGACAAAACCGCCAGTTTCGTTACGTAAGATGTTCCCGGTATATATGCGTATTACGGAAGTGTGAGTGAATATCGTTATTGGGCAAGTTCCTTTTTTGCGTTCGTTTCGGTCTATTTTAAATGTGAAAAAAAAGGACGAGGTCAATATCCCATACCAGTATCAATAGCCACTGTAACCGGACAGGTCCGAGAGGGCAGGATCATTCTGTTCGCTCTGGTAGCCAATCAGAACACGGATTCACTGCATGATTCCAGCTCAAGGACCTATTCATATAATAATACTCATTATTAAAAACTGAATCATTGGATAATGCAATTCTATGAGCCATTATACGATGCTCTCCAAATGTGGTAACTGTACGCGTCTGCTCAAAATTAAAAGTGAAAATCGGTTGTTTTCACAAATATAGTCGGGAAGAATTCTCAATATTTTGTGGGCGTTTTTAATAAAACAGTTATTCCGCTACGCGCTACGCGCCTCGTTGGCTTTCAACCATCTCATATCCAATGCGCACTCGTGGAATAATTGTCAATTATTTAAGAGGCTGTGTCACGAAGTTTATCAAAATTCAAATAGTGGGAACTACCACCAAACTGAGTGAAACATAAAAATAACCGCTCAAAATGTTAAAAAAAGAAGGTATAAATAACACAGCATGTACAAAAGGTGGCACGGATGGACAAACTGGAAGAAGATTTAAAAAACGGATTAGAATTGCGATTTTGGAAACTTGTTAGCCTAACAGTTTTTCAACATTTCTTTTTTTGTAACGTTTGATATAATGCTTGGAAGACATAAGTGTTTGACATGAAGCTGATTTCTTAAGTTTGATAGCCAGTAAGGATGCATAATTGGCATTAAAAACAAAATGAACTAAACAGCTGTGACGACGCAGCGCCTTTAAACTTGGAATTACTTAATTATCGACTATATATCTTCCGAATAGGTATAGCTGCAGTTAAATGTAAAGCTCGCTTTCAAAACACGTTGGGGCAATGTTGAGAACCAACAAAGATTGAACAGCGCATTAATCCACTTATGGAACCCTTCTCTTGGCTTGTGATTATATGGAGAAAGGAAATGGTTTAAACGTCTATTTTACTTGTTAAATTTATATGCTAGGATTTTACTGAGTGTGATTATTTATTTGCTTTCTCACAGGGGTATCGTCTTCTTCAATTAAAAAATCCCTGGAGTCATTTGAGATGGAAAGTATGAACCATAGGACTGACAATAATTAGATTAGAAGCAACGAATTATTCACTCTGTACACGCCTTTAGTTTCGTTGCGGTAGTTACGGTTACAAGATTTGTGCGTGCTAATATACAAACACTGTTTCAACTATACAGTCGTCCCAACAATGCAGTCGCTCAATTTAGATTTTTGGTCGTCACTTCGAGTGAACGCCCAAAACTACAACATAACAAGAAGGAAAGACCAGGTCATGTGACCTTGAAGGGTGGGAAAACAAAAACAGGCTACAACTGTTAGATAATTTATAATTAATTTCCAAAGTTCAAGGATGGAGTCACTCAGTCTGCTATAATTTAGGCTTGGGTTAGTCTCTTGGCATCAGTAAAGGTAAGTTAGAAGCAGTCATTGCGGTTAACTCAGGTTGTCTGTTTACAGGGAAAATTTTCTGAATTAGATTCTACCAGCTGGACACCAGAACTTCAGCGAGCTCTAAACTATGACAGGAAGAGTGCTTTGCAGATTGACAATGGTAAAATACTTTAAGTGTGTGCTTAGTGACTTGAATTGCCTGTGTGATGATCTGTGAAAGAATAAGTCGATATTAATTTGCTCCAATTGCATTAAAGCTTGATTATTATCTCAGTTGATTCTTGGTTTTTGTGTGCATTGCTTGTTGGAATGTATTTTTTTTTGTCGATGATGATGATGATGGTGATGGTGATAATGATGATGACAAGTCTTTTTCACGTGTGAATATATCATGTTTTGGTGCGAAAGCTCACCTGGTATTTTATTGGTGGTTAATAAAAAGATAACAAAGATGACGGTGACGGTGAGGAAGACTATGATAGAGATCGGAAAATTTTCTTGACCCGAGTGAAACGTTATCCATCCTTCAAATTACATTTAATCTTTCTCTAGGTGTTTTCTGGATCAATTGGGAGAGCCTTATGCAATTCTTTGATGTGATTTACATGAACTGGAATCCCAAACTCTTCAAATACCGCTTCTCTCTTCACTCGTAAGTACAGCTTCTTTTCGCGGCTTATTTTTGACAAAACTTAGTTATGATGTGTTTTCAAGGATATGCGTTGAAAAGTAAATTTTAGCTGATTTTCAACATTCCTTTCTTTCTTTTACATTCAAACCCGTGAGCAAATACAAAAAGAGCCTGGGACGATAAAATGGAAATCGCGGTAGCTTGTTTCAGTCGTTTGTTTAGGGTTTATATTAAGAATAAGGTGATTGGATTCAGTCAAGCCACCTTGCCTTTCATTGCTATAGTCATTTGTGATTTTCACTTCGCCTAACTTTTCATTACCATTAACACATTTTAGCACGACGTTGGTAAACTGGAAGTTTTGAAAAGACGGGAAGCGTTCAGAAGTGTTGTTTTTAAGAAAGGGTAAATTTCTTGTGTTTCAGAACTTTTCATTTTAATTTTAAAATTGCACTTCTGTCTTCCTACAGGACGTGGACGGCTGCTGAAGGACCCAAGAAGGATGTCTACAACGTTGGTCGGTGCATTCTAATATTTAACATCTTTATTTTTGTTTTGGTAAACTAATGCCGACAAACAAAACGCACAAATTCGCTGCTGGATTTCTTTATTTTAGTAAGCAGTCAAGCATTGCGTTTACGAATTTGCTGTGGCATGCGACTTTCCAATAGTAATTTGATTTAGGCTGGTTTTTACTACTGAGGGAATAATTCGTAGTCAGAGTCGTTGTTAGAACTGTGGAAACAGATTCCGCTATGATTCCGTTATGATCCAGTGAAAACAGATTCCGCTAAGTTACAGGAGCAGATTTTGTAGAACTAAACCAAACACTCTGCGTGGGAACGAGAATTGTGATTTGTTCATTCTTGTGCCTCTAGTTTCCACTTGGACAATCTGGTTTTCTCTAGGTCGTAAACGACGGGCTCATAACTGCGGAATCGAAAGAATATTGATACGTTGGAGAGAGCGCAAAAACCGCAAGACATGCGCACTGTCGATACGTTGCGTTTTTTGCGACTCCTTCTCCGCCGAGCTCATGATTCCGCTTACCACTCCATTTGGTTAATTTTTACTTAATGGTAAGCGCTCTTACGACTCTGACTCCAACTCCATCTCCTTGGTTACTGGTGAAAACCAGTCTGAAAAATGCATAATAATACGCATACTAATGGTGCACATGATTAACAGGTGACAATCCTCAGTACAAGCTGGAGTTGTTGTCAGCTGACCAAGACACTGTTGTTTGGATTCTTCTCACTCGACACATAACACAAAAGGTACATGCAATTTCGTGGTATATGATGTATTGTTATTTTAAAAGATTATTTGTAACGCTCTTCGATCGTTTACCCGGGGGTTGGTGGTCTGTTAAATTGTGAAAAAAGTGATATGCTCCTCTGACTCTCGAAAACCTTCTGATAGGATGACTTTGCAGAGAATAAGGAGTTTATAACAGTTCACGTGTACAAATCAGACGGCGGAAGAATATTTTACCCAGGTAACTGCGTTTCATTACTCAGATTTCTGTCAGCTTTTTACTCCACCAGCTTTTAGACTTCAGTTCCCTTTCCTCTAAACTTGGGTATCGTCTAATAGAAAGCACTTTCGAGCATGTTTTTTTTGCTTGTTTGTTTTTGATGTTGCTGTCTTTTTAATCGATCCTAGTTAGCAGCCGTTTTTTAACCAATTTTCAAACGAGAAACAGGTCGAGCGCGAAGTCCACTGCAGGCTTTTGAAATGATAAATTTTAAGGTACGCAGACCTAACTTTCTTTGTACCTCCCTTGCTCTAGATAACCCGTTCTTGGAAGGCACAAAAATAAACAGTCCGTTCTATCTGGCCAAACTCAACGCACCTAAAGGAACAAAGCGATTCACGCTTGTTGTCTCTCAGTATGAGAAAACAAACACCATTCACTACACCCTCAAGGCAAGTACCTACATATCAAAAATTGTTTCAACGTTTCCTTCTATCTATCTATCTATCTATCTATCTATCTATCTATCTATCTATCTATCTATCTATCTATCTATCTATCTATCTATCTATCTATCTGTCTGTCTGTCTGTCTGTCTGTCTGTCTGTCTGTCTGTCTGTCTGTCTGTCTGTCTGTCTGTCTGTCTGTCTGTCTATCTATCTATCTATCTATCTGTCTATCTATCTATCTATCTGTACTCTTAGTCCTTAGTAATAGTGTCTCAAATTTGAAAAAATTTATACCTCCAAAGTCAAAATGGAGAAAAATTACATATTCAAACATTACCCCTCTTCTGTTAAAATTAAATGGATTTTTTGTTAAACTGCAGGTCTTTTCGTCAACTGAATTTCGTTTGTCCCCAGTTCCTATTCCATACACAGTTGAAAAGCAGGTTAGTATATTGCCTAACTGGGTTGACTCGTGTCTGTGTGTATAGCGAAATTGTGATGCCAAACGCGCCTCCACTGACCAGTGTTCCAACAGTAGGGTTTTCCAGTGAAACTCTTCAAGGTGGTTGTAAAGTGAGTTGAACTCGGCCGTATCAGTATAAGATCAAATTACACTCACTGAACATCAACTCCTTTGTATTTCCTTTTTTAATGGATCTTGAACATTGTTTAACGAAAAGTGGTTATTTAAACTGAGTTTGGTTATCTTGCGGACCAGGTCTCTTATTTTTTTGTATTGTAGGTAACAGGTGAATGGAAAGGCACCTTGGCCGGCGGATGTCCTAATTATTCATCACATTCCAATAACCCAGTGTATCGTCTACAGCTGCAAACATCTTCTAACGCAGAAACAGCTGAAGTTCTGCTGAAACTACGTGGCCCCAAGTAAGCTTTGATTGCCAAGACACCCCGTGGCTAATTTTGATACCCTAACATAGGTGTCTCATTCGCCGCCGATACTGTAGGGTTAATATACCTTAGACCCTTTATTAAGCCTTCAATAAACCCCCTTCCCCTTTTCAGGGTAAGGTTATTAAGCCTCCTCTTTCTTTTAAGCCGCCCGTTTTCCGTCTCTCTTATTCTTGAATAATTGACTGTATTTTATCAATCACGACTGTAACACTTGATGTGGACCGATCTGGTTTGGTTTATTCACCTGGTGGACGTTCGAATTTGTTTTTGATCATCGTTTTCATGACCTCCAACTTCATGCACCCGAGCTTTTCCACTTTTCGTTCTTTTCTTTATGGACGATTGAAACCATCATTTTCTTTAAATTAAAGAGGCCCCCATCTCTATTAACTCCCCCCCCCCCAAACATGCTTGAAATAAAAAGGGGTTCCCCAAGGGTACTCCCCGACTCTGACCCTATTGACACCGAGGACGATGAATTGCATAAATCTTAACAGGACATTTGTCGTTCAGCCAAGTCAGACATTTTTAGCGCCAGACGCTGGAACTTACGTCTGACGGCAGGTTTTACAAAGTACAGTAACCCCTGTTCTACAAGTCGACAATTGCGTTGGCCAGAAAAGTCTTATTTTACCGATGTTCTAGCCCTGCCGCGGCGGCATATTGTAAATATTTTCTGTTCTAAACCTTGAGTGAGGACTGGTTTGCGCATGCCTTCGTGAAGGACATCCGGTGCACTGGAAAAATTGTCTGCATTGAAAAGGCGAAGAATGGCGCGTTTTATCAAGCCTTTTGTTTTTAGGGCTAGATGCATTGTTTGGGTTTTTCATGTCAGTATTGTTTTGTTAGCTAATTAAACAGCTCGTTCTGAGATCTTCGTGACTGCCCCTTCCCTCTGTCGAACATTTTATTGTTTTACCGACATGATGAACCCACACGAACTGTTTGTATGTCACTTGTATTCGCCTCCTCATGATTGAACGTTGTCTTGTACTATGCCAGGATTGATAGTAGAATATTTTACTCTTTTTTTAGGCAATTTTCTGTGGGAGCCATTATTCGTTCTGTTGACCGCGCGTCTGATGGAAAGCCTGTGTACGAGGCGTACTCTGATACCTACAGGTAAATTTAGTACTGATCATCACAGTTATCCAATAAGATGTGATTAACCGTGATTTTTTTAATGAGGGTATCGTACTGTACTGGTGACCCAGCAGAGCCATAATGAAACTACTGGGCCACTTTGTGAGATAACAGTAGAAGGTCAAGAACTGACCTTACTGGCAGAACACAGCCCGCTGAATGTTTACCAGCGTGGCCGAGGAGTTGAACTCGGGGCTACCGAGCCAACAAACCCACCTTTAGTCGAACTTGTTTTAAGTAGCTATCCGTATGTAGCGGCCAGTAACCAGAGTCCCGGTCTAAATCATTGAAAAAAAGATTCTCCTTTCCCTGACCTCGGTTGCTAATAGAAATTGTTTGACTGTACGGTAATGCTCACGGCGGGACTTGAACCCTGGTCCATCGGATTGCGAGTACAGTGCTCTGACCACTCGCTCAGGCTACCCCCGATGGAAGGGGAAAGCGAGAAAAAAACACGCACTGCTCGCATCCCCTTTTGTTCGATTTTTCCTCCCTATCCTTCGCTTTCGACTCCCCTAAGGTTTGGCCAATGTTTTGGATCAAACCCATTCGTGTTCAAAGACATTCAAGATAACGAAGCATTATTTATAACTATTTTATCTCAAGCACGAGAAGAGAAATTGTGTGGCCAAAGTGATATTTCCAAACATTGTTACAAATTTTGCTAAAATCTGATATATGTACGTCCTTATTTGACATATAACTGGTTTGTAATTTTATTTCGATTCATATCTCAAACGCATTACATTCGTTCTGTTTCAGGCCTGGCTTTTACGTACAACAGCTGACCAAAGTGCCCGCCGGAACATATGACTTGATTCCGTCAACATTTTACCCAGGACAAGAAGGGCCGTTCATACTAACGATAGCAGCGAGCTGTAGAATAGGACTTGGAAGAAAATAGGAGTATTGCTGGGTTACACACTGAGTTAGCGAAATTCATTCCTTACGAACTGGTCACCAAATTGAGTGAACTATAAAAATAACTGTCGCTTTGAAAGTGTAACGTCACTGTTAAATAGATACGGGTGAACCAACAAACTTTTGAAAACTGTTCATCCGGCTACTTTTGTTTGAATTGTAAGGCGCAGGAGATATTTTTATGTGAGGAAGCAGTGATTTCCCCATTCAGAACTACAGTCAAAACCTCGCTTTACGGACAGCCACTTAATACAGACACGCCATTATTACGGACAGTTTGCTTCGTCCCTTGGAAAAGAAAGCCCTTACATTGTCTCTGAATTCAGCCCGCTTAATACGGACACTTTCTATGGACCCCTCAGTGTCTGTTTTTACGGGGTTTGACTGTACTTCCTGTTCAAAGCAACTAAGTTGCAAAACTAAAGAAATAGACTAAACTGCTGCGATCCATGCCCTTTAAGATTGTCAGTATTATAGGCGTGGTTTCTTGGCTCGTGGATGAGTCGCAATGGAGAACAGAGACGGGAAGTGAGGAGACTGGAAAATTGAATTGTGGGGTTGTTTTTGGGAACTAATTTTCACCCAGTTTTCTACTCAAGCTCGTAATACTTAATATAATGACAGAGACGGGGTAGCGTTCCCAACGTAGCCCCACAGTACCATTCAAGTCCCACGCACGAAAAAACTAATAAAGAACAAATATTTAAATTATACAAATAATATTGGTGCTAATTTAAATTGAAAATAGAAAGCTACGTGTAACGTAGTTAAAAGTTAAACATTTACCTGTGTTTTGAGGTTTTTTGAGGTTCATTATTCGATTGAATGAATTTTTTCAACAAGGGTGGTAAAAGTGGCTTCATTTAAGTATAAGTGATAACAACAGCTCTCTATATATCCTAACCGAGAAAATGTGGGCTTTAAGAAATCAAATGTTTAGAAAAAGTTTCTAACCGAGAAAATTAAAATGATAAAGATATTGTATTGAATTCTAGAAGCAATAAGATCTTCACCTGTAATTTGATTTTGGCGTTTTGATGCTTGAAGTATATGAAAATATTAACCATGAGAACGCTTCTATTTTCGTACGCTTTCTTTTCTAACCGAGAAACTATGGTCTTATAACACTGTAATAATGACTAGAAATAAAATGTTCACTTGAAAGTCAAACTTGTCCATCTATATTGGTGCATCTGCTCTGCTGCAGGTAACAAAGAATCTAACGAACCGAGAGTAAATTTGCTGAGAGATGGTTGCCATGAATACTCCTATAATTTGTAAATCTTGGTAAATTTTGATGAGGTTTCAGTTTTTCTGTGCACTTTTCTGACCCCACTAACCAACCAACACACTAGCGCCTCCTAAAAATTTCTGTTCGAGGGACGCTGAAGCAGAAGACAGACTGAAGCACTGATCAAAGCCAAGCTTAAAATTTTAATTGACGTTTTCTCCGAGCAAATCTGCTCATTTACAAATCAATGGTCGATTTGGCTCAGTAAATATTGTATTATTGTATTTACCATTTTAATCAATGGATTTGTCTGGGAACAGAAACACTTGTTGTAACTGTGCATCCAATCAATCTCAGTTGTCAATACGTTTGCACTCAAAACCAAATGTTGATTTTTCACTAATACAAATTCGTGAATTTTATCCTTGGATCTCAAAAAGTGGTAAGTAAAGTTAAGTATTTATTTTTAGTGTGTAATTCACCAGATTCATTATTTTATCAAACTACGTACGGTATGGTAGACTAGCACGGTAGTCGAAAGCAGATTTTTGTGGGATTTCGTGATGGCGGACGATTTTTAAGTTTTCATTATGGTGCGACTTTGTCATGATGAACGCTACGTTTACGTATTGTAGCTAAAATCTCATAAAAACAGTAAGATGGCCATATTAGTTTTCATCTTATTTTCTCATTTTTTTTTTAACTGACTTTTATTTCCGGCGTCTTCATCATCTGTTCACTTAACCGTTAAACGGACTTCTTTCAATGAAACGCTCAATTTTCAGTTTGCGATTTCTTGAAACGAGCAAGTGAAGCAGAATGAGATAATATGAATTTACTGTTTGGGTCAGATATTACACGAGAGTCAGCGATCATTGTCATATCAAAATGACATTCACTTCGCTGCATTTACAAATGAGCCCCGTTACTTAATTTCTGAAATTATCAGAAATATTTCCATAGATTATTTTCACGGTTTCATGCCAAGCTGTGGAGTGGGGTTGAAATATAACTGACTTCACTAGCTTTTTTGAGCCTTAATTAAGTCTCTATCAATTTCACAAAACAGAACATCTTAACGTGAGACCTATAAGTCTCTGGATAAATTTGTTTTTAAGGCCGTAGTGGCGTTGACTGATCTGAATAAAAGCGCATGAACCCAGCCACTGGGCAAGTATGAGGCAAGAAGGAGAGGGGACTCTGGGGAGAGTCAAACAGCCGAGGAGGCGTGTGAGGAAAGCAATAAGCCCCACCGCGAGAGTTGTGTGCTCTCCACTCACCCTACCCTCCTTAGTTTCCTGCCCTTCCCCACTCCTATTTTCCTAAGAGTTTCTGCTGTTTCCTTACGGATAACCCATGTTCTTAGCAGGTGTCATTGACATCAATGAGAATGAGACTGAAATAACAATACTTACCTGTTATTTGACCAAACAAATGTTACGCTAAACTAATGCTTTAAAATCCTGACACCAATACTCACCAAAATTAGACACATATAATATGTATTTTGAAACATCTGTGCATGAAATGTGTTATGCTAAGGCATAGTCTTCCTCATTGAAACGAAACACTTTTTTATGATATTCTAGGGGAATTGCTGCTAAACTGAGATGAGCAGAAAACAACTTCTCTCCCTGTGTTTCATCTTTGCAGAGTTCAACTTAGGTAGGTATAGTTATGTAATTCATTACAATTGATAAACATTGGTTCAGGAGCCGAATACTCCCGGCTAACAGTGCTGTCAACTCTCCCGGTCTCCAGATTAGAGTCTGATATCTCCCGGATAATCGCCAAAGTTGCCATTTCTGTAGACTTGACTTTCCGACCATAAAATTTCAAATATTTTGCGCTGTCTGCGCTACTGTTAACATGGATCGTTTCCTCATAAATTCTGGTTGCCACAGTAATTTGAACAATAACGTGGCTAAATATGAACTGTTTATGTGCTATATACGTCAATCGGAATCAACGAGTATTTTTGACAGAAATGAGGTCATTTCTCGTGCGATATGACGTCATCTATCATTCCTTCCCTATCAAATCTCAATGACGTAGGAGGGTTGACAGCCCTGAGCTAATACATTCGTATTATTACCTTTGATCATCATTCGTTGCTGACAGTATTTGTTGAAAATTCGCTAGATAATTTGGAAAAAAGCATAACCAAATTGTGTACTTAACGTGTACATATTTATATCCTATCAAAATAAATCACTTTAATTTTGTTTGTTTGTTTTTTAACCATGTCATTTTAATTAGTTTCTATTTTCGTACCGTTTGAGTTTATAAATATTTTAATCTAGTTTTCATTGTTCAAAGGTTCAATACCCACCAAGTCGGTCCACCAATAAATTATTGCCAGTTCATTAAATTCAAACTTTTAGTTATGATAGTTCTTTTTAGTTCTTTATTTTTCTTTTATGCCCTGAAAATGGTTTGTGTTTGCGAACTGTGAAACATCGGACAAGTTTGCTCGGATATATTCCAGTTTGATTCTTACCAATTTTGTTGACTTTGTCATGTTCCACCACTTTAGAAACGAGCAGCGAACAGTACCCGATATGTGTCCCGCAGCTGTTTTAAATCTGGGATTGTTACTGGGACATGCCAGTCAGCTAAGGGACTGGTCATTATTTATCACCTGGGGGGGGGGGGGGGGGTCGGAGGATTTTGGGGGGGATCACTTGATTTTTAGGAGAACAGAGGGGGGGATCAGTCGTAACTGAGAGCCTAAAAGGGGGGGATCACTGAAAATTTTGGAAGGATTCAGAGGGGGGGCCACTCAAATCTGCTTGAACAATGCCAGTTTGAAAGCATACAACATAAATGTGCCCATTCTGCTGGGAGATGATAGCATTTGCAATCTCAATTTGTTCTAACAAAATTTTATTTAAAAAACGGGAAGTCTGTCACACTGGCGTTTCTAGTAGCCATAGCAAAGGGTCTAGATGCAAACGCCTTGTTAGTTTCTTAGCAAAGTCAGCATTGATGCTATCTACAGGAGTAACTCTATCATTCTCTTCGATTGAACCGAAAATTTGCCCCGCGACCTCGATTGAGGTCAAGTTTTCTAAGAGATGACGTGCCCTCTGCTTGAGTCGCTTGTCCTTGGTTTTTCGGACCTTCCTCTTATTTTCCCTCTTTCTTCTTGACATTGTTGATTTTCTCGCGCACAAAGGGAACTTCTTTGACAGGTTAATATGCGCTGTTGTCAACTTGTTGGATGCGGACTGAAGTTCCTCGTGCAGTGTAGTGATTCGCCTATGTGCTTCTTCTAAATAGGCCAACTCATCGCCTGCAAATGACTTTAGAGCGTGGTCCTCTGAAAATTGTCGCTAAATATGACCTGCTGATAGGGACTTGGCGGACTGCTATTTGGCACTCTAAAAAAAGTAACTTTGCAGTTTCAAGCACTGATTACAGTTTTAAGCAAGATTGCTTGTATGTCAACTGAATTCAGATGTCTGGATCCAGACTAGAAAAAGACACGGATCAAGAGACACTTTTAAAAAAAGACTGCGCGATAACGGCTTTATTATGCTGTAAGTACATCATAGTTAGAAATACTACATGTATATGAACGTTTAAAACACTAAATATACACGTCGAAAGGTGAATATGGGTACAAAGACATGGGGGGGGGATCACGAAAGTTATATATAGTTATGAGGGGGGATCACTTCAATAAAATAACATTTAAAGGGGGGATCGGCTAAATTTCATCGTGTTTAGCCCCAAATCCTCCGACCCCCCCCCCCCCCCCCCCCCAGGCGATAAATAATGACCGGTCCCTAATGGCCAAATTTTTTCCCCTGTCCCTAAAAACAATCCCAGGAGTCTTTGCGAAGGTTATTTCGGCCCAGTTGCCTTCCCCTTCTGAAGAGGTGAATTGCTGTATAATAGGTATCTTGCTTTTCCTGATCACCGGTCCACGTGTAGGCTTTGATAGAGTGTGCTCGCAAAAGTAACAGTGTTCATATATTTAAAAAATTTCAGCAATAATTATGCTAAGTTTTATAAATGATTCCCAGTTTAGCCAAAAATGCAGAAATTATGCTTCTACTTTTCACTTTTATTTGTGTAAAACATCTCAATAACTTTGGCAACAAAAAAAGTGAATGCCAAACACCTTTACCCTTATTGCATCAAGAAACTTTAAGAGTGCATGGTAATTCATCTTCTGAAGATTACAAAAAACTTAAACAATTAACAACAGCAGGAGGACGCCATCTTTAAGGTAAACGAGCCGAGATGTCGTTAAGCACACTACTTGGGTTTTGTGGAAAGAGTTCACTACCTGACTTTTATGTGGGACCAACGTCCAATGTGACAATAAGCAGATGAAAATTAATTTTGTTACTTAAATTTATCTGTAACACTGATATCGGGCTGAACAAAATTAGTTACATGACCAAAAGAATTACAATTTCGTGCTCCAAAACTAGCCATAAAGTGCATATTATGCTAGCAGTTATGCTCGTAGTGACAAATAATGCAAACAATTATGCTAGCACAATCTATCAAAACCTATCTACATGAGATCTAGATCCAGAACCGCTCAACTGTTTGCATTGTCGCTGTGGTCTTACAGCTCTTAAAGTTTTACTTTCTACCAGCTATGAGCCTAGAAGACACTATCGTCTAAGTATTTGTTCTTTCTTGTTCGTAGCGTTGCAGCTAGTATCCGCAAATGATTGCCCAGAGAAATGCGCTATACTTTATGATCCAGTGTGTGGAAGTAACGGTAGAACTTACAAAAGCCCATGCAACTTGAGGCGAGACAACTGTTTTGGGAACAACGACATGATTAAAGAAATCCATAAAGGAGAATGCCTGAACAATGAAGGAGATGAATCAGAAGACGCCATGTAAGTGCGTTAATTTCCGTGGGAGGGAGCGTAATAGAGTCTTCAGCGGGTTGGGGTCTAGGTTCCAGTCCAGCTCCGATCACCTTCAATCACCTTCTACATCTATTTCATGGGTGAGCCGATTGCAACGCCTCGGCAACGCTTGTAAGGGTGCATTTGATAAAATAAAAAGAGAAAATAACCTGGTCTCGCGGAGAAACGGAAGGGTAAAATACTGAAAAATTATTCGACATGAGAAGAGAAATTTCTTATTCCAAGTGGCCAAGTAATGCTCTTTTAATTACACAAACAACAGTGAAATACCAAGCCATTTCACTTTAATACTCTTGAATATTTTGCTGCGAAAGGCGCAATTTATTGTGACCAAAGCAACAATGATCTTTCCACGTGTGAGGGTAACATGTTTTCGCGCGAAAGCTCATCTGCGGTTATCTCATTAGTGTTTATACAATAAGCAATTATTGAATGAGGCTGAGAATGATGAGAAGAATTATGAGTATCGAGAAGAATGCTGGATAACAGCCTCCGAGATCCGCATAATTCTTCCCATTATACGAATGAATTTGATAGATTCCACGTGATATTTTCATAAAAGATTTGAATCAATCATTAAACCAAGACATTTTACATATTCTTTTCATTTCAAGGTTTGCGTAGGCGTTAGTCACGGAGTCAAGAACGCTATTTTTTTTCTCTTGAATAAACAGCTAGGCAGCTGCGCCTGAAAACGAGGTTGATAGATAGGAGTAAAGCCCAAGCAACCTCGTTTTTATGTCAACATACCATCGATGACTCTCTTTTCCAAGCAATTATACTATTGAATCGATCGATAGTACGTTGCTCGCATCTTCCAAATTTGGTCAACGCCGGTTGGTTATGAAGAATTAAGACAAACTTAAAGCAAGGGGCAAACATACACCCATCCACGACCGGGCCAGTATCTCACGCTTGCACACAGCTGGCCATATCACCCGGGCAGTGGCAGCCATGGATAACTGTTTCACCCTTATAATTAGCCGGAAGATTTGACACGATTTGAGCCAATCGGAAACGAATAATGAATACTGATAAAGATTATTACCCATCTTTTTCTACCGCCGTCATTTTTGGACCACTAGAAGTTAACATGAATCTGAATATAACTGATTTTACCACATTTCTAGATGAGACAATGCAATGAATGCTGAAACTAGAGATTTCTAGAGTTTGTTACTGTAGGATGTTTCATGTACGTTTAAATGAGGTAATACATATGTATACTTTGGGGAGTCTTACATGATTTTAAGTGCGCGTGAGCGGGAGGATTGGCTATGTTAAATTAACCCATTCGCTCCTGGAGATTTTGCCAAAAAACGCGTTTTGAAGCTACTCGAGTGGTTTTCTGGTCACTGTCGTGCTATAAAGAGCTAAAACTTACCACAAACCGGTTTACAGGTCGTACACCTCATGGCCTTCTGATCCAGATGCAAAATATCAGCTTGCGAAGTTCGGGCATGCGCAGACTTTTCGCTTTCTCTCCTCCCTTCTTTTTTCGCTTTTGTTGCCTCATTTTTTTTTTTCTCTTGCTGGGCATTTAGTAGACTTCATTTTGGTGGGAATACTTTTTAGGAAAGCTTTTAGGATCTTAGGATTAGGTGAAAGGAAAGGTAGGTGGGCAATGGAACAAGATTTTCATGGAGATTTTCAGGTCAATGTTACATGGTTTTTTGCCTCTTTCTCCGGTGTCCTTGACTGAATTGTGCTCATTCTGGTATGCACAAGTTAGCGGACAAAGTTGTCCTTGACCGTTAAAACTGATGACGTCACAAAGGGTAGGAAGGACGTGGATCCGCACGGGCGGTTACGGGCGGTTCAGGGGCGAATGGGTTAAAGGTAATTCTGTTGTGGTTTAATCCGTGTCTATCGCGCTATAATCATTCCAAAGATTCCACAGTTATATTTTACAATTTTCGGACATGGATTCGACTTCCAGTCACGTGAGATTTGTAGAATTATGGTTGATGCAAATCAAATTTCATCGAATTTAATTGATTTTATTGTGGAGTTTTTACTGTGCCAAATCGTATAATTTGATTGGGTACATAAAAATTTTGACTTTAAACCGTGCGTAATAACTGTTTTAAAACCATTTTTCTCTACAGACACTACACGTGCTTAAGAATTGGAAGAGGAAAGTTTTTAACTTGCTGAATCAAAGTTTCCGAGGACAAAAAACAGGCAACAGGAGATAGCAATATCCTCCATGGATTTAAGAATTGTAACCTATTTTGAGTTGTGTCATTTTAAGACTGATATTTCTCATTTAAACTTGCGTAAATCCCAGTTTTTAGAACTGGGTTTATGCAATTTTCGTGAGGGGTTTTGGGTGGGTAGATTTCTTTTGTCGACCGCCAACTCAAATCCACCATCCTTGGCTGACGTCAAGTGTATTTATCATACTGCTTAATAAACTTTTAAATCGAGGTAATCGTAATATAAAATTTGATTTTTCTTTAGAAGAATGTTCTAAAAACAAAATAAATGTACTAGAAATAACATGCAGCATAGGGAAGCAACATTTGACATTTTTCATTTTTTATCAATTAAATTTTTCTCAAAATTACAGTTATAATAAATTATTTCATATTGTTTAATAACAACGTGTAAGGTTATACTTCATATAGTAAAATCAGAAATAAAACGTACATATATATCTGACTGAATTTTTGAAAATATGGCTTCAGTGAGTGTCTACAGGTCCTATGCTAAGTGTGTCCTTGGTACCAAGACTTTGACCCTCCCCACCCAGGACAATGGGTGAATGTCTGTGCCTCCCAAAACACCAAACATCAAACGAAAGACAACTTAGGACAACTTATTATTTATTTTCAATTCTCTTATATAACGTAAACGCAAAATCAAAATAAATAGGTGAAACTAAGTTAACATAAGTAAGTTGTCTGTGTTTATTTTCCTTTAAAGAAGTCGTTCTTACTAATTATTCTTTCTGTTTAATATTTAGCAATAATTTTAGCTCTGAAGTCATGAAAGTTATAAAACCAAAAACACTGGACACCCCTGGTACAACCCGGAAAACCTGGCACTTGCTAACAAACACAAACGTATTGTGGCCCGTAAAAATAATCGTTAAATATTTTAAAATGTTCTTTATGTTTCGGGATTTTAAAAAAGATCAAGTACTTTAATTTTTAATTTGGAATTGCGGTGTGTCTTGATCATCTACAAAATGATTTGTAAAACCATTTGAATTCCGCTCTGCTTCTGTTTGATTTGTCATTTGATATGTTCCAGAATGTGTCGAGGTGTTCCGTGTTCCTGATTTTAGCAAAAACGTATCAGAAGGATTTGTTTTCTTTCTACAGTCCCGCGATAAAAGCTAGCTAGTCCCAATTATTACAAAATATTTGAATAATTAATGTAAAGAGCAAGGGGTCTCCTTTTAAACCTCAAAAAGCACATTTTCCGGGCTAAGGGAAACCAGCTGTGTTGACTAGAAATATCCCAACTTGATACTGTTGTCAGGTGTTTGGCAGTCTCACAATCACAGAAGACTAGGGTTGTAAAAAGCCTGCCAAACAATAGCAGTGAGAAAAAAAAACAGAACGAAATGAGGGTTATAATCTTTTAATATATTAGCTAACAATTCTGTCTAGCTTCTTTATTTAAACGAACCATTTCTCTCAAATTGCCACTGATTTTGCATTCTCTTAACCGTACACTGAAAATATGAAGTTTTATAAAATAACTACGCGCGTTCTGATTGGTTAAAAACCTGTCGTTTATTGTGCCGGTAAACTCATAGAAAACTTAAAGTTATTTTATAAAAGCTAATAGACTACACTTTCTATGGGTTTAATGGCGTGATAACCCACGCGGGACGCTCGGAGAACGAAAAAAGCTTGTAAATTACCAAATATTATACAAAGAAATACATGCGTGCATATCGAAAGTCAAACCAAGGACAAAAGAAAGAATCAGGTGCAAACTCAAACTAAATGTGACGATTCATTGAATATGGCCGTGGCTTATCGTTTGCGTTATAACGAGTATCGAATAATAAAACCGATTACTTTCTACAGGAAAGGCGGTTAAAGGAAGTTACCAAATTCTGGGGGAATTACTTTGACTACATGCAGGCTGTTTGGGAAAATTATTCACAACGACTTTAAAATCCAGATTAAATCGTTGAATTAAAGAAAATCTATCATAACTCCAAAATAGTTTGGATTTAGACCAAAAGAAAGATGCACAGCTATAATATTTATCTTAAAGCGTTTGTTCATAGAAACATTCACGAAACGGTATGAGAATGTTTGACAATAAGTGTCGATTCTTAAGATATGCGATATTAATATAAATACGGAATCAGAAAGAGAATTTTGCAAGGTCATTCAAAGTTTATATGCGTCAGTGAAATATTGTATCCATATTGACCGCGACAAAACAACAGAAACGTCTCATGCAACAAAACAATAAGATATTTGGGGATGAACTAAGTGCTCTGTTGTATTCCTTATTTATAATTTATTTGTAAACGATGCTACACAACATTTAAAAAAAAGGTAAATGCTAAAGTGAGCAGTTAGGAAACCGGCCTGCTGTTTGTATGATCTCTTAATAATAATTCCATCTTCTAACTTCTATTCTGTAACTGATTCCCATGAGGCCCTGGCCTTACGTCATTAAAGAAAAAGAAATCAAATGTCATCAGTGATATTTAGTGGCAGTTGTCAGAACAAAAAGCTAGAAAGTATTCTTACGTTAGTTAGCTAAAAGTAGCTATTATTCTAACGTACACAGGAAGACTCACTTGTAAACCTTCATGGTTTCGACTTCCCCGCCTCTAAATCTAATTCTAATTCTACTGGGTATTATTCTATTTCTTATTGTAATTGCGTAATCTGCCTCGATCGTCCTGAATGATCTACAAATAGCTACTAGATAGTGTCTTTTATATTATTTTCAGATAATACTAATTTAGTCTTGAGCAATAAAAACCGTGACATAGGAACTCTACAAGACACTATGAACCAAATGACCGGCATTTTCGCCAAATAAGGCTGCTGTAAACATTATTACCACTTAAAATGCTTCAAATGTTATATAACACGAGCTATGGTCGATCTACTGATATTTAACCCTGTATCAACACTGGGCGAGTACTTATCCTACTAGACTAAAACCTATTGTCTCAAAACAAAGAAATATCTTAACAGGGTTATGACTTTTTCAACTTATAGAAGAAATCACGACATCTCTTTTAGTCTCTGAAGATACAGAATATCTTTGAATCAAGTACTTATCTCACAGCAGTTGATTTATTGCATTCATACCAGGCTTCTAGCGTGGGGAAAATAACCTTTTTTAAACTAATGGAAGTGTATATTCCTGCCTACAATAGACAATATGCATCAAACATACACATCGAATTTAATAACGAATTATGGCAAATATCCTAAAGGTTTTCAGGGAGCAATTATAAGGAACAACCTTCCCACATATATTGGAATCGTAATTTTGTATAATATGTTTCAAAACAAACTGAAAAAGTATGTACAAAATTATAATAAAGTTCATTCTGATTTTTTCCTTATATGGTTAAAAATTTATCAATTAAGAATTAGTTTTCCATATCCGTATTGTAAAACAGAAAGTCCGGTTTCTGTTAAAAGTTACGCTTCTTCTCTATCTAGAATAAAGCGAGGATTACAATCAAAGAGCTTAACAGAGTTTGCTTGATCTCCCCTCTAGTTATCATGTAAAATGTTATGTTTATGACCAAGAAACGATAATCTTGGTATGGCTGTACGCAAAATTAAAGCACTTCTTATAATAATAATAATAATAATAATAATAATAATAATAATAATAATAATAATAATAATAATAATAATAATAAAATAACAATAGTGATAATAAATTCAGTAATACATTGACAGTTTATGTTAAAAAAGTTTCGATGCTCTAGACAAACAACTTTACACCTTACACTTTAGGACTGCGAATTTTGGCTGCCTGAACTGTTGCAGCAGCGGTTTAAAACTCATTTTGATTAGACCCCCACAAAAGAGATCGACATCTGGTTTAGTGAAAAAAACTTTTCGTCCCCTGATGACAGAAAAGAACAAGGAAGGTAGAAAGATTTCCGACAGATCCAGTGGTCTTGATCAGTTGAAACTACACTAAATCATGAATTTTTTTCTATTGCTGATTGACAAAGTCTTAACCATAACGTTGAAAATACTTTGCTGTGTGAAGCATTTCAATTGCATCAAATTAAAATAAATGTTTTGATGCAAGAAATATTGCAAGATGGTTACTAGAATATTCGATATGTGGAAAAAGACACCGTTATGACCATATCATAATGATATTTTATGGCAAGGCATTTGATAATGGTTTTGCAGGCTAATGCGGCAGGTTCCAAGCCTATCTTATTTCCAGCCAATCAGAATTTAGGGCGTTCCGGACGATATCGTTCTTAAGTGCGCTTTTCCATGCGCTCGCCCCTTTCGATCGCTCACCGTCAAGTTGTTCACATCGCTTGTTTGAACCAATTTTCAGCATATTCCACCACCTCCCCTCCGCCTGCCTGCAAATTAATTCCTAGTGTGTTTCTCTTTCTTGTCTTAGTGGGTGGCAGTTTTTTCCCCCACCTTTGCTGAAGAGATATTTAGTTTATTATATATTGGCAGATCTTGAAAATAAAGTTCGTCACCTTTGGTGGCCGAATTTTCTCCAACCAAATCCGACTCTGTGTTTATCTCCTCAGCAAACAAGTGCGCTGCCACGCAGAGCTCTTGGTCACGAAATCCAAAGTTTTTACCGTCCTTCTTACCGAAAAAATGGCTTGATATAAAAATTTATAAAATGGAACGTGAAGAAATCTCCAGGTTCAGAAGAAAAACTTATCATAGAGAAGTTAAAAATATGTATCAATTCGAAACCCAGCCTTTTAAAATATATAAGGGGCTTATATATCAGACACAGACCGGGAAACACGGAAAGATAGGCGCATGCGCAGCTATAACGGAGTAGAGGATAGAATGTGACGTGCTTAGTACACCAAAACACTATATCGGAGATTTTTACCACAAATCTTGGTCGTGGTTTTGTGGAGGGTAAAAAAATAATAGTCTAAGTCAAGAGCTTCTTGTTCGTCAGGGATTTAATTAATTGATACTTCTTTTATGAATCTTGATAATCATGAAAAGGTACTGAAATATTTGTTAACAACGGATATTAAACAAATCCTGTACGTCATTATAGTAAAATGTATGTAGAGTATAGAATCATAGAAACATAGTTTAATAGGAAATTTGGCAGGTTGTAGTTCATGCAATCAGCCATGTCATTTTGTATCATTTGACCAGTGTTCACGATTAAGTTAATATAACTTTTGGCTGTAAACAAACCAATGCCTTATCTTAACGCTGTTACAGTACCGTTACTGTATAAAGTATTCGGTTATTCATGAGGTAACCGCTAAAGACCCCCCCTCCCCCCCCCTCCCTCTCCCGGTTTCAAAACTTTCATCATTGATCAATTAATTAAAAGCCTTATTCGCGAGCTCGAGATCCGTACTGTCTAACCAATTATAACTTTTTTGCTTGCTTTTAGTTCTTCATAAGATTGACATAGACGTGAAAGGAGGGGAACATCTTTGTGGGTTTTGAAATTCCCACCGAATCATTAGAAGATCACGGACCATCCGTATCACAGTACAAGAAATGACTTAGACATATTCAGCTGAACAAATAAATGGATGTCTGAAAAAGATATTTTGCAACCAAATTTGATGTAAGCTTTACACTTTGCAAGAAAATCATGACAAGGCAATTTCTTTAAGACGAAGAATATAGGTGTTTGGCAAAAGCTCACGATTCAGATGGGTAAAAAGAGCTATATTGCTTTGCTTATTGTCGCTCTTTTAACCTGTCTTAAGTACGCCGGTTATTATCCGTCGCGGAATTACGTACGGCGACAAAACACATTTCCCTTTCCTCGGTAGGTCATGCATGATAATTAACTCTGCGGGAGAGAACGATGCAGTGGCTCGAGCGGATATAGCATGGGAAATGTACAATACTTTCATTTGTCAGTGCCTTTAATATATATTTTTACTGCTCAGTATTTATTGTTAATTTGAGCAGTGGAAAGCTGAAATAACTAGTAAATATTAAGCAACAGGAGCACCCAACGAGTATTTTCTGTAAATTATCTGTTCGGAGAAGCAAATATTGCCTTTAATTTTCTATTGCTTGAGGACGGCTGGAATGACTGTTCCATTCAGGTACAGTTTTCGAAGCTTATCTAATAAATTCCCTACGATTTTCTGAAGTTTAATTTCTCTCATTTTACTCCCCTTGTTAGGCTAATTTTCGTAGAAGAAGGAAAGCTAAACTTTTTGGATTCAAAACTGTGATGGAGAGAGGACTAAGAACAATTCTCATTTTCGTAAAACGTTCAGTTGAATTTTAATTTTTCGGGAAAATAATACTGGGGCCCTTGTAATTTCGAAAAGACTTTTAAGTTCTCCTAGAATGACCGAACAGACACAAATTTTATAGCGCCGCTTAGAATGCATTTCTAGATATCTAAAAGAACTCTGGATAGCCTAAAGAGAGTTTTCTATGTACTTAGAAGGAATCCATCGTTGGGTGCCCCTGAAGCAAGCACTTCGATTTGTATTCCCCGTTATTTAGATTATAAATATTTGTCAGCGCTTACACAATTAAACAGCCAAAAACATGGTTACTTAAAAGATCCAGGATATACCTGTTCTTGTCTATAAGTGGCTGAAGGAATTTGCTACTAGTCTTATTTACATGATATATAATAACAAGTTTGATTTTGGCGAGGTTTGCAAAAATTAGTATGATGTGAGAAGGATGCTTTTGCAATAATAAAAACTTCCACACTTGGATTGGACACACTTTTTGTTAAAGTTAGCTTAACTATTTCCAATTGGAACAGTCATGCTGATGATCTTATATAGAACCGCTTGTTGTTTAACACAATATGTTAGACACTGTATATTACTACAAAATATTTCTGATGTATTATGTTTTACTATGTATTTTAATTTCTTATTCGGGTATACTAGTATTTCAACGGCTTTTAGTTTGTAATTATGAAACTTGCTCTTAACGTTTCAACGTTTTCAACTTTATGCAGGTTCTTAACGTTCCTGAAATCTTACAGATTTGTTTTTCTCAACTCAAATTCGAAAGCCCTCTGGTTTGTGTAGTACTTTTTCAAAGATCTTAAAATCGCGAAAATTGTTACTCAAACTGTTGACAGCTTGCTGAGTGACGTAATAGAAACATTATGATTGAATGTTGGTACGAATAACGAAAACTGTAGAAAGAAAGAAAGGTTTATTAACAACAACAATTCAAACCCTGAAAACTAAAGCTTATACAGTGATCTGAATGCTCGCGCTGTAATTGGTCGTTGCCCATGATGTATTGGAGTATTGGAGTAGAGATACATAGATGACGTCACGGGAATCTTGTTTTCGTTGTTTTGTTCAACATGGCGCGCGGTTTTGAAAGCATTTGTGAGATTGTTTCGGATTAAGCAAGTGAAAGCCTGGAAAAAAGTTAACCAGGAGAAATTTACAAAGAACAAAAATGGAGAAAAGGAGACAAAAAAAGTTCTCGTCAACTTGAGAATTCCTAAACGGTAAGAAACCTCCTCAACAGTTGCCATCCGGTGTGTCATCGCTACGAGACACTTGCTGTTTTGTGCTCTACAAATCATGTAATTACGTAATTTTAAGTCATTATGTAACAAATAGATGCTATGTTGCCGTGGGTCTAGCTCTTTTCAAAAAATAGATCACAGAAGACGTCAAAATGTGGTAAAAACATCAAAGACACACTCGCCTGCGGCAGGCTCGTGTGGCACTTCTTTGTTTTTGCCACATTTTGACGTCATCTGTGATCTATTACTAAACAACTCAAGACTACCCTGCGAGTAGAGTCTCCTTCGATCTTCCTAGAAAAATCCTCTTCCCGATTTTTCTAGGAAGACCGAAGAAGACTCTTCTCGCAGGGTAACCCACTTCAAAATAGAATCTATTTGTTAAATAATGATTTAAAATTATGTAATTACAACTATTTCCAGAACACAAATAATATACGATTATAATAAAGAATATTAAAGAAAAGAATTCAGATTCCATTTAGCCTTTTGTATTTGCGTAATAGTTAATTATTTAATTATAATTAGTAATTTTAATATCATTTAATCTCATTGAGTAGCTTCCTCCACAAGGGTTATTTAAATTTTATTATCATAACATTATTTAGTGCTCAATAAGTTACGTTAAGCTGATAACACAGGATACATAATTATTTCCGTCTACAAAGAGCAGAAGCTTATCGAAAAAAATTTGACGCTATCCACAGGTGTGACAAAAGAAAATTTACGGACCCTGGAAGTTGCAACCTGTCTGCAGCCAATACACCAAAATCATTGAAAGATAAAAGGTACAGACGTGTGTACTGGTTTGAACTGGACTTTTCTACCAATTTATCATAACAATGCTTATTACAAATGCTTCCATTACATTGCTCTTATAGATATTTACAACTTTCGATTCTTTTACCGATGTTGATCAGTATCATCAGTTTGAAACCGAGTGAGGATATGCATTTTTATCTTTGGATCAAATTATCAAAGGCATTGTCCTTATTGTTATCATTAATATAACAGGTCCAGGAATTATATACAACAAAATAAGAGAAAAGTTAAGGGATTCTACATTTTGAATTCCATTTTAAAGAAATAAAGTTAAGGATTTATGACTCATGGTTTCTAATGACCATTCTATCAAGAAAATTCCAGCCTTTTCTCCTGGTTTATTTAGCAATGTTTATAATGGTTTGATGGACTGAATTGATCTGATTCATGTATTGTATAAACTCATAACAGTGACTTCATGATCTTCCGCTTGAAATCCTAAGCATTCTGATTTTCTTATTTTGTTTCTACGTTTAAATTTCAATTGAAGAAACAATGAATGTCACCATAAATGTTTGACCAAAATTTTCATCTGCGTTTTACCAATACCCATCCACTATCAACAGCTGCAAAAAATGAAGACTCTTTATTTGAACTGGCTATTTCCCTCAGATTGCCACTGATTTTGCATTCACTTAACCGTACACTGAAAATAAGAAGTTTTATAAAATAACTAAGATAGTACGCGCTTTCTGATTGGTTAAAAACCTATCGTTTATTGTGCTGGTAAACTCATAGAAAACGTAAAGTTACTTTATAAAAGCAATAGACCACACTTTCTATGGGTTTACCGGCCGGGCGTGATAACCCACGCGGGATGTTGGGATAACTCGAGAAAAGCTTGTAAATATTTTACAAGGAAATACATGCCTGCATATCGAAAGTCAAACCAAGGACAAAAGAAAGAATCAGGTGCAAACTCAAACTAAATGTGGCAATTCATTGAATATGGCCGTGGCTTATAGTTTGCGTTGTAACGAATATCGAATTATAAAACCGATTACTTTCTACACGAAAGGTGGTTAACGGAAGTCACCAAATTCTGGGGGAAATATTACTTTGACTACAGGCTGTCTGGGAAAATTATTCACAACGACTTTAAAATCCAGATTACATTGTTGAATTAAAGAAAATCTATCGTAACTCCAAAATAGTTTGGATTTAGACCAAAAGAAAGATGCACAGCTATATAATATTTATCTTAAAGCATTAGTTCATAGAAACATTCACGAAACTGTATAAGAATCTTTGATAATAAGTGTCGACACATAAGATATTAATATAAATACGGAATCAGAAGAGGAAATTTTTCAAGGTCATTCAAAGTTTGTATGCGTCAGTGAAAAATTGTATCCATATTGACCGCGACAAAACAACAGAAACGTCTCAAGCAACAAAACAATAAGACATTTGGGGATGAATTAAGTGCTCTGTTGTTCTCCGTATTCATAAACGATGCTACACAATATTTTAAAAAAAGGTAAATGCTAAAGTGAGCAGTTAGGAAACCGGCCTGCTGTTTGTATGATCTCTTAATAATAATTCCATCTCCTAACTTCTATTCTGTAACTGATTCCCATGAGGCCCTGGCCTTACTTCATTAAAGACAAAGAAATCAAATGTCATCAGTGATATTAAGTGACAGTTGTCAGAATAAAAAGAACGTATTCTTACGTTAGTTAGCTAAAAGTAGCTATCATTCTAATATACGCAGGAAGACTCACTTATAAACCTTCATGTTTTCTTGAGACTTCCTCGGCTCTAAATCTAATTCTAATTCTAATGCTTATTATTCTATTTCTTATTGTAATGGTGTAATCTGCCTCGATCGTCCTGAATGATCTACAAATTGCTATTAGATAGTGTCTTTTACATTATTTTCAGATGATACTAATTTAGTCTTGAGCATGCAGTAAAAACCGTGACATAGGAACTCTATAAGACACTATGAACCAAATGACCGGCATTTTCGCCAAATAAGGCTGCTGTAAACATTATTTACCTCTTAAAACGCTTCAAATGTAATATAACACGAGCTATGGTCGATCTACTGATATTTAACCCTGTATCAACACTGGGCAAGTACTTATCCTACTAGACTAAAACCTATTGTCTCAAAACAAAGAAATATCTTAACAGGGTTATGACTTTTTCAACTTATAGGGAAAAATCACGACATCTCTTTAAGTCTCTGAAGATACGGAATATCTTTGAATCAAGTACTTATGTAACAGCAGTTGATTTATTGCATTCATATCAGGCTTCTAGCGTGGGTAAATAACCTTTTTTAAACTAATGAAAGTGTATATTCCTGCCTATAATAGACAATATGCATCAAACTGATACACATCGAATTTAAAGAAAAGAATTATGGCAAATATCCTATAGGTTTTCAAGGAGTAATTATAACGAAAAACCTTCCCACATATATTGGAATCGTAATTTTGTATATAAGTATGTTTCAAAACAAACTGAAAAAGTGTGTACAAAATTATAATAAAAGTTCGTTCTGATTTTTTCCTCATAAGGTTAGAAATTTATCAATTAAGAATTAGTTTTTCATATCCGTATTGTAAAACAGAAAGTCCGGTTTCTGTTAAAAGTTACGCTTCTTCTCCATCTAGAATAAAGCGAGGATTACAATAAAAGAGCTTAACAGAGTGTGCTTGATCTCCTTTCTAGTTATCATGTAAAATGTTATGTTTATGACCAAGAAAGGATAATCTTGCTATGACTGTACGGAAAATTAAAGCACTTCTTATGATAATAATAATAAAATAATAATATTGATAATAAATTCAGTAATACATTGACAGTTTATGTAAAAAATACTTCGATGCTCAGGACAAAAAACTCTACACCTTACACTTTAGGACTGCGAATTCGGGTTACCTGAACTGTTGCAACAGCGGTTTAAAACTCAATTTGATTTAGAGCCCACAGAAGAGATCGACATCTAGTTTGGTGACAAAAACTTTTCGTCCCCTGATGACAGAAATGAGCTAGAAAGGTAGAAAGATTTCTGACAGATCCAGTGGCCTTGATCAGTTGAAACTACACTAAATCATGAATTTGTTTCTACTGCTGATTGGCAAAGTCTTAACCATAACGTTGAAAATACTTTGCTGTGTGAAGCATTTCAATTGCATCAAATTAAAATAAATGTTTTGATGCATGAAATATTGTAAGATGGTTACTAGAATATTTGATATGTGAAAAAAATTATAAAATGGAACGTGAAAAAATCTCCAGGTTCAGAAGCAAAACTTATTATAGAGAAGTTTAAAATATGTATCAATCGAAACCCAGCCTTTTAAAATATAGAAGGGTCTTATATATCACAGATAATGCAGACCGGGGATCACAGAAAGATAGGCGCATTCGCAGCTATTACAGATTAGACGATAGAACGTACTTAGTATACCAGAACACTATATCGGAGATTTTTACCACAAATCTTGGTGTTTTGTGGAGGGTAATAAAATATAATAATCTAAGACAAGAGCTTCTTGTTCGTCAGGGATATAATTAACTGATACTTCTTTTATGAATCTTGATAATCATGAAAGGGTACTGAAATATTTGTTAACAACGGATATTAAACAAATCCCGTACGTCATTATAGTAAAATGTATGTAGAGTATAGAATTATAGAAAAGAAGTTTAATAGGAAATTTGGCATGTTGATTTTTTTTGTAGTTCATGCAATCAGCCATGTCATGTTGTGTAATTTGACTAGTGTTCACGATTAAGTTAATATAACTTTTGGCTGTGAACAAACCAATGCCTTATCTTAACTTTGTTACAGTACCGTTACTGTATAAAGTATTCGGTTATTCATGAGCCAACCGCTGGGGAACCCCCCCCCCCCCCCCCCACTTCCCCTCGGTTTCAAAATCCACGAGTTTTCATCATTGATCAGTTAATTGAAAGCCTTATTCGCGGGCTCGAGATCCCTACTGTCTAACCAGTTATAACTTTTTTGCTTGGTTTTAGTTCTTCATAAGCTTGACATAGACGTGAAAGGAGGGGGAGATCTTTGTCGGTTTTAAAATTCCGACCGAATCATTAGAAGGTCACGGACCATCTGTATCACAGTACGAGAAATGACTTAGACATATTCGGCTGAACAAATAAATGGATGTCTGAAAAAGATACTTTGCAACCAAATTTGATGTAAGGTTTAAACTTTGCAAGAAAATCATGACAAGGCAATTTCTTTTACACGAAGAATATAGGTGTTTGGCAAAAGCTCACGATTCAGATGGGTAAAAAGAGCTATATTGCTTGGCTTATTGTCGCTCTTTTAACTTTTCTTAAGTACGCCGGTTATTATCCGTCGCGGAATTACGTACGGCGACAAAACACATTTCCCTTTCCTCGGTAGGTCATGCATGGTAAACTCTGCTGGAGAGAACGATGCAGTGGCTCGAGCGGATATAGCATGGGAAATGTACAATACTTTCATTTGTCAGTGCCTTTAATATATATTTTTACCGCTCAGTATTTACTGTTTATTTGAACAGTGGAAAGCTGAAATAATAAGTAAATACTAAGCAACAGGAGCACCCAACGAGTGTTTTCTGTGAATTATCTGTTCGGAGAAGCAAATATTGCCTTTAATTTTCTATTGCTTGAGGACGGCTAGAAATTTATAGACGCGACCGTTCCATTCAGGTACAATTTTCGAAGCTTATCTAATAAATTCCCTACGATTTTCTGAAGTTTGATTTCTCTCATTTTACTCCCCTTGTTAGGCTAATTTTCGTAGAAAAAAAGAAACCTAATCTTTTCGGATTCAAAACTGTGATGGAGAGACGAATAAGAACAATTCTCACTTTCGTAAAACGTTCAGTTGAATTTAAATTTCTCTGGAAAATAATACTGGAGCCCTTGTAATTTCCAAAAGACTTTTAAGTTCTCCTAGGATGACCGAACAGATACTTTTTTTATAGCGTCGCTTAGAATGTATTTCTAGATATCTAAAAGTACTCTGGATAGCCTAAAGAGAGTTTTCAATGTACTTAGAAGGAATCCATCGTTGGGTGCCCCTGAAGCAAGCACTTCGATTTGTATCCCCCGTTATTTAGATTATAAATATTTGTCAGCGCTTACACAATTAAACAGCCAAAAACATGGTTACTTAAAAGGATCCAGGATATACCTGTTCTTGTCTATAAGTGGCTGACTGAATTTGCTACTAGTCTTATTTACATGATATATAATAACAAATTTGATTTAGGCGAGGTTTGCAAAACTAAGTATGATGTGAGAAGGATGCTTTCGCAATAATAAAAACTTCCACACTTGGATTGGACACACTTTTTGTTAAAGTTTGCTTAACTATTTCCAATTGGGACAATCATTCTGATGATCTTAGAACCGCTTGTTGTTTAACACAATATGTTAGACACTGTATATTACTACAAAATATTTCTGATGTATTATGTTTTACTATGTATTTTAATTTCTTATTCGGGTATACCAGTATTTTAACGGCTTTTAGTTTGTAATTAAGAAACTTGCTCTTAATGTTTCAACGTTTTCAACTTTATGCAGGTTCTTAACGTTCCTGAAATCTTACAGATTTGCTTTTCTCAACTCAAAATCGAAAGCCCTCTGGTTTGTGTAGTACTTTTTCAAAGATCTTAAAATCGCGAAAATTGTTACTCAAACTGTTGACAGCTTGCTGAGTGGCGTAATAGAAACATTATGATTGAATGTTGGTACGAATAACGAAAACTGTAGAAAGAAAGAAAGGTTTATTAACAACAACAATTCAAACTCTGAAAACTAAAGCTTATACAGTGATCTGAATGCTCGCGCTGTAATTGGTCGTCGCCCATGATGTATTGGACTATTGGAGTAGAGATACTTTCGGATTAAGCAAGTGAAAGCCTGGAAAAAAGTTAACCAGGAGAAATTTACAAAGAACAAAAATGGAGAAAAGGAGACAAAAAAAAGTTCTTGTCAACTTGAGAATTCCTAAACGGTAAGAAACCTACTCAACAGTTGCCATCCGGTGTGTCATCGCTACGAGACACTTGCTGTTTTGTGCTCTACAAATCATGTAATTACGTAATTTTAAGTCATTATGTAACAAATAGATGCTATGTTGCCGTGGGTCTAGCTCTTTTCAAAAAATAGATCACAGAAGACGTCAAAATGTGGTAAAAACATCAAAGACACACTCGCCTGCGGCAGGCTCGTGTGGCACTTCTTTGTTTTTGCCACATTTTGACGTCATCTGTGATCTATTACTAAACAACTCAAGACTACCCTGCGAGTAGAGTCTCCTTCGATCTTCCTAGAAAAATCCTCTTCCCGATTTTTCTAGGAAGACCGAAGAAGACTCTTCTCGCAGGGTAACCCACTTCAAAATAGAATCTATTTGTTAAATAATGATTTAAAATTATGTAATTACAACTATTTCCAGAATGCAAAAAATATACGATTATAATAAAGAATATTAAAGAAAAGAATTCAGATTCCATTTAGCCTTTTGTATTTGCGTAATAGTTAATTATTTAATTGTAATTAGTAATTTTAATATCATTTAATCTCATTGAGTAGCTTCCTCCATAGGGTTCTTTAAATTTTATTATCATAACATTATTTAGTGCTCAATAAGTTACGTTAAGCTGATAATACAGGATACATAATTATTTCCGTCTACAAAGAGCAGAAGCTTATCGAAAAAAATTTAACGCTATCCGAAGGTGTGACAAAAGAAAATTTACGGAACCTGGAAGTTGCAACCTGTCTGCAGCCAATACACCAAAATCATTGAAAAATAAAAGGTACATACGTGTGTACTGGTTTGAACTGGACTTTTCTACCAATTTATCATAACAATGCTTATTACAAATGCTTCCATTACATTGCTCTTATAGATATTTACAACTTTCGATTCTTTTACCGATGTTGATCAGTATCATCAGTTTGAAACCGAGTGAGGATATGCATTTTTATCTTTGGATCAAATTATCAAAGGCATTGTCCTTATTGTTATCATTAATATAACAGGTCCAGGAATTATATACAACAAAATAAGAGAAAAGTTAAGGGATTCTACATTTTGAATTCCATTTTAAAGAAATAAAGTTAAGGATTTATGACTCATGGTTTCTAATGACCATTCTATCAAGAAAATTCCAGCCTTTTCTCTTGGTTTATTCAGCAATGTTTATAATGGTTTGATGGACTGAATTGATCTGATTCATGTATTGTATAACATGAATAACGAATGTATAACAGTGATTTCATGATCTTCCGCTTGAAATCCTAAGCATTCTGATTTTCTTATTTTGTTCCTATGTTTAAATTTCAATGAAGAAACAATGAATGTCACCATAAATGTTTGACCAAAATTTTCATCTGCGTTTTACCAATACCCATCCACTATCAACAGCTGCAAAAAATGAAGACTCTTTATTTGAACTGGCTATTTCCCTCAAATTGCCACTGATTTTGCATTCACTTAACCGTACACTGAAAATAAGAAGTTTTATAAAATAACTAAGATAGTACGCGCTTTCTGATTGGTTAAAAACCTATCGTTTATTGTGCTGGTAAACTCATAGAAAACGTAAAGTTACTTTATAAAAGCAATAGACCACACTTTCTATGGGTTTACCGGCCGGGCGTGATAACCCACGCGGGATGTTGGGATAACTCGAGAAAAGCTTGTAAATCACCAAATATTTTACAAGGAAATACATGCCTGCATATCGAAAGTCAAACCAAGGACAAAAGAAAGAATCAGGTGCAAACTCAAACTAAATGTGGCAATTCATTGAATATGGCCGTGGCTTATAGTTTGCGTTGTAACGAATATCGAATTATAAAACCGATTACTTTCTACACGAAAGGTGGTTAACGGAAGTCACCAAATTCTGGGGGAAATATTACTTTGACTACAGGCTGTCTGGGAAAATTATTCACAACGACTTTAAAATCCAGATTACATTGTTGAATTAAAGAAAATCTATCGTAACTCCAAAATAGTTTGGATTTAGACCAAAAGAAAGATGCACAGCTATATAATATTTATCTTAAAGCATTAGTTCATAGAAACATTCACGAAACTGTATAAGAATCTTTGATAATAAGTGTCGACACATAAGATATTAATATAAATACGGAATCAGAAGAGGAAATTTTTCAAGGTCATTCAAAGTTTGTATGCGTCAGTGAAAAATGGTATCCATATTGACCGCGACAAAACAACAGAAACGTCTCAAGCAACAAAACAATGAGACATTTGGGGATGAATTAAGTGCTCTGTTGTTCTCCGTATTCATAAACGATGCTACACAATATTTTAAAAAAAGGTAAATGCTAAAGTGAGCAGTTAGGAAACCGGCCTGCTGTTTGTATGATCTCTTAATAATAATTCCATCTCCTAACTTCTATTCTGTAACTGATTCTCATGAAGCCCTGGCCTTACTTCATTAAAGACAAAGAAATCAAATGTCATCAGTGATATTAAGTGGCAGTTGTCAGAATAAAAAGAACGTATTCTTACGTTAGTTAGCTAAAAGTAGCTATCATTCTAATATACGCAGGAAGACTCACTTATAAACCTTCATGGTTTCTTGAGACTTCCTCGACTCTAAATCTAATTCTAATTCTAATGCTTATTATTCTATTTCTTATTGTAATGGTGTAATCTGCCTCGATCGTCCTGAATGATCTATAAATTGCTATTAGATAGTGTCTTTTACATTATTTTCAGATGATACTAATTTAGTCTTGAGCATGCAGTAAAAACCGTGACATAGGGACTCTATAAGACACTATGAACCAAATGACCGGCATTTTCGCCAAATAAGGCTGCTGTAAACATTATTTACCTCTTAAAACGCTTCAAATGTTATATAACACGAGCTATGGTCGATCTACTGATATTTAACCCTGTATCAACACTGGGCAAGTACTTATCCTACTAGACTAAAACCTATTGGAGCAACCTTCCCACATATATTGGAATCGTAATTTTGTATGATGTTTCAAAACAAACTGAAAAGGTATGCACAAAATTATAATAAAGTTCATTCTGATTTTTTCCTCATAAGGTTAAAAATTTATCAATTAAGAATTAGTTTTCCATATCCGTACTGTAAAACAGAAAGTCCGGTTTCTGTTAAAAGTTACGCTTCTTCTAAAGCGAGGATTACAATTAAAGAGCTTAACAGAGTTTGCTTGATCTCCCCGCCAGTTATCATGTAAAATGTTATGTTTATGACAAAGAAAGGATAATCTTGGTATGGCTGTACGCAAAATTAAAGCACTTCTTTTGATAATAATAAAATAATAATAGTGATAATAAATTCAGTAATACATTGACTGTTTATGTTAAAAACACTTCGATGCTCTAGACAAACAACTTTACACCTTACACTTTGGGACTGCGAATTCTGGCTGCCTGAACTGTTGCAGCAGCGTTTAAAACTCATTTTGATTAGACACCCACAAAAGAGATCGACATCTGGTTAAGTGAAAAAAACTTTTCGTCCCCTGATGACAGGAAAGAACAAGAAAGGTAGAAAGATTTCCGACAGATCCAGTGGTCTTGATCAGTCGAAACTACACTAAATCATGAATTTTTTTCTATTGCTGATTGGCAAAGTCTTAACCATAACGTTGAAAATACTTTGCTGTGTGAAGCATTTCAATTGCATCAAATTAAAATAAATGTTTTGATGCACGAAATATTGTAAGATGGTTACTAGAATATTCGATATGTGAAAAAAGACACCGTTATGACCACATCATAATGGGACTTTATGGCAAGGCATTTGATAATGGTTTGCAGGCTAATGCGGCAGGTTCCAAGCCTATCTTATTTCCAGCCAATCGAATTTAGGGCGTTCCGGACGATATCGTTCTTAAGCGCACTTTTCCATGCGCTCGCCCCTTTCGATCGCTCACCGTCACGTTGTTCACATCGCTTGTTTGAACCAATTTTCAGCATATTCCACCACCTCCCCTCCGCCTGCCTGCAAATTAATTCCTAGTTTGTTTCTCTTTCTTGTCTTAGTGGGTGGAAGTTTTTTCCCCCACCTTTGCTGAAGAGATATTTAGTTTATTATACATTGCCAGATCTTGAAAATAAAGTTCGTCACCTTTGGTGGCCGAATTTTCTCCAACCAAATCCGACTCTGTGTTTATCTCCTCAGCAAACAAGTGCGCTGCCACGCAGAGCTCTTGGTCACGAAATCCAAAGTTTTTAGCGTCCTTCTTACCGAAAAAATGGCTTGATATAAAAATTTATAAAATGGAACATGAAGAAATCTCCAGGTTCAGAAGAAAAATTTATCATAGAGAAGTTAAAAATATGTATCAATTCGAAACCCAGCCTTTTAAAATATATAAGGGGGCTTATATATCACAGACACAGACCGGGAAACACGGAAGGATAGGCGCATGCGCAGCTATAACGGAGTAGAGGATAGAATGTGACGTGCTTAGTATACCAAAACACTATATCGGAGATTTTTACCACAAATCTTGGTCGTGGTTTTGTGGAGGGTAAAAAAATAATAGTCTAAGTCAAGAGCTTCTTGTTCGTCAGGGATTTAATTAATTGATACTTCTTTTATGAATCTTGATAATCATGAAAAGGTACTGAAATATTTGTTAACAACGGATATTAAACAAATCCTGTACGTCATTATAGTAAAATGTATGTAGAGTATAGAATTATAGAAAAATAGTTTAATAGGAAATTTAGCATGTTGTAGTTCATGCAATCAGCCATGTCATTTTGTATCATTTGACCAGTGTTTACGATTAAGTTCATATAACGTTTGGCTGTAAACAAATCAATGCCTTATCTTAACGCTGTTACAGTACCGTTACTGTATAAAGTATTCGGTTATTCATGAGCTAACCGCTCTTTTAACCTGTCTTAAGTACGCCGGTTATTATCCGTCGCGGAATTACGTACGGCGACAAAACACATTTCCCTTTCCTCGGTAGGTCATGCATGATAATTAACTCTGCGGGAGAGAACGATGCAGTGGCTCGAGCGGATATAGCATGGGAAATGTACAAAACTTTCATTTGTCAGTGCCTTTAATATATATTTTTACTGCACAGTATTTATTGTTTATTTGAAATAATAGCTGAAATAACTAGTAAATAATAGCTGAAATAACTAGTAAATATTAAGCAACAGGAGCACCCAACGAGTATTTTCTGTGAATTATCTGTTCGGAGAAGCAAATATTGCCTTTAATTTTCTATTGCTTGAGGACGGCTGGAATGACTATTCCATTCAGGTACAGTTTTCGAAGCTTATCTAATAAATTCCCTACGATTTTCTGAAGTTTAATTTCTCTCATTTTACTCCCCTTGTTAGGCTAATTTTCGTAGAAGAAGGAAAGCTAAACTTTTTGGATTCAAAACTGTGATGGAGAGAGGACTAAGAACAATTCTCATTTTCGTAAAACGTTCAGTTGAATTTTAATTTTTCGGGAAAATAATACTGGAGCCCTTGTAATTTCCAAAAGACTTTTAAGTTCTCCTAGAATGACCGAACAGATACAAATTTTATAGCGCCGCTTAGAATGTATTTCTAGATATCTAAAAAAAACTCTGGATAACCTAAAGAGAGTTTTTTATGTACTTAGAAGGAATCCATCGTTGGGTGCCCCTGAAGCAAGCACTTCGATTTGTATTCCCCGTTAGATTATAAATATTTGTCACCGCTTACACAATTAAACAGTCAAAAAAATGGTTACTTAAAAGGATCCAGGATATACCTGTTCTTGTCTATAAGTGGCTGAAAGAATTTGCTACTAGTCTTATATTTACATGATATATAATAACAAATTTGATTTAGGCGAGGTTTGCAAAACTAAGTATGATGTGAGGAGGATGCTTTTGCAATAATAAAAACTTCCACACTTGGATTGAACACGCTTTTGGTTAAAGTTAGCTTAACTATTTCCAATTGGAACAGTCATGCTGATGATCTTATATAGAACCGCTTGTTGTTTAACACAATATGTTAGACACTGTATATTACTACAAAATATTTCTGATGTATTATGTTTTACTATGTATTTTAATTTCTTATTCGGGTATACTAGTATTTTAACGGCTTTTAGTTTGTAATTAAGAAACTTGCTCTTAACGCTTCAACGTTTTCAACTTAATGTAGGTTCTAAACATTCCTGTAATCTTACAGATTTGTTTTTCTCAACTCAATTCGAAAGCACTCTGGTTTGTATAGTACTTTTTGAAAGATCTTAAAATCGCCAAAATTGTTACTCAAACTTTTGACAGCTTGTTGAGTGACGTAATAGAAACATTATGTTTCAATGTCGGTACGAATTACGAAAACTGTAGAAAGAAAGAAAAGTTTATTAACAACAACAATTCACACCCTGTAAACTAAAGTTTATACAGTGATCTGAATGCTACGCGCGCTGTGATTGGTCTTTGCCCATGATGTTTTGGAGTATTGTAGTAGACATACATGGATGACATCACGGGAAACTTGTTTTCGTTGTTTTGTTCAACATGGCGCGCGGTTTTGAAAACATTTGTAAGACTGTTTCAGATTAAGCAAGTGAAAGACTGGAAATTTACAAAGAAGAAAAATGGAGAAACAGAGACAAAAAAAGTTCTTGCCAACTTGAGAATGCCTAAACTACAAGAAAACTCCACAACAGTTGCCATCGTGTGTCATTGCTACGAGAGACTTTCTTTTTTGTGCTCTAGAAATCATGTAATTACGTAACTTTAAGTCATTATGTAACAAATAGATGCTATGTTGCGGCGGGTCTGTTCAAAAAATAGATCACAGAAGACGTCAAAGTGTGGTAAAAACATCAAAGACACACTCGCCTGCGGCAGGCTCGTGTGCCATTTCTTTGTTTTTACCACATTTTGACGTCATCTGTGATCTATTACTAAACAGACTCAAGACTACCCTGCGAGCAGAGTCTCCTTCGATCTTCCTAGAAAAATCCTCTTCCCGGTTTTTTATATAGGAAGACCGAAGAAGACTCTACTCGCAGGGTAACTCATACACTTCAGCATGGAATCTATCAATTAAATATGACTTAAAATTATGTAATTACAACGATTTCTAGAACACAAATAATATACGATTATAATAAAGAATATTTAAGAAAAGAATTCAGATTCCATTTAGCCTTTCGTATTTGCGTAATAGTTAATTATTTAATTGTAATTAGTAGTTTTAATATCATTTGATCTCATTGAGCAGCTTCCTCCATAAAGGTTATTTATATTTTATTATCATAACATTATATAGTGCTCAATAAGTTACGTTAAGCTGATAATACAGGATACATAATTATTTCCGTCTTCAAAGAGCGGAAGCTTATCAAAAAAATTTGACGCAACTCCTGGTATCCGAAGGTGTGACAAAAGAAAATTTACGGAACCTGGAAGTTGCAACCTGTCTGGAGCCAATACACCAAAATCATTAAAAGATAAAAGGTACATAAGTGCGTACCTGTTTGGACTGGACTTTTCTACCAATTTATCATGACAATGCTTATTATAAATGCTTCCATTACATTGCTCTTATAGACATTTACAACTGTAGCGTCCACTCATAGCTACTTGAAACTGTACTTTAATCAGTTGTTCACTTGCTAGTTCGTTTCTCATCTGCACATAACTTGTATTCATTCCATTCACAAATTGCACGTGAAAGAGAAAGATTCGCTGAAATAACAACAACGCGACTATTACAAAGATGATATTGACCGAATAACCGAAAATACTGCATACTTACAAGTTATTGTGCCTTCCTAATGGAAAGGAAAACTTGTCCTAACGAAACGACGGTATAACTTCATAACAAAACATGTGCTTTTTCGTGGGAAAGAGCGCCCGCGATATTTTGTGTGCGGTCACCGAAGACCACACCATATAACGTTTATTTTCTGTCTCTTACAACAACTTTCGATTCTTTTACCGATGTTGATTACTATGATCAGTTTGAAACTGAGTGAGAATATGCATTTTTATCTTTGGATAATTATCAAAGGCATTGTCCTTATTGTTATCATTAATATAACAGGTCCAGGAATTATATACAACAAAATAAGAGAAAAGTTAAGGGATTCTACATTTTGAATTCCATTTTAAAGAAATAAAGTTAAGGATTTATGCCTCATGGTTTCTAATGACCATTCTATCAAGAAAATTCCAGCCTTTTCTCCTGGTTTATTTAGCAATGTTTATAATGGTTTGATGGACTGAATTGATCTGATTCATGTATTGTATAAACTCATAACAGTGACTTCATGATCTTCCGCTTGAAATCCTAAGCATTCTGATTTTCTTATTTTGTTTCTACGTTTAAATTTCAATTGAAGAAACAATGAATGTCACCATAAATGTTTGACCAAAATTTTCATCTGCGTTTTACCAATACCCATCCACTATCAACAGCTGCAAAAAATGAAGACTCTTTATTTGAACTGGCTATTTCCCTCAAATTGCCACTGATTTTGCATTCACTTAACCGTACACTGAAAATAAGAAGTTTTATAAAATAACTAAGATAGTACGCGCTTTCTGATTGGTTAAAAACCTATCGTTTATTGTGCTGGTAAACTCATAGAAAACGTAAAGTTACTTTATAAAAGCAATAGACCACACTTTCTATGGGTTTACCGGCCGGGCGTGATAACCCACGCGGGATGTTGGGATAACTCGAGAAAAGCTTGTAAATCACCAAATATTTTACAAGGAAATACATGCCTGCATATCGAAAGTCAAACCAAGGACAAAAGAAAGAATCAGGTACAGACTCAAACTAAATGTGACGACTCATTGAATATGGCCGTGGTTTATCGTTTGCGTTGTAACGAATATCGAATTATAAAACCGATTACTTTCTACACGAAAGGTGTTAACGGAAGTCACCAAATTCCGGGGGAAAATATTACTTTGACTACAGGCTGTCTGGGAAAATTATTCACAACGACTTTAAAATCCAGGTTAAATTGTTGAATTAAAGAAAATCTATCGTAACTCCAAAATAGTTTGGATTTAGACCAAAAGAAAGAGCAGAGCTATATAATATTTATCTTAAAGCATTAGCTCATAGAAACATTCACGAAACTGTATAAGAATGTTTGATAATAAGTGTCGATACATAAGATATTAATATAAATACGGAATCAGAAGGGGAAATTTTTCAAGGTCATTCAAAGTTTGTATGCGTCAGTGAAAAATTGTATCCATATTGACCGCGACAAAACAACAGAAACGTCTCAAGCAACAAAACAATAAAATATATGGGGATAAACTAAGTGCTCTGTTGTTCTCCTTATTTATAAACGATGCAACACAATATTTTAAAAAAGGTAAATGCTAAAGTGAGCAGTTAGGAAACCGGCCTGCTGTTTGTATGATCTCTTAATAATAATTCCATCTTCTAACTTCTATTCTGTAACTGATTCCCATGAGGCCCTGGCCTTACTTCATTAACGACAAAGAAATCAAATGTCATCAGTGATATTAAGTGGCAGTTGTCAGAATAAAAAGAACGTATTCTTACGTTAGTTAGCTAAAAGTAGCTATCATTCTAATATACACAGGAAGACTCACTTATAAACCTTCATGGTTTCTTGAGACTTCCTCGGCTCTAAATCTAATTCTAATTCTAATGCTTATTATTCTATTTCTTATTGTAATGGTGTAATCTGCCTCGATCGTCCTGAATGATCTACAAATTGCTATTAGATAGTGTCTTTTATATTATTTTCAGATGATACTAATTTAGTCTTGAGCATGCAGTAAAAACCGTGACATAGGAACTCTATGAAGACACTATGAACCAAATGACCGGCATTTTCGCCAAATAAGGCTGCTGTAAACATTATTTACCTCTTAAAACGCTTCAAATGTTATATAACACGAGCTATGGTCGATCTACTGATATTTAACCCTGTATCAACACTGGGCAAGTACTTATCCTACTAGACAAAAACCTATTGTCTCAAAACAAAGAAATATCTTAACAGGGTTATGACTTTTTCAACTTATAGAGAAAAATCACGACATCTCTTTAAGTCTCTGAAGATACGGAATATCTTTGAATCAAGAACTTATCTAACAGCAGTTGATTTATTGCATTCATATCAGGCTTCTAGGGTGGGTAAATAACCTTTTTTACACTAATGGAAGTCTATATTCCTGCCTATAATAGACAATATGCATCAAACTGATACACATCGAATTTAAAGAAACGAATTATGGCAAATATCCTATAGGTTTTCAAGGAGTAATTATAACGAAAAACCTTCCCACATATATTGGAATCGTAATTTTGTATATAAATATGTCTCAAAACAAACTGAAAAAGTGTGTGTACAAAATTATAATAAAAGTTCATTCTGATTTTTTCCTCATAAGGTTAAAAATTTATCAATTAAGAATTAGTTTTTCATATCCGTATTGTAAAACAGAAAGTCCGGTTTCTGTTAAAAGTTACGCTTCTTCTCTATCTAGAATAAAAGAGCTTAACAGAGTTTGCTTGATCTCCTCTCTAGTTATCATGTAAAATGTTATGTTTATGACCAAGAAAGGATAATCTTGCTATGACTGTACGGAAAATTAAAGCACTTCTTATGATGATAATAATAAAATAATAATATTGATAATAAATTCAGTAATACATTGACAGTTTATGTTAAAAATACTTCGATGCTCTGGGCAAAAAACTCTACACCTTACACTTTAGGACTGCGAATTCTGGTTACCTGAAATGTTGCAACAGCGGTTTAAAACTCATTTTGCTTTAGAGCCCACAGAAGAGATCGACATCTAGTTTGGTGAAAAAAACTTTTCGTTCCCTGATGACAGAAATGAGCTAGAAAGGTAGAAAGATTTCTGTCAGATCCAGTGGCCTTGATCAGTTGAAACTACACTAAATCATAAATTTGTTTCTACTGCTGATTAGCAAAGTCTTAACCATAACGTTGAAAATACTTTGCTGTGTGAAGCATTTCAATTGCATCAAATTAAAATAAATGTTTTGATGCATGAAATATTGTAAGATGGTTACTAGAAAAAATTTATAAAATGGAACGTAAAAAAATCTCCAGGTTCAGAAGAAAAACTTATTATATAGAAGTTAAAAATATGTATCAATCGAAACCCAGCCCTTTAAAATATATAAGGGTCTTATATATCACAGATAATGCAGACCGGGGAACACGGAAAGATAGGCGCATGCGCAGCTATCACAGATTAGACGATAGAACGTGCTTAGTATACCAGAACACTATATCGGAGATTTTTACCACAAATCTTGGTGTTTTGTGGAGGGTAATAAAATATAATAATCTAAGACAAGAGCTTCTTTTTCGTCAGGGATATAATTAATTGATACTTCTTTTATGAATCTTGATAATCATGAAAGGGTACTGAAATATTTGTTAACAACGGATATTAAACAAATCCTGTACGTCATTATAGTAAAATGTATGTAGAGTATAGAATTATAGAAAAATAGTTTAATAGGAAATTTGGCATGTTTATTTTTTTGTAGTTCATGCAATCAGCCATGTCATTTTGTGTAATTTGACTAGTGTTCACGATTAAGTTAATATAACTTTTGGCTGTAAACAAACCAATGCCTTATCTTAACTTTGTTACAGTACCGTTACTGTATAAAGTATTCGGTTATTCATGAGCCAACCGCTAAAGGACCCCCCCCCCCCCCCCCCTTCCCCTCGGTTTCAAAATCCACGAGTTTTCATCATTGATCAGTTAATTGAAAGCCTTATTCGCGGGCTCGAGATCCCTACTGTCTAACCAGTTATAACTTTTTTGCTTGGTTTTAGTTCTTCATAAGCTTGACATAGACGTGAAAGAAGGGGGAGATCTTTGTGGGTTTTAAAATTCCGACCGAATCATTAGAAGGTCACGGACCATCTGTATCACAGTACGACAAATAACTTAGACATATTCAGCTGAACAAATGAATGGATGTCTGAAAAAGATATTTTGCAACCACATTTGATGTAAGCTTTAAACTTTGCAAGAAAATCATGACAAGGCAATTTCTTTTACACGAAGAATATAGGTTTTTGGCAAAAGTTCACGATTCATATGGGTAAAAAGAGCTATATTGCTTTACTTATTGTCGCTCTTTTAACTTGTCTTAAGTACGCCGGTTATTATCCGTCGCGGAATTACGTACGGCGACAAAACACATTTCCCTTTCCTCGGTAGGTCATGCATGGTAAACTCTGCTGGAGAGAACGATGCAGTGGCTCGAGCGGATATAGCAAGGGAAATTTACAATACTTTCATTTGTCAGTGCCTTTAATATATATTTTTACCGCTCAGTATTTACTGTTTATTTGAACAGTGGAAAGCTGAAATAATTAGTAAATATTAAGCAACAGGAGCACCCAACGAGGTGTTTTCTGTGAATTGTCTGTTCGGAGAAGCAAATATTGCCTTTAATTTTCTATTGCTTGAGGACGGCTAGAAATTTATAGACGACCGTTCCATTCAGGTACAATTTTCGAAGCTTATCTAATAAATTCCCTACGATTTTCTGAAGTTTGATTTCTCTCATTTTACTCCCCTTGTTAGGCTAATTTTCGTAGAAAAAAGGAACCTAAACTTTTCGGATTCAAACTGTGATGGAGAGACGAATAAGAACAATTCTCACTTTCGTAAAACGTTCGATTGAATTTAAATTTCTCGGGAAAATAATACTGGAGCCCTTGTAATTTCCAAAAGACTTTTAAGTTCTCCTAGGATGACCGAACATATACAAAGTTTATAGCGCCGCTTAGAAGGTATTTCTAGACATCTAAAAGTACTCTGGATAACCTAAAGAGAGTTTTCAATGTACTTAGAAGGAATCCATCGTTGGGTGCCCCTGAAGCAAGCACTTCGATTTGTATCCCCCGTTAGATTATAAATATTTGTCAGCGCTTACACAATTAAACAGCCAAAAACATGGTTACTTAAAAGGATCCAGGATATACCTGTTCTTGTCTATAAGTGGCTGAATGAATTTGCTACTAGTCTTATATTTACATGATATATAATAACAAATTTGATTTAGGCGAGGTTTGTAAAACTAAGTATGATGTGAGGAGGATGCTTTTGCAATGATAAAAACTTCTACACTTGGATTGAACACACTTTTTGTTAAAGTTAGCTTAACTATTTCCGATTGGGACAATCATGCTGATGATCTTGAAACCGCTTGTTGTTTAACACAATATGTTAGACACTGTATATTACTACAAAATATTTCTGGTGTATTATGTTTAACTATGTATTGTTATTCGGGTATACTAGTATTTTAACGGCTTTTAGTTTGTAATTAAGAAACTTGCTCTTAACGTTTCAACGTTTTCAACTTTATATGCAGGCTCTAAACATTTCTGTAATCTTACAGATTTGTTTTTCTCAACTCAATTCGAAAGCACTCTGGTTTGTATAGTACTTTTTGAAAGATCTTAAAATCGCCAAAATTGTTACTCAAACTTTTGACAGCTTGTTGAGTGACGTAATAGAAACATTATGTTTCAATGTCGGTACGAATTACGAAAACTGTAGAAAGAAAGAAAAGTTTATTAACAACAACAATTCACACCCTGTAAACTAAAGTTTATACAGTGATCTGAATGCTACGCGCGCTGTGATTGGTCTTTGCCCATGATGTTTTGGAGTATTGTAGTAGACATACATGGATGACATCACGGGAAACTTGTTTTCGTTGTTTTGTTCAACATGGCGCGCGGTTTTGAAAACATTTGTAAGACTGTTTCAGATTAAGCAAGTGAAAGACTGGAAATTTACAAAGAAGAAAAATGGAGAAACGGAGACAAAAAAAGTTCTTGCCAACTTGAGAATGCCTAAACTACAAGAAAACTCCACAACAGTTGCCATCGTGTGTCATTGCTACGAGAGACTTTCTTTTTTGTGCTCTAGAAATCATGTAATTACGTAACTTTAAGTCATTATGTAACAAATAGATGCTATGTTGCGGCGGGTCTGTTCAAAAAATAGATCACAGAAGACGTCAAAGTGTGGTAAAAACATCAAAGACACACTCGCCTGCGGCAGGCTCGTGTGCCATTTCTTTGTTTTTACCACATTTTGACGTCATCTGTGATCTATTACTAAACAGACTCAAGACTACCCTGCGAGCAGAGTCTCCTTCGATCTTCCTAGAAAAATCCTCTTCCCGGTTTTTTATATAGGAAGACCGAAGAAGACTCTACTCGCAGGGTAACTCACTTCAACATAGAATCTTTTTGTTAAATAATGACTTAAAATTATGTAATTACAACTATTTCTAGAACACAAATAATATGCGATTATAATGAAGAATATTTAAGAAAAGAATTCAGATTCCATTTAGCCTTTTGTATTTGCGTAATAGTTAATTATTTAATTGTAATTAGTAATTTTAATATCATTTAATCTCATTGAGCAGCTTCCTCCATAAAGGTTATTTATTTATATTATTATCATAACATTACCTAGTGCTCAATAAGTTACGTTAAGCTGATAATACAGGATACATAATTATTTCCGTCTACAAAGAGCAGAAGCCTATCGAAAAAAATTTGACGCAACTCCTGGAATCCGAAGGTGTGACAAAAGAAAATTTACGGAACCTGGAAGTTGGAACCTGTCTGCAGCCAATACACCAAAATCATTAAAAGATAAAAGGTACATACGTGTGTACTGGTTTGGACTGGACTTTTCTACCAATTTATCATGACAATGCTTATTATAAATGCTTCCATTACATTGCTCTTATAGATATTTACAACTTTCGATTCTTTTACCGATGTTGATTACTATGATCAGTTTGAAACCGAGTGAGGATATGCATTTTTACCTTTGGATAATTATCAAAGGCATTATCTTTATTGTTATCACTATATAACAGGTCCAGGAATTATATATAACAAAATAAGAGAAAAGTTAAAAGGGATTCTGCATTTTGAATTCCATTTTAAAGAAATAAAGTTAAGAATTTATGTCCCATGGTTTCTTACGACCATTTTATAGAGAAAATTCCAGCTTTTTCTCCTGGTTTTTTCACAAATGTTTACGATTTGAGTCAGGTAAGTGCCATATCTTTTCAGATGGACTGAATTGAATAGAGTTGAGAAGTAGAATTTCGGTGCGATGTACAATCATTCTAAGGAGGCTCCCTCATTTCCTTGTCAAGAAAACTGAGTCTACAATACAAAAAAGAAAAACCTTAAATAAGAATTCTTTTTACTTAAATGTCTTATCTGATTTTGAGTTGTCATATATAACTTACATGTATGGTAAGCTCATAACAGTGAATTATTTTCCGCTTCAGTGAAATCCTAAGCATCATGATTTTGTCATTTTGTGACTATGTTTAAATTTCAACTGTAGAAACATTAATAAATGTCACCATAAAAGTTGGACCGAAATTTTCAACTGCGTTTTACCGATACCAATCCACTATCAACAGCTGCAAAAAATGGAGACCTCTAAAATCATCGAGAAGATGAACGGCATCTCTTTCATGTATAAAGCGCTAAGAAAATGTTGTGTTTTTCACATAGAAGAGAATCTAACTGTATTGGTTTTCTTTACTTTTTATTCATTCGCTTCAATTTCTTGTAGAGAAAGGTCTTGCTCTGATCCCAGTTGCTGTCTACATGATATAAAATGTCGCGGAACCAGACGTCGATATTTTGTTGACTCAGTAGTTCAGTGGTTATTTTCCCCACTTGATATATCATGATATATTTGACTCTCAGTTTCAGCGGATTTGTCTTGGAGAGTATTTTCGGTTAGATATTGCTAAATGACACCTTTGATAATGGATTAGGAAACATTAACGATCGATGCTGCTACGGAAAGAGCCCTGCTTCAAGCGGTATCCGGGATATGCACTCAGGATAATATGGCAATTCATGATCAAACTCCTGAACGTCTTGTTAGTGGCGATGTACATGATTCCGCCTTCGATTCTAAACCGATCAGGAAAAGTGCCTGATGCAAGAATTGATTCCTTTAACCACCAGCCCTGTTGTTCGAAGAAGGCACGGCGATTTTATCCTGGGTTCCTGTTTCTTTAATTTAATAGCATAGTTTCTATTCATCTCATTAGAGCTGAGACATTAAATTGTACGAAAAAATAATAATCAACAGGGGAATTTGTTAAAAGTCACGAATTTCGCGCTAATCCGAGGTAATTTTATCCTGCTTTGAACAGCCGGGCCAGGTACTTTGAGGCTAAAATACCAAACAAGTTTTTACTTTAATTAGTGAACCAAAAATATAATAGCAGTGAATTTTACGATTCACTGAACATTAAAGTCGGTTAATTCTCGAGGAAGCAGCTACCTTACTTGGTCTTCTTATTTCAGACCAAGTCAGTGAACAAGTTAAACTATTTCAGTTGTTCGTAGTCCAAAAACTTTTGGTTGTAGAAGGTAAGTATAAAAACAGCAATATTATAATAACACTATTGTTTATACACTAAACAACTTCAGTCAGTACTCATTCAACTAATCATACTAAGCATTACTACTGAGCTCAGTGCTAGAGCATAATGCAATTTGTACGTCGTTTGCCACAAATAATAAGTCCGGTCTGTTAAGCTCGGGTATTAATACTTTGCATTGTCAGCTGACACACCTTACCCAGAGTTTTTATAGTCTGTGATATATTTAACTTGTGACGTGAGCGCCTTGATAATAATAAGTTAACATGTAATGTCTATGTATATTTCCTGTCTCTAGTTATTCAGCAGGCCTTAATCAAGGCCGCCTGAAACTCACAGGCTGTAAGCATGAATTTGCACGGAAATTTCAAAGTCATACCACGTCATGTGAACGCAGATTTATTTATTTATAATTATATAGTTTTCGAGTGTTTTCATGGGTGAAATCGGTTAAGTGTTTAAAAATTCGTGTGGGAAAAATTCAATAGAATAACTAGAGTAGGCGTGGATAATTCTAAGTATTTATTCGGCTAAAAGTTTGACGTAAATCAGCAAGTCAGATGCTTGCCACAATAAAATCAAAACGTTATGTTGAGTATCCTACTTGTTACCCAAGAATTTTCGAGGTGATCAAGGTTTGATTGCGTGAAAAAATTTCCCTTTTTTTGTGAAATAGCCCTAATACAAAAGAACAAGTGAACGGAAATGAGCGATTAACAGGCAGTCGGGCGCGGCTTTTGACACGTGGCACATTGTTTTTCCACTGGCTACTTCATTGCAAACTTGTAACAACTTGTTCCACGATTTATGTTCGCTCGCGATGCATGTCATGTGCGTGCAAAAGTACACAAGTCACTTAAGTGCGACTTAACGAAAGTGAAGGATTCTTGACGAATCAAAATGACGAGCTGAATATTTTTGACGAGAAAGCAATTTTACCCTTCATGTTTAAGAGATGGATACATTCTTTGCATACATTTCTTAATCTCGAAAGGACGACACGCTATTTTGAAATTTCCAACACTTTAATCATTCTCTTTAATAGATGGCATATGAAATGCGCTTGAAACCAAACCTCGGCATTAAAGTAACGATACAGTATAATAACCTTGCGAGTTGACGAAATCAGCTCAAGATCAATATCAGGTTAATTTTGGCTTCATAAATATTTGTCACTTTTTCGAGTCGTGATGTCTTATACTTGAACACAATATTGTGCTTTGTATAACAATAACAGCGCAACAGAAATTTACCCTGGAATAATAAGAGAATTCATAATCTATCCTAATTTTTTAAACCCACAGATTAGTTTGGACTGCTGAGCGGAACTAAGGTTAGAAATGGGGTTTCTAAAACAAAACGGAAGGATAATCTCGTCTGAAGATATAGAAACGGATTTGAAAACAAGCGTTTACATTTTATCAAATTTTTAGTGTTCTTTCTTAAAATATGAACAAGCGCCAGTTCGAATCGCTTTCCCAAAACGTATGTTTTTTGCTATTTTTGTAAAAGTACTATATAGTCCATATAGCCATAAATAGCTACAAGTCAGTTATTAGTCGCCTCATTTGAAAAGTACAATGGTTATAGCAAACTTCCCCCGCCTGCTCTTAACACAGCAAGACAGGCTCGTTCTTGCCCTATTTCTATAATTCGGAAATGCAACAATTCAGCGTACTTAATGGCATTTGTTTAACGTGAGTTTATTCAAAGTTCTAGCGGGTAACAAGGAAATTTGCGATGTTCCCGCTGACACACGACTGAGGATACACGTAACGTCGGAATGTTGAGCTAACGATAACTTTAAGAGGCCTTAAGGAGATCTGAAATTGTTCTTCACTTAGTTGCATAGACATTTGAATAAGTCATGAAGCAATATTTACATAACCTTGCACAAAAAATCTACCGAAATATAGCCTTGCTGAATGCTTGGTATAATCATAGGTATCGCAAACAAAGTGTCTACAAAAGCTTTGGTCAAACTTCATCAGCGAGTTTATGTATGCTACGAAAAAGAGCAGTCTAGCAGTACATGCGGTTTAACTAGTTCGAAATATGCTTTGTTGTTCGCGGATAAACACGTCAAGCTGTAGATAAGAACTGTTGTTTTCTATAAAGTGACCTGCCGGGCCATTCAAAGGCAACCATGCGTTTCTTAACTGCACTTTCATCGCGATATTGTTGTAAAGAAAAAACTCAATACACGCCCTTAGCTGCAGCTACAGGCTGCCTAACACGCATAGTAACACAGATTTTACTGACTCACCTGCAAAATTGCTCAGATCCAAAGCCTCCACACTTAGTTATCAAAATTGTTTCTTAATAGTTTCCCTAGGGACTCTCCTTTTTCCACTCTTTTCTTCGCTGGAACTTGCTTAAAGGAAGTTTCACAATCCCTCCTTGAAATCCTAGCGTAGGATGCAGAATTTAAAAAAATAGTCTCCGGTAGTTGCGGTTTTTTTTCTGGCCCTTTTTATCCGCAGGACGTCGTTTAGGGGGGGATTTTAGCTGAAATTTCCTCCCCGAACATTCCACGGCTTAAGGAAAAGTTTAAAAACGACAAAGTAATTACGTCATTTTAGTAGTCTTTGTTAGTAGTGGTTACCCAGGGAAACCCGTTATGGCTAATATATATAAGAGACTTGCAAAGCCTCAGAATATTACAAAGAGCGATACTCGACACGCGAACATCTACTTAGCGAGTGGAGTCTTGAAATCATAGAAGATCGACTTTGCTGTTAAGAATAATATCCCAGGATTTTTACTTTGCATTTTTTACTTGCTTACGGATAAAAAGGACTGAAATGGGCTTATTGCAGGTAAATTTGTTCTATTTTTATGTAAGAAATGTAATAATTTCTGGCGACATTTAGAGACTGTTTTAAGTTGTGTTTAATTCTGTAGCGTTTTAATTTTAATATGCATGACAAAAAGCCATTTTTGAAGTGTGCCCTTTTTGCAAGTCATCAAACTATCATCTTCTTTTTGAGATTTATTTCATTGCCAGTAACAAACGAAAACTGAAATTTACACCTTGGTGTTTTAGTAGAGCTGTTATTTCTGACATACTTAATATGTTATTTGATTATACGATTCCCTCGTTATATGAAAGTTCGGAAAAGTTTCATCATATTTCATTTCTGTTTTAACACACGTGTTTGCTACTTTCAATTGTAATCGCTGTTTTAAGGTTATTAGGGAATTTCCCTGAGGGCAATTCAACTGGAACGGCATATTTCTATTAAAAATTCTAGGGGGTGTTGGTTTTGAAATTGGCTAACGTTGCAAATTTTGCACCTATGTTTTGCAAACTGAAAGTGAAGAGCAGTTACGTTAGCTCTATTGTCATTTTTCAGCTTAGGTTTTGAAATTCCGGAAATTTAGTGAATCTTAGTGGTAGAGATTGCAATTTTTTGGTCAACCATAATGAATGATCATTTCCGAGATTTTCTTACACTGTCGATGAAAGTTGAAGGTTTTGAGAATAAGGTATTCCATCAGCGAAGCAGTTTGTTCCACTACCAATTCTCTTACAGCATAAATGTTAATTTTGAACATGATGTGGAGAGAATTGTTATTCATATATTGAGGCTTAAGGCAGTTAAGTTACTTGAAGGGTCCGTGACTTGCTAAGAAATTAAGCACTTCGTTTATTATTGAACAAGAATGCCATAAATAAGAGCAGAACTAAGCATTATAAAAGAGATCATTGAGGCATTAAACTATTGTTATGCCGCTAAAAATAAACAGAACATTTTTTCACGTAAATTTCCCTTGTTTGGCAGGTTATATATACCCTTGTTTTCATGTATTTTATCGCTTCATCTGGGGCTAGGCCTGTTTCCGAAAGGCTAAGCAAGATCATGCGACTAAGACAACCAAGAAATGCCAATGGGACAAGAGTTCCTTCCATAGCATCAAGATCTCAAGTGTTTCAACACACTTCAAGACACACAGCGAGCGGCGATGTTTCTCTCCTTTTCAAAAACGGATGGTTTTTAGCTATCTATGATGACGGCAATATCAATGGAACTTCTGATGCTCGGAGCCCAGACAGTAAGTCAGCATGTTACGTTTAAGGTGCTTTGTAGTTATATTGTTGTCTCAGCGTTCTGCTTAGAATGACTAAAATATTCCACTTTTAGCTCCATTGCAATATAGAAAATTAAACTGAACATTTACGACTAAAGATGTCTCTTTGCGTATGTTAATATGTTGTGCTCGGACAATAGGCCTCCACAACTCAATAACTTACAATACAGCACTAGCCTCGTAATCTTGAGCGCTTAGACAGAGTCATGACCTTCATTTGTTAATTATTATTCCTTGCAGTAAAGCTTCAACAGCGATCAGTTGGGACGAGCTTGGTCCAACTTTTTAGCAAGAAAGCGTCCCTTTACGTAGCCATGTCTTCTACAGGAAGGGTATACACTACGGTAAGATAGTTAACGTCATTGTTTGTTATCATTAACATTAACGTTAATAGTTATAATGCTAAGTAATATTTCTTTTACTTCATGAAACAAATTCGTGGAAAGATATAACCATTGGAAATACCAGGTGTCTGAGAGGGTACGAGTTTTAAATGATCCTAACGACTAAGTGAAAATCTTGAGTGTATCAAGAGGGTCGGGAAATTAACCTTTACCGATGTTAGGCCTACATAGCACCGCTTATAATTGGTAAAATGTCTAATGCCTCATTATACAGTGAAATTCTTTCATTTGAAAATTAATTCGACTTCAGTTGCAGTAATGCTCGAGCGTATTTTTTCGTCCAGAGGCTTATTGGCTACAGTTTTACTGGGATTTGGTTTTAAAGTGTGATTGTTAAACTTCAGTCGATTTCTACATTTGATAGATTACTAAGTGCATGTTGTTGTAACAATTTGCATGATTTTGGAAGAACGTCGCGTCAGTATATGTGATGTTATTCTCGGACAAATATTGCTTCCCACGTTTAATATTCTTGTGATAATTTAGTAACAATTCCTACTTGTTTATTTAATGCGTCGTTTGCTCGCCGCAATAAAAAAGAAAAAAAAGTTGAAAGGAAATTAATTGCATGATTTATTACAAGTTGTAATCTATTGTGACTGACGCCTGGAATAAAAATGGCCGGGTCCATCAGGTCACGGCCTATATCTTTCACAAATTCCTAACAACAAAAATCGAAGAGCCGAAAGCAAATCTGTGATTTTTCAAAAAAAGTTGAAGAGATATGCAATCATTAGTAATATTTCACTAACAATTTTTTGTTTGTATGTTTTTTGCAGGGATCATCAACTGACGAAACAATATTCAAAGAAACCCAAGAACCAGATGGTCATCATACCTTCGCTTCGTATAAATATTACATTCCAATAAACAGCAAGTATAACAAGCCACTCTTTTTAGCCATTAGGACTCGAACAGGTCACATGAAGAATGGGGTGAAAACCAAAAGAGGTAACAAAGCTACGCAACTGACGGTACTGAAAGAACAGGACACCTCTTGAAGCTTTACTCTCCCCATGGAAATACTGAATAATGTTTAATTTATTACATTTTAAAGAATTTTTAAATGGATTTTTGGCAAAGTGAATTATATATAAATAGCAATTTTATTTCAAGAATATTTATTTTCATATGTTTAGAGTTATTTATGAAACGTAATATTTTAAAAAACTAGAAATCGAAAAGAATATTTAATATTTAGTTGTAGACGATGAAATCTGTCAAACAGCTTGATTCGTTTTTTAGCTGTCTCACGTTTTTTGTCTTTAAGATATTTTTATGTATCTCCAAAAAAGAAAAAATTTAAATATTTTCAATGGTACCCAAAGTTATGTTCACGAAGATTTGTTTCAGTTTGGGGGTCGTATTAGGATGAGCATCAATACTAATTAAAAGAAATGTCTGGAGCTGTAGTAACTATAACGCTTGTAATTGGGAAAATTCCCTTTTTCCGTTAATACGATGTTTTGTCCACCATGAAAACGATTAGGGCCTTGCTTATCATAAACTCTCATGCTCCGTCCTTTTACGACCTTCTCATTACAGTATTTCAAAATGGAAAAATACGCAGTTTATTCCGGTGGAATAGAAATTTCAATAATCCAACATCCAAGAGGAGATTTATTTTTGTCCAAATCAAGACAGTTCTATATAGTTCTTGCCCCACCTCTAATTTTTAGTGAAGGAAAGTAGTTTTCCTTTAGGAACGAATTTCTAAAAGTTAATGTAAAGGTAGAAACAAGTGAATGGTGAAAGATACTTTAAAACTATATATTTAATAATATCTTAAACTCAGTTCTAAAGAGAATTATATATATATAGGATTACAAATTAAAGATAGAAAGCTGTAACTTGTTGTTTCTTGGATTTAAATAAACTTTTAATGGAAACTTGCAATTATTGCAAATTATTCTCAGCTGTTTATTGTAAGTTCGAACGTTTTGTTAAGCATCTGTAGTATGGCCACAGGTTGAACCTTTTAACGAACGAACCATTGTATTTCTAGCTCACTTGAAACTTTCTAGGAGACTGTCGCAGTAACGGTTAGTGATACTTGGCTTAAACTGAGATCCCCACGAAGAACAAACCTGTAGCAATATTTATATCAATAATGGGTCTTAGGTCAATGCTTAGTTTTCTCATTTAACGATCATTTCTCTTATAAGGCTCGTTTCACAGCCGAATGACCTTGTCTCGTATTCCTTTATCGCTGTGAGGATATTTCAGAGAACACTCAAAGAAGAAGTCCTATTAAAACTTGCAGCTAGCTAGCTGCTTTCAAGCTAAAATGTCGATCAATCTCAGCTTTTCACTGAAGCTAAAAATGTCGACCAGTCTGTTACTTCGAAGACTTGATCAGTTGATGGCTTTTCATTGTCTTAAGGGTGCTGGAAAACAATGAACAACGATCGTTAAATAAAATGATTAAGTCCGTGCTCTAAGCCATTTATTAATCGACCAACCCCAAAAACTAAACGTTGTTTCCTGTCAGCATTGTTAACGAGGCACTAAGGATAGAAATGAAAACATTCGTCTCCTTAGAATAACTCATCCACAAACAGATATAAAGGGGACTGTCTATAAGTAAGGCTAGTCAAAATAACTGCCAGCCATTGTGTATATACGGACTTTGTCCAATGGTAAGTTGTAAATGATCAGCCAATCAGAAAACCAGAACACTCATAATATCCTTCCTTCATGTCAAATGTGACATTCCTGTAATTATATAATTTGCTGTTCATCGGAATGAACGTGAAGAATCGGAACAAAATTAACGGCCCATTATTCTCAAAAATCACCTGAACAAAACCAATTTCATGCTTAGTTTGTTCGGAACAAAAATCCCAAAAATTTATACAATTTACAGAGTCTTGTACTGGGTCCCTGGTCACGCTACATGGCCGTGTTATGATTTTTAAGGCAGTCACGCCAGCGTTGTTGCAGCACGATAGCTGTAAATACCTCAAAATTGTTTAAGTTTCTGCTCTTTCAGTTAAATAGCGGTGTCATTCATTTTTCGATAAGGCAGAATTTAAAACATTAATCTCAGACTGTAAAACATTAGACCGATCACGTAACTATTTAGCAATTAGTAAGGGTACCCGACAACTTTTAATTTGTTTCATAGGTACTTTTATGCACGGTAATGTGAATGAGTTAGCAGAAATCGCAAAAAACCCATTAATCTTATTTTTAAAACATTGGTAATTGAATGTCAAATAATCTTATTAGAGCATAATCAGTTATGTCTAATATAATGGATCGACAAATTTCCTACCCAAAACGAGTGCAACCGAACTGTATCAACATTTTAAGGCGAAATACCGAGAATGTATCTCACCTGTTTTCATGTCACATGTTGCAAAAAAAGTAGGAGACATATTTTACTCTGCTAAATGCGAATCACGGAATTCAATTTTAACAAATTTTTCAAATGCCATATTTTGTAAAGTTGCATAAGCACTGCATATTGATATGATCACGTTCAAAAGAATAAATCATGTTTAGTGCTGTTAATTTCCAGAAAAAGAAATTCATATCTGGCTAAGAATGATGACTGTACGATCATGATGACGCAGTTCTAACAATTAATGGAGCTCTGTTTGCCACATTTAAGTGCATGTACGCCATGGTTTGTGTATGTATTGGCATCTCTTTCTCTAATTTACTAAATCAGCGCGTTTTAGACATTTTAGACTTTTCTCTCACTATTATGATGAGACTTTCTTTAATTACTTGATTGCATGACTTCTTCGATATTGGTAACACAATAAACTGCAACGTTCATGTAAAGATCAGCGCTAAATAATCAAAAAACGGAAGAAATAGAGAGGCAAAACTTGGGCGCTAATTGATTTTTCCTGTTTGCTTATGGTGGTAACAATGTTATAAAATAACGCAAACAAACACATAGAGGTGTTAACTACACCGCAGGGATTCTTCCATTTCTTTTAGCTCTTTTTTTCTTTAGAATTTTGACTTCCACATTCACAGTAGCCAAGTGATTAAGGTCTTTCATCTTAAATTTGACGATTCCATTTGGGTATATTCTTTCTCAGCTGATGGCCTTCGAGGTGGTCTCCCTTATTGTCTCTGGTCAAAAGCTTTAGATTCGCCACTTTAGTAGTTGATGCGATTAAATAGTTTCCGATTTTTAGGCCTTTAAGCAAAGCTTAATGCAAACGGTGTCCTAATGACCATAGAATGATTATTAATTTTTGTAACGAGAATAATAAAAAACAAATCACATCACGAAAAATATTGTGCTTTTTATGCTTGAAATCATCACCTTTTGCTGAAAGATACCTCCAGAAATTCAGGGTTCTCAATAGAAGGCGGCACCCGGCGATTGATCGCCGCTTACTTTGGGATTTATAGCCGCTTACTTTGTGTTTAGGTGGCTTTTCTTTGCTTTGTTTTGACACCTCTGGCTTTGCTGAAGAGCCTCCTACTTTATCTGTGATCACCTCCTACTTAAAAATCTATTGAGAACCCTGAAAAATTGGCATTCAGTTGGATAGTCCATTTAAAGCGAAAACGAGAGCGCATTTCTTCCATAAAACTTGATTGCTCAACACGGCAATGGCAAGTAAAGCCAGTTGTAGGTTTGATCTACACTTTTTAGACTCGCTTAGTCTTAGGCTTTAGTTATAGATGATTTTCACTGTGACGTCGTCAAATTGTAAAGTCAAAATAGCGAGGTTTTACGAATTTACACTAGGTTGAAGATAGACAAAGTAAATCTTTGTACAAGTTTCCATTCCCGTAGCATGTTTCATTTCGAAAATACAGCAATTTGAACCTCCTAGATTTAACAGTGCGTGACACCAAAATGGGAATGCTGCCTCGTTGAAAAAAAGTCTCTCCTCTTGATTTTCGACAGCAGTATAACCATTTCAAGCATTAGAAGATATGATAATGCGTACGTATGCTAGTTCTCGAGGGAAAGAAAGAGCTTTTATAGAAAAAGTGAACTCCAGATGTTTTCGTTGATTTCCGGCGGCCATATTGGTGCACCAAAACGGTACACCAATATGGCGTCTCCATACAAAGCTCTACAAAGGTGCGTGAAACGTTTTGACAAATAACTCCGAAACTGTTGGCCACAAAGACCTGAGACTTGGACAAATTGTTTGTATATAAGTCTTTTATAGCAGTTAATTTTCTTTTCTTCTTCCACTGGACGGTTTCCAATATATTTTTTGTTGCGTGACAGTGAAAACGATCTAGTGATCGCAGGCGTTAGGATTGAACAGTGATCAGAGAGAAATGTTTACGATTGTTCATTTGTTGTCACTCATTGCATATCTTTGCATTAAAACGTCGCGAAATCCTAAGGTAATAATACAAAACGGGTAATTGATTTTTGAGGAAGGAAAGCTTGGAAAGACAATGCCCGTTCTATGCAAGCTTTCAATTGTCATGCGAGTGATTTATTTGTTTCTATCTTTATATATATCATTGCATAGTGACATTGGAGCACATCCATTTCAGACAAATTTGTATTTGTTTTCTTGTATTTTCTTAATTAATAATCTAAGAAAAATTTTAAAAAAGGCTAAAATCTCGATCGACGTTGCCCTTTCTTCCCTTATTGCCGTAGGTATAATTTGGTCACGTGATATACAACACGAAGGGAATGGAGTACTTCAGTTGAAGTATCATTGTTACAAAATAACTATAGGAAGGGAAAGAAAAGCTTACCTCAAATTTCTGAGATGAAATACAATAAAATTTGATTTGATAAACCCGTTCTTATCTTTTCAGGTTTTGAAGGAGCTGTGTCACGAAATTTAACAAAACTAAACAGTCGGAACTGCATATATACCGTCCATTGTAATTTCAGGTAGATTAACGTGTAGTCTGTCAGAGATGTTGATTGCTTGATTTCGTAACTTAATGATGTCATTCGACGTGATCGTAATAATGATAATGGTAATAATCATAATCATAATCATAATCATAATCATAACAAAAATAAGTTTGTTTCCAGTGGTAAGTGTGTAGTGTGGGGCCTGAGCCCGAGTTGAGTCGGACATGCGCAGTTTAGGAGACCTACGACTCGTGTTACTGTTGTGCTAGTTTTAGTAAAGTGATTCGAACGCTAGCTGTGTTATTTGTGTTACATTTGGTGGCAGCGGTGGGATTTTTTTGCCATGGAAGATACTGTGAAAGCTTTAGAAGAGAAAGTGGCGCTCCTCGAGGCGAAACTTGGAAAGAAAAGTGAAAGTAAGGCTGGTGCAAGCGGCAGTTCACCGACCACGTCGCCAGAAAACCCGCTTCGCATCAAACCGGAGAGCTTCTCTGCGACGTCCGGCGAAAGTTGAGTGGTTTGGATACGGAAATTTAAAAGTATTGCAGCCCTTAACAAGTGGAGTCCTGAGCTTCAATGTCAAATATTACCCGCGTACCTGAAAGGCCTTGCCGAACAGACCTATTACAGCCTGACTGCCGAACAAACAGCCACGTGGACGGCCGTTGAACGCGCTCTGACAGATCGATTTCATCCTAAGGAATCTCGTCAGGTACACATTTCCACTCTACGAGCCAAATTAAGACGTCCTGACGAAGATCTACATCAACTGAGGTGCGACATTTCTCGTCTTGTGGAGCTGGCCTATCCGGATGACCCCCCGGATATACTCAATCGCACGGCCAGAGATTTCTTCGTGGGTGCTTTAACCCCTATTATATTGCGAGAGAAGGTGTTGGATTTAGGGCCCAATACTTTGGATGAGGCCCTAGCGGCAGCTCAGCGATATGAATCAAATCAAAGAGTGCTAAACAAGGGAAGTGCTCGAGTACTGTCTTCAACATCTGGGGAGCAGGAAAAGTTTGGCTCCCAACAGGGCACCCAAGAACCCCCAGCGTGGGCTAAGGAGCTTTTTCAACAGCAAGCTGAAATCTTAGAGAAGCTAAAGAATATTCCTCAAGGGAGGCAAGGTAGGAATGAAAGTTTAGAATCTGGACAAGGCCCCAGAGCATGTTTTAAATGCGGTAGCCCGACTCATTTTATTCGTGACTGTCCACATCAAGTCCGTCCCGACCAGGGAAACGGGAGATGGGCGGGGCGCAGCCGAAAGTGACCCCGCCCGAGAATCCAAAGGGAGCATTTTTGCCTTGTGATGTCAATGGTGTTAAGTCTCAAGCCTTATTAGACACAGGTGCAGAAGCAACAATTATCAGTGAAGACCTGTACAGTCGCTCTAAGACACATATAAACAAACTTGAGTCCACACTGAAGCCTGTCCTGAGAGCCAATAACATGCCACTTGATGTGGTTGGAGAAACAGAAGTAACAATTCAGCTGGGCGCAATCAGGGCTAAGCATAAAGTGCTGGTGTGCCGAGGCTTGGCACAACAAGTGTTGATTGGTGTAGATTTCCTAACAACTCACAAATGTATTATTAACTTTGACACTAACACTGTCTACAGCAAGGAGGGACCCAACAAAATGGCTTTCGGATGCCTTGATAGAGTTTACAGGATCACTGTGGCCGAAACCGTCACATTATCTCCAAATATGGTTGCCGACATACCTTGTGAGGTCCAAGGGGTAGATGACTTAGACGAATGTATGGGTGTACTGGAACCAGCAGACAAGTTTTCAGAAAGATATTCAGCTGGGGCCTTTCGGACGGCCGTGACTGTGAAAGGAGGTCGAATCCCAGTTCGTGTGTTCAATTACCTTAACAAGCCCCTCAAGATTTACAGGTGTAGCAGTATAGGGGACACTCGGTATGACTTAGCTTATCAAGCTGGTTTACAGGCGCTCCACTCAAATACTTAGAAACTTGTGTCACCAATTAGTGCTATGCGCTAGAGATTCTTGACACGTTAATAAAGTTCACTACTTCTAATAATACTAGGAGTAATCGGAGCTTAGAACAGTGCGTTCGATATGTTTGTTAGCTATAATATATAATTAAGAGGTATACAGGTAGCAGTGCTCTAAATCTCTAAGAACATATAAGTGACAACGGGTCAAACACTGATTATGATCCTCAGGACATTTCTTTTGCACCGTAGGATGGTCAATAAAATTGGCTAAAAATTGGGATACAGAAAATTAAGGTCATCTGAAAAGTTCATTGACTGAGATGTCAAAGCGTCGCGTATCACTTTAAACCCTTGTTCTGTGTAGACGAATTTGAACTGAACTGTATTTGCCTTAATTCAAAGGCTCGTTTCTTAGGTTATAAGAGGAGGTTTTCGCTAAGATTCACAGGATTTTTCCAGATTCCGACAGCTCACGAGGTTCGCACTCATACGTTTTTCAAAGAAGAAAACACAACACGTTTTCTGATCTCTCCCAGAAGGCCTAGCCTCTTCTAAACCCTTACGTCATCGCACACATTGTGTGACCCTATAGGTTAACATGACTTACCTATTTAGCACTGTTTTCCAAATACAACGCAGCCGGAATTAGTGAGATGAAAAGGTCAACGTTTCCCCATTCAACTTCTGGTATAATTGTCAAAAATGGTGACAAACAAAATCGAATAAAACGCTGTAAATAGCTTTTAAGACCGATTCGATGTAATTCTATAAAATTAAGTTAAATATGATCTGATATAAGATCTTTGCTCATAGAAACAAATACAGTGTGCAGAACACATTGTTGACATGGTATCTACATATCCGATTACCTTAGAATGGAGTTAATTAATTGAACACTGCGAGAAAAAAGGGAAAAACAAACCTGAAGTAAACAGAGAATCGCCAATATTTCATCTATGAACGACACAGGGTCCAGAGGAGTTTCGTGTGAATAAATGAATTACTTATTTAAAGTCTCACCTTGAAAAATGTCTATACCTGTCGCTTGGCACGATTAATTAGCCCAATGGGATCTTAATGAATCTACTGTAAACGATTTCTTCGAAAACTGTAACGCGATCAAAATAACCCATTTTTTTCAGAGGTTTTCGACGTTGTTTTGAAGTTCTAACGACAAACACATCTCCTCTGGACCCTGTGTGAACGAGTGTCACAAAATAGATACGACAGATACCAGTTCCCTGGTGAGAAAAACTGTTGCCAACGCAGCACCAACGATCACTGAGAAAAAGATGAACAAGTCGCTTTACGACGGACGATCAAGAGAAAGATGAAAAACGCTTTACGAAGACAGGAACGCATGATCACCAAGCCAAAATCACCAAGCAAGTTGGGGCGTCAAAGTAAGGCAAACGTATTCTAGCGCCTCAAAGCGAGGCAAATATGCACTCTCGCCTATAAACCGCACAGGACACCCAACAGAAATTAGGAGTTACCTCAGGAACGCAACAAATCATTCAACGTAACAGGATTACAGTGCTACCGGGAAAATCGTGAGCACTTGAAGTATCTCACGAATGTCTATTGTGTTATGAACAATCACAGCAAGGATCAGGATATGCGAACCAGCCACAAAACCACAAACTAAGGGGGTGTTTACATGAGAAAGCGCGCGTTCGGCATACCGGGACGACTTTTTGATTTCGCATCGCGTTTACATGATGACTGGGTCATTTCAAATCTTGTTATTTGAAGGTACACTTCGTGTTGATAACACGAAGATGTGATGACACGTGTGATTCAAAATCGCAAATTCTTGGGTTGCACGTGACGTCACCAAAAATAAAACTAAGAAACTATCGATTCTTCTGAGTTTCTACTTTCACGAGGTATTACAGTACCTAAACACCTTTACATAAACAGATTTTTGGTTCGAAAGGTTTCTTCGTTTTGCGAGGGAGGACGCTTGAATTTCCAGGCTTTTGCGTGACGCGGCATTTAGCTGGCGGCCGGGAAAGCTCTTATGTGGCTTAAAAACACTACCGATTTTGGGAGATTTTGCAATGTAAACATTCCTTGTCTAAGAATAAATATTACTGTAATCTTTATGAGTTCCTCAAGCGAAGAATTCACGCCTTAGAAGGAAAACTCGAAAACAGATGTTTCTGTTGGTATCCGGCGGTCATATTGGTGTTCCTGAAAGGGACACCAACATGGCGTTTCCATACAAAGCTTTATAAATTTAGGTAAACCGTTTTTCCCAATATCTCGCATTTGAAATATTTCACAGACCTGATTCTTGGCAAGGGTTTTTGTATATTTATCTTTTTTCGTTTCCCAGATTTTAGTCCTTCTGTATTGAATGGTTTGCATTTTTATTTTTCATTACGTGACAGTGCAAGCCGAGAATATTACGCATGCGCTACCCGTTGGATAGCACTATCCAACGTTTAAAAACTAAGGCCTGATCAAAACATGATAATTGAGCTGATCACAACATAATAATCGAGTTAATGTGACTACAATCTTAGACCCAGATGATGATTCGATAATTATTTTTGGTTTGCAACAACGTGACATGCCGGCCACGTGTAGTCAATACCATAAAAATTATTTTAACTATTTCGCGATATTTTCTGAAATGCAAAGCTTGCTCGCACGTCAATAAAATTTTCCATTGTCTACTGAATAAAACCACATTCCAGTTCGATTTTTCTAATACATAGGCTTACTTCATTAAGTTACCATGCTACTAACGATGACCTGTATATAACACGGGAGATATCATACCCTCAATTTTCAAATTTGTTCCCATTTTATCTTTATTTCTCATTACAGGTCCTCACAATATTCAGTTTCTTGTTATTTCCCTTTAACCTATTCAACTAATAGTTATAATCATAAAACCATAAGTAAGGAATTACTAACACCTTTCAGTCTACATGTTTCTTCCATATTTTTGGGAACCTCTTTTTTTTTCAGTTCTCACTATATCTTACCTCACCTTATTCAGTATCTTATAATGTTTCTAGTTTTACTTTTTCTTTGACAGTTGTTACTATCAAGGAATAAATAAGCAAGGCACCAACTTCTGTGATAAATAAATTGATAAATAATAACAAATCCAGTATAATGCTGGCCGTTGTTTTAATTTCATTTTGTTTGTTTCGTCATAAATTACTATGTATCGTGATATAATTTGACAAAAATTAAGAAAAATAGTATATGTAATAAAAATACTCTTTTTAAGCACTCGTTGAAATACTAAAACAGAACATTCTATCCGCTTTGGGTTTTTTTTTTCCTTTGGAAATCGAAGTCTGAATTTAAATACATTATTCTCTGCCAAAAATTTGAAACGTTCATTCCAAAATGATTCCTTCGAGACCCAGGTCAGAATTGTTGTTTTTAGTAATCACAATTTTCCAGAACAGTTCCTAGTTCAGGTTAATGAGTAGTTCTGTTTTGAAAATGAATAATGGTTCCCAGCCCAACCTTTAACGAATTACTAAGAATCATAAATTGTTTTGGCAACATATATAACAGTCAACGCTTTACCGGCCAAATGAAAAAAAAAATGAAAAAAAAAATGAAAAAAAAAATGAGAAAAATACATGTAGTAAAAACCCGAGACTTAGAACCTTCATTTTCTTAGTTAATCTTAACAGGTTCTTACATAAATGGTAATTAGCACAAATTTAGGCTATTTAGGCTCGGTTCTTATTTTCTGAAAAGAGAGAATACATTGTAGCTAAGAGTATTTAGTGGTATTCGGCTTATTCCTTACATAAAATCTGCATCGAGTACCATTACATTGGAGTTGGAGTGATAAGGCACCTATGTCTCCAAAGAGGATCCTGAATGTTGAGTTATCTTATTTGCCCAGGTGTAGAGAATTTTTTTTATATAGATTTCAGAAAATAAAAGCCTGCTTCAAATTTTAGGCTAAACAGGCTCTTGTATATAAACGGCCTAACTGGGTAATTTTAACCAAACAGTTTCTTAAAAATCAGGTTCTTACTCACGGGTTTTTACTGTATTATAAGTCGTCTTATTTTGTTAGATGTATAGTCTATATGTAAACACTTTCAACAAATCCCACACACACCACAAATTGCATCATGCAGTAATCCGTTAACCTAGTGATAGTAGATATAAATATTTATTACACAGAAGAGACAGGTCTAAATAATTAAAAACTGCGATCCCTTATGAAGCCTGCACGTTTTGTTGCCTTTTCTTGGTATTCCATCCTTCTGAAGTGCTATGTACATATCATGTGGAGTTTCCCTGTAGTACTTATGGGACGAAAACGTGTGAAATCCATTCATCTCTTTCACGTGCTTGAAAATTGTGCTGTCAGTTTTGTTTTTCTATAACAAAACAGTCAATTAGTCATATGCAAAAAATATATGAGAAATGTCAGAAATGGACCTGTTCTAGTAGCCATTCAAGCCCATTCTTGATGATTGTCTTAAACGAAAATGGCATTTTAAAAACATTATTTTTAGTGTTATATATATTCTTTCTTATTTTTGAAAAGGCAGCACTTCTAAATGATTTTTGTTGTTCTTTTTTTCATTTTCTACTCTAACATCGGCTTAACGCTTAAGACCAGCATTAAACATTCTGTAAATGGGTTCATGGCCATCCTTGACATTGAATTTACGCCTTGACATTTTTGCGGGGTTTATATTTTAAAAGAAAGCATAAAAACATTTAAGTTTCTATTCTGACTTTTCTTTAGTCAGTTTTCTCTTAATATGGTCATCGTATCAAAGTGAGGGAATCCATTAAGAAATTGAGTAATTCTAATTTTCAGAGAACAAAAACCTGTTACCAGAAAGAATAATTTATAATAAACAATATCGCATTCTTTTTTACATTTTTCAAGGGCTATAGATGCAATAAGTCGTCTTTGATAACACCAAACAAAATTTCTTATGAGAGCCCGAGAAAATAAACGTCAAATTTAACAAAATGACACCTTACAAATGAAAAATTTTTAGAATTTTACCTGTGTTTTCACTATTCTTGTGAAAATTTACATTTATTTTCTTGGGCTCCCATAAAAAATAGTATTTGGTGTTATTACAGATAACTAATTAAATATCTTTAGCCCTTGAAAAATGTAAAAAAGAATGCGATATTGTTTAAATTATTCTGGTACGAGGTTTTTGTCCACTGAAAATTAAAATTACTCAATTTCCTAATGGCTTCCATGAAACATTGTATTGGTGGTCAATTTTTGAATGTCTCACTAAGTACTTCAACCTTACTTTAAAGATATTGTCGCAATGAAACAAAACCGGCCTAGTTAATCCCCATGTTATCTTGGAGCTGATCTGATTGTGTGATATTCTTAGCTGGGAAAACATACAAAGGTTAAAGGGCGGTGGCGGCAGAATGCGGTTGTATTGATATTTGCTTTCAGATTTTGACGCTATTGATATTTTTCGTGCGAAAAAACTGCAGAAGCAGATAAATGTTGGTATACAAACAGCGGAAGGGACATTTTGGAGAAAACGATAAAACTGTAGAATATAGTATCCAGATTACTGAAAAACATTAATTCTTTATTCGTAAATAAAGAGTTCCTTGAAAAAAATCATTATGGCATGTCATTCTGAAAAGATAACCCACCCAAAGTTAGTAAGTGTTCGTTTTAATAGTTAAAATTTAGCTCGGGCCAGTTAACGGCGTTGTCTGTAGACAATGCAAATTAGGGTTCGGAAAATCACTGCTTATACTTTCGACAAAGTTGTCACGAATGCTGCATTTCCAATTTGACGAAAACTTCGATCAACCTATTAAAATAAACTCTCAACCAACTGCTCCAAATGTGTAAAAGTCAGGAATTGTGCGCAAGCATCTTTCTCTTCCATTGTCCCATTCCAGACATTCCAACCGCAAATTGAAGAATATAAATAATTCCACAAAAACACAAATGCGCCACGCAATGTTAAAAGATTAGTTACAAAAACTTTGCCCAAACAAACATTGTATCTTGATGTTCAAGAAACAGTCGCATTTTGTTGCATATCAATTAGTGTTTTGTGTTGGTGCTTCGAGGTTGATGACTAACTATTGTTCAACTTAAGAGTACACCTGAGGTTATCATAAGTTTTAGAGCAAAATTTTTCTCTCTTTCAATTTCTGACATACAGAGAAACCGACTATGCAACTTCGAATTTCTGCCGTTACATTCAGACAGTGTTGAACTGACATTCACAAGATTAAGAGGAAATCGGATTCCTCAAATCATTTGGACTTTCGCGTGACTTCAACTTTAAAACAGTTGCCGAAGGCCAACAATGTTAGTCAACATTAACATTTGTAACCCATGATTGTGTTTACTTCCTCATAGACTGTTTTGCACCGTCATTTTCGAGTACTTGTAACCCACCTGTGTGTCTAAGTAAATAACCGCCACTTACATGCTACTATACTGACTATACCGAGAGAATGTTCAACGTTCGCATAATCCTAACAGGGGTCTTTTTTTGCATGAGCATGCGCACTAAGACTTGATAAAGAGCACGCGATTAGAGACTGCGACCAGGGTGCATAGTCATAGGAGTCAAATTCTTCACTTTGAAAGTTTTCTTGAGATTCAAATGGTAGCAGAAACTTAGGAAAGACCTTCGTTGTACAAAATAAGTAAAGAGTGATGCGTTGAACGAGGTTAAAAAGCAAGTTTCTCAAGGATGTCTGACACGAACATGGCTGCTTGTTGTTGTTTGGCGCTCGACGTGTGTCTTGATTCTCCTTCAAGAACCGCAAAGTTTGGCATAGAATGCATTGCTGATGGGTAGATATTGAGCAAAATGTTCTTTATTTAGTGTTTGTCTATAAATCGGATGTAAATTAGTTTCTCGATGCCGTAGAGGATTTCTGTCAATAATTTGTGGATAGCTTATTTAGCCATATTTCGGGAGTGGATTAATTATGATCAAAGGGCGACTACCACGCTGTCATCAGTTGGAATAGAAAGGTGTTCCTTTTTAAAGTATTTTAGCCACACAAAGTTTGTTTATCGGAAAATTGTAGAAGTTCTTGTTTTTGCGTGGACTAACATTGTGACGCATCTTGTACAGGAGTTTGCTTTTAGCCAGAACGTAAGTGCTCTGATAATTTTTAACTTTTGGTCGGCATCACATGTTTACTGTACTTCTTGGGAAACCTAACCGATTGTTTCATCAAAATCGGTCTTAAGATTCGACTTTAATTTCGGTCCTATTGAAAGCAGTTTTGACTGTGCCTCATTGATATTCATTTTTTCTTTATTTTTCGAGACATACAGAGTTACTACCACCAACATCTCACCAGGTGACTAATCTACGTCTCGTGTGCTTTTAATTTTGTAGCTTAAAAGTGCCAGGAAAATTGTAGAACATATTATTAATTCACTGATGAACAGAACACTGACTTTTGCGCACTTCCAATCCACTCGCTGAAATTTGCAATGATATTATATGTGTGTTCCTTTCCCATTTCAAAACAAAGAAGATTGAAAGTGTTTACTTACATCAACAAACGTTTCGGCACTTTGTTTACACTTTGATGAGGCCTGCACAGTCCTACAAGCACTACATATACGCTCGCTGTTGTCCAGGTAAAGTGCGAAGATGAAATTTGATAGTAGCTCCTGGCCCTGGTTGTTCAAACGTTGGATAGCGCTATCCACCGGATAATTCACTATCCAGCGGATAAGTATTTGGGAAACCAATTGCACTATCCACTGGATAGAGATTTATCCACCGGATAGCGCTATCCAACTTTTGACCAACTGGGGCCTGCAGTATGTTAAAGCCGGTTTACTTCGCTTTTGTGGAGAGCATGTTCGAGTTTGTTTTTTTTTTTTTGGCAAACTACACACTTTGTACCCTGGTTCCAGAGGTCCGTTCTCAAAATACCTAAGATGAAATAAACGTGCTCACGGGTTGATATTAAAAGCTTTTTCTCCTCGGCACTTCGCGCCTCGTTGAAGCGGCTTCGCCGCGAACCATCAGTATCGATAAGAAAAAAATATCCTCTGGAACCTAAGGTACACATTTTGTTAAATCACGAGCACATTCGCCAAAACCAACGAGCAAAATAATCGCGATGATAGCTTTGAGACACGCAAATTTTGATGAAGGCAATGCCTTTGGTGAGCCTCCGTGCAAATCACTTGTTCAGCTGTCGCGCATGCTCATGCAAAAAAGATCCCTCTTCCTACTATCATCTTTCAATCGTAAACCCTAGCCTGGTAAATATTCTAGTCTCTTTTTTTTAATGCTCAAGAGATAATCTTTCAAGCCGGTTGTCTAATGAATACAAACGTTGATGTTCTCCTTTATTAACAGTGATTCAGAGACTAAAAGGAAACAGCAGGAACTCCTTGCGGAAGAAAATGTACCCTGTTCCAGGCGTTCAGAACGTGGGGACAGCGCAAAGAGACGTGAGCAAAGAAAAAAAACAACGAGGGGATGGTATAGGAGTGTCCTTCGCGCCGCACTCCACTATCCGAACGCCGGCCTGGAACAGACTAAAGAAAATTTTAATTAAATTTTTTTAAAAGTGTCACATAGATTTTTGGTTTCTTTTATTAATACTTCAGAGATAGTCTTATTTAAATTCTCTGAATATATACACACATGCATCGAGTTGTGCCATGCAACGATGACGACATCGTTTCAGTGAAGCGAAATGGCAAGACTTACGTTGGAACTAAAGATCGAATGGCTTCCCGAGGTTAATTCAGTGATGTTCTGAGATCTCGGTAACACTGAAGCAGAACGCTAATAAATATTGAAAAGTTCGAATTCTATTTTATACTAAAGGGTTTCTCCTGTAGTAGTTTATTTGTTTGCTTGTTAAGACTTCTTAGATTGTTTTTAATAGTACCTGTGCATACAGCATGGCCGAACCATCAAGACTGTCTTAGTTCACATTCCATTTTGTGGATTTTTAACAAGAAAAAGTACTGAACATAAAGGTATAGTTTTTACACTTACCGTAGAAAACAACCTGCCGTTGCTATCCATTGCAATAAATCTTCCCATTTTCGGACTGTAAATACGAACCAAACTGTTGCCAAATGATTGTAATTGAAGGGTAACTGCAAAATATACAACAAAACTGAGATCATTTACACAGAAGCAGATCCTTACTCTTAAGTTACTCTTCCACAATGCCAGAGGATCAGGGAAGAAATTCAAGTTCATAAATTTGGGCTAGATGGCTTGACATAAAATAACCAAAAGTCTGATCCAGAGCGTTTTGAATTGATCACCATATTACGCTTGCTGTCTACGGCCGGAATGCCGAGTAGCAGGGCGCAAATCTCTCGGCGGTGATCTGTGTTCCAACAGTCAAGTTCGCCTTCATCACGTCATCCTGGCCATGGGCCGGTCACTTTAAAGATAAACTATAAGCCTTCAGGCCGGGTTAACATGACTCAGCCGGCGAATACTGAATGACGTAAATATATATTTTAAAAAGAACATGAATCTTAAGCAATGTGAAAACAAGCTTTCCTAGTTGCTCCCAAACATTTAATTCCTCTGGCCTGTTTGGTTTAGCTTAAAATAACGTACAAAGCAAATAAAATATTTCATCATCTTTTTGATTCAGTGTCCAAGGAGAGTAGTATTGTTTGGAGCGTTCTGTAGCCTAAGTATTTCTGAGAGTTAATCGAGAAACGATGGATACTACTGGGTAATCAACGCTCTAATATCGTCATTTGCTTTAAGCACAAACCACGTACATTGTAACTGATTGTCAATCCCACAGCATCACTTAAAGAAAAATTTCAGGGCTTTTGCAATAGTGTAAGTGCGGACAACATAACACCAATGAATTCCAAACTCAATGTCCGATATGTTTCCTCGCAGCCCTTAGCTAGTGTTCAAAATCTAGAGTTTAAAATTATCATGATATATCGTTTCCGCTCAAATACATAAACCTCAAACATTATGCTAAACGAAAAATCACAAAATAAACTTGAATACACCAAAGAACTAATCGTATATATACAAGAATACAGCCCTTTCTGTCAGTCGATTATTTCGCAAGGGTATACTACTAATTACCAGGTATATATACATAGCAACACTAATTTTAACACAAACGAAAATACTGTGAAAAGATAGTCAATTCATAATCATCATGGCCTTATAGCAATAGGAAGAGTGACCACTAACTTCTTTAGAAAAAAACGAGATGCTTTTTTCTATTTTGCACTTTAGGTACTTTGCGAAGGGAGGCATTGATGTTCCTGAGTATTGATGCCTACATTGGAAAATATGTTAATGGAATTCACGACCTTAGGAAATAAAGCCACACAAGATTTTACATAATAAAAAAAATGAAATAATCAGCCTTTATAAATTTACTTACATTTTGCTAAAAGTTTACAATAAATACTTAAGCATTAATACATAGTTCTCGACTCGAAGAAACTGATTTAAAAATTCATTTTCGTATAAATCACAGTTACTCATATCGAGCTCTATGGCCAGGTCTTTATAATGATCGACCTTCTCCCTGTACTTGCTCTCAATATTGGCGTCCCAAGGCACAGCTGTTATATCATGATTTTTACCCTGCTATCCACTTTGTAGATTAGTACAAAGTCGGGGCGGCACGGACGAATAGCCCGATGTTGAATTATTATTAGTAGTACTATTATCATTTATAATAATAGTATTATTATTAATATTATTATTATTTTACGGTTAGGTAAACATATTAGAATTTCCATAGTTTTCAATTGCTAGAAATTTTGGAAACTATCGAGTCTATGTATTTAGCTGATAATGCGCCTGTTTAGCTTTGGTAATATGCCTAAGGAACACCAGCGGCAGCTGACTTTTTGGCTGTTACCAGGTTCCAATCTGCCATGCAGTCTCTTTGTCGCCCACACATTTTACCACATTCAATATCATTTCCTTCCTCTCCTTTACCTCAGCGGAAGTTCTTGTACGTAGTTAGAGTCGGAAAGGCAAGCTAAGAGGAATTAACGGTTGGAAATCAGCAAGCGCACGTTTAAACTGTCTGAAGAAGTACCGTCATTTTTGAAATCACTTGGAGAATTCGAATTACGAAATACGTTTAAAGCAAACAACATCACAAGGACGTGGCTAGGACGTGATAGCTCTCATCTGAATGATCTTGTTAACCTAGCAGATTTTATCCTTTCGCATAATGACATATTTTGAGACCAACTTGTGTATGTACTTTGTAGCGCTTAAATACAACGTCTTAAATACGAACTGCTTCAACAGAACACATACACCGTCTGGACAAAGTCGCTATACAGTCAAGGTTTGCGAATATCTCACCGCACAAAGAGAAGCGGTTGACCACAAGAAGGTAAATAGTCTTATCAATATACTAAAGGGCGTCCAAAAACCGTCAACAAAGTAAAAGCTAAATAATAACGCGTGGGTTTTATTTGGGTGGATACTCATATATTATCAGGAGCTGAGAGGGTAAGGCTTTGGGTCAGTACATATATGGTGGACAAATTCAATCATGACAAGGATTGCGCGCTAAGAAGGAAATAGATGTGTCAATCTTTACTCAACCAAGTCCAGCAGCTATTAATATACTGTATATACTACAATACAATACTTCCTGTACACTGATTGTATATAGATATTGCTAAAGACAAGACCACAAAGGCCGTTAAGTTTTAATGGTTATCCCGACTTTTTTTATTACTTCGTCAGATTTGTATTAGAGGATTTTCGTTTGGCGATCGTCATACGCTTCACTTAGCTTCACTTTTTGTTTATCATCAGAAAACTTGCTCTGTGTTTTACAAAAACACTTATTCTTTATTGACTTCTTTATGCACACTATTACATGTAAATCATTTTAATGTCAGCTTACCATTATTTCTTTGTTTCATAGTGCATTGAAAAGACAATTATATAATGAGTTTAATTGTCAAATTTTAGACGGAATATCCTTGTCTTTTATTCAAGATATTTTGCAGATTAAAAAGCACGCAAAAAAGTAATGCAATAAGTTGAACTCATTGGGAAATACATATATTTTATTTTCCTTTTTTAGCTCATAATTGATCAGAGGCGGCCACCTTGGCTTGAACAAACTCATTTAAGCAGCATTTAACAACCAAAATTTTCAAACTTACTGATGTTATCTTGAAAAGACGAATTTGAATAATTATTTGAAGTGATACAAAATTCTCCTTGAAGAAAATTTTACCATCGTTTTAATGATAAAGCCGAATGGGTCACAGTCTAAGTCTGAGATATTCCACCGAAAATCATGGCTCAATACTAAGACCTACTGAGCCCAGAACTGATTAAGTTCACATTTGAAAACCAGTTTAATAGTCTTTACTAACTTTACAAACGTCAAGAATTTCGACGTACATATCTCAAGCAATCATTCTCTGGCTAAAAAGTAGCCTACCAAATTATAGTCACTTAATTTCTAAGAAAGTTGATATTTGTTGAAGTAGTTTTTCCTCCGTATAGCACGCTGGTAAATTAAAGTTAAAGCTTACCTTCATAGCCCTGCACTTGAGTTCCACTTACGTCTCCATTATCCTCAACCCAAAGAAACCAATGATTTTTACTAAATAACTTTATATTGGCAAAGGCAATCTCCTCTTCGGAAGCTTCACCAACGTCCCTCAGAGAGAAGATGTTGAGATTTATCTTGGCTGCCGTCCATTGTACTGTCTTGGCTTGTAACAGAGCAGATGGTTTCGTTAAAACCCATTCGTACTTTTTCCCGCGTCTAAATGCGTGTTCAACATCCACCATTTTGTTCTGCCGCGATTGATGTTACTTTTTCTCTATCTAAAATAACTTTCGTATCGAGTTCACAGCTTTGAACCTGCGAAGTTAAGTTTTGTCAGTTAATGGAGTAAATGAATATTAACGTAAGCTTTATTAAAAAGTCCGTGACGCTTGGAGGTTGCGACACATCTGTGACGTAGAAGGAGATACGGTTGAAAAGAGGGCACTTAGAAAATACAATAAAACCTGTCGAGAACTTCAAATTGAGCTTTCATTAATTTACATTTAGAAGATTGTTTGTGTAAATAATAGCGTCTTATTTTTTCTAATATGAGTTTAAGATTACATTAGTTATTTCTTTTAAGAGTATTTGTATGGCCAAAAACGAGTTTGTATCCGGTAAGCCAAAGTTTAAGTCCGAGATTTTAGCAGAATCTTTAATATCTCTGTTTAATAACTTCTTTTATTTCTATCTGATATTATTTCATATAGTTTTTCCTCTTCTCACTTAAAACTATTCTCAGCGTTCCTTCTTTAACAAATCATTTTTGATAAAATCAAACTGAAACTTTAGCGCGGCCAGTGCCCAATAATGAGTCGACTCGTGAGAGTTTTTTAAATCTCAGCGTTAATTCCGGCGTGTATTAAAATTACGTGTTGCTCCCACTGAATGCACCCACATCATCTAAGAGAATTTTGGATTTTTATTAAGTGGAAATTTGATGTTTGAACTGGCGAAATTAATGAAATATTCCTATCACGAACGCTTTTATAAAAGTTACTAGTTTATAGCCGTACGTGACAAAAACTTTTATAAATAATTGATTGTCAAAAATTGAGTGGCTAAGGTAGTATTTTAAAACTCTTACAATTCGCACGTTTGATGACATATAAATATTAGATGGTTTTTTATCATGCCGGATACTAACGAAAGAAATACCATTTTGAGGACATGACAATTTCGACGGTGTCAATGTTTGAGCTCAGAGCAATGTCTAGGATCTCTATTAAGTTAAGCAATGCATTCTAAATATTAAAATTTAGCAATTTTAATTCTCGAAGAAGGCTTTTTTTTATCAGTTCAGTACTTGAAAACATCATCCTCATGAGTGATCGATGCTAACAATGTATGCTGCCATTTTTGGCAAAAGTCACAAGACTGTATTCCCATTATACGTTAGGTTGGTGCCTGCCATAACTTCGCGAACACTTTTTTCAGCATTTTACTTACAATAGGCTCGATTTCCACCGTCTCCCGGGTCCGGTCTTTGATCCTCCCCGAAGAGAGAGGGGGATGAGTGCCGGCTCATTTTCCCGAACAGCGGCAGGTAATCGAACCTACATTTGACTTGTTTGTGTCGGTCTTACTTTTCTTCCTTGTTCTCAAAGTAAAACTTTTTTAATGTTCTTTAGCTGTTTTAAGAACCCAGAGCGAGGAAGAATCTACCCTGACTACTTCTCTTGGTCGCCATCAGCTTATCGAAGCTGAATTGATTAAACAGCGGATAAGTGATTTTTGGTAGGTTTTTGGCCAAAATATTTTTTTCCTCTTCTTTAAAACCAACATTTCTTAAATCCAATTCCATCCGGAATGAGACTTTTTGTAGGCAATATGCCACAATGAAAATCAAAATTAAATTTATATTTATGAATATTCCAGGTAGATTCATCTAATGGAACGTATATCCTGCGGCTATCAGGATTAAGTACGACAACGGAAACTAAAATCATTATGATTAAAAAATAAGAAAAAGAAAGAAATTAGATGACTGGCTAATCTGTGTTGAAATCTTCAAAGGATCAATATGAGTTCAGTTCCTTTATTATAGGATGCTACGAAATGGCGTTAAGGCAATTGACGCTCTCTGATTGGCTAAAAAATGAAGTGTTTATTATTTTGTTCAGCTGATGTGAAAATAAAAACTACTGGTTCACTGAAAAAGCCTTGTTAATCACTACTACCTCTTTTTCCAGTACTCTTTAGGTCTAGCGTGGGTATATTTCTCCGGTAAAACAGGAAGCACATTCTTTTGCGTGGTACCCTATGTCCATTAATACACTGCTCGCAAGGGACTTGTCCGCTGAAAATCGTTCGGTTAAGCAGCAAGTGCGCTTAAAAATGCTTTTAAACTGGCAATTCTAACGAGCATTTTCAGTTCGTCTTTGACTCTTATGCCATTATACAAAACAGATTAACCCAAGATCGAATTCATGTTATCATTTGCGACTGTATGACTCAAAGCGAAAATCAGCCTCGACACCGCCCCACATCAGAACTGTGACACCCTATGTTCACTGTTTTTAAAGAATTACCGTCATAGTTAGTTTTGTCCAAATTGTTTGAAAGTTGAATCTCGTGTGAACATGATGTCTAACCGCGAGTGAAATGACCAAAGAATTTAGAAATATTTTATCTGTTTCAAATATAAGTTTATTGATCTTATCCCTTCGAATATGTGTTTAGGTGAAGAGAAAAAAAGGCAATCCGTTCTTTTTTTGCTTTAACTGTACAATATTTTTTCCGCAAAATCTAATGTGAAATGAAATTCTTAACAGTGTCCCCTGAGTGTCAACAGTAATACGACTTAACGTATACACGCTACGACGGTGTTGCTTAATACTAAAAGTTAACAAATCGCCAATTTAGGAAACGGAACGTCAAGGTAAAGACTCCTCCGCCTGGAAGATAGTGAACACCATTACACAGAGAAAACGAAAAAAAGAAACAATAATGTATTTAAAAGGTAATATTATTCTCCCAAAGTGGCATAGGAAATTTGATTTCTTATGCTATACAACTATCACAGTTTCTCGTTATACTAGCAGTTTCCCTTTCATTCTCACCATATATGTTTTAAAATTATTCTGGCAAAAATTTAAATTTTTTTACCTGATAAATAATACAAAATGCGTGATTAATTTAATTTCACCAAGCCTAGTTTATCAGAAAGTTGTAACTATCTGAATGTCGTCGTTTCTGTAAGTTTCCATGTAAACCGATCGAGCTATCTTTATTTTGTTCTTGGAAAAATTAACGATGTGGTGAGAACAAACTGGGCAAGTCTTTTTCAGTAAAACTACCAAGTTCTTTTTGAAATTCCCCGGGGCGTTTGAAAATACTTCTGATCTGGGGAAAATATAGTAAACTGAATTTTTTTTAATTTTAAAGGAACTGGATGCGTAGAAGTTCAAATTTTTTCGAAATATTAGCTCACCTTTACCTGTGCCGGGCTGCAGGCTTACTCTGTCATTCAGGGATGAATCACTGTATATGAGCCTTCCTTTTTTAAACCCTGAATATAATAGCTTCTTATTCCATAGATAGCCGGCCTGCCACCCTTGACGTCGCTCTAAACAACAGATGGCCAAAATAAAAGCATTTTTAATGTTTGGAGTTAGTTTTCAAATTGTCTTGATGATGTTTTGACTTAGAAGCTTCCTTAATTGAAACACAACGTCCGAATACAGCTTGTTGTTATTGGTTAGTCATTAAATGGAATCACTTTTCTCGTAAAGTTTTTCCTGACATTTACCCAAAACAAATTAGTTTATCGTGCGTTTTGCTGTATTTTGGAAAGAAGCATATTTTTTGCAAGTTTCGTGAAGCCTAGAAGCTTCTGTCTATGCCTACTGTAGCTATTTGAAAAGTTGGCAATAATTGTTTCCAAAATGGTCAGACAACCTTTTTCTCTCCAATCCTTCGAGCCTGTATAATCAAACATATTCCTGAAAAAAAAAACGGAGTCCGAGTTCAATTTATTTATGCTAAATTATTACAAATCAGCGGAAATGTTTATGAATCGACTTTAGCCGTACTGTCGAGAGAAAGGGAGACTGAATGTTCCTTTCTTTAGTCAAACAATTGCTCTCTCTATAGTTATTTTTTGGGTTAGGAAATAATGTATGTTTGTAATTTTCCATGAAATTGCTTTTCTCGATACTGAATTGAATGAAGTCATTTCCGAGGCCCATTTATGGCTAGTCAGAGTTCCATAACGATATCTAATTGATCGAATATGGAACTGGGCAATTTTCTATTGATTGACATCAGATCTTCTAGCGGTAAAAGAAGCCGAAAAGATCCATTTATATTACGGCATTATTCATCACTTCTTACAACAGATACCGGTATACTCAAAAGTTTACATTTAAATCACTCTCAGCTGTCTGGGGAAAATGAACGCCTCTTGTCCACTTAGCAAAAAAAAAAACCATTTTATTTTCTCAGTTTTTACTTAACCTTTGAAATCTTGAGAGAGCTTGGATAATAGTAGCCACTCAACTTTTTTCTTAAAAACATTGCCATAATGTACATGAAATACATTAGCTTGAATCCAGTTTTATCGCATTTACTCCCATATCTTCAAAACTCTCTGATTAGACCGAAATGTAGTGAAAATAGCTGCTCCGCGTGTTTTGAAAAGTCATTTTTATCAGAGATAAACAACTCCACTGGAGACCTTTATTTTTTCTAGACACATTTGATGACCTTTATCCTGTTTTCCGTTTTTATTTTTCAAAACCTGGTCCTGCATTTCTGGTTTGCAAATTGATTACATAAAACATTGAAATGTCAGTTCACTTAAACTCCTTAAAAAATCTTCTAAAAATACAGCAGGAGATCCTTGGGCCTGCGATTAGGGTCCTTTGACCATACTAGTGGATTTCCAGAACACATTTTCTTCACGATAACTAAAAATATTTTGACGAGCATTTAGCCGCTGACCATATTTTTGGGGTGTTCGTACAAGTGCGGTGTTCGCAAGCAAGAGTTGACTGTAATGAAAGGATAATATGAGTATTGTTATTAGCCATTTGCACATTTCCCTTCGAATACACCTCATTTTGCCCCACTTTAACATTGGAAAGGAGCAAAAAACAGCTCAGTCGGTTAGTAAGCGGCCTGCTGTGAGGGGCGATGTCGAGTTCGATTCCCAGGTTCATCTTCTTTCGTACCCTTGTAGCGTTAGGACACTGCTGGGAAGAGAGGGGTAAAATGACTGCACCATCGGCCACAGGATTGCAGGCTAATGAGTACTGTTGCTATTATTTATTATTTACCAGTAACACCTACCCTTCAAAGCCGAAGATTGATGACGTGGGTTCAGCCATCCTCGGAGACCCAGGGCCAGATAGAGGAGGCGAGGGAAAGTCTAAACGGGCGGGAAAATATGGCACGAAGAAAAAAGTAAAGAACGGCGAGAAGAGCCCCTGGGGACAGTGTCTTACCAGACCAGTTCCAAACGGTCGCTGCCGTTCTGCCTTTTAATTGGGAAGAATAACACAAAAGTTTTCTGGCACCGATCAGAAGCCAGAACGGCGGCGACCGTTTGGAAACTGGTCTGGTAAGACATTGTCCCCAGGGGCTCTTCTCGTTTTTCCGCCCGTTTAGACTTTCCCTCGCCCCAACTATCTGCCCATTGGCCTCCGAGGATGGAGTTCAGCTAAATATTACGAAAAAAGAAAAATACAAAGTACATTTCTAGTTTACAGGACTGTGATTGAATGAGGAAAAGGTAAGGTAAAGGCCCACACGAGCCAAAAGCCAGGGGCACCCAACGGCTGTTTTCTGTGAAATATCTGTTCGGAGAAGCAAAAATTGCCTAGAATTTTCTATAGCTTGAGGAAAGTTAAAAATTTGTAGATGACCGTTCAATTCACGTACAATTTTCGAAGCTTAATTATTAAATTCCCTACGATTTTCTGAAGTATATTTTTTTCCATTTCACTCCCCATATTAGGTCATTTTTCGTAGAGAAAGGAAACCTAAAACTTTCGGAATCGAAAATGCGATGCAGAGAGGAATCAGAAAAACTATCACTTTCGTAAAACTTTAAATTGTAGCTAAAATTTTCGGGGAAAATAATACCGAAGCCCTTGTAATTTCGAAAAGACTCAAGTTGCCGAACAGATATAAATTTTTTAGCACCACTTAAAATCAAGAGAGAATGATAAATACATTTCTAGAGATCTTAAAGTACTCTGGATAGCCTAGAAAGTGTTTTCAAAGCATTTAGGAGGAAACTGTCGTTGGGTGCCCCTGAAAAGCCCAAACGGCCCGAGCTTATCCCGGTTTCATTAGCATGAAGTATTGCTACACCCTGCTGGACTGGATGCTAGTCCATTGCAGTGTTACCCCTCAGCAGGTACGTGGCCGGTACCCATTTTTATACACCTGGATGAAGAGAAACAAAGTGGAGCGAAAGTTCCTTGTCTAAGGAAACAACGCGACAGGCGAGGCTTGAACCACGGACCTCCACATCCGGGTTTTAAGGTGTTAACCACTCGGTCATACTCCTGCACATTGAATGAGGAAACGGACTGTTTAAATTAGTTTAAATTAGTGTTCTCAAAGAAAGACTGACGCAGACTGTTCCACAATAACAACGGAAAAAAGGGGGAAAAGACCTAAGCTTTAGCTTTTACATATACATAAAAACCAAATGTTTTCTTTAATGCTGCTTTTATTTGCATTCATTTTGAAAATTCACACTGTAATGAAAAGACCTAACTAATAATAATAATAATTCGGGAAAGCGCAAACCATGAACGATACAAGCACTTTACTTCTGGTTGTAAGGCCATAAAAACTCTTTCGAATTCCAATAAATTAATGTTTAAAGACTTCTTTTTCTAAGAAGACCTCTTGGTGGGAGGGGGGGGGGCGAGGGGGAGGTCGAATACGTTTCTTATTGTAATATTGTGCAATGGCCGTTTGAAGAGATGTGTCCGACGTATCGCTCACAGCTGACGCTTTTATGACCGTGAGACCACGTGGTCATTTAACTTTACTGGCACTCCATGTCAATAGCGATATACTTTATATTAACAGCTATCCTTAAAAATAAGGACATAAACTGAAACAATACTTTTCAAAAGTTTACAAAAAGCCGTTTGAAAACAGCTAACGAGTCAATTGCTGAGAGTGAAGAACCATTTGATAGATCTTCACAATAAATATATTAAATAAATAAATAAATAATTATGATATTTTTCTAATTTAAGCCTTTAAATTTTAGCTTATATGCTTTCTAGTCTAATTAATTAAGCTCGCGAATCAAAACTTCGAGAAAACTATTCAAAAATTCCTCCATCTTTAGTGTTGAAATTCATCAATTTTACTTCTGCTATATCATTTATAGTTGCTAAATGGTAAAAGCAGTTCTTAGTTTGATGATGCTGAACAACCGGATACTAAAAGAAACTTCACTTTGTTTTGACTCATAAGGGTACCCGAAGCATTTCTCGCTACCCCATTTCTTCCTATTGATATAAACGCGTCGTAATGTGAAGTAATGTAGTATTTTGCTGATGCATAAGTGTTGTAGGTCGATGAGCTCTGTGCTTCCTTAAAGATTGTTTCATCGCTAGGTGTAGTCTGTAAAATAAAAGGAATAACTTCTTGAGTGTTGCGATAATAGTTGACCTGAAAGAAAGAGCGCCTTTACTTTACGCCTGTAGCTAATGCATAAGTTGACACTTTCTGAATTACTGATCTCCTTCAAAGAGGCCTGTTTGTGCCAATAAGAGGCGAAAAGATATTGCCCGAGGAATGATGAGGGAAGGCTTTTAAAAATCAATATATTCCTTTGTTTACCTGTTGAGAGAGGAAAGCTAAAACATAGAGAAGAGAACTAGGATTCCAAATGACAACGTACCGTAGAATAAAGATCTCCATTTGCGTTAATAGCCACAAAACGCCCAGTTTTAATTCCTTTAATACGCTTCATTCCCTTTCCCACGGAGTGCACCTCAAGTTTGGCTAAAAGAAAGCGGAAAAGTGAAAATTAGTAAAGCAAACTTTTGCTTTCACGTTAATAACGAAGGACGTGCTAGTAAACGTGCTTCAAATACCGAAACTTTTGAAGTAGATGATCTACAGATGATCTACATCTACAGCGCTCTTGCCTTTTTACCTTTATTGATTTAAAGACTTTTAAGATCCACTGAGGCCCTATTAGCGTCATTTTATACTGTCTCATGAGTGGATTCGTTAATAAGTGCATCACTCAGAATAAAGCGATACGAGTGACTTGTGCTATGCTGAACTTACTAAAATCGTTAAGATTTGAGAACATAGGAATAAAAGGCTAGGAAACATAAAAAAAGAGCAATTTAGAAAAAAAAAAGGATAATTATGCCATGTAGACATGCCATTTGTTTGAAACAGTCACTTTGTTTTTTTTAACCGTTTTCAACTGGAACTTTCTCGACATTCAAGCAAATCTCTAAAGAAGATCTTCCCTTTTCAGTCAAAGTAGATCACGCTAAACCCGGGTTCGAAACTCGGTCCTTCAGTAAACTATCGACGGAGGTTCTCCTTTTGGCAATTGCTAAACACTGAAGACGACCGCATTATACAAATCATTTCTTACTGTATTCACTGGTGCAGTCTACGCTTCCACTGACCGTCCCGTCGCTGGTGATCTGAAGGAGGACTCCGGTCTTCCCATAAAGACGCCTAGTACCGATATAAGAAGTTGTTTGCGATGCAATCTGATTTATGTTCGGGTTGGTAGAGAGAACAGAGCGTCGATAACGACGAGATGAGAAGAGTTCTTTAAGTCCCCATTCCACGATAGGGTCGATTGATGCTGGTGAATTCTTCACATTTTGCTTAAGTACAGCAGACTGACAAACTTCCAGAGCGAAGAGAAAAGAGAACAATGTGTACTGTGATAAAAGAAAAGAATTGATAGGTTAACCTGCATTGATTAATAAACCTTGTTTATCTAGGTTTCAATGAACTGAGTAATTTAGTGAAACCGTTTGTTACTTCCTTGGCTGTAGACGTGACCTGGCATATCTACAAGGTCATCCGTGCCAAGCAGAGGTTTCTCAGTTATGGTTTAACCCAGGGTATTGCATCCATCTCCGGGAATCGACCATAAGACCTACTGCTACTTTGAAACCAGCGCTCTTGTAACTGAGATATCCCTGACACGCACGCTTGCTTGTGACCTTGCCTTACAGCTATAGGCATTTTGACATCAAGGTTACCCCTGACTGTACCTGCATGTGAGAATTTTATCTTGGTTTTTTCACCTGCTATAGACAGTAGTTTTGCTTTCTCTATTTTTGGCCTGCTTTTTTTAACATCCAACACGCGGTTTCGGCGAGTTCATAAAAAAATGATAGGCCGAGTTCTTAGAGGATCCCAGATGGACCAATATTCATGGACACTGATCATGATTTTCTGCGGTTATTTCACACGTTTTATCAAACAAAAACTAAATTTGCCGGTTATTTTGCCTGATAAAAATAGAACAAAATTAACCATTTTACAATAGATGGCATCAGAAGTGTGTTAAATTTGCAGCAAAAATGAAGAGCAAACAGAGATAGTTCTAAAAAAAAAGTTAAAAAAAAAAACATATAACTCTCCCTTTTTTTGGCCTCAAAGCTTAATTATCACTGAAAATCGCAGAGAGTACCCTTAACATTATTTTCTGGTGCATTGACACAGAATATTCCAGGCGTTCAGCTAGTAGAAAATGGCGCGAATGGAGAGTTGGGAGGAAAAACTGATTAAACGTTCTAGCATCTCCTTAAATCCTTATATGCAAGTAAAAGAACTTTCATACTGGTAAGAGAGCAGCCTTGCCTTCTGGTGATACCCATAAAGTATTTGTAGCAACAAATTTTAAAAGCACTGTTCCCAAGTCTATTAATGATTTTATACCAGTGAAGTTAAATGAGAAATAACTTGGTAACTTTTTCGACCCGGTCCCTTAAAGTCAAGAAAATCCCACTTAGAATTCAAACATATAAGCTTTCGTCTGTAGAGTCAAAAGGTAGGACTACATTGCAAAAGATAAATAAATACTAATGATCAGAGCAGTACAAACTTACCAAAATCATCTTGTGTACTGGCGGGTTCTGGAGATATGGCTGGAATCACGGAGGTTTTTATCTCTAGATGGAAGGTGAGGAACTTCTCCACGTTTATGTTACCTGCACTGTGCAGCTGTTTGTCTTTTTATACACGGTGAATGTCGGTTAAGTGCGCTGAAATTAATAGCACAGAATGACAAAATATTTTTACGAGAATGTTGTAACTGTTAAAAAATGTCCGCAAATTGGTGGGCGTAGTACGGTACTTCAGTCTCCGCCGGATCACAAAAAGACCATTTAAAACGAACTAGGGGAATTATATAAACTTAAAAAAGGTTCTAACTAAGTTAATTCATTCGTGAAATTATTCAGCCGGAAAAGACTTATCCAGGCATGAAGAAAGAAAGAAACCTTAAAGAAACAAAAGAAACAAAGTTCCATTTAAACTATCAGACATCGATTTATATGAAGATTAAGCACAGTTTGCAAACTACAAGCTTCAATAAAAGGTTTGCGACTGTCTTCGTTTTTCTTTTACAGTTGAGTTTCCAAAGAATGTCTTTTTCCTAGTTGCGAACCGCATTAACATCAGGTGCAACATTCATTTGTTATGCTAATTATTTTCAAACTCGGAAATTACGCTGTATTATCTAAATTTAGAAGTTACGACAAGATAAAAGAATATGATTGAACTAAGATTAATTTGGACCTGGTTAACAAATCAGTTGTTACATTAAATTTAAGCCTGTTACAGTGAAAGCTAGCTGTGTCGCTTGACAAAGGGACATTATCTTCAGTTCTTTTTAAGTCTAGTAATGAATAATATTTAAATGTTGTAAACCAATATCGTACAGAATAAGTTTGCTCTTAGGAAATAAGTTAAAGTGAATGGTCATGAATTTTATCATAAGTGAAAATGTACAGGAAGTGGTTTTTATATTTCTGAGCATAAGTTTTATTTCGGGGGAAGCGGATATTATTTCTTTTTTTCCTGTTGTACTTGTTACTCGTGAGTAGCACACGGTTTGTAAAAAACAAATTCATAAGTACAAATACAATATTATTAACTGACTCACGCCGGAAGTTGGAAATCCGGAAGTTCAATCGACAGTTCTCTTCCGGAAATGGGCAACATGAGTTTTAACGGTTCCCTTAGCGAATAAGAATATACAGACAGGGAAAAATTCTTTTTATGTTAACGAAATTTTCGATATATTTTTGGCGATATCACAATAAGGTGATAAGAATTTGACCCTTAACTGGTTAATGATGAGCCGCACCGAAGCAATACCAACGACGTCAGTAGTACCTGCGATCGCCTACGTTAGTTCAGTTGCTCAGGGCTTCAGTATCCTGCTTCCGAAAATTTAGATACAATCTAAAGTTTTACGAAAGTGAGAATTTTCCTGATTTCTCTCTCTAACACATTTTTGAATCCGAAAATTTTAGGTTTCCTTCGATGAACGACAAATAGCTTTTCTGGGGAGTGAAATGCAACTTCAGAAAATCGTTGGAAATTGATTCGATAGGCTTCGAAAATTGTACATGAATGGAATGGTCATCTAGAAATTTTTAGCCGTCCTCAAGCCATAGAAAATTCAAGGCAATTTTTGCTTCTCCGAAGAGGTATTTGAGAAATGAAAACGGGAACTTAACATCGATCGATAGAGGTAAGCTTGAATATTCTTTGATTAAATAATAATAATAATAATTAAATAATTATATTTGGCTTTAACATGATCTCGGAGGGTGTAAAGCCGATAACCCCCATCCTCGATTTTCGTAATTCTTTAGGTCATATCTTACTGAAATCATCCAAAACAGCAACGTTCATTCCTTTATGGCTCAGCCTCAGTGCAAAATGAGACGTTCACAAAGTAAAAAAAGGGTGTAAAGCGCTTTTTAAGAGGTTTACTATATCTTCACGGTGTACCTCACACGAAGTATTTTTACTGAGGACACCGTTTTTACCTCCTTTGGTTGAAACTTGGGACCATTTTGCCCCCCCGCTTGGTTGAAACGCGGGACCGCTAATGGTTATAAATTCAAATTCTTCATTCATTTCCTTAATTCTTGAGGTCTTTCCGAGAAATCTTCTGAGAAGTTTTACGGACTTTTTAACTAACACAGTCTCAGGTCGGTATCGTCGGATCAAATTCGTTGATTCGCATAAATCGTTGCATAAAAAACAGAAAACGGAACAGATTACTCTAGACTCGACTGTTGTTGTATTTTTTACCACGTTGTGAACTTTTTATCTCTTAATAATGTAATTCAGCTCTGTTTTAAAAAATCTGCAAACATTTCGGACCAATATTGTTTCGAGAAGTTACCGAATAACTAAAGGTTGGCGCCAACCGTAAATCGTATTTGGTTGTGCCTTGGTCAGAGGTTACGTTTTCTCGCCCGTTTTTAGTGTAAGATTTGCATTTGCTTCGCTTCGTCAGCGCTCGTAATTTCATTTACCCAAAAAATTTATTTCGCTTATTTGAAGAAAAAAGAATTCTCTTTCAGGCTAAACAAGCCTTCGTGGTGAAAGCCATGTACCAGTCCGCTTTTTTAGCACGTGAAAAAGTGCTAAATTTTGACCGTTGATTAAGCGATTTTGGGTCAACAACTTAAAAAATCTCTTTTGGACCAAATCGCGAAGTAATCAGTTAAAAGTATAGAGGAAGGATAGTAAAAATATGAAGTGTCATTATACTTTACTAGCCAACTTTATTTTAAAATATACGAGCCTCTGAATATGACTATAATTTGGCATGATTTTTGCCCATCTATGGCCTCGAAAAAAACATTCGTTGAAAAATATCATTAACTCGATCGTTCTTAAACCAACGATTTTGTAACTAGGGCCCATAGGCTTTATTCTGGCTGAGTTTGCTGCCAGGCCATTTTTTGCCTACTTCCGCGTCTAGTTGATATTTACGCGGAGCCCCTCTTATATCCAAAAATACATGGACTCGTACCCAGTTCTCCTCGGTTTGAAACCAGCCGATTGCGTTTTTGATGTTTTCGTTGCTGTCGCTCTCTTATCGATGGAAAAACTCCCTTTTCTACTTCAAGACCTTTTCTCGAGCCCTGGAGTCGATCTACAATATAAGAGTGAAAGAAAGGTCCCTAACTTGACTGAATTATGAATGCATTTTGAATATTTCTTATCTTGATCAAACTTAAGGCGATTTTAAAAAGCTATTATAGCACGTGGAAACAGGAGAGCGTCATTTAGCTTCTGTTCTAGAACAACACTTATTCAAGTCAAACCGCTTTTTACGTCACTAACTCTTATATAGAGTCATATTCATCTGTCATTACGAGAAATGATATACATGTACAAATGAGGCTATACACTATTTGCAGGACATAAATGATGATAAATAAATAATGACCTTTTTACCCTCAGCACTATTTATAGTGAAAGTTTCAAGTGGCGATGAGCGCGGGCAAATAACTGAAACAAGTAATTCAAGTGAAACATACTAAGAATCCGAAGCAGTTGGCAAACAGTCTGCTATTTACAATAGTGGTCTAAGTGTTAAACTCGAGCCTACCAAGAAACAAATCCGGCCAGTAGTCACTGGGTGGGACTTGAGTTGAAGGCCTGCATCGGATGGCGGCAACTGCCGCTCTCTGACTAAAATAATCGATTAGCTAAAATAATCGACAGTAAATGTTCTCACCAAGGAATAAATGGCTGCACTTGAGATGACTAGCTGTCCTTGAATTTCAATTGTAGAAGATATGATGAGGAGAAGATCTCGAAGTATGGCCCTTTGAATGGGAAATAATGCAGCAGTGTGTTACAGCATCACATTATATAGGATTCTGGAGGGTAGAGCTCTTGAGAGATTGACACGCAGGAAGGACGTGCTAAAAAAAATGCAGAAATCCGCGGTTCTCCCAGGTAAACTCAATATCGCTCGAACGTTTCAAGTGGTCTCGTGAGGTCACGTGGAGCAGCATAATGGCACATGCAGTTAGAAGAACAGATCTTTTTCAACGATTTTAAGCGATTTATTGACTTAAAGATAACTACAGTGGTTAATTTCTAAAGTTTTGATATAGAACAAAAGGCAATAGTAATTCTTACCCGGACGTTACATATTTAATTGAGGTCACGCTTGCTGACCCATTAAGTTTATACAACTTATACACCTGTGAATTTGTACGTTTTACAGTGCATAACAATTAAATTAATTGATTTGATCTGTAGAAAATTAATGGAAACTCTGTATCATTATGTTAAAAGATGACATTGAAAGGAATATTTAACAACCTTGTTTGTAAGATAGTTGAGGTTGATAGTGGGAAAAACAACTTGAGAACAATACGAATGTTCGACAAAAGACTTCTTCAGGGGCTAATCAAAAGACGTGATAAGACTTAAGTACTTCCACTGGCCAATAACAAATAATTAGGTTAACTAGGAAATATCACGAACTTACTGAAAGGTATGCGTATTAAAATATTTATGATCGGAAGTTATTTGTTACGTGACCTGGTATAGTTTGACTACGAAGAAAAGACAAGATAACAGAAAAACTAATAGAAATGTATAAACTATATATAAAGACAGATAACAGTTCATCAAGTTTATTGGTTCCTAGGGCGAAGGGTCTTATGGTCGTGAATAATGTGATTCTCGAACGCCTTCTTGAAAGAATTACGTCAATTCAGTTAGTTTTTCAATAGAAATCATAAGCATAAGAGCGTTGGAACATTCACCGTGAACATAGAGAAATGTTTGATCTAAATTTAGTATTCATGCAGTTGCTTAGTAGCTCAACCTCATGGCCTGCTAAGCATAGCAACTACGTTCCAAATAACCAAATTCCGGGCGCTCTTGTTGTAACAAATGCCAGCTACAAACAAACCTCTTAGTTTTGACGTTTTTCCTGGTCACATATATACGTAATATCATATCAAATACATAGTGAGAATCCACGCTTCCGGAATACCCGTTTCACTTCCCTATTGTTGTTACGGCGAAATGTTACGTGAATGGCCTACTCTATTCCTAGGAAATCTCACTCAAAAAAGGCTTAACCTCGTCGCCAAGCGGATAGCCGGGGTGCCCAGAGTATTTTCATCTTTCAGGAATAGGCTGAGGTCATCTGTTGAAAGAAAAATCAAGAATGATTTGGGAACTCGTTAAAAAAAAAAAAAACAATAGAGCTTATGATGGTCTTTATTGACTAACTCTATCGGTATACAATACAAAGTAATTTTTCAGTTCAAATAAAGTTGCGAATGACAATATGCTGATATTTTCATATCAAACTTTATAAAGATTAAAGCTCTTTCTCTCAAATTCCAAAGAAACAAGCGTTCTTTATCACAAGCTATTAGTGCAATACAGCGTATAATCCATTGTAAAACTATACAAATTTTAAACTTGATAACAAGGATTTTAAAAAAATCTGTTTATGAAGCTACGTTTGAAACATCCAGTTCTGATGGCTGGAAGGAGGAAGGGGTAAGGTGGTCCACTAATGGCCGGCCATCAAGAGAGATTATAGTAACACTCTTCTACAATCTTCTCTGAGATATTTCCAAAATTTGTGGAACTAGTTTAACCGAAGCAGAACGCCCTATTTTGGAATTTATCTATCCTTAAAAGATATTTATTTTAGCTGGCGGAACCCCAAAGTTAGTTGGCATATAAACCGACCGATCGAATAAGCGCTTCAATTTTAAGAAAATAGATAAAGCAACTGATATGAGGAAATAATCTTGTCAAACCAAAACAACTGAAAATGAGAAGGAAGCGGTTTAAAAATTTCGCAGGGTCAATGATTATCAGAGAAATGGCATAATAATTTTTTTTTTAACGCACGATCGATAATAAGTTCATCAATAATAATACAATGTTAACTTTGCAACGTGAGTTAGAGAGGAAGTGATCTTTCCATTTTCTTTTTCTTTTGGCTTCCTGAGAACTCAAGAGTTTTAGTTTCCGTAGCGAACACTAACCACAAAGAGAAAATTTTTTTCTATGTTAGTTGGCGACTGATGATTATGATTTGGAGTCTACGTACGTTAAGTGAGAAAAGCCTGACCTTAACGTCAAACACATCAATCTGACGCTTTCTCTATAGATGCGTGGACGCTCATCTCTTAATTTTGTTAACTTTAAATTTACGTAGCGTATTGTTTTCCAACGCAATGTAACGTATACTCTACATTGTAATAGGCACGTTTTATCAGCTATAAACTTCCAGAACCGTCACACTGGCGATGACGGATGTACCGTCAAAACATGTTTGCTAAAATTAAAAAAAGTCGCACTATTTTTAAAAATTGCTGCGGTTTTCCTGCTGTCTGGACGATTTGAATTCAATTATTAACTTGGTTTAGGTGGAGCTGAACCAAACCAAGACCACTGGTCACTTGCCTTAGTACTGAGCTTAGGAAACTACTGACTGACCACGACGACGACAACAACTTAAAGAAGCAATAGGTTTAATGATCAAAACAACAGCTCTCCACGTGCATCACGCTTTTTAGTACATTTCTTTGACGTCCACTGCACGAATACGACGTGAAACCTCCTAATTTCACGTTTTATGGAGGACGTGGACATACGACGACCAATCTTCCTTCCTCTTTTTGAACCTCAATAAAGTCCTTAACAATTCAACCCCAGGAAAAGTGGCCTGCATTTGACATTTTATCGGGTCCAAATAGACGCGATTAAGTCAGTTTGAAAGAACGCAAATTCATTTTCTTGGCGACGTTTTCACTGCCGCTGTCGTCGTCGTCGTTGCCTAAGGGTCCCTAGTATGTACGTATTCACTAAACCACACCAAAATTTCAGCACACGTTGGCCGGGGCCGAGCTTGCTTAAAAGTCGGATGACAAATAAATCAATATTCAGTTGCTAAAAGAAGGCTATATTTTTGCATCTTTTCCCGACAATTGACGCTTTTGAGCGCATGTCGGGTAATCAGGGTCCAGTTGTTTAAAGGGCGGTTATTGCTAACCCGGGCTTAAATCTTGATCCGTGTTCAAATTTATTGGTTCAAAATGGTTTCTTGAATTCATTTTCACACGTCATTTAAGAGCGTCCACACATCAACTTGTAGGCAAAAGTAATAACAAGGAATTTGCTTTGTGAGCGTACAGATTTGAAGTGTAATGTAGGGCTTATTCTGTGTTATCTTAATCCTGTTTCAAACAACCGCATCCCGGCTAAAAAAGCGGAAAATGAAAGGTTTGTGTGGAAATGCAAGGCTAAAAAGTCCTCCTTTGTAGAATCTATTGAGACTGTGTATTTGGAAAATCTGACAATAGTCATGTTACGGAGAAGCTCTGGACAAGATTACTCTCGGATGGAATTTGATTATTGAATGTGCTTTCCCTATATTTTTTTCTGTAATTGTTTGTACAGCCCTTAAATAAAAATTACAGAGAATGTATTTAAAAAATCAACTTCTGTAAAATAAACTTCGCAACAAATCAAAAACATTCAAAGGAAACACAGTAAATACAAAAGAAGACAAGGATTGTAATTACGGTTTTTGAAAACAGTACAGTCTTACGGTATCAATCAAAGTTTCTCTCTTGTTTTTATAAAGAGGAAACCTACGGGTCCTTGGCTGGTTGCGCCTTTATAGAGGTGCCCGTTAAACATCGGTTTGTTTTACAAAAAATATGGCCGGGAAGAAACGTTTGAAACAAACTCAACCATTCGTCCGCACTTAATATGGATCATTGCTTGATACGGGTTTCAATTTTTAACGCTTGCTATGCCTCATTTCATGTTACGTAACTCTGTTTTTTTTGTAAATTCTTCGCAAACGTTGAGTTCAATAGCGAGAATAGAAGAGTAACTGGAAAAATGTAGCAAAATGGACTTGGGCTGCCTTGGCAGAGCCTTCTTTATAGGAACAATTTAATACTCGGTAGCGTGTTCTTCGCGACGGACCTGAGGGCAATCTTCCTTTACCATTACCGCCGTGTTTAATTCGATCGTTCACTAAAATTTCCATTTCTTTGAAATATAATCTACGTCATTGATCCCACGCATCCAAAAGAATGCGGATGCGATAGTTGCAGTTCTGCGAGAACCTTGAAATTCAGGGATGCGATCAATGATTGATCGAATGGCGAAAAGATTATTTTCAATCTCATATAGTACTTGTGACACAAACCCTTTAACAACTTTGAATTTCATCTGTTTCAACAAGAACAACATAAAGAAATTACCATACAACATGCAGTAAGCGGTGTTTCTCTGAACATTAGTAATTTGCCGCACAGCTCAACCGAATCCAATTATGTTTCATTGAGCCGTTGATAACATTTAACATTTGTCGTTCGAATACTCACAAAGAGCAATGCAGTTTAATTTTTGTCAAGTTTCAGGGGCACCCAACGAGGATATAGTTCAAAACCACTTAACATAGCATTGTTGAACGTATTTTAGTATTTAAACGGTAGATATAGGCATATTTTTATCCCCTAAAAACTTTTCATCTGTTCGGATTTCCTAGCTGAAAGTCTAGTGATCCGAAAATTATAGGGATCAAAACTTACCTTTTCGAAAATTTCAGCCAGGAAAAGGCTCCCGAAAATTCTAGGTGGCCTTTTTTAGGGTAAATATCCGTTTAAAATGGGTAATTATACCATTTTGTAGATTTTCGAAAATCCTAGGAGAGGCGGGCAAGCAAGAAATTTTACAACAAATGTTCCGAAAATTCAAGTTCTCAAATCGTCTTCCGAACAGATATTTTCCCGAAAATTGCCGTTGGGTGCCCCTGAAGTTTTAAATGATCGAGACTCTTTCTAAAGAATTTATATTCCAACAAACTGAAATCAGCTAAAAACAATTCGAAACTAAGCTTAAAAGGTATTTATTCTGGTTTTATCGACAACAACGATAACAAATCAGTTGATTTCGCATACTTCACTGACATTTAGACTAAGAACAGATTTCACAGGATAAGAAAGCGAAGGAACAACTATGGAACTGTTACAGAAATGAATAATATTCAAACTGTGAAGTTACGAAAAAGTTCACCATTACAATCATACTACTCCATGATAACTAGAAGACTCTGCATGGCCCACAACGCTGTTTAGTTCATTTTTTCATTGTTAGTCTCCTCTAACAATTAATTGGAGACGCTTTCCAGGTCGAACTGGAATTTTGGCATTTGGTTTTTGAGGAAAGGAGTAAACCTGAATTCCCACAGAGAAACCTCCGGGGACATTTGGGCGGATGAAACACAAGAATAGTTCTCACACCAATAAAGACCAAGACAAACGCCTAACAACTTGTGAACGCCTTCAGTCAACTTGAAAATTTTAAAACTAAGTATTAGACTATTAGAAGACAGTCTCTGATAATTCCGTCAGTCTTATGTTGTGAAATTCCTTTCGTTCTTACTGCATAAAATCTTTTGCTTAAGTCGTAATTTCAAAATGCGGGCGATGTTAATTTAAGTGTACTTGACAGAACAATCAACTTTTTTATTTTTACTGATATAGTGTCGTCACATTCGTTGACATTGTTTGATCAAATACGTGATTCATATGTTTGTATCGTGATGCGGTGTGGTTACTTCGTTTTGTACCTGATGCGGACGTTTCTGAGTATATTATGTTTTTTTTTCTGTTACTATGTAAGGTGGTACATAATTAAGTAGCGTAGTTCCTTTATTAAGTGTCACGGTTAGATCGTCGTTATGCGACCTGGTTTCAGCAATCACGCGTTGCGGTTTTTTTCATAAACTTTGTGGCTTCCCTGACTTCCGGTGAAGTTTAACCAGCTTCAAGTTGTTAGTTCTTTCCGCAAATAAGAAAGAAAACAAAGATTAAAGGAGTTGGGAATTCTACCAAAAGAAAAAATACTAAATATTGAATGTACCTGATAAGATAAAATATGATTGGATCATTCAAAATATTATCACTGAGAAATGAGGTCAAAATACTCTTTTCAAGAGTAAGTTAATTACCCTACAGGAAAATAGAAACTCGTAGAAGAAAGTAATAGTATTAATCATAACAATAATCTTTATTCCGCAGTCGATAAAATACCTATCGAAAGTTACAAACGTCAAGAATTAAAATTAAATTAAAAGTTACAATTAAAGTAGAATCAAAGTGCTAAGTTATAATTAAAGCATAGCCTATTTACGAAGCAGGAGAGTTAACAATAAAAGGTAGCTGAAATGTCTTCCTTCGAAGCCTGTGAGAACATAGAATATAGAATATAGTGGCTGGTGTTCGTCCTTGCTAATTTTATCATAAGATGTAGCGTCTTTTGTGAAGTCAGCTTTGCTAGCACCAGAAATCACGTAACGCCGGTAATGACGTAAATTTTGAGCCATCTACCGTCCTCCAGGTAGCTCTGTAAAACTCACTGAGAAATTCAGTACTTAAGAGCGTGTTCAGTTCTTGTTGGCAGATTGCGCCCATGGTTGCATTCTATTCTCTTACGGCCATTGTTCTGTGTCAATCCGCGTTCACTAACATTTACATCTCTTTGAAAGAAAGGTTACGTGTTTGATCCCCGGCAATGTTTTTATTAGATCAAAAGAATGCGGATGCAATCCTTGTAGTTGTGCTAAACTCCAAGCTAATTATAAGAATTTTCTGAGAACCAAAAGTTAAGGGTGCGATCAGTGATGAAGGAATAATGGTGAAAATATTACTTTAAAGTAGTGTTAAAGCAGTTTGGTCGAGCGCTAGATGATTGCCTGAGTTTGAGCTGCATTTAGATGTTGTCCGACATTGGCAGCTGCATTCTCTACACTTAGTAGCAGACTCTGTGCTTCATCAATGTGGTTGAGTATCAACGCTATGTCGTCCGGGCAAATTACTTATTATTTCTAATCTCACTTATTTCCAGTTTTACGATTCTTCCAAGATTTCGGTAATAGACCCTGAATTCCCAATTTTACCTGATTTTATAGTTAGCTACAGTTCAATTAGACACGTCAACCTTGTAAGAAACGGCAACTCGCTTGTTGTAATTTCAACGCTTTAATCCACGAAACCGGTACAAATTGTCATCATCTTACTCTCCAATTCTCGCATACAATCCACCAAATCCTAACTCGAAGACATGCCGAACAAACACATGTAAAACTAGTCACGTGGTATATATTTATCATGCCATAAAAGGAATAACAAAATGTTCACTAACATGTCAAAAATGTCAATCAAACGATTCTCACACTCCCCACTTTTGACACACCTGACCTCAAATAATCTCAAAGTCAAAGTCTCAAAAGTTTTCTTCGAAGGACCTCTCCGCGTACTGCTACATTCCGGCGTGGTCGCCCTGTAGGTGGATTACTGTTAACCACTGATTGTGATCCTTGAAGTGGGATACTTGAATGACCCGGCACTTGGTTGTCTAACGATTCTGCTTTTACCTCGATAGCAATTAAGTGTTGGACAACTCTTTTTAGAATGCTTAACGGTCTGGCATTATCAGACAATAAAGCTGAAGGTAGATCTCGCCTCCTTCCAAAACGATTGAAGGAAAGACTTGACACTCACCTCTAAATGGGTAGCACGTGTTGATGCACATGTGTATGAACAGATCATGTTGTAAGGGAAGAAGAGGGGAAAAAATATATTTCGCATTTTGTGGCATTAACGCTAGAAAGTCAACGTTCCCAATCATCAAAATAGATAAAGTTGAAACAGAAGAAAACAATGTGGAGAAAAATGGTCTTAGATGGTCCCTTTGTTGACAATTTACCGCATAAAATAACCACACGTTCCTCTCAATATCCCTAAAAATAGGGCTTACCTTCATGGTCCCTTACTTTTGCAACAAGGAATCGGTTGCACCGATTCGCTACGCCATCGTCGTACCCGAAAGACAAAAAATAAACTTCGCAAAGCAGATGTTTTCTACTCCAAAAACATCCTTTAACACGGTGCCCTTTCAATGTGTAAGGAGGTATTTTCCAGAAATACGAGAAACGAGGAGATACAGCCATTACTGACGCAAAAATACTCCTTCGAGCGTTTTGTTTTGATTTCACTGAGGCCGCCATTTTCTTTAACGTGTTTAACAGGTCATAGTGGTCAGTGGTATTTCCTATAACAATGGTAAGTACTTCATATATTCAGGAAAAGGCTAAAATTCGAAAAAAGGGGGATTTTGGAGGGAACTTATGCTGTACCCCAGAACACTCTTTACAACCTTGGAGAATTTCCTCAGTAAAGACACCGTTAGCATATGCTATATAATTATTCTCATATTATTCTCGTGTTTGCAGACTCAATCAGCTCAATCAAGTGAATTTCATCTGTTGCAGTGTTCCAACAAAACCCGAGAGTCTTGACTAGTGTATCTGCTGTTCGGGTTGGTCCAACAGAGAACTTGACTAAAGATTCATCTTCTTCCTCGACTACTGCATTTGCCTTTTCAGTTTTCCTTTGCGCTATACTTTCCTCCTTGTTCTTGATGAGCTGAAGCAGTTCACTAAAATTTCAGTTCCACTTACATAAGTTTAAGGCTCGCTTTGGCCATCAGTTCCTTTGAATCCCGGCTTGTAAAGTAGAAATCCTTCTTGAACGTTGTCAGCGCCGGTCAAAAGGTCATCGACATAAAGTGATTTCTTTATCATCTCAACTAACTCAGCACGTGAATCTCTATGGGCATCCAAGTGATGTGTCAAAGTGGCTCCTTGAATGGATTGTGAAGGCCTCAGCCCAAACACAAGTCTACAAATATCGCAATTAAATTCCCCTCTAAATTAAGAACATAAGGGTCTTTCAACCATAGGAACCCAAGCCTGTTTCTCTGATTCTCTTGTATGCCAATCAAAACTATCCGCCAGAATCGCCTCGAATCGTTTCACCACTGACCAAATTCCAAGAATAGTCTGATCCAATAAGGATATCAATGTCTCCGCAACTGTCACCCAAACTACCCGCTCCAAAAGGCGGTAATTTCGGATTTCTTCGCCAACATGATTGTAAGTCGGAGTCTAACGAGTTCGCAGCTTCAATTCCCTCCAAAGGTTTTCAAGTGTAGTGTCTCAGTTTTCATAGGCTTCAAATTCAACTTTGACTTCACATTGCTTGTCATGTAACTTCGCTGGCTTCCATTGTCAAACAATATACGCACGTGCGACGATTTCGAGTTGTCCTCATTAAAGGCAATACTCGGCTTCGCTGTCTGAAGAAGAACTGTTCCTTTGTTTGTAACAGTGTTCGTTGTAGTGGTGTTGTTAATATCCCCTTCAGCTTGGTTGCTCTTCTTTTCGCTGCGGTCACAAGATGAAAGCGTCAGGCAAATCGACTGATGATGGCCGCGTTGTTTACAATGGTGGCAAACCTTCTCATTTTGGCACGTACTCGCGATATGACCTGGAGCCAAACACTTCAAACTTCTTCGTTCTTTCATCAAAATTTCCTTGCGTTGAGCAAAATTTTAAACCTTTTCACAGGGAGCAGAGTAATGCAATTCCTTGCAATAAACACATCGAGGAATATTCTTCCCGCCATTTTGCTTGGCAAACAACGCGCTTGCGGTAGGAATTGGCGGTTTTCTAGTAGAAGGCTTGCGGTCGTTTTCACTTGTTTTTACGTGCTCGCTGGTTTCTCGAGCTTCAACTTCTTCTTTCTTAATCGTTACTCCATACCTCATCCGTTGAGTTTCGAGCCACGTGTAGTCGAATTTCATTAGGCAGTTTAGACATAATTATCGACATCAACAAGCTTCCATATTGCTCAGGAAATACACCTAACGAAGCTAGGCCTAGTGTGTGAACATTGATCTGGTCGAAAACATATCTTAGCGATGTTGGACGGTTATGGCAGGGTGTTATTTTAATCAATTCGTCCAAATGTGCGGTGATAATCTGCTGTGTTTTGCGGAAGCGATCCTGAAGAATTCGCACGGTGTTCTCGTAATTCGAAGCTGTCAATGTTAAGCCAGAAATGGCTCTTGCCGCCGGTCCCATTAACACTGAGTTGAGATATGAATTGAATTTATCCACTTGACAAATTTCTGGGTTGTCATGAACGGCCGATTGAAAACTGTCCCAGAAAGTGTTCCATTTTGTGAATTCTCCTCGAAATTTGGGCAAAGTTAATTTCGGTAGTTTAGCGTTTGCTTGGCTTGTTCTCGCCGGAACTTGACCTGTATTCGAATAACTTTCGCTGCGATTTTCTTCTGAACCAATTGATTTTTGTTTTAACTTCAAATCGATTTTTCGCTTGCATGCCATAACCTTTTCTATAGCTCGTTGAGAATCCTCGATCTTGGCATCGATATCTGTCACATTACACACAGTTAAGATTTGCTGCTCGTAATCGTTTAGTGTTTGCCATTTTGTGTCTAGTTGTGATAAATCACAAAGAAACGCTCGTAATCTTCGGTTAAAAGGAATGTGCTTTCCAATATTTCCTCGGCTTCTGCTATCAGCTTTGTTGCGACTCCTCGTTGCCCTCCTCTGATCGCTTTCAATAGTTCCAAATCGTCGGCATGATTCAACCCTTGCCTTTTTGTTCGGGTTCGCCTTTATCGTTTAGTGTTCTTTACTGTCCCACGTTGGGCGCCATGTAAGAAACGGAAACTCGCTTGTTGTAATTTCAACGCTTTAATTCTCGAAACCGGTACAAATCGTCATAATTTCTTGGCTCTCGAATTCTCGCATACTAACTCGAAGACATGCCGAACAAGCACATATAAAATTAGTCACATGATATACATTTATCACTCCATAAAAGGAATCACAAAATGATCACGATCAAAATGCCAATCAAACGATTCTGACAATCCTTACTCGGACTCACTCGGCGGACGAGATTATCCTTATACGAGATTATCGTTCTACTTCTTAACTTAATTGCCACACTCCAGGGTCCCCAATAGATTTTAAGGGATTCGGGATTTCCCTTATTTTAACGACGGGATTCGGGATTTTAAGGTAACATGAGGGTGATATTCAGTGGTATTGTAAGTAAAAACGCCGGGCGGATAGCCCGGGTGCCCTGTGTTATTTGCAGAGCTTATGATGATGTTTAGTGACTAAGTCTATCGGTTTGCGATAAAAAGTGACTTTTCAGTTCAAATAAATTAACTAATGACATCATGCTGATATATATAAACTTTTTCAGTAAAGTTTTACAAAGAAAAAGCTCTTTCTCTCAAATTCCAAAGAAACATACGTTCTTTGTCACAAGCTATTAATGCAAAAAAGTGCATAATCCATTCCTAAAACTATACAAATTTTAAAACTTGATAAAAAAGGATAAAAAAAAATCTTTTTATGAAGCTACGTTCGAAACGTCCAGTTCTGATGGCTGGAAGGATGAAGGGATGACCTCTGTTCCGGCAGCAATCTGGGCCGCGTAGGTGGTCCACTGATGGCCGGCCATCAAAAGAGGTTGTGGTAACACTTTTCCACAGTCTTCTCTGAGATATTTCCAAAATTTGTGTAACTGGTTTAACCGAAGCGGAACGCCCTATTTTGGAATTTATCTATCCTAGCAAAATATTTATTTTAGTTAGCGAACCCCAAACTTAGTTGGTATACGAACCGACCGATCGTAAGGAGTAAGCGCTTCAATTTTAAGAGAATGGATAAAACAACTGATATGGGACATGAGCTTGTTAAACCAAAACAATTGAAAATCAGAAGGAAGTGGTTTAAAAATTTCGCTAGGTGCATGATAACCAGAGGAATGGCATAATAATAATTTTTTTTTAACGCACGCTCGATAATAAGTTCATGAATACTAATATAATGTTAACTTTGCAACTTGAGTTAGAGAGGAAGTGTTCTTTCCATTTTCTTTTTCTTTTCTTTTCTTTTTTGGCTTCCTGAGAATTCAAGAGTTTTAGTTTCCTTAGCGAACACTAACCAGAAACAGAAAATTCTTTAGTTGGCGACTGAGAGTTTGTGATTTCGGTAACCTCTCAGGGCTGAGTTGCTCAAAGCATGGTTAGCTTTAACCATTGGTTAAGCAGTATCAAAACCAATACATTGTCAAGGTATTAAACCCTGGTTAACGCTAACCATGCTTTGAGCAACTGGGCCCAGATTGTTATGATTTGGAGTCTATGTAGGTTAAGAGGGAAAAGCCTGACCTTAATCAACAGGTCAAACACATCAATCTGACGCTTTCTCTATAGATGCGTGCACGCGCATCTCTTAATTTTGTTCACTCTAAATTTATGTACCGTATTGTTTTCCAACGCAATGTAACGTATTGTAACAGGCACGTTTTATCAGCTATAAACTTTCATAACCGTCACACTGACGGTGACGGATGCACCGTCGAAACATGTTTGCTAAAATTAAAAAAGTCGCACTATTTTTAAAAATTGCTGCGGTTTTCCCGCTGTCTCGACGATTTGAATATTATTAACTTGGTTTAGGTGGAGCTGAACCAAACCAAGATCACTGGTCACTTGCCTTAGTACTGAGCTTAGGAAACTACTGACTGACCACGACGACGACAACAACTTTAAAAAACAATAGGTTTAATGATCAAAACAACAGCTCTCCACGTGCATCACGCTTCTTAGTACATTTCTTTGACGTCCACTGCACGACTACGACGTGAAACCTCCCAATTTCACGTTTTATGGAGGACGTGGACATACGACGACCAATCTTCCTTCCTCTTTTTGAACCTCAATAAAATCCTTAAGAATTCAACCCCAGGAAAAGTCGCCTGCGTTTGACATTTTATCGGGTTCAAATAGACGCGATTAAGTTTGAAAGAATGCAAATTCATTTTCTTAGCGACCTTTTCACTGCAGTCGTCGTCGTCGTCGTTGCCTAAGGGTCCCTAGTATGTACGTATTTACTAAACCACACCAAAATTTCAGCACACGTTGGCCGGGGCCGAGCTTGCTTAAAAGTTGGATGACAAATAAATCGATATTCATTTGCTAAAAGAAGGCTATCTTTTTGCATCGTTGCCGACAATTCACGCTTTTGAGCGCATGGCGGGTGATCAGGCTTCAGTTGTTTGAAGGGCGGTTATTGCTAACCCGGGCTTAAATCTTGATCCGTGTTCAAATTTATTGATTTATTGGTTCAAAATGGTTTCTTGAATTCATTTTCACACGTCATTTAAGAGCGTCCACACATCAACTTGTAGGCAAAAGTAATAACAAGGAATTTGCTGTGTGAGCGTGGGCTTATTCTGTGTTATCTTAATCCTGTTTCAAACAACAGCATCCCAGCTAAAAAAGCGGAAAATTTAACATTTGTGTGGAAATTCAAGGCTTAAAAGTCATCCTTTGTAGAATCTATTAACACAACTGTATATTTGGAAAATCTGACAATAGTCATACAACCTGACTTTAAATGTTACGGAGTATCTCAGGACAAGATTACTGTCGGATGGAATTTTATTATTGAATATGCTTTCCCTATATTTTTTCTGTAATTTTTTGTACAGCCCTGAAATAAAAATTACACAGAATGTATTTGAAAAATAAACTTCTGTAAAATAAACTTCGCAACAAATCACAAACATTGAAAGGAAACACAGCAAATACAAAATAAGGTAAGGATTGTAATTAGGGTTTTTGAAAACAGTGCAGTCTGACGGTATCAATCAAAGTTTCCCCCTTGTTTTTTCTTTAAGCGGAATCTCACGGGTCCTTGGCTGGTGCGCCTTAATAGAGGCGTCTGTTATATAAACATAGGTTTGTTTTACAGAAAATATGGCCGGAAAGAAACGTTCGAAACAAACTCAACCATTCGTCCGCACTTAATATGGATTCCTGCTTGACACAGGTTTCACTTTTTAACGCTTGCTACGCCTCATTTCCTGTCACGTAACTCTGTTTTTTTGGAAATTCTTCGAAAACGTTAAGTTCAATAGCGAGAATAGAGGAGTAACTGGAAAATGTAGAAAAATGGACTTGGGCTGCCTTGGCAGAGCCTTCTTTATAGGAAAAATTTAATACTCGGTAGCGTGTTCTTCGCGACGGACCTGCGGGCAATCTTCCTTTACCATTACCGCCGTGTTTAATTCGATCGTTCACGAAAATTTCCATTTCTTTGAAATATAATCTACGTCATTGATCCCACGCATCCAAAAGAATGCGGATGCGATAGTTGCAGTTCTGTGATTAACTTGAGACACTTCACGAGTTTTTACTGAAAACCTTGAAATTCAGGGATGCGATCAATGATCAATCGAATGGCGAAAAGATCATTTTCAATCTCATTTAGTACTTGTGACACAAACCCTTTAACAACTTTGAATTTCATCTGTTTCAACAAAAACAATATAAACAAATTACCATAGAACATGCAGTAAGCGGTGTTTCTCTGAACATTAGTGATTTGCTGCACAGCTCAACCGAATCCAATTATGTTTCATTGAGCGCAATTGATAACATTTAACATTTGTCGTTCGAATACTCACAAAGAGCAATGCAGTTTAATTTTTGTCAAGTTTTAAATGATCGAGACTCTTTCCAAAGAATTTATATTCCAACAAATTGAAATCGGCTAAAAACAATTCGAAACTAAGCTTAGTACTTTGATTGTCGTTGATTTCGCATACTTCACTGACATTTAGACTAGCAACAGATTTTACAGGATAAGAAAGCGAAGGAACAACTATGGAACTGTTACAGAAATGAATAATATTCAAACTGTGAACTTACGAAAAGGTTCACCATTACAATCATACTGCTCTATGATAACTAGAAGACTTTGCATGGCCCACAATGCTGCTTAGTCCACTACTTCATTGTTCATTGTACTTGATTGTAAGTCTCCTCTACTGATTATGACTTCATTCATCACTTTTTTGGTTAACTTGTTCTATGATTGCTTAATCTAAATTGGAAAGAAACTAGACAATGTAATTAGATACTAATAAAACACTGCTTACACAGTAATGACTAGTGGTGATGAGACGAAGCCGACCGAAAAGCTTTCACAAGTCTTAACCCTTGCAAAAGCACTGATGTATAGAATTTTTCGGGCGGGAAGCGTAACTTATGCGCAAAAAAACTAAACTATACTAAATTTACTTAGAGAGAGGGTGACTCTTCACAGTTTATGATAAACCTGTGATCCTCTAAGTGTCCAGCCACAATTAATTGGAGACACTTTTCAGGTCGAACTGGAATTTTGACATTTGGTTTTTGACGAAAGGGGTAAACCTGAGCACCCACAGAAAAATCTCCGGGGACATTTGGGCGGATGTAAGACAAGAATAGTTCTCACACCAAAAAAGACCAAGACCAACGCCTAATAACTAGTGAACGCCTTCAGTCAATTTGAAAATTTTAAAACTGAGTATTAGACTATTAGCAGACAGTCTCTGATAATTCCGTCAGTCTTATGTTGTGAAATTCCCTTCGTTCTTACAGCATAAAATCTTTTAGTTCTTTTGCTTACGTGGTAATTTCAAAAATTCGGGCGATGTTAATTTAAGTGTACTTGACAGAACAATCAACTTTTTTTTATTTTTCTTAGCACTTGCTGCTCCATGGCACCACTAGATCTTTCGCATTTCACTTTCAAGAGCTCTCAAATGCCCTTTAAGCACATTCGTTACAAACTAGCTGTTTTTTTTTCTCCTTTAACAGAAAATAAAGACCCTAAGGTTTCTCATGAATCCATTACTGCTGGTATTACAATGGCGTAAACTGATATTGTCTCGTCACATTCGTTGCATTTCAGGTATATTATTTAATATATGCCGTGGTTTTATCAACTCTCGTACAGTCCTGTGCTTCTTCGTGACAGAGTTTGATCAAATACGTGATTCATATGTTTATATCGTGATGCGGTGTGGTTACTTCATTGTGAAGTTGTTTTTCTTTTCATCATTTTGTACCTGATGCGGACGTTTCTGATTATATTATGTTTTTTTTTTCTGTTACTATGTAAGGTGGTACATAATTAAGTAGCGTAGTTCCTTTATTAAGTGTCACGGTTAGATCGTCGTTATGCGACCTGGTTTCAGCCATCACGCGTTGCGGTTTTTCTCATAGACTTCGTGGCTTCCTTGACTTCCGGTGAAGTTTAACCAGCTTCAAGTTTTCAGTTTTTTCCGCAAATAAGAAAGAAAACAAAGATTAAAGGAGTTGGGAATTCTACCAAAATACTAAATACTAAATATTGAATGTATCTGATAAGATAAAATATGATTGGATCATTCAAAATATTATCACTGAGAAAAGAGGTCAAAATACTCTTTTCAAAAGTAAGTTAATTACCCTACAGCCAAATAGACATTCGTAGAGGAAAGTAATAGTAATAATCATAACAATAATCTTTATTCCGCAGTCGATAAAATACCTATCGAAAGTTATAAACGTCAAGAATTAAAATTAAATTAAAAGTTACAATTAAGTAGAATCAAAGTGCTAAGTTATAATTAAAGCCTAGCCTATTTACGAAGCAGGAGTCTTAAAGAGCTCAGTGTTAACAATAAAAGGTGGCTGAAATGTCTTCCTTCGAAGCCTGTGAGAACACAGAATATAGAATATAGTGTATGGTGTTCGCCCTTGCTAATTTTATCATAAGATGTAGCGTCTTTTGTGAAGTCAGCCTTGCTAGCACCAGAAATCACGTAATGCCGGTAATGACGTAAATTTTAAGCCATCTACCGTCCTCCAGGTAGCTCTCTAAAACTCACTGAAAAAATTCAATACTTAAGAGCGTGTTCAGTTCTTGTTGGCAGATTCCGCCCACGGTTGCATTCTATTCTCTTACGGCCATTGCTCTGTGTCAATCCGCGTTCACTAACATTTACATCTCTTTGAAAGAAAGGTTACGTGTTTAATCCCTGGCAATGTTTTTATTATATCAAAAGAATGCGGATGCAATCCTTGTAGTTGTGCTAAACTTCAAGCTAATTATAAGAATTTTCTGAGAACCAAAAGTTAAGGGTGCAATCAGTGATGATGGAATAATGGTGAAAATATTACTTTAAAGTAGTGTTAAAGCAGTTTGGTCGAGCGCTAGACGAGTTTGAGCTGCATTTAGATGTTGTCCGACATTGGCAGCTGCATTCTCTACACTTAGTAGCAGACTCTGTGCTTCATCAATGTGGTTGAGTATCAACGCTATGTCGTCCGGGCAAATTACTTATTATTTCTAATCTCACTTATTTCCAGTTTTACGATTCTTCCAAGATTTCGGTAATCGACCCTGAATTCCCAATTTTACCTGATTTTATAGTTAGCTACTGTTCAATTAGAAACGTCATCCTTGTAAGAAACGGCGATTCGCTTGTTGTAATTTCAACGCTTTAATCCACGAAACCGGTACAAATTGTCATCATTTAATTCTCGCATACAACCGACCAAATCCCAACTCGAAGACATGCTGAACAAGCACATGTCAAACTAGTCACGTGGTATATATTTATCACGCCATAAAAGGAATAACGAAATGTTCACGAACATGTCAAAAATGTCAACCAAACGATTCTCACACTCCCCACTTTTGACACACCTCAGTGGTTAAATAATCTCAAAGTCAAAATCTCAAAAGTTTTCTTCGAAGGACTTCTCCGCGTACTGCTACATTCTTGCGTGTTCGCCCTGTAGGTGGATCACTGTTAACCACTGATTGTGATCCTTGCAGTGGGATACTTGAATGACCCGGCACTTGGTTGTCTATCGATTCTGCTTCTACCTCGATAGCAATTAAGTGAGGGACCACTCTTTTTAGAAGGCTTAAACGTTCTGGCATTATCAGACAATAGAGCCGAAGGTAGATCTCGCCTCCTTCCAAAACGATTGAAGGAAAGACTTGACACTCACCTCTAAATGGGTAGCACGTGTTGATGCACATGTGTATGAACAGATGTTATAAGGGAAGAAGAGGGCAAAAATATATTTCGCATTTTGTGGCATTAACGCTAGAAAGTCAACGTTCCCCATCATCAAAATAGATAAAGTCAAGTTAGAACCGTTAAAACAGTGTGGGGAAAACTGGTCTTAGATGGTGCCTTTGTTGACAATTTACCGCATAAAATAACCACACGTTCCTCTCAATATCCCTAAAAATAGGGCTTACCTTCACGCTCCCTCACTTCTGCTTCAGGGAAACGGTTGCACCGATTCGCTACGCCATCGTCGTATCCGAAAGATAAAAAATAAACTTCGCAAAGCAGATGTTATCCACTCCAAAAACATCCTTTAACACGGTGCCCTTTCAATGTGTAAGGAGGTATTTTCCAGAAATACGAGAAACGAGGAGATACAGCCATTACTGACCCAAAAATCCTCCTCCGAGCGTTTTGTTTTGATTTCACTGAGGCCGCCATTTTCTTTAACGTGTTTCACAGGTCATAGTGGTCAGTGGTATTTCCTATAACAATGGTAGGTACTTCATATATTCAAGAAAAGGCTAAAATTCGAAAAAAAGGGGGATTTTGGAGGGAACTTATGCTGTGCCCCAGAACACTCTTTACAACCTTGGAGAATTTCCTCAGTAAAGACATCGTTAGCATACGCTACATAATTATTCTCGTATTTTTCTCGTGTTTGCAGACTCAATCAGCTCAATCGAGTGAAATTTCATCTGTTGCAGTGTTCCAACAAACCCCGAGAGTCTTGACTAGTGTATCTGCTGTTCGGGTTGGTCCAACAGAGAACTTGATAAAAGATTCATCTTCTTCCTCGACTACTGCATTTGCCTTTTCAGTTTTCGGTTGCGCTATACTTTCCTCCTTGTTGGTGATGAGCTGAAGCAGTTCACTAGAATTTGAGTTCCACTTATATAAGTTAAAGGCTCCTTTGGCCATCAGTTCCTATGAATACCGCCTTGTAACGTTCAAATCCTTCTTGAACGTTGTCAGCACCGGTCAAAAGGTCATCGACATAAAGTGATTTCTTTATCAACTCAACTAACTCCGCACATAAAATTCTATGGGCATCCAAGTGATGTGTCAAAGTGGCTCCTTGAATGGATGGTGAAGGCCTCAGCCCAAACTCGCAATTAAATGCCCTCTGAACATAAGGGTCTTTCAACCATAGGAACCGAAGCCTGTTTCTCTGATTTTCTTGTATGCCAATCAAAACTATCCGCCAAAATCGCCTCGAATCGTTTCACCACTGACCAAATTCCATTAATAGTCTGATCCAATAAGGATATCAATGTCTCCGCAACTGTCATCCAAACTATCCGCTCCAAATGGCGGTAATTTCGGATTTCTTCGCCAACATGATTGTAAGTCGGAGACTAACGAGTTCGCAGCTTCAATTCCCTCCAAAGGTGTTCAATTGTAGTGTCTCAGTTTTCATAGGCTTCAAATTCAACTTTGACTTCACATTGCTTGTTATGTAACTTCGTTGGCTTCCATCGTCAAACAATATACGCACGTGCGACGATTTCGAGTTGTCCTCATTAAAGGAAATACTTGGCTTCGCTGTCTGAAGAAGAACTGTTCCTTTGTTTTTAACAGTGTTGGTTGTAGTGGTGTTGTTAATATCCCCTTCAGGTTGGTTGCTCTTCTTTTCGCTGCGGTCACAAGCTGAAAGCGTTGATGACGGATGATAGACGCTTGTTAACAATGGCGGCAAACCTTCCCATTTTGGCACGAACTCGCGATATAACCTGGAGCCAAACACTTCAAACGTCTTCGTTCTTTCATCAACATTTCCTTGAGTTGAACAAGATTTTGAACCTTTTCACACGAGGCAGAATAATGCAATTCCTTGCAATAAACACATCGAGGAATATTCTTCCCGCCATTTTGCTTGGCAAACAACGCGCTTGCGGTAGGAATTGGCGGTTTTCCAGTAGAAGGCTTGCGGTCGTTTTCACTTGTTTTTACTTGCTCGCTGGTTTCTCGAGCTTCAACTTCTTCTTTCTTAATCGTTAGTCCATACCTCATCCGTTGAGTTTCGAGAAACGTGTAGTCGAATTTCATTAGGCAGTTTAGACATAATTATCGAGATCAACAAGCTACCATATTGCTCACGAAATACCCCTAACGAAGCTAGGCCTCGTGCGTGAACACTTGTCTGGTCGAAAACATATCTTATTGATGTTGGACGGTCGTTATGGCAGGGTGTTATTTTAATCAATTCGTCCATATGCACGGTGATAATCTGCTGTGTTTTGCCGAAGCGATCCTGAAGAATTCGCACGGTGTTCTCGTCATTCGAAGCTGTCAATGTTAAGCCAGAAATGGCTCTTGCCGCCGGTCCCACTAACACTGAGTTGAGATATGAGTTGAATTTATCCACTTGAGAAATTTCTGCGTTGTCATGAGCGGCGGGTTGAAAACTGTCCCAGAAAGTTTTCCATTTTGTGAATTCTCCTCGAAATTTGGGCAAAGTTAATTTCGGTAGTTTAGCGTTTGCTTGGCTTGTTCTCGCCGGAACTTGACCTGTATTCGAATATCTTTCGCTGTGATTTTCTCCTGCACCACTTGATTTTTGTTTTAACTTCAAATCGATTTTTCGCTTGCATGCCATAACCTTTTCTATAGCTCGTTGAGAATCCTCGATCTTGGCATCGATATCTGTCACATTACACACAGTTAAGATTTGCTGCTCGTAATCGTTTAGTGTTTGCCATTTTGTGTCCAGTTGTGATAAATTACAAAGAAACGCTCGTAATCTTCGGTTAAAAGGAATGTGCTTTCCAATATTTCCTCGGCTTGTGCTATCAGCTTTGTTGCGACTCCTCGTTGCCCTCGTCTTATCGCTTTCAATAGTTCCAAATCGTCTGCCTTATTCAACCCTTGCTTTTTTGTCGCTTCGGGTTCGCCTTTATCGTTTAGTGGACTTCGCTGCCCCACGTTGGGCGCCATGTAAGAAACGGAAACTCGCTTGTTGTAATTTCAACGCTTTAACTCTCGAAACCGGTACAAATCGTCATAATTTCTTGGCTCTCGAATTCTCGCATGCAGTCAGCCAAAAACTAACTCGAAGACATGCCGAACAAGCACATATAAAATTAGTCACATGATATATATTTATCACTCCATAAAAGGAATCACAAAATGATCACGATCAAAATGCCAATAAAACGATTCTGACAATCCTTACTCGGACTCACTCGGCGGACTCGCTGCAATTTATTTCCAGTTTCCTTTCCAGCTACTGCTTACGATATACGAGATTATCCTTTCACTTGTAAGATAAGGGCTTTTTTAAGTCTTATGCCAAAGTAAACAAGATTATTAAATCTATGTCATGATGTGTGTATAATTCGTCCCAAAAGCGTTACCCGTAAGCTTTTCGGTAAAATCGTAAGAGCAAGTTTCATTTATTGTGGGATCCCTGGTCTCACGGGTTTTCTGTGTTGCTTGAGCGCGTGTTAATTTCTTTTTACGTAGATGAGTCACCCACATTTTGTAACACTTTTAAAAACAACACTTTATTGCCACACTCCAGGGTCCCCAAAAGGTTTTAAGGGATTCGGGATTTCCCTTATTTTAACGACGGGATTCGGGATTTTAAAGCAAAATGGGGGTGATATTCAGCGGTATTGTAAGTAAAAACGCAAAGCGGATAGCCGGGGTGCCCAGTGTTATTTGCAGAGCTTATGATGATGTTTAGTGACTAAGTCTATCGGTTTGCAATAAAAAGTAATTTTTCAGTTCAAATAAATTAACTAATGACATCATGCTGATATTTTAATATAAACCTTTTCAGTAAAGTTTTACAAACGAAAATCTCTTACTCTCAAATTCCAAAGAAACATACGATCTTTGTCACAAGCTATTAATGCAAAACAGTGTATAATCCATTGCTAAAACTATACAAATTTTAAAACTTGATAAAAAGGGATAAAAAAAAATCTGTTTATGAAGCTACGTTTGAAACGTTCAGTTCTAATGGCTGGAAGGATAAAGGGATGACCTCTGTTCCGCAGCAATCTGGACCGCGTAGGCGGTCCACTGATGGCCGGCCATCAAAAGAGGTTGTGGTAACACTTTTCCACAATCTTCTATGAGATATTTTCAAAATTTGTGTGACTGGTTTAACCGAAGCGGAACGCCCTATTTTGGAATTTATCTATCCTTGCAAAATATTTATTTTAGCTAGCGAACCCAAACTTAGTTGTTATATGAACCAACCGATCGTAAGGAATAAGCGCTTCAATTTAAAGAGAATAGATAAAACAACTGATATGGGACATGAGCTTGTTAAACCAAAACAATTGAAAATGAGAAGCAAGTAGTTTAAAAATTTCGCAAGGTGCATGATAACCAGAGGAATGGCATAATAATTATTTTTAACGCACGATCGATAATAAGTTCATCAATACTAATATAATGTTAGCTTTGCAACTTGAGTTAGAGAGGAACTGTTCTTTCCATTTTCTTTTTTGGCTTCCTGAGAACTCAAGAGTTTTAGTTTCCTTAGCGAACACTAACCAGAAACAGAAAATTCTTTCTATGTTAGTTGGCGACTGAGAGTTTTTGATTTCGGTAACCTCTCAGGGCTGAGTTGCTCAAAGCATGGTTAGCTTTAACCATTGGTTAAGCAGTATCAAAACCAATACATTGTCAAGGTATTAAACCCTGGTTAACGCTAACCATGCTTTGAGCAACTGGGCCCAGATTATTATGATTTGGAGTCTATGTAGGTTAAGAGGGAAAAGCCTGAGCTTAATCAACAGGTCAAACACATCAATCTGACGCTTTCTCTATAGATGCGTGCACGCGCATCTCTTAATTTTGTTCACTCTAAATTTATGTACCGTATTGTTTTCCAACGCAATGTAACGTATTGCAACAGGCACGTTTTATCAGCTATAAACTTTCATAACCGTCACACTGACGATGACGGATGCACCGTCAAAACATGTTTGCTAAAATTAAGAAAGTCGCACTATTTTTAAAAATTGCTGCGGTTTTCCTGCTGTCTCGACGATCTGAATATTATTAACTTGGTTTAGGTGGAGCTGAACCAAACCAAGACCACTGGTCACTTGCCTTAGTAGGGAGCTTAAGAATCTACGACTGACCACGACGACGACAAGAGCTTTAAAAAACAATAGGTTTAATGATCAAAACAACAGCTCTCCCCGTGCATCACGCTTCTTAGTACATTTCTTTGACGTCCACTGCACGACTACGACGTGAAACCTCCCAATTTCACGTTTTATGGAGGACGTGGACATACGACGACCAATCTTCCTTCCTCTTTTTGAACCTCAATAATATCCTTAAGAATTCAACCCCAGGAAAAGTCGCCTGCATTTGACATTTTATCGGGTTCAAATAGACGCGATTAAGTTTGAAAGAACGCAAATTCATTTTCTTGGCGACGTTTTCACTGCCGCCGTCGGCGTCGTCGTTGCCTAAGGGTCCCTAGTATGTACGTATTTACTAAACCACACCAAAATTTCAGCACACGTTGGCCGGGGCCGAGCTTGCTTAAAAGTTGGATAACAAATAAATCAATATTCAGTTGCTAAAAGAAGGCTATATTTTTGCATCGTTGCCGGCAATTCACTCTTTTGAGCGCATGGCGGGTGATCAGGCTTCAGTTGTTTGAAGGGCGGTTATTGCTAACCCAGCTTAAATCTTTGATCCGTGTTCAAATTTATTGATTTATTGGTTCAAAATCGTTTCTTCAATTCATTTCACACGTCATTTAAGAACGTCCACACATCAACTTGTAGGCAAAAGTAATAACAAGGAATTTGCTGTGTGAGCGTGGGCTTATTCTGTGTTATCTTAATCCTGTTTCAAACAACAGCATCCCAGCTAAAAAAGCGGAAAATTTAAGGTTTGTGTGGAAATTCAAGGCTAAAAAGTCCTCCTTTGAAGAATCTATTACGACTGTATCTTTGGAAATCTGACAATAGTCATACAACCTGACTTTAAATGTTACGGAGTATCTCTGGACAAGATTACTGTCGGATGGAATTTTATTATTGAATGTGCTTTCCCTATATATTTTCTGTAATTTTTTGTACAACCCGGAAATAAAAATTACAGAGAATGTATTTGAAAAATCAACTTCTGTAAAATAAACCTCGAAACAAATTATTAAATAAAAAACATGGATAGGAACCAGCACAGCAAATACAAAAGAAGGCAAGGATTGTAATTGCGGTTTTTGAAAACAGTGCAGGCTTACGGTATCAATCAAAGTTTCCCCCTTCTTTTTTAAGCCGAAACTCACGGGTCCTTGGGTTTGCGCCTTAATAGAGGTGTCCGTTAAACATAGGTTTGTTTTACAGAAAATATGGCCGGGAAGAAACGTTTGAAACAAACTCAGCCATTCGTCCGCACCTAATATGGATTCTGGTTGATACAGGTTTCACTTTTTAACGCTTGCTACGCCTCATTTCCTGTCACGTAACTCTGTTTTTTTGGAAATTCTTCGAAAACGTTAAGTTCAATAGCGAGAATAGAGGAGTAACTGGAAAATGTAACAAAATGGACTTGGGCTGCCTTGGCAGAGCCTTCTTTATAGGAAAAATTTAATACTCGGTAGCGTGTTCTTCGCGACGGACCTGCGGGCAATCTTCCTTTTACCATTACCGCCGTGTTTAATTCGATCGTTCACTAAAATTTCCATTTCTTTGAAATATAATCTACGTCATTGATCCCACGCATCCAAAAGAATGCGGATGCGATAGTTGCAGTTCTGTGATTAACTTGAGACACTTAACGAGTTTTTGCTGAAAACCTTGAAATTCAGGGATGCGATCAATGATCAATCGAATGGCGACAAGATCATTTTAATCTCATTCAGCACTTGTGACACAAACCCTTTAACAACTTTGAATTTCATCTGTTTCAACAAGAACAATATAAACAAATTACCATAGAACATGCAGTAAGCGGTGTCTCTCTGAACATTAGTGATTTGCTGCACAGCTCAACCGAATCCAATTATGTTTCATTGAGCGCAATTGATAACACTTAACATTTGTCGTTCGAATACTCACGGAGCAATGCAGTTTAATTTTTGTCAAGTTTTAAATGATCGAGACTCTTTCCAAAGAATTTATATTCCAACAAATTGAAATCGGCTAAAAACAATTCGAAACTAAGCTTAGTACTTTGATTGTCGTTGATTTCGCATACTTCACTGACATTTAGACTAGCAACAGATTTTACAGGATAAGAAAGCGAAGGAACAACTATGGACCTGTTACAGAAATGAATAATATTCAAACTGTGAACTTACGAAAAGGTTCACCATTACAGGTCAATTACTACTCTATGATAACTAGAAGACTTTGCATGGCCCACAATGCTATATAGTCCATTACTTCATTGTTAGTCTCCTCTACTAATTATGACTTCATTCATCACTTTTTTGGTTAACTTGTTCTATGATTGCTTAATCTAAATTGGAAAGAAACTAGACAATGTAATTAGATACTAATAAAACACTGCTCACACAATAATGACTAGTGGTGATGAGACGAAGCCGACCGAAAAGCTTTCACGAGTCTTAACCCTTGCGAAAGCACTGATGTATAGAATTTTTCGGGCGGGAAGCGTAACTTATGGGCAAAAAAACTAAACTATACTAAATTTACTTAGAGAGAGGGTGACTCTTCACTGTTTATGATAAACCTGTGATCCTCTAAGTGTCCAGCCACAATTAATTGGAGACGCTTTTCAGGTCGAACTGGAATTTTGACATTTGGTTTTTGACGAAAGGGGTAAACCTGAGTACCCACAGAAAAATCTCCGGGGACATTTGGGCGGATGAAAGACAAGAATAGTTCTCAACCAAAAAAGACCAAGACCAACGCCTAATAACTAGTGAACGCCTTCAGTCAATTTGAAAATTTTAAAACTGAGTATTAGACTATTAGAAGACGGTCTCTGATAATTCCGTCAGTCTTATGTTGTGAAATTCCTTTCGTTCTTACAGCATAAAATCTTTTAGTTCTTTTGCTTACGTCGTAATTTCAAAAATTCGGGCGATGTTAATTTTACGTGTACTTGACAGAACAATCAACTTTTTTTATTTTTCTTAGCACGTGCTGCTCCGTGGCACCACTAGATCTTCCGCATTTCACTTTTAAGAGCTCTCAAATGCCCTTTAAGCACATTCATTACAAACTAGCTGTTTTTTTTTTCTCCTTTAACAGAAAATAAAGATCCTAAGGTTTCTCATCAATCCATTAACTGTTGGTATTACAATGGCGTGAACTGATATTGTCTCGTCACATTCGTTCCATTTCAGGTATATTATCTAATATATGCCGTGCTTTTGTCAACTCTCGTGCAATCTTGTCCTTCTTCGTGAGAGAGTTTGATCAAATACGTGATTCATATGTTTATATCGTGATGCGGTGTGGTTACTTCATTGTGAAGTTTTTTTCTTTTCATCATTTTGTACCTGATGCGGACGTTTCTAATTATGTTATGTTTTTTTTTCTGTTACTATGTGAGGTGGTACATAATTAAGTAGTGCAGTTCCTTTATTAAGTGTTACGGTTAGATCGTCGTTATGCGATGTGGTTTTAGCCATCACGCGTTGCGGTTTGTTTCATAAACTTCGTGGCTTCCTTGACTTCCGGTGAAGTTTAACCAGCTTCAAGTTTTTAGTGTTTTCCGCAAATAAGAAAGGAAACAAAGATTAAAGGAGTTGGGAATTCTACCAAAAGAATAAATATTGAATGTACCTGATAAGATAAAATATGATTGGATCATTCAAAATATTATCACTGAGAAAAGAGGTCAAAAGACTCTTTTCAAAAGTAAGTTAATTACCCTACAGCAAAATAGAAATTCGTAGAAGAAAGTAATAATAATAATCATAATAATAATCTTTATTCCGCAGTCGATAAAATACCTATCGAAAGGTACGAAAGTCAAGAATGAAAATTAAATTAAAAGTTACAATTAAAGTAGAATCAAATTGCTAAGTTATAATTAATGGATAGCCTATTTAGAAAGCAGGAGTTTGAGTGTTAACTATAAACGGTAGCTGAAATGTCTTCCTTCGAAGCCTGTGACAAGAGTGCTTTACAGTCGGTAAAATAGAATATAGTGGATGGCGTTCGTCCTTGCTAATTTTATCATAAGATGTAGCGCCTTTTGTGAAGTCAGTCTTGCTAGCACCAGGAATCACGTAATGCCGGTAATGACGTAATATTTGATCCAACTACCGTCCTCCAGGTAGCTCTGTAAAACTCACTGAAAAATTCAATACTTAAGAGCGTGTTCAGTTCTTGTTGGCAGATTGCGCCCATGGTTGCATTCTATTCTCTTACGGCCATTGCTCTGGGTCAATCGTTCACGAACATTTACATCTCTTTGAAAGAAAGGTTACGTGTTTGATCCCCGGCAATGTTTTTATTAGATCAAAAGAATGCGGATGCAATCCTTGTAGTTGTGCTAAACTTCAAGCTAATTATAAGAATTTTCTGAGAACCAAAAGTTAAGGGTGCGATCAGTGATGATAATGGTGAAAATTATACTTTAGAGTAGTGTTAAAGCAGTTTGGTCGAGCGCTAGACGATTGCCTGAGTTTTAGCTGCATTTAGAGTAGTCCGACATCTGCAGCTTCATTCTCTACACTTAGTAGCAGACTCTGTGCTTTGATCATCAATGTGTTTGAGTATCAACGCTATGTCGTCCGGGCAAATTACTTATTATTTCTAATCTCGCTTATTTCCAGTTACGATTCTTCCAAGATTTCGTTAATCGGCCTTGAATTCCTGATTTTATAGTTAGCTACTGTTCAATCAGACAAGTCATCCTTATAAGAAACGGCAACTCGCTTGTTGTAATTTCAACGCTTTAATCCTCGAAACCGGTACATATCGGTAAAAAATCGTCATCATTCACTCTCCAATTCTCGCATTCAATCCACCAAATCCTAACTTGAACTAAGACATGCCGAACAAGCACATGTAAAACTAGTCACGTGGTATATATTTATCACGCCATAAAAGGAATAACAAAATGTTCAGGAACATGTCAAAAGTGTCAATCACACGATTCTCACACTCCCTACTTTTGACACCCCTCAGCACAAATAATCTCAAAGTCAAAATCTCAAAAGAGTTTCTTCGAAGGATTTCTCCGCGTACTGCTGCATTCCGGCGTGGTCGCCCTGTAGGTGGATTACTGTTAACCACTGGTTGTGATCCTTGCAGTGGGTTACTTGAATGACCCGGCACTTGGTTGTCTGCTTCTACCTAGATAGCAATTAAGTGTCGGACCATTCTTTTTAGAAGGCTTAAACGTTCTAGCATTATCAGACAATACAGCTGAAGGTAGATCTCGCCTCCTTGCAAATCGACGAAACGACTGAAGGAAAGACTCGGCACTCAACACTAAATGGGTAGCACGTGTTGATGCACATGTGTATTTTGCATTTTGTGGCATTAACGTTAGAAAGTCAACTCCTTATCATAGATAAAGTCAAGTTAGAACCGTATTTTAATCGAAAACCATGTGCGGAAAAACCGGTCTTAGATGGTGCCTTTGTTGACAATTTACCGCATAAAATAGCCACACTTTCCTCTTAATATCCCTAAAAATAGGGCTTACCTTCATGGTCCCTTACTTCTGCTACAAGGAATCGGTTGCGCCGATTCACTTCTCCATCGTCGTATCCGAAAGATAAAAAATAAACTTCGCAAAACAGATGTTTTGCACTCCAAAAAGATCCTTTAACATGGTGCCTTTTCAATTTGTAAGGAGGTATTTTCCAGAAATACGAGAAACGAGGAGATACAGCCATTACTGACGCAAAAATGCTCCTTCGAGCGTTTTGTTTTGATTTCACTGAGGCCGCCATTTTCTTTAACGTGTTTAACAGGTCATAGTGGTCAGTGGTATTTCCTATAACAATGGTAGGTACTTCATATATTCAAGAAAAGGCTAAAATTTGAAAAAAGGGGGATTTTGGAGGGAATTTATGCCGTGTCAGGCATTGCCCCAGAAGACTCTTTTCAACCTTGGAGAATTTGCTCAGTAAAGACATCGTTAGCATATGCTATTATTCTCATGAAGTCCGCAGTACTCAGGGAATTCAAGATAAGGTCAGGAGCCTTTCCCTACTTCCATCCGCCACATTCAAAACCGAAATTTACGAGCCAACGGGTCACGCCGCCGACTGTCTAGAATTTCTGGCTATCTGTTAACTGAAGCAGTGATCTCTTGGTGGCTTGCATTGTGTTTCCAGACTCAATCAGCTCAGCAAAGTCAAATGAAATTGCATCTGTTGCAGTGTTTCAACAATCCCCGAGAGTCTTGACTAGTGTATCTGCTGTTCGGGTTGGTCCAACAGAGAACTTGATAAAAGATTTATCTTCTTCCTCCACTACTGCATTTGCCTTTTCAGTTTTCGTTCGCGCTATACTTTCCTTCTTGTTCTTTATGAGCTGAAGACTAGAATTTCAGTTCCACTTACATAAGTTAAAGGCTCCTTTGGCCATCAGTTCCTTTGAATCCTGGTAAAGTTCAAATCCTTCTTGAACGTTGTCAGCACCGGTCAAAAGTTCATGGACATAAAGTGAGTCAACTCAACTAACTCAGCACATGAATCTCTATAGGCATCCAAGTGATGTGTCAAAGTGGCTCCTTGAATGGATGGTGAAGGCCCCAGCCCAAACACAAGTCTACAAAATCTCAATTATATGCGCTCTGAATTAAGAACATAAGGGTCTTTCAACCATAGTAACCGAAGTTTGTTTCTCTGATTCTCTTGTATGCCAATCATTGAGAACGCTTTCTCAATATCTGCAGCAACTGCGATTCGACTCCAGCGTAATCTCACAAGTACATCTGCCAGTTGCCGTATATGTAATTCGGGCCAGTTGCAAGACAGTCATCAGCGAACTTAAGAACCACGACGAAGTTCACGACGACGACGTCTGTTGACTGGGAAACGACTGGAACGAGAACGTCAGTTTCGGCAGGAAAAAGGAAACTTAAAGATGCAGTCGGTAAGTAGGTCGACGACGACACTGAATGTGAACAAAAATGTAACACTGTGATGTTCGTTCGAAACAACGTTTCTTCGCAATCGCCTCTTTTAAAACGATGAAAGATCTTATTTATTAAGTCGTACGTCTACGTTCATTGACGATGAAGAATTTTTAGTGTTGTCCGACCTTTTCGAACGGAAAAATCGCTGCTTTCCGTACGAAGATTAATCAACTATCAACCTGAATGAGTTAATGACCGAGTCCGAATGTCTCTCCGCATTTAGATTTGGAAAAAGAGACAATCCGATGCGATAGCTGTTTTCCAAGTAAACTTTATTTCCTCTGTATTAAAGATATATGATTTGCCTTTCCTAAATACATACAACTAAATTTATCACTTACGAGTTCGCACGCTCAGCCTCTACAGCTGATGTCATTCTTCCAAGTAAAAACAATTCATTAGTCCAATTTTCAATCAACAACGCTTCTCAACTCAGGAGAAAAAAGAAAGGATACCTGGATTTACGAGGATAAACAAATGCAAAGGACTTCAAAAATCGCTTAAAAACAAGAATTTATACCTGCAGAAGCTTGTGGATTGAATTACGACGTGATTCTACTTTATTTGGCGTCGTCGACGACACCACGACGAAGAAATTTGCTGGCTACGCATGCGTAGTGCACAGTATCTCACTTCCGGTCTTCGTCGACAAAGTTATCGTCGTGGTTCTTAACTGTTCCCTATTAAGGGAAAGCTGCTGTCCTTGCGACTTTGCACACTCATCATAAACTATACGGAGTTTCGTGGTTTCTCTATTCTTTCGAATAACCGAATGGTGCGGCAAATAATTTACGTCTTGATTATTCACCCCTTCAGATAACTGATTGCGTATCTTCTTAATGATTCCTACTGCCATTCGCTCTTGAATTATGTTCTCATATTCGCGTAATATGTCTGGGCTGGGTTGTTCAAAGCAGGGTTGAAATAACCCAGGGTTAGTGCAAATTTCAATTCAGATATGAAAGCTTAAAAAGCAAATTCAGTTTGATTCTTTATGTCCACAATTTGATCATTTGATGCTCTAAAAAGAATCGAGAAAATTATCCTGAAAAATGCTTTTGAACAAAAGAAATAGAAAATTGGGCTTCAATTTAACCCAGGTTTAACACTAATCGGCCTTCGAACAACTGGGCCCTAGAGTCTTGCTCAACTTGAACTGCATAGATTTCAGGCGGTTGTAACAGAGATTGTAGTTGTCGGGAATAGGTAAACAATCATCCTTAAACAGAAGTGCAACTTCGTATCGCTGTCCATTGTGTCTAACGTTCACAAATTCCTTCACAGATTAGCAAGTATCTGACCCTTCACTTTGTATTCCAATAGATTCAGTTTTCCCGAATTTTTTTACGGTGTTTACCAATTTTTCATCTTTGTGAGCAGCAAAGGGACACTCCTGAAATGATCAAATTCGATGAAATTGAATCTTCTGTCAAGGAGTCACGCAAGGGACCCAGAAGCCAGCCAAATATAGATGAGACTGCTGTTTGACCAGAATCTCCTCGAATCGTTTCACCACTGACCAAATTCCAATAACAGTCTGATCCAATAAGGATATCAATGTCTCCACGACTGTCACCCAAACTGTCTGCTAGAGCTAGACCCTCCAAATGGCGGTAATTTCGGTTTTCTTCGCCAACATGATTGTAAGTCTAACGAGTTCGCAGCTTCAATTCCCTCCAAAGGTGTTCAAGTGTATTGACTCAGTTTTCATAGGCTTCAAATTCAACTTTGACTTCACATTGCTTGTTATGTGACTTCGCTGGCTTCCATTGTCAAGCAATATTCGCACATGCGACGATTTCGAGTTGTCCTCACTAAAGGCAATACTCGGCTTCGCTCTCTGAAGAATTGTTCCTTTGTTTCTAACAGTGTTCGTTGTAGTGGTGTTGTTAATATCCCCTTCAGGTTGGTTGCTCTTCTTTTCGCTGCGGTCACAAGGTGAAAGTGTCGATGACTGACGATGGCCGCCTTGTTTACAATGGCGGCAAACCTTCTCATTTTGGCACGAACTCGCGATATGATCTGGAGCCAAACACTTCAAACTTCTTCGTTCTTTCATCAAAATTTCCTTGCGTTGAACAAGATTTTGAACCTTTTCACACGGGGCAGAATAATGCAATTCCTTGCAATAAACACATCGAGGAATATTCTTTCCGCCATTTTACTTGGCAAACAACGCGATTGCGGTAGGAATTGGCGGTTTTCCAGTAGAAGGCTTGCGGTCGTTTTCACTTGTTTTTACGTGCTCGCTGGTTTCTCGAGCTTCAACTTCTTCTTTCTTAATCGTTACTCCATTGTTCATCCGTTGTTTCGAGCCAGGTGTAGTCGAACTTCATTAGGCAGTTTAGACATAATTATCGAGATCAACAAGCTCAGGAAATACACCTATATTGCTCAGGAAATACACCTAACGAAGCTAGGCCTCGTGTGTGAACACTTATCTGGTGGAAAACATATCTTAGCGATGTTGGACGGTCGTTATGGCAGGGTGTTATTTTAATCAATTCGTCCATATGCGCGGTGATAATCTGCTGTGTTTTGCCGAAGCGATCCTGAAGAATTCGCACGGTGTTCTCGTCATTCGAAGCTGTCAATGTTAAGCCAGAAATGGCTCTTGCCGCCGGTCCCATTAACACTGAGTAGAGATATGAGTTGAACCACTTGAGAAATTTCTGGGTGGTCATGAACGGCGGATTGAAAGCTATACCAGAAAGTGTTCCATTTTGTGAATTCTCCTCGAAATTTGGACAAAGTTAATTTCGGTAGTTTAGCTTTTGCTTGGCTTGTTCTCGCCGGAACTTGACCTGTGTTCGAATAACTTTCTCTGTGATTTTCTCCTGAACCACTTGACTTTGTTTTAACTTCAAATAGATTTTTCGGTTGCATGCCATAACCTTTTCTATAGCTCGTTGAGAATCCTCGATCTTGGCATCGCATTTCAACTGTTAAGATTTGCCGCTCGTAATCGTTTAGCGTTTGCCATTTTGTGTCCAGTTGTGATAAATCACAAAGAAACGCTCGTAATCTTCGGTTAAAAGGAATGTTCTTTCCAATATTTCCTCGGCTTGTGCTATCGCCTTTGTTGCGACTCCTCGTTGCCCTCCTCTGATCGCTTTCAATAGTTCGATCCAAATCGTCTGCCATGATTCAACCCTTGCCTTTTTGTCGCTTCGGGTTCGCCTTTATCGTTTGGTGGACTTCACTGCCCCACGTTGGGCGCCATGTAAGAAACGGAAACTCGCTTGTTGTAATTTCAACGCTTTAATTCTCGAAACCGGTACAAATCGTCATAATTTCTCGGCTCTCGAATTCTCGCATACAATCAGCTAAAAACTAACTCGAAGACAGGCCAAACAAGCACATATAAAATTAGTCACATGATATATATTTATCACTTCATAAAAGGAATCACAAAATGATCACGATCAAAATGCCAATCCAACGATTCTGACAATCCTTACTCGGACTCACTCGGCGGACTCGCTGCAAATTTTCCAGTTTTCTTTTCAGCTACTGCTCACGTTATACGAGATTATCCTTCCACTTCTCAGATAAAACTCAGAGGTATTTTCAAGTCTTATGCCCAAGTAAACAAGATTATTAAATGTATGTCATGATGTGTGTATAATTCGTCCCAAAAGCGTTACCCGTAAGCTTTTCGGTAAAATCGTAAGAGCAAGTTTCATTTATAGTGGGCTCCCTGGTCTCACGGGTTTTCTGTGTTGCTTGAGCGCGTGTTAATTTCTTTTTACGTAGATGAGTCACCCACATTTGAACTTCTTTAGTACTTTTAACAACAACACTTCATTGCCAGACTCCAGGGTCCTCAATAGGTTTTAAGGGATTCGGGATTTCCCTTATTTGAAGGACGGGATTCGGGATTTTAAAGCAAAATGGGGGTGATATTCCGCGGTATTGTAAGTAAGAATGCAAAGCGGATAGCCGGGGTGCCCTGTGTTATTTTCATCTATCGGGAATAGGCTGAGGTCATCTGTTGAAAGAAAACCAAGAATGATTTGGGAACTCGTTAAAAAAAGGAACTTATGATGATGTTTATTGACCAAGTCTATCGGTTTAAAATAAGAAGTAATTTTTCAGTTCAAATAAATTAACTAATGACATCATGCTGATATTTTAATATAAAAACAAAGAAAAATCTCTTTCTTTTAAATTCCAAAGAAACATCATTAGGTTCTTTGTCACAAGCTATTAATGCAAAACAGCGAATAATCCGTTGTTTAAACTATACAAATTTTAAAACTTGATAAAAAGAAAAGGATAAAAAAATCTGTTTATGAAGCTACGTTTGAAACGTTCAGTTCTGATGGTTGGAAGGATGAAGGGATGACCTCTGCTCCGTAGCAATCTGGACCACGTAGGTGGTCCACTGATGGCCGGCCATCAAAAGAGGTTGTGGTAACACTTTTCCACAATCTTCTATGAAATATTTCCAAAATTTGTGTAACTGGTTTAACCAAAGCGGAACGCCCTATTTTGGAATTTATCTATCCTTACATGATATTTATTTTAGCTGACGAAACCCCAAACTTAGTTGGCATATCGAACGACCGATCGTAAGGAATGAGCGCAGGAAATAGATAAAACAACTGATATGGGGCATGAGCTTGTTAAACCAAAACAATTGAAAATGAGAAGGAAGTGGTTTAAATATTTTGCAGCCTGCATGATAACCAGAGGAATGGCATAATAATTCTTTTTTTCACGCACGATCGATATTAAGTTCATCAGTACTAATACAATATTAACTTAGCAGCGTGAGTTAGAGAGGAAGTGATCTTTCCATTTTCGTTTCAAGAGTTTTAGTTTCCTTAGCGAACACTAACCAGAAAGAGAAAAATTCTTTCTAAGTTAGTTCCCTACAGATTATGATTTGAATTCGACTATTAACTTGGTTTAGGTGGAGTTGAACCAAACCAAGACCCCTAGTCACTTGCCTTAGGGAGCTTTCGTTTGTCAGAACTGACCGGCCAGACCCTTCCCTTCGTAATGAGAAATTCACTATTAATCAAAACTCTCCGGCAGATCGGTAAAATCCTAAATAGTGTGCGGGAAGGAGATGGTTTTTCAGCAAAAGCCCTGGAAAAAGCCGATTTCATTCTCAAAATGACTGGTCCATCAGTGGTCCGGCCAGCCAGTTCAAGCCCAGTTCACTAAACCACACCAAAGGTTTAGCACAGGTTGGCCGAGGCCTAGCTTGCTGAAAAGTTGGATGACAAATAAATCAATGTTCATTGAAAACCGACAAACTGAAATCAAATGAAACTGCTAAAAAGAAAGGTTATATTTTTGAATCGTTGCTGTCCTTAAAATAAGAACGTTGAGGCTCACAATTCACGTTTTTGAGCGCATGGCGGACTGATCAGGCTCCAGTTGTTTGAAGGGCGGTTATCGCTAACCCGGGGTTAAATCTTGATCCTTGTTCAAATTTATTTGATTCAAAATCGTTTCTTCAAGTCATTTTCTCTCGTCATTCAAGAGCGTCCAGACATCAACTTGTAGACAAAAGTAATAACAAGGAATTTGCGTTGTGAACGTACAGATTTGAAGTCTAATGTTGGGGTCATTCTGCGTTATCTTAATCCTGTTTTAAACAACCGTATCCCGGCAAAAAAAGCGGAGTTAAAGGTTTGTGTGGAAATTCAAGGCTTAAAAGAAAAATCTGACATACAAATTGACTTAAAAATGTCAGAGAGTAGCTCTGGACAAGATTACTCTCAGATGGAATTTTATTATTGAATGTGCTTTCCCTACATTTTTTTTTCTGTAACTTTTTGTACATCCCTGAAATAAAAACTACAGATAATGTATTTAAAAAATCAACTTCTGTAAAATAAACCTCGCAACAACTTAAAAACATAGAAAGGAAACACAGCAAATACAAAAGAAGACAAGGATTGTAATTAGGGTTTTTGAAAACAGTGCAGTCTTATGGTATCAATCAAAGTTTCTCTCTGTTTTTTACAAAGAGGAAGCCCACGGGTCCTTGGCTGGTTGCGCCTTAATAGAAGTGTCCGTTAAACATAATAATAATAATAATAATAATAATAATAATAATAATAATAATAATTAATTGTAAATAGGATTTTTTATAATGACATTAAACCGTTATTACTTAAAAAAATAAATAAATAATAATAATAATAATTTATATAGCGCTATTCAGCTACTCTTTCATAGCGCTTTACAATGATCAGGTTAACGTAGAACCTAAAAGCTTCAAAAATATATATACATTATACAAAAAATGAAAGTTAAAAATCAAAGGTCTAAAAATATTACAGATAATAAAGGAAAAAAACGTGTATTAAAAATAAAAGTTAAAAACCATAGGCTTCTTCAAAAAGATAAGTCTTCAAATGTCTTTTAAAAACAGCGATTGATCGAGATTTACGAATGCTAAGAGGCAAGTTATTCCATTGCCTTGGCGCAGCAATGCTGAACGCCTGATCTCCATAAGTCTTTAGTTTATCCAGTGGCACAGTGAGCAGTTCTTGCCCACTGGAGCGTAAAGCTCGAGAGCACTTACGATGGCTCAGGAGACTAGAAATGTAAGAGGGTGCTTTGCCATTGAGTGCTTTATAGACTAATAACAGGAGCTTACAAATAATACGTGAATGTACGGGGAGCCAGTGTAGCTTGAACATTATTGGGGTAATCCAATCATACTTCCTTGTTAACGTGACAATGCGAACTGCCGTATTCTGAACACGCTGTAATCTACAAACTATGTTTTGGAATACCATATAGAAGTGAGTTACAGTAGTCAAGCTTAGAACTAATAAAAGCGCGGATGAGAATTTCAGCAGAGTCCTGGGTGAGCTATTTGCGAATCTTTGATATATGCCTGAGATGACAATTTGCCTCACTACATATCTTTTTTACATGTTGTTCCATGAAAAAGCAATTGTCCATGATGACTCCTAGGTTACGTACGGACAAATTAGGAGCAATGAACTCATCTCCAACCCGAACATATTCAAGATTTAGTCTATTTCGAAATTTGGAGCTAATGACGACAAGTTCAGTTTTGTCTTGATTAAGTTTCAATAGGTTTTTGCACATCCAAAGGTCAATTTCTTCAACACAGCGCTCAACGTGCAACTTTGCCTCATCAAGATCAGCACAGCAATCGGTATTGAATGAGATATATAGTTGCGTGTCATCAGCGTACAGATCGTATAGTAAGTCATGCTTTTTGATGATATCAGCAATCGGCGCAGTATAGGCAAGGTACAGCAGAGGGCCCAGTACAGACCCCTGAGGCATCCCACGCAACAACGGTCGCCTTGATGACACGCCCTCATGTACATTAACAAACTGTTGGCGGGAGGTTAAGTAGGACTTGAACCAGGCCAATGCAGTTCCCTTCACCCCAAAACGGTTCGAAAGTCGAGATATTAGTATTGCATGATCCACCGTGTCAAATGCTGCTGAAAGGTCTAATAAAAGTAATATGACCGACTTGCTTTGATCCAAAGAACACATGATGTCATTATGTACTCTAAGTAGTGCTGTTTCAGTTGTGTGAAATTCTTTGTATGCTGACTGAAACGTCTCGTCAAGATGGTT
>OZ037995.1:46528694-46791194 GCA_964035705.1 Porites rus
AAAATACTAAAATGTCTGCTCTATTTTTCCTGCTAGTCGTGGTTTATCTCAGCTCTAGTTTTGATCCAACGGATTCTAACAAAGCGGATAAAGTTCAGGTTCATCTCGTGCCACATACCCACGATGATGTAGGATGGCTGAAAACTGTAGATGAGTATTTTTACGGATCTAATAATTCTATTCAGCATGCTGGAGTACAGTATATTTTAGATTCAGTCATCCCTCAGCTAATTGCAGATCCTAAAAAGCGGTTTATTTACGTGGAAATCGCTTTCTTTGAGCGATGGTGGAACGAACAAAGCGATTCCATGCGAGCGGAAGTGAAGAAACTTGTTCGAGAAAAAAGGCTGGAGTTTATAAACGCAGGTTGGTGTATGAACGATGAAGCTGCCACAAATTACAACGCAATTATTGATCAAATGACTTATGGACTGAATTTTGTGGAAAAGACATTTGGATCGGATGCAAGACCTCGAATAGCCTGGCATATCGATCCATTCGGTCACTCGTCTGAACAAGCATCAATCTTTGCTCAAATGTCATTCGATGGATTTTTCTTAGGTCGCGCCGATTACGCCGACAAAAGCCTTCGTCTGAAGCAGCAAAGAATGGAAATGGTTTGGAGAGGAAGCAAAAATCTCGGACAAGATTCTGAAATTTTCACAGGGGTTCTATATAACAACTATGCGCCTCCACAAGGGTTTAATTATGACCAGTCCTGGAAATACGCAATCCCAATACAAGACGATCCAAATCTCTTTGATTACAATGTCAATGAAACTGTCGAAAGATTTGTAAAGGCAGCAAATGACCAAGCTGCACACTATAAGACTAACCAGATCCTCATGACTATGGGCGAGGACTTTCATTACGAGAATGCCAACACCTGGTACAAAAACCTCGACAAACTCATCAAGTACGTCGAAAGAGTAAGTATAAACATTTTAAGTTCAATACAATTTATCATAGTCAAACTACTTTCTCTATGACATCATATGCTATTCGACAATATCGTGCTAAAAAAATTAACAAATAATATATCTGGATAACGCAAACGGGCACCTCTCAGGACGGCCATGCCTTTTTCCTGTTGAAAGGGGGCGAACATCTCCGGATGTTTTGAACTTATTTCTTTTCTGCCCAGAGACGTGAACAGAGAAGAGAAGACATTCAGAACGCGAACCGAATGAACCAATTTCAGTGCTTACCGCACAAAAATTATATTAACTCAAATTCTCTTAACGTACTGTTTCAAGTAAAGTGTCTTGCCGTAGCACAACTAAATAGTGTTGAAAACAGGTGCGACCAAAAGGGTCAGTAAAAGGAGCGAAAATCAGTTTGGTGCGAAGACTGGGCACGACCCTTTCTTTTGCTGCCATGACTAAGGAGGCGCAAGTGAAGGAAACTTCCCGTCCTCAAAAATGGCACATTACATTATTGATAATCACTAGTGGAGCAGAGTAAATATCCTTGCAGATTGCAACAAATAAAAGGTCTTACCCGTCCTAATTACTGTGTGAGACTGCATCAAGTGTCTTAAAGTATCTGCCATCTCTTAGTCATCTAAACTGTGGGGCAACAACTATTATAGTCGTATTCATGATGTAGTTAAACTTCAGAATAGAGCAATTATAATAATTAATGATGTTCTGATTATGGATAATATTACCCCCCACTATGTAAATCTAGGCATTTTGAAATTTCCCGACAATGTTAAATTTCTTTTTTTATCTCTTATCTTATTCCGAACCGTCCAATTCTATAATTACGCTTTTCTGTATCAGAACAACCATGAAAGCTAAACTACGAGTAATTTCCTTTGCAGAACAAGTCTATATTCCCCTTTTCAGAACAAACATTAGAAAGTTCTCTCTTACTATTTATCAATCGGAAGACATTTTCCATCCGCGCTAGGCGCCTACAATCATTACTTATCCCAGTGCTAAATGCTAGATTGACTTAGTCAGCTTAATCTACTCATACTAATTTATGTACATAAATATACTGCTTTCATGTGTATGTGAATATTTTTTGACCAGTTGTATTTTACTTGCTTATTGTGTGTTATCTTTTTTGCTTTTGTTTAGTGGCAATTAAGAATCTACTGTATTTTTTCAACTATTTTGCCCATTTTCTTTTTATTTCTCAATTATTCTTATCTATAAACTTGTGTCTTCTGTGGAAAAATAAAATACTACTACTACTACTTGACTTTTTACTTCATAATGATTAACGTATTGATAACTTAATAATAAGTCAGTTGAAAATGTGGGTGAATTATCAGGGATTCTCAGCTTTCTGTTAATGATACTAATCTTTTAATTCTAACGGCCCCCAGCACGTGGACAGATATGTTTGTGCTGCGCGGAAGCCAAACCATTTTGCCAGTAACATCTGCAGATCAAAAGTCCGCAGACAACGATTTCACTCTGTAGAAAAAACAAGTAATCAGGCCTCACCCTGAATCAAGAAACTAGCAGCATTTGAGTCGATTGTTCTAGAATCTATCACCATAACTGATTCTCAAACAGACGGTCTAATCCTCAGAGAGATAAAGTTCGTATCAATTGATTTAAGCCTGCCATAGTACGCCCACAAGAACGTCTTCTTTGAAGCCAAACTTGACACCAGTGCATATGTGGCCACTCATTCTCTAGTGCATTTATTATTTTTCTTATTCAGTTGTGTTATTCATTTATTTATATACGAGGAATCATCAGTTTAAAATTACATACTAAATAATAGTAAAGTACTAATATCTGATTTACATGATCGCCGTGTGGGATAATCGCAATAAGGCCCTATCGTCAAATGCATCTGCATAACCTAGATTATCATGAAAACCTCAGACCTGGTTACTTGTCAGCATCAGATTTTACCCTTACTGCCTCGTCTTCTCAAAAATCAAATATCAGGACGATTTTATCATACCTTGTTCCTTCAGAAGGGAAAGCCCTCGAGCATCCTTCTACGTCACAAACATCCCCACGCTCAGCCGTCATGGGCCTTCTGGTTAACTTCCACTGACTTTTCGCAGTTGGCATTTAACTTTTCTATTCAGGAAAACGTTTCCGTACTCGGTAACAATAACGTTCCCAAGGAGCAGACCATAAGGCCATGAAAAATCAGTATCCCAAATGCTTCAATGAAGTGGGAGAGTTCAAATATACTGCTTGATCTCTGTGTACCCCCGTTAGTCCATTCACTGATGTTTGAGCTCGTCAGTGAAAAAGGAACTGGACAAGAAGGCTAAAATGGCGCAATGGCAAAGAAAGAGAGCCTACAAAATGAGTCAATAGCCTGTTCTATCGACTGCAAGACAGTCGGTTTTTTCTCAAAATCGGTAAAAATATCGGTAAAGCGTGGCGCTAAGCGCGCGAGCCTCAAATGCCCGTAGAGCGTGTGAGGCGAGGTTTTTAGCCTCTCTCCCCAGTCTCGCTCTCCGTTTTCAGCCTCGTTCCAGACCTTTTGATTGACTTCTCGTGCGTAGAAAGGTAACACAGGGATGGAAAATAGCTCCTCCCTCTGCGTCTCACCGCTCCATGTGGCACGACGATTTTCACGGGCGCCCGAGTATTTCGCTCACTCAACTATCCCGGCCAAGGAAAGTGAGGGGCTACTCGTAATAGTTACTCGATCACTCAAGGTATGTAACTGGTTCTAGCTACAGCCGTGAGCGCTTCCGGCGTTTGTATTTCCTGTGCTGATGCTGTTACTTCCCGTTCACTGACATGGTTAAGTTTATACAGAATTTTTGGGGGAAAAAACAAGGACTTTTCAAGGACTTCTTTTTCCTGTACTTTGACATAGAATGACACGAAGTAAAGATCTTTCAAATTCGTACATGGAAGGGGGTTTACTTATTGCAATACCTTCGCCCAGGAAGGCACGGATCCTAGGGTACTTCAAATAACGGAAAATGAACTATGCCGGGAACATTGGAATCATGAGAAAAGACACCTTCATGATCACCAAGAAAATTTACGTACTGCTATGCTTTCAAGCTTTCCTTTGGGCAAAACACTTTTTTAACAAAAGTTGTTTTTATTTAAAGAGCTTTCAAAAAATATTCAAGGACTTCTGTGGAAGGCTCAAGGAAATTTTTCAATTCTCAAGGACTTTTCGAGGACATGATGCTTTTTCAAGGACTTTTCAAGGCCCGTGCGAACCAATAACCAATATCACAATAAAGTGGTGTTAAACTCAAATTCAAGTTACGGCGATGCATACTTATTGCAACTACAACTAACAGTATACTCTTTAAATATTCAGAGATTTCAGTTTAATAACTTGATCAGTTAAAGTAAGCATAAGCAAGAGCCATATTATGGCTCCGTATGGTATATGGAGTAAAGAAATGTAGTCAGAAGATTTGATAGACCAAACGGGGCACTGGACACTAGTAGTGCCAGACCCACCCGACCCTTATTAACGCCTGTCATTAGCCTGTCATAAGTTCATAAGTCTACAAAAATATCTCGTGACTAACAGATGACTTTACAGTTGGGGCAGTGATTCACTTTTCCATCGCGTCAAGATGTACAGTTTGGTGTTTTTTGTTGCCATTTGTACTCTTGGCTTAGCCTTTGAATGCAAGTTTAAGGGAGAAGTGAAGAACGAAGATAAACTTCAAGTTCATCTCGTGCCACATACCCACGATGATGTAGGATGGCTGAAAACTGTAGATGAGTATTTTTACGGATCTAATAATTCTATTCAGCATGCTGGAGTACAGTATATTTTAGATTCAGTTATCCCTCAGCTAATTGCAGATCCTAAAAAGCGGTTTATTTACGTGGAAATCGCTTTCTTTGAGCGATGGTGGAACGAACAAAGCGATGCCATGCGAGCGGAAGTGAAGAAACTTGTTCAAGAAAAAAGGCTGGAGTTTATAAACGCAGGTTGGTGCATGAACGATGAAGCTGCCACACATTACAACGCAATTATTGATCAAATGACTTATGGGCTAAACTTGGTGGAAAAGACTTTTGGATCGGATGCAAGACCTCGAATAGCCTGGCATATCGATCCATTCGGTCACTCATCTGAACAAGCATCAATCTTTGCACAAATGTCATTCGACGGATTTTTCTTTGGTCGTATCGATTACGCTGACAAAAGCCTTCGTCTGAAGGAGCAAAGAATGGAACTGGTTTGGAGAGGAAGCAGAAATCTTGGACAAGATTCTGATATTTTCACTGGGGTACTTTACAATGGTTATAATCCACCTAAAGGATTTTGTTATGATCAATTCTGTACTGACAACCCCGTCCAAGATGACCCTAACTTGTATGATAACAATGTCAAGGACACAGTGGAAAGATTTGTTCAAACAACATGCGAGCAAGCCTCACACTACAAAACAAACCATATCATGTTGACGATGGGTTCAGATTTTATGTATGAAAATGCAAACTTATGGTACAAGAATCTGGATAAGCTGATTGAATATGTAAATAATGTAGGTACAAACCTTTTCCCTTCAAGTATTTAGTTATTCACCATTGATTATCAAATGAGTAGTGTTTGATTGAAGTTTGGTAACCACACCTTTTATCATTTATAAAATTGTGTTGTTGTTCAGAAACAAATTAATTTTTCTGATTCTTAGTTTCAACTCAGCCTTTGATGTCATCAACAGCAAAGTGCATTAAACTGTGAGATATAACTGTTTTTTTAATTACCTCTTCCACAATGGTTGTCTCTTTAATTTAATAACCTGAGACCAAGCCAAATATTAGCAGCTCTCGTACATTCTCTCTTACATTGATGCTCTTTCTTTTTTTCATCATGCCTGAAATGTTATATATTTACCAAGCAAAACAAAATAGAGCCTGATCTGTTATTATCTTTTATTTATTTTACACTCTTTGCTGTTGATGGCATCAAAGGCTGATGTGTTGCCCCTGAAAATGGAACAAGTTGTTAAAACAAGTGGATATAAAATGTCTGTTGTGATCACTCAGCTGACAAGTGTAGTGTAGTTGTATGTAGTCCACTGATAACATGTTTTGGACAAGGAAAATTGAAGATATTTTAAGTGTTTTAATCAACTGAGAGAGGGTAAGAATGAATTTTCACAGGTGCCTTCACTTTATCATTGTGCAAGATTAGTTGCAGGTATATTGGTGGATTCATGGATAGGGGAAGGTAGCTGAATTCTCTGTTAATACACCCATGAGGCTGGACGATTTTAACAGTAATTTATAAAGCTAATTTGTAGGATCATTTATAAAGGGCAATGTAGCTAAAAATTAATAGAAATTAAGGATCTGCTGAAGCGGGCTTTAAAAAACAAAGACCAATCACAGCACACTTTCTCTGGAAAGTGCATGGACCTTGAGAAACTTAGTGCAAAAACTGGGATGCGAGACTCCAGAAATTGTCAGCAAAGACAAAAAAGGTTTCCAAAAATGAAAAGCTCCTAAATTTCTTAGAACAAACTCTTCAGTTTTTGCTGATGAGGATAACATGGTTTCATGCTAGAGACTACCACCAAAATCTCATAGGAAAAATTACCACTGAGGTTAAATTTGCTGAACAGAAGTCAGCTTTACTACAAAAAGGATTTTTGTTACAACATACCGCCCTGCTGTTGCCTAATCTTAAGAACACCTTAAGATAAAATGGCATCTAATTCAAATCTAACTTTCACAAAGAGAAATATATAAAGAGCCTCCACTTTCGCACTTATTTTAATACTAAGGTCATGTAGTACACTAGTGACTCGCATTTGGCCCTAATTTTTTACTTATGATTGGCCTTTTACTAAACAACCGCTTACTGCTGATTGGTTCTCTGGTAATTTGCACATGATTGTCAGCTGATATTTGCGAACAAAGAGAAAGGTATTTAACTGCTTGTTTCAGCAGATGTTTGTAGGGAAAGAATGCCTGACAAACCCCCAAGAACATCTGCATGATTGAGAGGCTAGGTGAAGGTGTAATGATGAAGTGTTTAGTACAGTGAAAGTTGGATCCAAATGTTTTTTTACTCATCCTGTGGCTGTGATTGTGATGTTGTCTTGTTTCTGATCAGTGTCTTAATGCCAGCTCTTTAACAGGAATATTAGCCATATTTACCCCCCTGTAATGCTGTATAGTGTGCATGGCCAGTGCCGGATCCAGACCTTGAGATAAGGGAGGGAGGGGGGGGGGGGGGGCCGGTCATCCAGACCCTTACATAAGGAGGGGGAGGCCTAGTCTCCCAAAAGAATTTTTTGGCCCTTCGGGCTTCAGTTTGGTTTTAAAAAAAGGGGAGGCGGCCCCCCACAGCCCCTTCCCTAGATCTGCCACTGATGGCTAAGCTTTATATTTTTTGATCGGGATAAAATTTTGTGAGAAATGCTGCACTTAAATGTATAAACCTGATAAAGAACATGTTACCCTGTAAATGATTTGAACCCCAGCTAGAGGTCATATCATATTACAGGTAGCAGGTGCAGCCATGGATTACACATGTGAGTGTTTTCAAATATGACCAGTTATTGTTGACACTGTGAATGATGTTTTAAAAATCTGTGCATCATCAGATTTGAAGTTAATTGTTACATCATTTATGGTTGATGATGTTGAACTCTGGTTTTTGACCTGATTGGTCAACTAAGAACATGTGGTCTGGTAGAACCCATTGGCTACTAGTATGAAAATTGCAAGCTAAATGTACCCTGGAAACAACAACAAGAAAGAAAGATCTCAGTTATTTAATACTTAAATGCAAGAAAGCTTGCCTAAAATTAAAAACTATAATGTTTTCTCCTTTAGGATGGCCGTGTGAATGCTTTCTACTCTACACCAACACTTTATTTAGATGCTCTTCACAAAGCTAATCAGACATGGGAATTGAAGACTGATGACTTTTTTCCATATGCAGACTGTCCACATTGTTACTGGACTGGTTATTTTACCAGCCGACCAGCTCTTAAACGATATGTTCGACTCAACAACAATTTGCTTCAGGTTAGTTATTGCTCGATAATGTGCCCCCATAGTGTATTATGTTGTTAATTCACCCAATATGAAGGTAACATTCTGTTCAGACAAACAAAGAAAAAAGGACTGGAAGAATTAAGAAGATTGGAAAGATATTAGGTAGACTGACGAGGGAGTGAGGAAGTTACCTTTAGTGCAGTGTGATGGATGTGTCTTACTGGCATTCAAACCTTTAACAGGTTCTGCACAAAATAGCAGTGGAACCCCCCCCCCCCCCCCCTCCCCCATGCAATATGATTTTGTGATGCAAAATAGCAAATTACATTATTTTTTATCTCACTTCTCAAAATTTGACTTAGCTAGGGTTAGGGTTGACTTTTAATGCATGCCATCATATAAGTGTGGCCTACTTTATATCAATTCAGCTGCACTTATCAGTAAAATTCCTGGAGGTAATTTAATATTGCTTGTCAAATATTTCAGGTGTGCAAGCAGCTAGAGTTAGTCAAGGGATCTGGAACTGGCAAAAATGGCCCAACTTCAGACACTCTGTGTCGAGCTGTGGGAGTAGCTCAACATCATGATGCTGTGAGTGGTACTTCCAAACAGCATGTGGCTGATGATTATGCCAAACGACTCGCCATTGGTGCTGCTGAATGCCAGGTATGAAAGTCAAATCACTCTCCTGATGATTCTCAGTTTTTTAATTTAATTTTGGCCAAAAACTTCTTAAAGGTAAAAACTGAATGAATGAAATGTTGTGGATGAGAGGACAATGGGCGTGTCCTCTTTACATTATTTAATGTAACATGTTAACAGTAAGCTCGGATGTCACCATACAAGGGAGCTACTGGCAGCCTCTATCAGTCAATTTATGACCTTACTCAACCCACCCATAGCCCATGATTATGGATGATGTGTGAAAATGATTATGGATGATGTGAGAAACTTCCCTCCTTTGTTTTGTCCAGTAGTGTATGGTTCTTTTACGTCCCCTCCGACTTAAAACCACTCAATAACGCGTTCATCTGAATTGAGGTCTACAAGATGTTAAATCATGATCACAGCCAGTATTAGCCTGGTCCAGGCGTTTCAATAGTGGAGCGCAGTGCGAAGGAAGAGAATGAGAAAAAAATAAGCAGGACAAGAGGGAGAGAGAGAGAGGAGGGTACACTCTTAACCCCCTACCTCACCCCCTTGTTAATTTTTTTTCTGCTTACATCTCTTTGCACTGTCCCCACGATTTGAACGCCTGGAACAGGCTAAGCCAGTATCAACTCACCTTTGTTCAAAGACTTTGGTAGTTGGTCTGGCCGACACCCCCCTCGGCAGACGGGTGCTCTCCCAACTGAGCTGAGCGGGTTATAAATCCTTTTTTTTCTTTTTTTCTTTGTTTCATTTTCGTCATGGCCCTTTATTGTTTAAAACACTTTTTTCGTTTTTTCACCGTTGTGTAAGACTCTGACTGAAACTGTTTTGTGGAAGAATATTGAAGAGTGTTTGTGGCCGGTTATTTCGGTTCATGAGAATGAATGCCTGTTACATCTTGCGGGCCTGTTACCGACAGGAAGTCGGTTAACTGCACTTTTGTTTATGTAGCTTTCTGTTCTCTTTCAAGATTTTGTCTCTACGTAGATCGGAGTTCAAAGATCCTTGTATGGTTAGAGTGTTATAACGCTCTCTTGAAATACAACTTGTAAAGTTACTGTTTTGAAGAGTTTAAATTAATTTTTACGTGAATTTATGTAAACACATTTCCCAACAATTATGGCCTTTTATGATTCAACGATTTGTAAAAAATACCGCAGAACTTCTATCATGATAACCGTCATTATAAAAAAAAACATTGGATGATGCAATTCTAGAGCTCTGATTGGCTTAGCCATCATGGTATATGAGCCATTATACCATGCTCTCCAAATATGGTAACTGTACGAGTCTGCTCAAAATTAAAAACAAGCTGAAAATCAGTTGTTTTTACAAATAAAGTGGGGAAGAATTCTCGATATTTTATGGGCGTTTTTAATAAAACAATTATGGTATGAGATGATTATAGCCAACTCATATCCAACGTTCGCTCGTGGAATAATTGTTGATTGACATGTATCATCATCATTATCACAGTCTTGTTTTCTTCACCGTCATTAAAAAATTTCTTTTTACCAGCTTGGTTGATTTAAATCTCTTTACGGTGGCCAGTTTTTTTTTTTTGACAAACAACACTTATAGTTTTCGAAATACAACTCTAACATCCAAAATAAATCTAAAAGGCCAGTTTACTTTATGTTACCCTATTGTTATTATCATCATCACGTCACCGACATTATCGTCGTCATCATCATTGTTGTGATCATTATTATCTTTCCCATAATCGTCAAAACCATCATCATTAACAACCAATATCATCATCATTTCATCACTACGTGTACGCAGACCATATAACAAGCCGTAATTGTTTGTGTGTTGTTTGCAGGACTTGATCGCTGATGTCCTCGGCAAATTTACAGTGAAAAACTCTGGAACTCAGCCCCCTGATTTGAAGTTCTGCGACCACCTTAACATCAGCGTCTGTGACGTCACGGAGCAAAACAACTCCTTTACTGTGACGATGTATAATCCTATTGCACGTGACGTAACTACTGTGGTTCGACTTCCGATAGCAAGCAGCGCAATGGCTGTTTATGGACCCCATGGAAGATCGATCAAAAGCCAAATACTTCCAATCTCTGACGCCACGAAACAGCTCCGTAAAATTCAGAAACAAGCGAGTACCTCTTCCTTTGAAATTATTTTCAACGTCAAAATTCCTGCTCTCGGCTTTGCCACCTACTTTGTGAACTCAACCACGTCGTCTCGTCTAAAAGACTTGTTCCGAGCTCCCGAGAAAAAGTTCTACGCAGATGCCGACGAAATAACCATCGAGAATGAATTTATTAAGCTTTCGTTTACGTCTGACACTGGTGATTTGATAAGCATGACCGATAAAAGCTCCAAGGTTACCACCGCTGTGAAACAGGCTTTCTACTGGTACAACGCGAGCATTGGAAACAAACAATCCAAGCAGCCCTCCGGAGCCTACATCTTCAGACCAAACAAAAGTGAACCAATCCTAATCTCACAGGGACGGAAGACAGAACTCTTCAAGGGTCCCCTGGTACAGGAAGTGCGTCAAGTAATATCTCCTTTCGTCAGTCAGGTGATTCGACTTCACACTGGTCAGCGGCATGCAGAGTTTGAGTACACAGTTGGACCCATTCCCATCCGCGACAATTGGGGCAAAGAGGTGATCACTCGCTTTGATACTGATATCAAATCTACAAAGCTCTTTTACACTGACGCGAATGGCAGGGAAATGCAAAAACGCGAGTTAAATTTCCGTCCCACGTGGAAGCTGGACGTTACAGAGCCAGTTGCTGGCAACTACTATCCAGTCAACAGTCGAATATACATCAAGGACGACGCTAAACAGTTAACAGTCCTTACTGAGCGTTCCCTGGGTGGGTCCAGCCTTATGGAGGGCTCCATGGAAATCATGTTGCACAGACGTCTGCTTGTAGATGACTTAAGAGGCGTAGGCGAGGCCCTAAACGAGCCTGGAATCTCCGGTAAGGGCTTGATTGTCCGAGGGAAACTGTGCCTAACTCTAGCGCCGCCCCAGTCCTCTGCTGCTCTTCATCGTGAACTCGGCGAGCTGATGTTGCTCGAGCCTGTGCTTGCTTTCGCGCCCAACAGCCTCACGTTCAACAAGTGGACGAGCCAATATAACTCCTTGCACAGCGGTCTAAACCGTGAGCTTCCCGCTAACGTGCATCTGCTGACCTTAGAAACCATGGGCGACTCAGCGCTGCTCAGAGTGGAGCATCAGTACGAGGCTGGCGAGGACGCTAAGCTGTCGCAGCCAGTTAACATTTCCCTAGAAGGTCTGTTTACTGATTTTGAGGTCGAATCCATGACGGAAATGAACCTGTCTGCAAATCAGCTTCTGAAGGATAAACAACCTCTTCACTGGAATATTAAAACAAGAAAGGAAGCAGGAAAGAAGAAAAAGAGGATGACTTCACGGGCGGCTACTGATTTAAACGTGCATCTGACACCCATGCAGATTCGCACATTTAAAGCTGTCATTAAACGTCACAGCAACACATTATCGCGTTATTATAAGTATTGAGTTCGCCTGAAATACACAGATAACGCTTTTTGATAGTTCTAAACTACCATTTTGCTTTATTGATATATAATGCTTTTGTTTTTACAAAGTTTCGTAAAATCCTCACAATCCTTTTGTATGAAAATTGTAAAAGCGAATGAATAAATAATTACAGTGATTAAACATCTGTGCTTTACTTTGAAAATCCCTTAACTTTTTTCCTTGGCATAAAAAAGTTCTAACTACAACATAAATGAATAAGAAAACTTGCAGGAAGCACAGAATTTAACATTTAACTGTCGTATCTTCCTCGATAGCGAATTTAAGCAGCGACGTTTTTAAGACACACACGTCAACTGGAAGTGAGCGTTTCTCTCTTTCGATATACCTTAACGCAACCAAATTTGTTTTGCTCAGTGCCTTTACTCGTATAGAGACGATTTGCCCAAGAATTTGTTCAAAATTACGGCCGAAGAAGTTCCACTTCCGGTTCACGTGCGCCGCTTAAAAACGTCTTTGCTTAAATTCCCTAATAAGGAGCTTTGCCATCAACGAAGGCGAAGGCAGCGAAAGCGTCACTGTACTTAAAAACGAATTCACGTTTTTCAATTTTTGTCGGGCTGATATATTCCAATTCGTTGAAAATGTCAAATCTAGGCGTATTTGTGTGGAGTCTAAAATTCTTGTGATCTAGAAGTTAGAGTATCTATCCAAACCAGTGGGAATTATTTCGGCGGCAGGAAGAACTCAAATTTGATCTTGAAAATTAAAAAAAGTCCAGGCCCCAGTTGTTCAAAAGGTGCATAACGTTATCCACCGGATAAATCACTATCCACGGGATAGCGCACTCGGTTTCGCTTACCCTTATCCAACACTGGGGCGAATAGGCGACAGGACGGAGCAACGAAGTGACACAACGAAGCGACGAGTCGAACATTTTTTCCACGATTTGACTTCAGACTGTTGGGTGATAAGGTATTTTATTGTTACATTTCATTTCAATTCTAAGTAGTGGTGGTGATAACCAGTTGATAATTAACGATATTTCTTGAGTAGACTGGAGAACAACAGGCAGTGAAATGGATTATCAGTCTGCGGACACCACTTGACCATTAAATAACGAGGAAGCAACCTTTTTGTCACCATGCTCGTCACATACTAGCAACCTCACTCCCACCTGTCCTTTCCAATGGTTAGTAACAATGAATCCTGAACGAAACATGTGGACGTTTTTTGGATCGTTTTCTGTCAACACAGCGAAAAACGGCGTTATAACTTGGAGTGTCCCAGATTTTGCGATGGTCCGTTTTTGTCGTCTGCATAAACGCTTTGATTGTATAAAATATGTGTTCAAGTAAAAAATAATGACTAAAATGGATACAAGTTCAGTTATTTGTCTTTTCCTCAACTTGGAAAAAAAAGCTCACGATAAACGGTGGTAAATTAACCCCTTAGTTATCAACGCAATTTATAAAACCACAATTTTGTATCTACTTACTCCCTTACCCACCCAGCACTACAGTTTCTTTCGAAACGGATCGCCTCACTCTGTCGAGAGCCTAATAAAAGTATTTCAAACCTTAATTATTAGTTGGTTAATAATCCAAGCCACATTTGGCAAACAGAACCTAAAAGTTTAATTAAGAACCTGTTCAGCTAAAATTTGCCACAGTAGACCCCCTGTACGAATAACTTGTTAGCCTAAAGCTTAAAACAGGTTCTTATTTTCAAATGAATTGCCAACTCAATCTATGATTAAATTGAATGCTAAGTTTAGTGTAGAGTGCTTTTACCATTTTAACTGTATTAAAAGTAAATAAGAGCTCAATGCAATTGGACGATCATGTTTGTTATGTTTTGAAGGAGGACTTCAAAATTCATTAGGACCAAGGTTTTTAATCGTCATTTTTACATGAACACTTATTTGGTATGCAGATTCAGTTTAAGGCACTTGGTTGGATACTGCCAATTTCTTTTAGCTACATTACATTTAAGTACCCAAATAAAAGTTAATTTGATAAGTTATGAACGAAACTAGCGCTTTAAAACTGCTCTCAAAAGAACTGCTTCCAGGCACCGTTTATGATTATTGTCTTCTCGCATAGTATCGTTTTCGCTTGACAGTCGGTAAGAGTAAAGAAAAGAAATCATTAGACAAAAAAAATCTATGAAGGTAAAAAATGGTTGTCTTAGCTGGCCCATGAATGACTAACAATCTCGTTCGAACACGTCCCGAGAGTTCACGGCTTTATAACAAAGAATCATTCATGAATATAACCACAAGACAGACATACTTATCAGCTTGTGAAGGGTCATGACCGGAAAGAAAAAAAGAAAAGAAAAACTGGTGACCCCGTCAGTAGGTAATGAAAAGTCTGTCTTCTTTGTTTGTCACATGCTTTTGTCACGAGAAAACTCCCCTGTCAGAGTCCTCATCGGCGTTCGGATACAAACCGCTCGTTTTTGAAAAAATTTATTGATCTAATACTTCGGCAGTTTTTACGAAGATTTTACGAAACCATATGTTTTCCTCTGTGTTTTTCGTAACCTTTTTTGTTCTCGGCTCAGCCTTTGAGTGCAGGTTTAATGGAACAGTGAAGGATGAAGAAAAACTTCAGGTTCATCTTGTACCGCATACCCATGATGACGTAGGATGGCTGAAAACTGTGGATCAATATTACTACGGATCTAAGAACTACATTCAACAAGCATGTGTACGGAATATTTTAGATTCCGTTATCTCTCAGTTACGTGAAAATCCTTCCAGACGGTTTATTTACGTAGAAATTGCATTTTTTGAGAAATGGTGGAACGAACAAAGCGATGCCATGCGAGCGGAAGTGAAGAAACTTGTACAAGAGAAAAGGCTGGAGTTTATAAACGCAGGTTGGTGTATGAACGATGAAGCTGCCACACATTACAACGCAATTATTGATCAAATGACTTATGGACTGAACTTTGTAGAAAAGACATTTGGATCGGATGCAAGACCTCGAATAGCCTGGCAAATCGATCCATTCGGTCACTCATCTGAACAAGCATCAATCTTTGCACAAATGTCATTCGACGGATTTTTCTTTGGCCGTATCGATTATGGAGACAAAAGTCTTCGTCTGAAGCAGCAAAGGATGGAAATGGTTTGGAGAGGAAGCAGAAATCTTGGACAAGATTCTGATATTTTCACTGGGGTACTTTATAATGTTTACAATCCACCTAAAGGATTTTGTTATGACAAATTTTGCCATGATAGCCCAATCCAAGATGACCCTAATAACAAGGATAACAATGTCAAGGACACAGTGGAAAGATTTGTTCAAACAGCATGCGAGCAAGCCTCACACTACAAAACAAACCATATCATTTTCACGATGGGTTCAGATTTTATGTACGAAAACGCTAACTTATGGTACACGAATCTGGATAAGCTGATTAAATATGTAAACCAGGTATGTGCAGCTTAGCTTTCTTCATGCTAAGATTCAAATGCATGCATTGTCTGCATTTGACAGCTGGGGAGTAGCTGATAACTCTCCAGTGGTACGTACAGCTCATATGTCTCTTGGGGGATGGTCTTACAAGCGTGTCCTTCATACATCCGGGGGGGGGGGTTCTCCTTTATATAAGCCATAGACGTGTATGCCGCCCCAAAGGGTAGGGCTTTGGCGTTGTTTTGGTCTGAAAACGGGTATAGATTTTGCCCATTTTGGTCTGGAATCGGGCATGGTTTACAAAGGAGCTACGGTTGTGAATCAGTGTGTTCGTCGTTTCAATTCCAAATTTGAATGAATAAGAATAGCCTGTTCCAGGCGTTTGGATAGTAGAGCGCGGCGGTCAGTGGGGAGCGAGTTAAATTGTACACCAGGAAAAAAGGGGGATGAACGAGGGGGGGGCAAGAGTGAAGGAACGCCTGTAAATATTCGTAACAAAGGGTCGTTCCGGTATACTGGATTTCAGTATACCCTCTTATTGGTCGATTATGACACCTTCTGCTAACACTCGAGCACTGATGACACAGGGGCGGATCTAGGGGGAAGGTGCAGGGGGTGTGTACCCCCCCCCCCCCCTCTGAGATTGACCTGCAGTTTTCTAATACAAGTGGTATTCTGCCAAAAAAAACTATGTGGTTTATTGGTGTTCAAGTAGAGCAAGAGACGAGTGCACCCCCTCCTAATAAAAATCCTGGATCCGCCCCTGTGACATTGATGAAGAATACGACATGGAGTGAGAGAGACATCTGTTATCGAATCACGCAGACATTGAAACTACTATAAACAATGCAATCGAGCATTTCCTGTATGTGGAATGTTTTCGTGAAGAGCAGAAAATTTGCCGAGGCCAGGACGTTTTCGCAATTCTTCCAACGGGCTCTGGCAGACCTTCATTTTTCTACTCTTTCCACGAATAATGAACGTAATCAAAGGAAAAGTTGGCGAGTCAATTTCCACGATCATCATCGTTGCGCCTCTCGTAGCCATAATGAAACTAAGCTTAAGCGACTTGGAATAACAGCAGCAACAGCCATAGGTTGGGGGCAGGAGGAAGGCATGGACGAAGACACGGCATTGTGGAAGGAAGGTGTGCATGTGAGATCATTCACGGCAGCCCAAAAAGGCAAAAACATCTTATTTGAAAGATAATTTAGCCGCAATAAAAAGATTAATGCTCTAACAGATGTCACAGAAAATGAGTACTTAACTGCATCTAGAATCAATTCAGAAACAACCCGCAGGAAATAATTGCCAGTATACATGACTGACCGTCTTAATGTTTGACTCAGAGCGGCAGAAATTAGATTTGCTTAGTGCTTAGTAAAAAGAAGGAAAACCTATGATGTTGTTTATTGAAAGCTAACTCAAAGGTCACGTTTCACAATATCACGAGCTTTTTTTTATGGGTCTTGTCTATTCTGTCAACACTTTGTAGTTCATGTAACAGTTACGCGGTCGGCGGTCAATTAAGGGCGGAAAGAGCTCTGTAAGGGAATGTTTACAGGCGCTCCCTCCCCCTTTACCCGTCTAGTCTCCCCTCGTTTTTTTTCTTCGTGAATTTTTCTCCCGCACCCTACTATCTGAACGCCTGGAACAGGCTAGAATAAGAAAGAAAGGGTAATTGCGAATTCGAAATTGATTTTAAGAAATCTTTTTGTTGCGGTTTTAATCTCAGCAATAATGACATAATTTCTGGTTATGTTGCGTTTTGTGACCACCTCCAGGTCTGAATATGGATTTTAGAGGTAAGGTCTGAAACGTGTGTGGAAAATGACATTTTTGGTCTGAAACAGGGTCAGGATTTAGAGAACCGTGCGACTCACCCTCACCAAGAATTCCCAGGAGTACTTCTCGGGTTCAGACAGCAGTTTCGTGTCCTGCAATACGTGCGTATTTTCAGGGGCGAATAAAAGCGAGTAAAGCTGCGTGTTTTAGTTCGTAATGCCGTGGCCTCCATCTTAGATTGCGGGTGACCAGGGGTCCTTTTAGTCTATTGTTAGTCTATTGTTGTTTGCATTTAAGATCAAGGTTTCAGTGATGGTTTCAATAGATTTGCAGATCAAGTGACAAAACTTCCCGGTCAACAAAACAAATTGAACTGGCTTGTTAGCTAAGACCTAGCCTGTTCCAGGCTCCGAGATAGTCGGGTTGGAACAGACTAGCTAAGACCCGATCTTTTAGTTAAGAGGACTTTCGAGAAACCGGTCCCTGAACAGGCTGAATCCTCATCTCCAGTTTGAGGCAAAAGTCAACTTTTCGAAAGCGGTCTGTCTGATCTTCGATGGATCTCGCCCTTATTCCATAACCTTATTAGTATCATTTCTCGTTTTATCACTGATGAAGAAATTGCTATTCTTAGGTTAGACGTCAAGGTGAAAGACGGAGGCAGATTCAATGTTGTGGTGGCGCGAGTAAAAGCATTTGCGCACCTGACGAAAACGCCCGCAATGTATGCTAGCATTTAAGAATTTGGCATGTTGAAAAATCGGGAATGAGCAATGCACTTTGTTTAAAAAAAAAAAAAAGAAATTCTGCGAATGGTTTAAAGGAATTGGATTTTGTCTCAGTGAGTATCTTTGTCTGGCTACAGCTATGAGAATAGTGATGCGAACATTAAGTGTGACGGCAAAACTCAAGAGTTAGCAAAAGTATGCTGTCTGAGCAGAATTAGCAGTTGTTTTGGGCAGCAAAATTTAATAAATGCGTTATGAATAAACTGCGCGGGAAACTTGTTTAATTTTTGCTGACTATGTTCAGTTGACGTCACAACACCATAAGGTCCATTTGACAGTTTAGCAAGCCCATTAGAAACGGCTAATGTCTTCTATTTAGCGCTAAAAATCGGATATAAAAAAACAAAACACACACACATGCACAAAGTGGAGCTGAAAACTCTTTATCTCAATTTTGCAACAATAGAAATGAGGTGGTGATGGTGGTGGAGAGAAAAAAAACCGCCCAAAAAACTGTTAATTCTGCTCAGACGCCACTAGCGGCATCGTGTATTTTCCAGTCAGTCAGACCGAATCATTTTTGCCAGCTTAGAGCGCTTTCCATTTGTCAGAACTGACCGGACAGACCAATCCAGTCACGAAGAGAATTTCACTTTTAACCAAAACTATCCAGCTAGATCATTGAAATCCTAAATAGCATGCACGAAGGCGATAGTGTTTCAACAAAAACTCTTGGAAAAAAGCATTTTTCATGGTAAAAATGACTGGTCCGGCCGGTCAGTTCTGACTTTTGGAAAGCGCCCTTAGTATAAAGTATAGAGCTATTATAAACCTGACAACGTACAGCTAAATTTTACACCACAGGATTAGCTCAAATGGTAGAACACTGGCCCCAGTTGTTCAAAAGGTGGATTAAGCTATCCACTGGATAAATCATTATCCATCGGTGGTTTTCCTAATATTTGTCCACATAGCGCTATCTATCGTTTAGTAACTGTCTTTACGCTGCAAACGGTCTGACCTTTGCGCAGCTGGCTGATTACCTCGTAGAAATGGAGGTACCGTGTCTACATACAACGGCACTTTTTAATAATGTTGCCGTCAATTTTGTTGAGTTCTGCAAATAATACGTTTAACTACGTTATTTTCGTCTCCATTCTTTATTTCTTTTTAGGACGGCCGTGTGAATACCTTCTACTCCACACCGACACTTTATTTAGATGCTCTTCACAGTGCTGATCAGACGTGGGAATTGAAGACTGATGACTTTTTTCCATATGCAGACTGTCCACACTGTTACTGGACTGGTTATTTTACCAGCCGACCAGCACTTAAACGATATGTCAGACTCAACAACAATTTGCTTCAGGTACTAAAACTCTACTGCAGGGAACAGGTGTATAAATCTTCTTAAGACAGCTATCTGAATCATGAATACCTTTGGATTTTTTTGCGTCCAGTTGGTTCTTTAGCTAGGTTGTTAACATAATTCTAAAAAATCCTGACACTTCTACTTTAAGGTTCACTCCACTGAAGGTTTGAGTATTGTAGCGTTAGGGGAACCCGCGGGTACCCCTCTTAGTGAGTCACGTGACATATGACGTAATACCTATGTGCGAGCAAGTTAAGAAGAGACTGTGTAACTTGTAGCGGATTAGAACTGTGTTGTTTATACCGCCTCGTTTTAACTGAGGATTTTGGCGTTCAGAGTGTAAACTGTGCACGTCGTAAAAAAAGGGGGAGGGCATGTTTAAAGTGAATTTTTGGGACCAGTTACCTGTCTTCCCAAACGCTTTTAGGTCTGTAAGCAACTGGAATTAATGACCGAATCTGGAAAGGACAGAAGTGGCCCCTCTTCGGATACTCTGCGTCGAGCTATGGGAGTAGCTCAACATCATGATGCTGTGAGTGGTACTTCCAAACAGCATGTGGCTGATGATTATGCCAAACGACTCGCCATTGGTGCTGCTGAATGCCAGGTATATAATTTAAGGCTTTAGAAAGCATTTTTAAAGTGGACACATTTTAAGCGTGTTGTTTGATAACATTCAACAAATATACATGACCTTCTATGGACTTGATAGGTAGAAGGGGTATAGCTAGGAATTTGCTAGAGGTTTGCACAGTTTCATTTTGTTAGGGTAAACACTATTAGACGTAGGTCCCTTTTCTTCAGACAGCAGCGACGGCCTTCGCGTGTTCGCCTGTGGCAAAATCATGGAAAACACTGCATTTTGAATCGCAAAAATATATATATTAAAAGCCCGTAATGTGGAGGTACTTTCTCATTTATAGCTTATTTTCCTTCCTTTATTTTTTTGGCCTTTTTTTGTTGTTGTTGTTGTTGTTGTTGTCTGTAAAATTGACGCAACGTCTATGGATATCGGCAAACATCTTTTAAATTGGTCAACTCTCTCTGGTTATTTAACAATTACTCCCCGAGCCCGAATGGGCTCTGAGTCAATAGCCCATGAGGCCGAAAGCCGAATGGGCTATTAACTCAGAGGCCATGAGGGCTGGAGGAATAATTGTTTTAGTAAACTAAAATCCAACTAGTTGGTCAAAAATATCGAGACAAAACAACTTTAGCTAGTTAAAGCTAGACTTGAAGCCATTGTTTTGATTTTCAAAGCTGGCTCTTTTCGCTACTAGTAGGCTATAACATATAGCCTAGTGGTAGCTCAGCCAATCAGAACGCAGCATTAATAATAGACCAATAGTTGGATTTTACTAAAAAGAAATAGCAGCGGTTCAGAAGAATCGAATATGAATAATATTTTGAATGATTGATAAAAAGCTTTAATTGTTTGTGTGTTGTTTGTAGGACTTGATCGCTGATGTCCTCGGCAAATTTACAGTGAAAAACTCTGGAACTCAGCCCCCTGATTTGAAGTTCTGTGACCACCTTAACATCAGCGTGTGTAACGTCACTGAGCAAAGCAAGTCCTTTACTGTGACGGTGTATAATCCTATTGCACGTGACGTAACTACTATGGTTCGACTTCCGATAGCAAGCAGCGCAATGGCTGTTTATGGACCCCATGGTAAACCGATCAAAAGCCAAATACTGCCAATCTCTGACGCCACGATACAGCTCCGTAAAAATCAAAATCAATCAAGCACCTCTTCCTTTGAAATTGTTTTCAACGCTAAAATTCCTGCTCTCGGCTTTGCCACGTACTTTTTGAACTCAACTGAGTTATCTGCAACAAATGAGTTGCATCTAGATCCCCCGATAAAGGCTTATGGAGATGCCGAGGAAATGTCGATCGAGAATGAATTCATCAAGCTTTCCTTTGCTCATGGAACGGCTCATTTGACAAGCATGACGGATAAGACATCTAACGTCACCACGGCTCTCAAGCAAGCGTTTTACTGGTACAAACCCAGCATTGGAGAAGAATTCAGCCAACAGTCTTCAGGGGCATACATTTTTAGACCTGACGAGATCAAACCGAATCTGATCTCCCAGGGTTGGAGAACAAGATTCCTCAAGGGTCCCCTGGTTCAAGAAGTGCGTCAAATAATATCTCCCGTTATCAGTCAGGTGATTAGACTATACACTGGTCAGCGGCATGCTGAGTTTGAGTACACAGTTGGACCCATTCCCATCCGCGACAATCGGGGCAAAGATGTGATCACCCGCTTTGAAACTGATATCAAATCTACCAAGCTCTTTTACACTGACGCGAATGGCAGGGAAATGCAAAAACGCGAGTTAAATTTCCGTCCCACGTGGAAGCTGGACGTTACAGAGCCAGTTGCTGGCAACTACTATCCAGTCAACAGTCGAATGTACATCAACGACGACGCTAAACAGCTAACAGTCCTGACTGATCGTTCCCTGGGTGGGTCCAGCCTTATGGAGGGTTCCATGGAAATCATGTTGCACAGGCGTCTGCTTGTAGATGACTTTAGAGGCGTAGGCGAGGCCCTAAACGAGCCTGGAATCTCCGGTAAGGGCTTGATTGTCCGAGGGAAACTGTGCCTAACTCTAGCGCCGCCCCAGTCCTCTGCTGCTCTTCATCGTGAACTCGGCGAGCTGATGTTGCTCGAGCCCGTGCTTGCTTTCGCGCCCAACAGCCTCACTTTCAACAAGTGGACGAGCCAATATAACTCCTTGCACAGCGGTCTAAACCGTGAGCTACCCGCTAATGTGCATCTGCTGACCTTAGAAACCATGGGCGACTCAGCGCTGATCCGAGTGGAGCATCAGTACGAGGCTGGCGAGGACGCTAAGCTGTCGCAGCCAGTTAACATTTCACTTGAAGGTCTGTTTACTGATTTTGAGATTGAGTCCATGACGGAAATGAACCTGTCTGCAAATCAGCTTCTGAAGGATAAAGAACCTCTTCACTGGAATATAAAAACAAGAAAGGAAGCAGGAAAGAAGAAAAAGAAGATGATTTCACGGGCGGCCACTGATTTAAACGTACTTCTGACGCCTATGCAGATTCGCACATTTAAAGCTGTCATTAAACGCCACAGCAACAAAAACACGTTCAAATAAGCATGGAATTGAAAATAAGTTAATGGTAAGAAGGAAAACAGCAAAGAAATAAGAAATTGAAGAAAATGGCCGAACAATACAAAGTAGACCTGGTTTAGTGTATTCTTAGTATCTGCATGAAAAAAAATTTTTTACATCATCACTTATGACTTAATATCAAATAAAGCCGTTCAAAATGCTAACGACTTGGGGGCAGACTATTAGAATAGTTATGAGGGGTAGGGAAACTTTTGAGCCACACGAATGTTTTTCCTAAACTTTTCCCTTGCATGACTTTTTTCTTTTCAAAATGTCCTACACGGATTATATCTTCTCCCCTTGATGTGAAAACATTCTTGCCAGTGTATGATTGTTTTTCTAGGCTACTTGGCTAGTCTTCTGCACAGCTTTTTTTGTGTCATTACACAACACGCCTCCCCACAAACAACTACTGAGAACGGAATCACATTCCTTCCTCCACGTTTAGCTAATCAGATTTCTGCTTCCATTTTCTGGAAGTGATTCACACCAAGGTCAATCCTCCAATCACAACTACTTCGCCCGCACCCCCACCCCATAACTTTTCTAATGGTCCGAAATCTTAAACTAATGTTTCCTTACTTTAAGTCATGAGATTCTTAAGTGTTCCCTGCTCTAGGCTCCCGCCCTTGTTGGCAGTTTGACAACACATGATCAACCCGACAGTTGAGAACATCTTTTTGTTCCTCAGACGTCTGTACATGTTCTGTCCTAATTTGAACTTTGTCGTAATTTATCATAAAAAAGCTGTCGTAATTTGTAATAACACTTTGTCATATTTTATAATAATCAAAGCTGACGTAATTTGTAATAACTTTGTCGTGATTTGTTATAATAAACATTGCTTATACTTTTCGATCAAACGCCTTGTTTTTCGAGTGGTCTTTGATCATCAAGGGGACATTACAAGGTTGATGTGAAAGGACACAATGATTTCAGCTTGTTTTTTTAGAAGCAGCCCGTTCACTTTTCGGAATGAAAATTTTTCATGAAAAACGAGGGTAATCTGAGTGAGTGATCTCAGACTTGTGCAATGAGTTTCAAATTTTAGTGCAAGTTTACAAAAATGATCAGTCATTCGGACCAGCTTTCAAGTTCTAGTATAACCTGCTGTGGTATACGCCAAAGCTAATGATAGTTATGGTTATAATAATAATGATGATGATAGGGATAAATAAACCTCACAATTCTTTTTTATGCTGTTTCGCGTCTTATTCAGCTACTCTGGCGGAGGGTTGGAACAATTTTCGACCAACTTCTCTTCTTAACTGTCAGTCTTTGTTCCTTATGATTTACATGTTCATTCATGTAAACATTCAAACCGAGGGTTGGTTTTGCAGAGGGTTTGATTTCCAAATCCCTACCGCAAAAAAACTGAAAAGACACCGAACTTGAATACAACATAAGTGAAACCGTAAGAAACATTGTTAAATTGTGTTATTTTTCGGTGGATAAGATTTTTAAAAAAAGAGACACACTACCTTTAAGTACTAAAAATTGGGCAGTTGTATACAATTTTATAGGAACTCATTTTCAAAGTGATCAAAATTTCTTGAAACAAAATACTGAAACATCAATGATATTCCTTGCAAAAAAGTAATAAACATTCACTACAACTAAACAAATTCCAATAATTAACTTCAATAGGACATGACAATTTTTTTAAAATAACAGTTAGCTTAATTCAAACCCGTTCCGACTGTAAGAAAACATTTTCTGCAATTCAACATCGTTTTACGTTAAATGTGCTACTTTTCTCTTTTAACCTCAGCTATACATTGGGGCATTTTTTGATTGAAAGTATTCTACGTACTTCCAATACAGCACTACAAAATCTCCCAAATTGAGTTTAGGCCTACCCAAAGACTGGACCCCAGCCGGCGCCTATTGTAAAATAATGTACCAGTTAAAACCAGGAGCCTATAGTGATGGACTCCAGGTAAACTGAATGCAAAAAATTGGAAATATGTTTGCAAGTCACATCCTCTGATTAAAGTTTATTACAAATCACGGCAAAGTTATTACAAATTACGACAAGTTCTTAAAAATTGCGACAGGTCTTACAAATTACGACAACATTATTACAAATTACGACATAACAGACGTCATTTCTCAGGAAAACCAGTGTTGTAGTCCAGTACCTGACAAGAACCTCTAATTTAAGCGGTCGTCCAAAACAATATTGTCTTTTGTGTTGAGGCGTCTCAAAATATGGGCTAGTTTGCCATCGCCCTCATTAATATGCACGATTTGCGAGCAAAGAATGATTGAACCGGAACAAGGACAATCACAGCAGCAGGAAATAGAACTTGCATAATCACGTTACGACTCAGTGTTTTAAGTCACAGTCAAGTTTGAGTTTATTCCTCAGACACCATGAATTAACCAATGAAAATGTTTCATATTTTCTAAGCAACCAATCAAAAACCAAGACATTTACCGCCCTAAAAGCAACTAAAAACCTGTAAAACCGGTTACACCAACTAAAAATAGCACATGACCTTATCTTAATAAGATTCCTGCGCATTTTGTTCATGACATAAAGACAAAAGGCAATGACGTCATCGATGTTAACGTATTCCCCCGCAAGTTAATGAGATTCCCCCGCCAAAAAACGGAGTTACCGGTGTGCCCTATACTGCTTTTATTTTTTCCGTGGCGTTTCCGTAGAATGTGACAAACAAGAGAGACTTAGAGTTTCCATTAACTAACACCTGGCAGGGCCACAGGTTTTTCTTTTCTTTTTTTTTCTTTCCTGGCAAGCTTAACAGGTTATTTCTTAACTTGTTGGTTCTTACTTGCATGTTTTATTGTACGTTGTCCAATGTGGCTTACTTTATTAACCAACTCATGATTCGGGTTTCAGATACTTATATTACACTCTCGACAGAAAGAAGAGTTTCGTTTCAAAAGGAACTGTGGTGTCGTGTCGGTGAGATAATAAAACACAAAACTTTGGGTTTTATAAATTGAGTTGATAACGAAAGGCTAATTTATCATCATTTATCCTAAGCCATATTTTCCAACTTCAACCATACTATCCAACATTTACCTACACTGCAAAACAGTCGGGTTTTTGGGAGATGTTGGCCAACAATGTTGCGTCCGTTCACACGCGGCTTATAACATTTACAAGAAAAATCTCACGTAGTACTTTTATTAACTCCAAGTTTGGAAAACCAATAAAAATTTTGGAAGTAAAAATAAGTTAAAACAAGTAACTGAATCCGTTTTTAGTCATTACTTTTTTTTACTTGAAAACAGATTTTATACAATCAAAGAGTTTATTTGCAGACTGCAAAAACGGACCTCTGCAAGGTCTGCAAGAATCGTTGTAAAGTTTGGCTTTCCGGGTACGTTGACGGAAAACGATCAAAAATACGTTCACATGTTTCACGTTGGTAAAGACAAATTCGTTGTTGGTAACCATTGAAAAGGATGGGTGACAAAAAGGTTGCTTCCTCATTATTTTTCTGGTCACGTGGTGTCCGCAGACTGATATTCCATCTCACTGTCTGTTGTTCTCCAGCCTCCTCCAGAAATATCGTAAATTATCAACTGGTTATCAGCACCACCACTTAAGATTGACTGGAAGAAATTTAAAAAAAAGTGCCTAATCACACAGCAGCAAAGCCAGAGAAATGCACTGAAAAGTTTATTTCTAAGAAATTTACCACGAAAGCGACATCCGGAAGAAGAAAATTTTCGTTTAAAATGTTTCTTATAAAACGAAATGATAAACTGATTTGACGTCCATGGCTGCGATGATTTCACTGGGTTTGTAACTTAAGGGGTCGTTAAATAATTTTCTGATAGCAAAAAAATAACCAAATGGTGAATAGCCACTGTTATAAGAAATTGCCCACGTTCGATATATTAAATTCTAACATGACTCCGGGGCTTAAGGGGCAAAATTGCAAATATTTCAAGTCACCATTGTCCCGCAATTCCCAGAAGAGACTTAAACACAAAGAAAACCATGCCAAATATAGAAAAATGACCAGAAGCCTCAGAGTCATGTTAGAATTTTAATATATCGAACGTGAGCTATTCTTAGTGCAAGTGTGCCTATGTGTGCAAGAACGCTTTTTGGTATTTTTTTATGCGAAACATGGTCGGAAGTAATCAAATCTCACTACACCTACTTTTTGTTGAGTCCAGCTTACGCACATGACTTTGTCTTGGTGTCCGGTCATTGTGTACAGCGGAGCATTCAGCCTAATAAAAAGAGATGAGCTTTAAGTTTTAGATTAAGTTGAAATCTCTCAAAGCTTGGAAAACTATGGAATGTACGTATACACTCATATGTACTTAACTTATTGACTATTTTCCAATTGCCCATAATACACTTTGTTTGCCCCCCAAATTTTGCATAACTTATTGTCTTAAAATGCTCTTGGGAAAATGCAATACTCCCAGGAGCATTTAAAAACAATGGTTTATGCAGAATTTGGGGGGCAAACAGAGTGTATTATGGGCAATTGGAAAATGGAGAATGCGCTAAAGGACTTGATTTTCTCTCCTTTTTTCAGATTTTGCAAACTTTACGACATTTAAGCTCAATAATAGGGGAAAATAATACCCGGTATTGGCTTACTAACCCACGTGTATCCCAGAGTTTTACTGTCATGTCATATGACCCAGAAATCAGTTCGAACTCGCTACTTGGTGACCAGGCGACAGAAGACACCCATCCTTGATGTGACGTTAGAGTATTTTTTACTACTGCTCCGTCTGAAAGAGGAAGAGAGGTTTTCAAGCATTCAGTGATTATTGTAAATAACTGTTCGGCCAATATTCCGGGTGGTAGCCTAAGTAAAAGGTAAAGGCGCACACAGGCCAAAGGCCCACACGGCCGGAGCTTATACCGGTTTCCGTAGCATGAAGCATGCCTTATTAAAAATACAGCTTTCCAGGCCCGGTAGTTACTTTTGTTAACATAATTGTTATTACGGGAGACAAGAGGAGCCTTCAATCCTAATCTCCAGGTTGTTATTACGAATGCGTCGCATGTTTGTAACCAGCATTCGTTTGGACTTCCACTTCGAATGAATGGAGTGCACAGAACGCAATTTGATCAGCGCGTTTGGACCTTCTAACACTCGCAATGTGATCACGAGTGTTTTGACCATCTATCATGTGAAAGTTACGCAAAGCACAGCGTTTGAGCAAAAGCGGTTCCACTTTCAATCGTTGTCGCCTGCACTCAACAAGCTTCGGTTATTACTAGTTTAGTTAAAATATTTACCTTTTCTTCCTGACTTACCAGTCATTCTAGGATCCCAGAGTCTGACATGTCGATCAGTGCTTCCAGAAACCAGAAGTTTTGATAAAGGAGAGTACGAAATGCTGCAAAATACCTTTGATCCATTCTGAAAAAAAAAACGTGAAATAAAAAAGAACAGCAGTGATTACTACTTTGGTTTTAAAAGCAACTTGTTTCAGTTTTGTTTGAGTACCCTGAGATATTAACATCATGTTGACACACTAACTAGATTGTTTACGGTCCCCTATTTCTCTTTAAGATCATCGAGGTCGACCGCTTCCTGTTACTTACAGCCATCTTGGGTTTCAAAGGTACCGAAGTGGCTAGCCTGCAAACAAGTTCTCCGCCTCCCCCTGGGAGATCTTGCTCGTAGGTTACGAGGGGGAGGCCGTTGGGGGCGTCACAGCGGTGGGGGAAGGGAGGAGTGAAAAATAGGCCTCCTCACATCCGGCCTTTGCCTCCAAAGTAGATTTGATACTCTTCTCCACGTTACAACCGGAACATTGGAGATCGTCTTACGGGGGAAAAGGAGATCTGTAAAAAGTCTATAAACACACCAGAGTTTGTTTGTTGACCCCAGCCGAAAGGTCCCAGATGCGAATAGAGTGATCCCAGCTTGCACTGCACGCCGTGTTGTTATCCATCCACAGCACGCTTGAGATGGCTTCTGTGTGACCTGATAAAGTCATCAGTGGAGTCTGCACGTGGCCAAACATAGAACATGCATGAGTAGTCTTGTAATAGGTTTAAAATCTCTATTTTCGTTACAAGGACAATATATATTAGAACCAAAAACTGACCACTTTCAATTCTTAAACAAACAGTCGCCACAAATATCCTTCTTTAAAAAGACAACTTTGCCCAAAGTAACCTTGTTTCAAAATAATTGAGTGTAGCTATGAGAGCCACCCTTACTTAAGGCTTGGTGTTCGCTTTTTGGTGCTACCTTCCTAGCCTGAAATTCATCCGATTGCTTCGAGTCGTTTTCTCCTCTCAACAACGTCTGAATCGACCGGCCGTTAATGCCGTCCAGTGACGTCACTCACTACCCGAAAACCGGGTAGTGATTTTGATTGGTTGATTGCCTAAACATTCGCATAATTATGTATAATTATGAAAAATTTTGGCGGGATTGTCGCTTGATATTCAGCGGATCGCATCACTGGCATTCTTTCGTTTAGTTCAAGCATTTCGATAAGCTTAATCTTTATCTTAAACAGCAAAACTGCCCTTGTCTTCGAAACTGAAATGCTAAATTGAACTGCGAATGAAGAATCATTGTGGAGAGTCGGTAGGTTTTTCATTAAGAGCCGCTTTGTCGCGGCGGCCGGTGATTTTGTTTACGCGAAGTTTTCTGAGATCAATGTCATAATTCGACCTTCTTGCTATTTTTAACGTCAAGTGTAATGATTCTGTTAGCTTTTCTTTCTTGTCTCCTTGTTTTTTTCTTCGTTAAGGACCAAATAAGGTTTTCAATTAAAGCAAATCATTGTGTTTTTGAACTAAGTGTTCCGTGTGTGTCGTGTGTGTGTTTATTTCATTGCGTGATTGCGACCGAGTTTGATTATAGAATTAGTACATCCGATTCAGATTTTTACTGCATGCAGTTGATAGTTTGAACGTTAAACGTGAATTACAAGCGAAAAAAATAAAGCAGTTCTGTATCATGCAGACATTTCTAAACGATACTTCTCGGTTTGCCACTTGAAAATGGTGTTTTACTTTTTGCATGAATTAAAGCAAAGGTCAAGGAGTAGTGACGTCACTGGACGGCATTAACGGCCGGTCGATTCAGACGTTACTGAGGGAGTAATAACGACTCGAAGTAATCGGATGAAATTCAGGCTACTACCTTCCTCCAATGCATTCATTTTTTTCCTGGATTATTAGTACAGAATTTTCACCGGCAAGCTTAAAAATCTCATCCGAATGGAGGCGCCTGTCATCAATCCCCGCTGTTGGATTATGAGAAGGCGTTGTCAGGCTAGAGCGTCTAGTTCCAAACATCACTGCGTTTCCAATCTTCCACAATTACACGAGACTATACTCCGAGTCGCAGAGGATTAAAAATGTTTCGTGTATCAGCTATAGTAGTATATTGCTAACGTATAATCCGAAGTAAGCGTTGTTGTCATTTTTAAGCCATTATAACGGCGCGAGACGTTATACAAGATAGAGGTTTCTCGGTAGTTCCCTCAAACTGCGAACGTCAAGAAGTCACGTGACTGGTGCCTTGCCACCAGGTTTGCGGTTTGAGGTTCACCTTTTATTTATTTATTTTCCAAGTACTTGCTCTCCATCTATACGATGATTCGCCTTTGTACGGCTAGACCACGCTCTATAGGTAGGTGATTTACAGCAATCTTTTTTTTGCAACCTAAAGCATCACAATCCCACGTTTGTGAGGTTATACTACATTTTAGAACTCTTGCTTACCGTAAATCCTCTATTAAGCCCCCCTCTCTAATAACCCCCCCCCCCCCCCTTTTCAGCGGAAGAAAGTTAATAAGCCCCCCCTCTCTGTTAACCTCCCCCAATCCTTATTCTTCACCAAAAAATTAACGATTAACGTGAACTGATCAGTTATGGTTTATTCAGGCTGGAAGTTCATATTGTTTTTGGTCTTCGGCCGCATGACCTCCGACTTCATATGCTTAACTTTCTCAACTTTGCGCTCTAGTTCTCTGTGGAGAATTGTCACCATATTCTTATCGTTAGACAAAGCAGTAAACCGCCCAGGAACCACAAGTCCGTCCTCGAGAAACTTGCTCCTTAAATATAAAGCCCACCTCTCTTTTAAGCCCCCCTCTCTATTAAGCCCCCCCTCAAAAGTGCTTGAAAAAAATAAGCCTCCCGGTTCCCTGCTAGCAGAGGTCTCTCACGGCGAGGCAAAAATGAGAGAAAGCATTTTTGCCTCGCCGTGAGAGACCTCTGCTAGCAGGGAAGCCTCCCGGGGGCTTAATTAGAGGATTTACGGTATTAATTATCGAATTCCTTTTCATCTGAACCTGGTTTTGAGGACGATTTCTCAGCTAAATAGAAGTCAACAAATAAATGAAAACAAGCACCGTAGCTGTGAGCTACAACGCGAATCTTAAGTCCCAAATATGGGCAGACAGTCAACGTGATACGAGTAACCGAAAATCGCGGTTTGCCGTTTGTGGTAAGATAGCCAAACCTCGTTTTGTCACGATACTTACGGTAGTCGGGGCTTTGGCCGAGCGACACGAGTTAGCTTTGCTGAGAGGAAAGTGACTAACTTTTGAGCATTCTTTACTTGAAATTAAGACACCTTAACCCATTGACGCCCGAGACTTTTTACGGTTTCCGAGTGATTTTCTACATATAAACAATCCAATCCATGGGGTTACCATGAAGAGTGGTGCTGATCTGACACACTGACGGGAAGGCTCGAGGTTTCTGGAAAAGTAATTCTGACGTAGTCATTTTGCCTCGTTGAGCTAAAATAACGGCTCAAGTATGGTTTGTATACGATTTTTGATAAGTTTACAGCCATTTTTCATCTTTATTGGCTGCCTGATGAGCACCATTAAGCGTTACGGTGGCTACGAGTCCACTTTTTTAAAGGAACGAGCAAGTTTATGTACTTCGTTTGCGAATTTGGCTTATTGCTCGTGGAACTGGAAAAATGGCCGCTCCGAAACGAAGTCGCTTTGGGACTCGACTACTGATGAATTTCTTGACCTTCCAAGGCATATTTTGGAATTTGCGACCACTAAAAATAACAACAAGCGCCGAATTTCCGAGGTACGAGCTCGGAGTGGCTGTGGATTTAGTATAAATATGAAAAACGTTGGGGAAGGAACGAACGCCGTCAAACATTTTGGCTATTTCCCAGCATGCAATGCAGTCGTGATGTTGAAGATCCAGGCAAGGCCAGGATGCATTAGAACAAAAGGCTTTATCTCGGCCCGGAAAAGAACTAAGAACTAGAAAAGTCATTTCTAAGCTAGAACAAGGACTGCATTTTACTTTTGGTTTCACAACGATGATTTCTGTAAAAATCCTGAAAGCAAATAACGTGATTTGTCCAAATTCAAAAGGTGATATTTTGCGAAACGCAAAAAGCGCTTACTTTTTTGCGTCTACTGGATATCACAATTTGAAGGACATTCTATGCAATGCTCACAACTGACAATTAAGGCACTGTTCGCGCGATTGAGAAAGTTGCAATGTTTTAAAGCAGTGTAGTCTCGTACGGCACGGCGGTCAACGGGTTAACCTACATCTTCGACACCAGTAAAAGCAAACCTTGGTTACCAGCCCTGCATCAGTGCCCTGGTGTCGGCTAAACAGCACCTTACCCTCGTCGTTGGTTTTCTTTTGCTGGTGACTGCAGTCTTCTGTTTCTTCTTAACATTGACATCATCATCATCTGGTTCATCTGATGCTGACAAGTCTGGAACTAATCAACAAATCGACAACACTTTTCCATGGGCTGTGCTCTTATCGACCATAGAAATTGAAATGACGTCAACATGTTCAAAACTCAAGTGTTTCACTGCAAAGTTTTGAACAATGTCTTTTTTTTAATCAACATATAGAGGCTAAAGGCAAAGCTCCCGTTTATGAAAACCAATGCAATAAAGAAATCCAACTGGAGTTGTGCCTGCAATCAGTAGAAAACTAGAAACTTGTCTGCGGTAAACTTCAAAAACACGTTACCACGATGGGTCGACACCTAAGCCCGAGATACAGTCATGTTATACGGGTCAGAGGATACTTTGTTTTGACAGCTGTCAATTGACCACAAAATGGATGTGCAATATCAGGTTGCAGGCTCCCACACTAGCTGTGTAACATTTCACATTGGTTTCCCTGTGGTGCGGACGGACGGGCGAGCGGGAGGGCGGGTGGACGTACGTTCACGTGACTACCAAAATTTCTTGGATCGATTGGTAAACAGAGTTTTATCGGCTTTACAATCACGTCGCAAAACTAAGCAAATGAACTCCAAAAACTTTCCAGAGGAACTTTCTTCGAAAATCCATTGGTTTTTCGATAGCTTCCGGCAACAAGAACTAAAGGTAAAAACTAAGCTTTGAGATAACTTCTTTTTTTAAGGGCGGAAGTGAAGAAGGGAAGATTATTTTGTGTTAATTTCGTACAAGCACTCCATTTGTCAACTTCTAGGTCTGAGATCACCTACATGTAAGGACCGATTCTTCTGCCCCCACCCCGCCATCCTCTCCGCTGTTAACTGTTACTTCTGCTTTTCATACACCTGAGGCAAGATCCACGCAGTAGGAAACGAGTGCAATGAGGTCCGTGCTCAGACAAGAAAAGCAAGACACACAGTCGTCTGCTTTTCAAACTTTTCAACTACTGCTCTTAAAACTTGCCGAGCGTTTATATAACGCAATAATGCTTAAATAACCTGTTTTTATACCTTTTTTTTTACAAAATTTTCCTCCAATTAGGCACAGTTATACTGGTGATGAGGCCACGACCTTTAATATCACACGTGTAAAATTGGGTTCCCGGTGTGATATTTACTAGGAGTAGCTTATACAGGGTCTAACAATCCCAATGGGAATACAGAAACTAAGCAATGTAATCCACAACTTAAAAAAAAATACATTATAACGTACATTTTAAAAAGAACTTACCAGCGGACCATATTTTCAATGTTCTATCCCATGAGCCACTGCAAAACTAACCAGTAAATACAAGAAAAAAATAATTAATGATAAAAAGATTACATATATTCAGAGGTAACTCTCAGACTTAGCATGTGTCTTTAACACACATTAGGTGGCCAAATATTAGCAGAAAAAAAGTCGATCAGTTTATTAAAATTCAAAAAAGTAGAAAGCTCAATACAGTAAATTGGTAATTAGAACGGCTGTTAAGCAAATTAAATGCAACAGGCAACAGCAAACTACTGTATGTACAGAATATCTTTCATTACCTTTGATTTGGAAACATCCACAGCAATTGTGTCAACACTCTGTGAGTGGCCTTTACAAATATGAATACATTCTGCCTTGTTTTTATCACAGGACCACTGTAAAGCCAACCAAAAAACAATGATAGGCCATTGTTAGTGTTATTACTGTCAGCAGCATCATTTTGAAGTCAGTCACAAAAAAATTCTACAAACCTGATTCAATCGAATGGACTGATCTTGAGAAGAACTGATAAATACACCCTTGTCATCACCTACTGCCAGAGTAGACAAGGCAAGAAATGTAAGGTATAGTCATTAGATTGAGGACACGTGCTAAAAGCCAGGGCTGCAGGCTGGTAAGACTGCAGTCATTTTGAAGAGATGAAAATGAAGCAGGCTTTTTAAGGAACATATGTTAAAAATCTATCACTCATATTCAGGTATGTCTCACTAGCAGTTTAATCTTACAGAGCTAATAACTAGAAGCTGGAGAGTTATGGCCCACTGGGAGTATAGAAACTTACAGTTACTTTAGAAAAGGAACTACTGCTTGGACATCTAAAACAGGACTTTTATTGTCACTAGAATTGCAAATACATTACCCAAACCCCCGTTAACTTGGACTCAATTATTGTGTAACACTTGCCAATATCAATCCAACACACACTCTTGACAGGTGATGTGTGACCATCATAGGTTAAAATGCATGTACCTGTAATATAATGACTCACAATAAGTACACTTATACAAAAGGTTAGTGGTTTAGGGGCTACTCACAAGAAACCAGAATGGCTTTAATCCTGAAATGAGTTTGTTCCATCTTCATGTTTCTTAGTCCATATTTGTTTACAGGATACCAAAATGACATTTCATTCCCGCACAAGTCATCCCAGAATGAGTTCATTCTGGTTTTCTTTTCAAATGAAACTCCCGTTCTGGTAAGAAATTTCATTCTTCGTTCCAGATAGTAAATCCCAAATCATGTAGTCTGGGATGAGTGGTCCTTGCATATCTGATCTGTTGCAAAAACCACACAAGCAAAAACACCTTAGGATGAGCTGTTCAATTTTATCATGCGAAATCTGTACAAATTTCACTCTGGAACAGAACTCACTCCGGAATGAAAGTCATTCCAGTATCATATAAACAGTCCCTTAGTTTTTGACAATAAAGTAGCATCTGAAACCAGGTTTGCAAGCGTGCAAGAATGAGAATGTCACCAAACCCATGTGCTAACTGAAACTACTAGTTTCAGTGGTTTCAGTGGATGCAATCCACTGATCACCAATCATACTAATCTATGGTATTCAAGCGCCTATTTGAAAAACAGAATGTATTACGTCTGTTGGTCTTTGCCATCAAATAGACCAGTTTCAATACATTAAGATTCAAACTTTGCCAAGAGGCTAGGGGGAATAAAACAAATGAACTGTACCTTAAGCATCAATGTAACTTCTTTTGTTATGTTCCTCTAAGTCTCACAGTCAAATGTGAATTTAAAGTACCATTAATATTTAAAACTTGGTCCATTGATGCTGTGAAATAGCATTTGCAAACATCCAGTATCATCCAAACAAAATGTCAAGCTTTTAATTTTTTTTTTTTGGAGTACCTTGAGCTGGTACATTCAAATACGTACATGTAACTAAATAATCATATATTTGGTTTAAAGATTAAGGTGAACTCACCAGTAAAATCCCACACATGTACATTTCCATCATAGCTACCACTAAGAATACTGCACAGGGAAACAGAAAAACACACGAATAAAAAAAAAAAAAGAAATAAAAAATCATTTGTTAGTTGGTTTTATAAAGACAAAAGGCAATGGCATTGTCAGCCTTTTTGTGCATTCTTATTGACGTGCACGGGAATATATTAACACCGATGATGCCATTGCCTTTTGTCTTTATCTCATGAATAAAATGCGGGGGAGAACCTCTCTGCAATGGCCACCTCTTTATAACGGCCATTATAACGGAACTAGATGTTGTCTAATAAAGCTGCCATTTTGGTGACCTTACGTTTCAAGATTGGCTGCTCAGGAGAGTTTCACTCACTCTCCTGTTTACACTGGTTTAGGAGAGTGAGTGAAACTGATGTCACAAACTGATTTCATGTGTGCTATGGTGAGCATAATAAGTAGTTTGGTAAGGAACAAATTATCCCAGCCTTTTTTGTGCATTTTTATTGACATGCACAGGAATATATCAATGCCGATGATGCCATTGCCTTTTGTCTTTATCTCATGAATAAAATGCCGGAGAGAACCTCTCTGAAATGGCCACCTTTTTATAATGGCCATTTTCTTCTGTCCCGCAGGTGGCCTGATTGTGAAGAGTTTCAACTGTACTTGCTTAGTTCCTACTGACAGCTGTAAGTTCTTCTTTATCATAGTTTGTTAACATACCACTTTTTACAAACAGCCACAGAGCTCACCCAATCATCATGAAGAAGGCAGTTGTCAGGCCTAGGAGCTGGATGCTTCTCGACATATTCTATTTCTACAACACTTTCCTGCAGAAAAGTGGTACAAGTTCTAAATAAAAACATTTCTAAAACTAGTGATGATAATCAGGGCTTGAAATAATTTTGCAGCTAGCAGTATACCTTGGGGTTTTAATATACTGAAGTCTAAGCTGGAAATATCATATTGAACACATTGTAGTGAAAATAAGTAGATCAGTTGGTATTATTGCAAAACTTGGGCATTTTGTGCCACCAAATACTCTACTGCACATCTATCAATCCTTAATATTGCTCTTTATATCTCATGGACTAACAGCATGGGGACTTGCAAGTAAATCCTACCTCACAAAAATTTTAATCCTTCAAAAACGAGCACTTAGATTTGATGTTTTCCAAAGAGAGATGAACATGCTGTCTGTCTGTTTACTGATGCTGATATTCTACCACTAAATTTCATGATTACAAATCCATCTATAATAATGTTTAATGCATGATATAAGAAATCGAAAGGGACCCAGTAGCATTTTAAACCTACTCAGCAATACTACTAGTTTTCACTCTTATAACAATCGGTCTTGCTCATCAAATAACATCTACTAGTATATTAAGAAATCTCGGCTAGATATCCAAAAGAGAGCATTTTCAAGAGTAGGAGGTAAAATTGGAATAAGATACCAGCATCAATAAGGAAGCTCCCAAAAAATGCTTCAAAATGAAACTCCACTCTTTCCTTGTTGATATCCTAAAGAAACTCCTAAATTATCTCTGCTCCAAAAATGTACAAATGGAACTTAAGTTGCTTCATTCAAACTTTCGTAATGAATCAAACTGTAAACTTATGTAAACTAGCAAAATTTGTGTAAGTAATTAAGTCTCCTTTAGTAAGTTTAGTAAATATTAATTATTCTCATTCTAATGTTTTAGTGTGACTGTTTTGTTCTGCTTGTGGACCAGTCACATGGTGTTGAGTATTTACAATTATTTTCTCATTTATGAAGTTGAAGTTGAAGTTGAAGTCACTACACAAATGTTTTCCTAGGTGTTCACAGTTTTCTGAGTTTGACAGTAAATGTTGGTTCTTCAGCACAAGTGTCAAGTTTCAAGTTCTATTAACATCTAAAAAAAGCTATTACGGCAAGCAAGGTTTTAGCCAGAAGGGTGTCCAGCCGTCCTATGGACGCCCATTTTTGGAATACATAAAAGGAAAATTCACTTAATCTCTTGTAATTTTATGACAAAACATGCCTTCTGGATGGCCAGTTTTCAATGTCTGGCTAAAAGCCTGACGGCAAGGAAGCCTAAGGAAAACCACTAGTCTGAATTAAGAAATAAACTCCCTCAACTAATTATCACAATGAATCGAAGTACAGAAGTATACATGCAAAATCAAAATCATAAAAATTCAATAGCAGAGCTACAGTAAATATTATAATATATTACATATAGATAATTGTATTAAGCACTACCTTTCAGTGAAAAGGTCATGAATTTTGATTGTGGGCAGAATTAATAATGAATAAAGTAAAACAGTTTACAATCATGAGTGACAGAGATATGGTTAATAAAGGGGCATACTCACTGTGGTAATATTGTGACTTTTTAGGTGTTTATCGAGGGTGTCATGAAGATAAATTCCATCGATAAGAAAATCAAACTGGAAATTCCTCTCATTTTCGGTATCTGATTCCGACAACTCTGATTCTGAAAGGAACAAACAAGTCAACACACAGTGTACTGCTGGTCTAAATCAGTCTCTTACTTCAAACAACTATACTGTATTTATTCTCACCAAGGCTGCTGCCCCTGCCAGGTGCCACCCTTAGTGCCCAAGGCCACCAAAGAGTACTCAACCAGACAGAGTTCAGGAACCTTTACATACTACCAAAATTACTAAACTGTTAGCACCCTTAAAAAATGGTGTTTGCATTTGAATTTTTGAATAGCTGTTCTGGGTGCTCGGTTTGGTCATGTGACTATCCCTACCTTTCCAAATGGCAATAACAATGGTTTGTGGTTATAAGAGGAATAAGCAACGGCAAATCAGTTAGAAAAGAAGTAAGGGCCCTGATTATTGATCATAACTGTCCTGGTAGTTTTTGGGCATTTAAACGGCGAACCATTGTTATTGTCTCTCTAATGGGAAAGGAAAGTTATAACTCCAAATGGGGCAATTGGAATGGACACATTTAGCTAAAAAAATTCAAATGCAAACAATAATAATAACTATATTAACTTAGAGTGCTAACAGTTTTATGATATCTGGAGCATAAAAAGTCTATGGTAAAAAAGTAGTGGTAATTCAGGGTTGTCATTTAAGAGGGAACAAGGTTTGCCCTCAAATGGTACACAAATCAAAAGGTGAGGTGAGTTTCTTCTACCACTTAACCTCATGTGACGGCTTATTCATTTGATGTCATCACAATGAGTTAAGCATGAGACAAATTAGCTAACCAATGTTTTCTCAGGTATAACATGTAACTTGATTTTTCATTACATGTTGGTTTTAAGGCTCATATGCATATTGAGAATGATTGAGTCACTTGTAGGATATCTTTATACATATTGCCACATGTGTTTAGCTCAAGAAAACAGCTGACATTTCACACAACAACTGGTATTCCCACCGAATAACATCTGAGAAAAAAGTGCAGAAATTTCATAATGATATATATGACACATCACTACCTAGATCTGACTATAAGTGCTACTGAGTGGTTGAAAATAATATTTCATTTGCTTCATCCAATCAGAAGCATTACCTAGATCCAAGTATGGAATTTAGGCATTAGGTCCTCAGACCTCATTTGGTGGGGAAACCAGTAAAGGGGTCACAAAATATTGGCTGTTTTCTCAGGTTAAAATGGGTTGCATTTCAAATACATACCATTTGACACTAGCAAGCTACTGATAAGCTCATTTAATTCTTGAGATCCAACCTTTACTGGCACAGAGAAAGGGTTTTCTGGTACTGCATACCTGTAAAGCAGAGGATGATGGAGGCAAAAGCTTGTGAGTTTTAATATTTAAATCATCATCATAATTATCTTGCTAAAACTTATTATCAGTATTGAGGTCCTGCCAGGGTAAATTCCAACAAGCAACATGGCCCAAAAAGCGCTTAAACTGAAATGGCAACAAGAAACAACTTCCCCTGGTTAAATTGCGACAGTGGCAACAAAGCCAAGAATTAGCGACAAAGAACGGTGGCTTGGCCAATTCTGTCACCAATTTGAATCCAAATTGTGGTCAATTGTGTTAATTTTCTTGTGATTCAGAAAAAGACTTGAAGGTCTTTTATTACGCTTCATATTTTATGAAATTTACATAACCCCATGCCCACACCACTCCGGGAGACCTGGGAACAATGTTGTCAGTCGCAGGTTTATAATTTTATATGCATGCTTTATGTGACCTTACATCTCCCTCGCTTGATTACTTGTACATAAAGTGCGTGAACTTTTGAGATTCTGAGACTTCTTCAGACAACTTTGTCGACATACCTCTGTTGGATATTGAAGATACAAGTGGAAATGGAAATGACAGGAAAGTGTAAACATAAGAGTCATAAGACATCATACAAGAGTGACCACAACTTAAGATGGCAAGAGATCCAGAAACAACAAATACACCATAACAGGATTTAAAACCCCAACTGGCAGGAGGCAACCAGTTGGCTATTGACACGTGTGGCCGAGGATTTGAACTTGGGACGACCGAGAACAAACCCAGCAAGTGGCCAGAGCAGGACTCGAACCCAGGACCGCCGGAATGCGAGTCCGACGCACTGACCACGCGGCCATGCTGCCTCCCTTAATACTAGAGGGATGCATTTGGCAAGTCTGTCTGACAGCTACAGGTAACTGTTAAAAACCAGAGCACAAAAAACAATGTGGGAACACTTCCTCTGTATGCATACACGCCTGATCCTACAAAGCCTGTTCTACAAAACAGAGCGATTTTGTATTAATTCTGCAAATTCCGTTGGGTCATGTAGCAGCTCTCCTAACCCTAAAAGCCAATAGTTGGTTCGATACCCTAACCATGAAACCATGGGAAATAATGATAAACAATGTTGTGTTATTGTCCTCTGCAACCAGTGAGGAAACACCTTATGAGCAGCTCCTACATTACTGATTCCATTGTCCTATTAAAACCTGGCTACGCACCTCAGCTTAACATCACAGCACTATTTTCACTTGGCATAATAACTGAAGATGTTATCGATGATGATCACTGCTATTCCGTTAATGTTACCCTTTTTCTTCCCTTGTTTGATGATTGTCTGACATTCTGTGGTAGAATCAATGTGACTGTTCACTGTGACGCAGTAGCCATCAGGGCAGAAACTGTGAATGTGATTCATTCTGACAATGGCAAATCAATAAAAATTTCTGATGAACACTTCTCTGCTCTCATCAGGTACTTGCAGAGAGAGACGAATATCCTATCTGAGGATGAAAGTTGTGGACATGATCGCGATAAGTCGGACAGTGAAGAAGGTGAAGACAACGGCTCCTTCACGGTAGACTCGATTGTCATACTTAAATTGACAGGACGATCAGTAAGAAGTCCACTACCTCTTGACTGGTAACGAAAAGAGAGGTTAGAGGTAAAGGTTATAAGCGAAGTGACTGACAATCTCTCGGGTGTCAATAATAAAAAAGTGACTAGTTTAAAGGCAAGACGTCTCCATGAATGTAAAGTGAGTTCAACTGCCTTATCCCCTCGCCCCTCCACCATCATTTCCTGTTTCAACATCAGTTCAGCTTTCGCACAGCTGTATCTCTTAACTTCACAAACCACAAAAGAACACAACAAAAAAAGCCGCTTATGCAGGCTATGTTGAATGCGGATCAATTTTGGATCAGTTGTTACTGTTTTTGATACGCAAAATGATAACTATAAAGTCAACTAAGAACTACAGACCTCTAGTGGTTTATTTATTATGCACCTCTACCCACCTTCTGTAAAATTCTGACAAAGACAGAGGATTTTCGTTCAATTTCCAATGGCAACATCAAGTTTTGCGAAACACCAACACAAGACATTTTGAAATTTAGACGAGCGACATGGGGTCCCCCCCTGGCAGGGCCTCAGTACTGAGTATAACAAGTAGGTTAACATGTAGTTTGCATTTGCCCTTCTTTTTTAAGTGAAAAGCAAAGCCTTATACAACGGTAAATGAGAATACAATATACAGAATTAGATTATTATTTATCATATAGCCGATTTGCATTAAATGATGTAAGTATAAATTTACTTGCTGCGTGACCTGTTTATTGAACAACTTCACTTGAAAACATATCCCACGTGCACGAGATTAATCATCGTAAACTTTTTTGAGCTCACGTTTATGCAACAGCTCAAAATGAGGCGCCAAATTCCGTTGAGAAATATAAATCAAGAAAAGGGTAAAATTATTCTAGGGCTTTTGGATCAAAACCTTCAATCTTACATCCTTACCGTTTCTGTTTTGTAGTAAAGCGAGCTTGTACATATCCGCTCTCTTCGTCCGCCATTTTGCTTCTGATATAGTTTCCAGTTCTTCTCGGCCACAATGATGGCGTGAACACTCGCGCCAGTTAGCGCCAGTATTCTTAAAAACTGTCATCTATCAGAAACGGCAAATGGTATTTTCCACTTGGAGAAATATCTGACCGTGATAGGCGTTAAAAGTTCTTTGTAGAAATTCTATTGACATTCGTGTCAGTAGAAGAAGGGGTGGTCAATAGAGAAGGGGTGCCATCCTTAGTCCCCGAGGCCGCAACTCCTACTATTAAAACTAAGGCGAATTCAAATCCCCTTTAAAAGACTTTACAAAGTTGGCATTTCTAGAGCTAAGTGTTCACCTAAACAACGCTTTTGCGATTTTAAGGAAGTGCTTGTTTTGCAGGCGTTTAACTCTGCAGCGCATCTTTTTTTTTTTGGAAAGCCGTAAGGGATTACTTGTTTGGGACCTAAGTTGGGGCGGCTAGGCTACCGGGCGAAATTAGGGTCTTACCATCTCTGAAGAGCTTTAAACATCTTATTCGAAAATGTGACTTAAGTGCGATGGTAGAAGATGATAATTGCACGAACTGCACTCTTTGTGACTCATCAGTAACAGAATGAAATTTTCCAGGCTGGCTTTCTATTTAGTTAGTTTTTTTGAATCTTAAGTAACTAGGCTTTTAGTACCGAATAGTTAGTAGGCTGAAATTTGCCCTTCTTTTTTTAAGTTAAAAGCAAAGCCTTATACGATGGCAAATGAGAATACAATAAACATGGCGCTTAAAGATTTAAGGAAGCAATTGGTTGAAGCATTGGTAATTTGGAAGCTTGATCTTAACGACGTTGTATTGTATCCACTATCTCAATTTTGCTTGTTCGATTACTGTTCGCCTGTCTAGGACAGTTGTGGGGTTGGGAGCAAAGCCTATCTGGATAAGCTAAATAAACGTGCCGCATGTATTATTGAAGGTAGAGGTATAGGGGCTGAGAGGTTAAAATCAATACTTGGCTGGTTTAGCGTAAAAGCACGCAGAAAATATCTCAAATATGCGTATTAGTCCATAAGTGTCTTCACAGAATAGCGCCTTCGTAATTACTTTCAGAGTTTAGACACGCGCACCTTTTCCATAACCGTCGTGATTTGCTGCCCCCTCCCTTAGCAAAAACTACTAAATACCAAGGTATCTTCAGAATAAACGGTGCTTGAACCTATAACACCCTACGAGAATGCCTGCGGTACTCGTTACCTTTGTGACTTAATTACTTTTCTAGTTTTAATGTTTTAATGTCCTTGTTTTTGTGTTGTGGGCTCCATTTAAACTATAAGCTCTTCTAAACTGGATGCCCTGGATAAATATTGAGTAGAAAAAATCGCAATATCTTAAAGCAAAATTGCAGCGAGTTCAAAGATGCGCAGCAAGTTTCAAGAAGCGTTATGCAAGAATACCTGACGTTATTGCGTCAAGATGGCTCCCTGTTAAAGAAAGAACCGAATTTCACTTATTAAGTCCTTACATGATACCCACTGGTCAAGCTATTTTAACTCTGGAGAAATGCCAAACTAACAGAAACCTACCCTCAAGTGCGCGCTACACCGAAACATGGACTTTCAATATTTTATCCACATTACACATGTATAAAAATATTTCATAAGATAAAAAGTTTTACACAGAAAAGTCATCAATAAATCGTATTACTTAATTATTATTATTATTATTGAACAAATTAAATTAACAAAAGGTAAGAATACTAGGCTTTCGCTTCAGAATCTTTTTAATTAGATCTTGCTCCAAACTTATGTCAATGCGACGAAAAAAGTACGAACTCTCGGCACAAAAATAAGCAAGTGCAATCAATAATAGACTTGATGCAAGGTGGCACCAAATCAGCTTGTGGTCTTGCTAATCTGCAATGGTTGACGTGGCTCCCCCTCAACGGGTCCACCCTTAGTCCCTTGGGCGCTCCCCCCTCACCGGGGCCACCCTTAGCCCCTTGGGGACCCCAGATAGGTGAGGTAACCCGCTTAGGTGGGGTAACTAGGCCTTTGCCGATTGTGCTCGTAAAATGCTGGAAAGTCTCTCACTGGAATGTCAAAAAGTTGCTAAAAATTGCCAAAAATCCAAAAAGTTGCTACCTAAATTCCAAAATTTGCCACCTAAATTACTTGATATTTTTATATAAACCTTAATTAAAAGCTTTATTTTGCGTTCTTCACAATAATTACTAACATCGGTCAAGAAAAAAAAGTTATAAGAATTAAAAAAAGTAAGAAAAAACTTTAAAGGCAAATTTTAAAAAAATTAAAAAATAAAGTTTTCTGTGAAATCGTGGACTTTTTGCTTGATATGTGCTCTAGACCTATATTTCGCTCTAACGTTGCTCAGAAAGGCAAAATCTGCTAGAACCGCACAAAGTTGCTCCAAACGCCAAAAGTTGCTCAAAAGTTGCAGAGCACAATCGGGAAAGGCCTAAGGGCAACCCCCTGTCCATATAATCTCTCATTTTAATTTGATCACGTTTACATGATATATAGGTGGGGTGACCGCCACATGTTACCTGACCTATGTGGGGTCCCCCACCTCCATGTAAACAGTCCTTTAGAATTAATCTCCACAAAAATCGCATTATATCAAAAATTGAGGGAGGTGGAATAAAGGCGATGTGGTTATCCATACATTCTCACATGCTGATTTAGTGTAAAATGTTAGCTGCAGTAAACTTTCAGACTCGTACCCAGTCGCTATTTGTGTGTTTTTGGAATGAGAGAAGATTGAAGTTGAGCTGAGGCGCGCGGGGACTGGTGGGAAAGTACGAAGGAAAAACGCGACTGGCAGGCTTTTTTTTTTTTTTTTCACTAAGGTTCAATTTGAAAATTACGTGCCCATTTTTTGCGTGAATATTTTTTTCTATGGAATTCTCTTTGCATGATTATTGTTACGGACATTGTCCCTTGCATGAATATTTTTGGGTTTTTCCCCCACCCCTATCGCTTTTCTAACGGTCCGTCGCTAACCGTTTTTCCCGCCTGATATCAGCCAGTTACAATCTGAAAATCAGTTTAGCGTTCGTTCGTTGCCCCAATGAATTATTCTGACGTTCAATGAAAATAACAGTTGTGTCCTTTTTGCCTCTTCTTTGGAGAAGAGAAGATCTCCTATCAGACAGAGAAGTCATAAATAAATAACTTCGATGAATTTTTTTTGCACTATAACAAGAGCCATAATTAATGGTGGAGTGCAATCATACATGCGGATTAGTAAAAGTGAAAGATAGTGCCACACCCATTAAAAACTTAAACGTGCTTAGAAAATTAATTAACTCGTCTCTGTGGATGTCAGATATCGCTCCAGGTGTACAATTTCCTCTCATAAAAATAACAAGAAACAAGTAAATAAAACTTTTTTCAATTCTCCCTTATTCCAGGGTTGATCGCAAGGTCAAGGTACTCAAACACAGGCAGCTCCCTTTAAAACTGATTATAACTGATTATAACTATTGCACAGAAATGTGAGGGGCAGTAGTTTTGTCGTTCTGCTGATGATGATCGAGTCTGCGCTAACGGCCTCAGGCTACATACGTAATAAAGGCGTAACTGATACATACATTTTCAGTTACTTTTTTACAGTCTCTCTCATAAAGCAAATATGCGAATTTTCTTTATGAATTCAGTTTTAGTGCTTACAATTTCAAAGGGAAAAATGTATAGATTTGTGATTTTTGTAATACATGTATTTTGTATTATTCATCTCTTCTATTTATTTGACATGTATTTACATATTGTGTTTTAAAGAAGTGCAAATATCTATTAAATATGTATGACATCAAAAAGATGAGTCCCTTCTCCCATCCAAATAAACCCTCAAATATATCATTAATACATGCGATGTAGCAGCAAATGATGGTAGTTTGGCACTAAGCGATTATTTCGTTTGATGTGTTATTCTATTTTTTTTCTAAAATCATCTTCTGGAGATGCAAAAAGTGCATTAGCCTGAATTTCATCCGATTGCTTCGAGTCGTTTTCTCCTCCTGTCATCTGATCATAAAAACACTAAAACCTCACTTTAATACATGCTTAGTTAAAACAGTATATCAGAGGAACACCAACAGATTCGGTTAAATAAGAGGAACAACGCTCAAACATCATTTCTATGACAATTTGCCGTCCCATATTTAACATTTTAATATATTTTGACGTTTTTTTTTAGGTATAAATGAAAATAAGCCATGACGCAAAAAAAAAACGTCAAGGGACAGAGCTCTTATTTAACTATGAATAACTTAGAGAAACATAAAAGACGCGACGTTTTTTTTAAACACAGCCAAAAATTCGGAAAAGTTAGACAATTGATACCTCCTAATAAAACTTCTACTAGCGAGTTCCAATTGGAGATGATCCTCCAAAAAGAAAGGCTAATCAGAAAAGAAAAAATGGACGGTGTTTTGTATAAGGGTGTCTTCATAAAAAAGTACATCAAACGTCCAACCAATGAAAAGGTTTAAAAATTTACTAAGCGCTATTTAGACCCTTTGGAAATCACATTTAATAATCAGGGTATTCCACAAGATGAAATTTTGTTTATTTAAATTGAAAGTTTATAAAGTAGAGGCCCTAAATTTTCTTCCGCTATTAGATTTGGGAAACAGATTTGAGATCCCTGTACTTTCCAGTTGTAGTTGAAATTTTAAATAGGCCGCATATTATTCTGCTTTTATTCCAAGGATATTTTGCCTATTATAAATTTAGAAGAACTTGAAGAATCTGTAAAGTAATTACTTGTAAATACCATGTCACAATAAACCAGCAGAAATATTGTTTTGTGACACTTTCAATGTAGAAAACAATAAGTGTATACTGAATGTACACAGAACTTATTTCCCCGTTCCACTTCACAATTAATAACTTCTCTGTAACATCAAATCGCCATTAAAGTATTCGATTCCACTTGAATTAAAACAGAATATTAAATATCGGGTAAGCAGTCCTGGTCGCAAACCAAATAATTGTGACATTGAAAAAAAGTTAAATGTACTTATTTGACGGCCTGTGCGTCTGTTTACATCCTCAGCACACACTTTTCACATGAGCCAATCAGAACACGTGTTGTTTGAACGACCTGTTCCATTTGTGAGGAATCACATTTCTAGTTGCTTTCATACGGTTGGCAAAATACGACCACTGCGGTTCTTGATCGTAATGCCGGTAAAACGAGGTTTGGTGGCTCCACAAAATATCTTTATTCAAACTATCATAAAGAAATTCGACGGATCGCGTAGGTCTTAATTTCAGCTGTGAATGTTAATCGACTTTGTGTAATTCTATGGATGCGTTGAGTGTTAGATTTTTTTCCTGATGATGTTTATTTGTTCAAAATTTATGTAGCGGATCGAAACTTTGTACTGGGAAATGCTCAAGTCGCTGATCTTCCTATAATTTACTGCAACGATGGATTTTGTGAGCTCACGGGCTATAGTAGAGCAGAATTGGTCCAACGACATTGCAGCTGTGACTTTCTTTGTGGCGAGAAAACAAATACACTTGCTGCCAAAGAGGTAAAGGATGCACTCCAAGGGCAGGACGAAAGACACGTGGAAATTCTCTATTACAGAAAAGACGGTAAGGTCACAAGTGTAGCAACTAAGGTTTTTTAATACAGACATAATGGCCTACAACGCAGCTTGTGTAGGAAAAATCACTGCGACCGGCTGAGCATGAAAGACGTAACGATATTTCGCGCGCGGCAGAGAGACAAATTTATATTTATTTTCGTTCTGTTCAACTCTTAATTAGGGTTCGGAATCTTAGCAGAAGTAGTGGTAATACAACATTGGTTTTGATAGTAAAGAGTGCAGTAAATATTTTATGACGTGCTGGCAAAACTCGGATATAATAGCTTTATAAAAAGGGGAAAACACCCGCTGCGATTTGACAAATTTTCTATCTGATCCTAATACATTTAGCGGTACCTGATAACTCAAATAATTTTATCGTAATAGTATGAGGGGTTCTCGTTTGTTGACTTAGTTGTTAGGTTGGCTGGCGTCTCTCTCTAAGAGTTCGTACATTATTTGACGTCTAAACAATTTATGGCAGTTCGGTTTGTTTGGAGCGATCGGGGTTGCTTTAGTTATTCTCGTTAGCCATTAGTACAGAACATGAGTGCGATAAATAGCTAGAGGAGATGAAGTATGCCGTTTTTTCCTTCTTTTATCCTGGAGAAAGAAACAGTAACTTAGCTTTGATTATATGTGCAAAAAAACGTGTTAATGTTTTCTTGTTTTTCAAATGTTCTTGAATGGAAACCAATTTTGTTCGATGTGCAGCTTGTGACGCCCTTGGGCGTAAAATGTCAAACATTTATATCCAGCGCGCGCCTATTTTACGATCCATTGTGTTTCTTACGGTTATTCTTTTAGGATGAATGAATACAGGCTTAATTAAGCATAACTGCGATTCATTAAACTTGGCCACTTCATAAGGACATAGCAGTTACATCGAAACAAAAGCTTGCAATGTTCAGGTGAAAAAAGCAGATCGGCAGACTGAGTTATGTAAGCTGCAGTTGACGAGAATTAATACAACTGATTACAGCTTCCTTATCAACTCCCTCCAGCCCTTTACTTGGGCCTTTGTTTATCTCATCTTAACGGTTTCAACAATTTCCTCTTTGTGATTAAGACCCAAATTAAACCTTCTGGCAGTGGTCCAAAACTGTTCTAACTCTTAAATCCCCTTACCATATACACTCATGTCAAAAGGTGCACATTTTTCCGCAGTTACCCCAGAAAGCGTGCAATGTAATTATGAAATATCTTCACCACATGTCTGCCAGCTAGTCTAATTTACTGATGCTGTGAAAGGAAAAATTGTAATCAATTTCTAAGAGAAGGGTAAATTGAGAAATGTTTTCTTTTAATAATTTTTTATAATTTTTTTGACTCGTCTGCTTGACAATTTTCAGTGACTTCTGCAGTACAGCTATCATTAATCAGTTATTTCTTGGTATAGTATTAACAAGAAAAACAATTTTAAAAATTTGCTATGCAGGGGCAGTTTTAAGGCATGGATCCAGAGTTAGAATATGATTGTTTGCCAAAGATAAAAACACAAGCACCTTATGTGCGAGTTTCTAGCTAGAAGGATCTACATAAGGATATGAGCTGTCAAACCTTTTCTTATTAAAAGAAATTATTATTAAACTTTGCCAAAGCTATTCTGGAAACAGGTCTGAATATTCATCCTTGTATTCCGCAAGCCTAGTCTGTCATGGTCGCCATTTGCAACATCCAGACCGCCAATTTGCAATCTTTTATCAGGAAACAACTGAATAAACAACTGATTAATATTTATTTTTGAGAAAATATTTGATGCATGAAATAGAAAGCTCACTTAGAAAGGAAAAAGCTGAAATTGTCACAAATTTCTTCGCCAAAAAATTCACTTCAAGTTTCAAGCCCAAAAGGAAAGAAGTACACACTGTTTTTAAATACTGAACTGATTTCTCACATTGAAATGAGGTTGCTTGCATGTGTGACCAGAGGTTCGTCTTGGGAACTTTATCAAACTGTTTGCACGGTTATTACAGACCTCCTATAAATTTGCTAATAATATGAAAACTGCTTGATGAGTTTGTTGTAGTTAATTTTTTATCTCAGGTAATTTTTCTGTTTCTTTTGTTTTTGGGTATGTTAATGTATGCTAGTGAAGTTTAAACAAAAGAAAAAGAAAAATTACCTGAGATAAAAAATTAACTACAACAAGTTTTTTTAATGTGTCTCTCTCAAGAGTCATTGTCTTATGTGGCCTCCAAGTTTTGGAGCTTTTAAATCTTGGAGGGATATATTAATTTTTAGGATACCGGTATGTCAAGTTTTTATCAGTTTCTACGAATGATTATATCATTATAATCATTCATGGGTATGGAGTAATGAACTACCGGTAATTACCTACTGTCTGAAAAGCTAGGGTGGATAGGATTGTAATAGGAGAGAAAGGCTGATAATCCCCTCTAGGGAATATGACAGTAATACTCCTGGTCAGGGCACAAAGAGTTGAGGTCTTGGTGTTCTTGTTCTGGGGGGGGGGGGGGGGGGGCAGCCAGTATTTTTGGAAGATCTTCAAGAGCCTATCTGTGCTCAGTAGGTCAAAGGCCTTAGTGAGGTTTATGAATAAGATGTAAAGTGGCTGTTTCTATTCCATGTAGTTTTCCGGTGGTTTTTGGAGGGAAAATATCATGTTAATGATAAATATTCAGTTGCTGGTTTTCTGGTATGAAAACCACTCTGTCAGCACCGGAAGACACTTGAGTACAGCTCAGGCAAAGAGTTTAATTCCAGGATACAGAGAGTAACTTAAACCCCAATCTCCACATACAGCAAATTCTCCAAACCGATGTCTATATATTCCCTCAAAGAATTAGCTGAGAGAATTTGATAAAATATCAACAAGGCATTTTCACTTTGGTGATCATTTTGTTAATTCTCATAACCTGGTCTCTTGACAGTCTATATGGATACAGGGACGGTGGAGTGTATTTTGTATTGGGGTGGGGGAGGGGGTTAAGAAGCAAGCGCCGGAGATGCTAACTTGTAGGGGTTCTGGGGTAATTCTCTGCCAGAAAATTTTGAAACCTTGAAGCTCGAAAATGCTACTTTCAGCATTCTCAACGAGATATCAAAAAAATAAATGTGGATGAACCGTAAAATGACAGATGTTTTACTTCTTATTTGTTACTTGATACAAATAACTTAATACATATATCCCAGCCTTACATATATTCCGGCCTTAGTGTGTACACTAAATTTTTTTATTACAAATGCTCGACTTGTGTTACATTAAGATGCTAATCTCCACAGCATGTGATAAATTTCAACTATAAAACAAATTGCAAACTTTTGACAAAGCTAATGCAAAATCGCCTGAGAGAAAGGGTGATACGATTTTCCTAACTCTCCCGTAGTCGTCTCTCATTTTTATTCACAAGCTGAATCATGAGAACACTAAGGCAAAAGAATAAGTTGATAGGCTGAAGTCAATTTCCTTGAACAATGCATGTACAGTAACAACAAGGGAAAACAACAAGGTCAATGGCTGAAGTCAGTAGTAGTAAATTTGCCGAAAATCCTTTCACGATTTTCATTCAGGGACACAAAACAATTTGCCACAGAAACTAAACAAAGCTTTATATCCAATGTATGTTTACATGTGTTCAAAATTGTGAGATGGTGGAAACGTGCTTGCAACATTCTTGATCGAAGCCCCATCTTGATTCATCTGGCTGTCGAGGAGGACTTTTCCCCTGTTGCACTTGTTGCAGGATTGATGTGAACCAACTTGCAAACAACAATGATGTTGTCGATCAACTGTCGCTCCATTGTCTTTAGATCTTGGGCTTTACTCAAAATGTCCTGAAAGCAGCATAAAGGGACTCTAAAGTGAGCACTTGAAATGTACTTAATTGAGCAACAAGGGTGGTGACATCCATGTCGCTGCTGAACTTTGATGACAAATTGTCTACCTCTTTGGAAGTATCTACTCCATTGGCTGTTTTTATTTATTTTTTGCTTGAGATTTGGGAGAGCTAAAGCCCCCCCCCCTCCCCCCCCCCCCCCGCCTCTGTTGTCCTTGGGATATTGTTAAAAGAAAATTGATGTTGGTCAGTACTGGGACTTGAAGGGTCAAGAGATTTTGATAAAAAGCAGCTGAATGGATAGTTCTGTGAGTCATTTACAGCTGTACATTGTATCCCTGTCAAATGTTTGCTCCAGTGATTAGAGTCTCTGTGCAGCTATGGTAAAGCCCATTATACTACTACAAGAGAAATTTCTGCAATTTGATTGGCTTAGAGCACTGGTATTTCAGCAGAATTTCAAATACCTGCATGTGAAAATTACAAACCTTTTCTGGGTAGTAGTATAAACAAATAATAGCATGATTTGTACGTGATATTTGGTGTAAATACCACCAGTGATATTCCAAAATTGTCTCAAATTTCACTCGCCTAACGGCTCGTGAAATTATGTATAACAATTTTGAAATATCACTCGTGGTATTTATGCCAAATATCACTACAAATCATGCTATTACCTATACGAATAATTGGAACTCTCTGCAGTAACTTCATCCTACTGGGCTTTTTGGGATACTCCTGTTACAAAAATGGATAGTTTATTTTATTTATTTATTTAGCTTCGCCTAACTAGAATACAATCTTTATACATGAATACATAAAAACTATTAGGCAGGGAGACCACTACAGCCTAACCAATTACAGTGGATCCCTCATTCATTAAAAAACAAAAAACAAAACAAAACAATCGTTGAAAAAAAAAAGAATAACTAAAGCTACTGATATATAAACAAGAAAATCCAAAGAAAACAAAACAGAAGTTCAAATTGCTAGAAGCAGCACGTCGGCGCGCACAGGAGAGTCCTCGCTATGTTGCACCTGGGACAGATTGTTCTCCAGGTTCTGATGTCGTCAACGTCATACAGGTCCAGCGCTTTATCATAATATTGAAGTAGTGAACGCTTAAATGAGGCTAGAGAGATGTGACTTGTGCGTAACTCAGTGGCCAGAACATTGCATGTGCGGCACGCGCGTATGAAAAATGAGCATTGATAAGTAGCAGTATAGGCATTATACTGATATTTGTTTACTTATTTTTACTTCTGGTAGGAAGTGCATTTCTGTGTTCTGTTCTGGTCGCACCTGTCAAGAATGAACAAGGAACCACAGTTATGTACATTATCAATCATGAAGATGTGACGTGGTCCCCTAACAAGGATGAAGTTGCTCTACAAAGTATGGCTTGTTTTTCTTTGTTTATTCCTTTGCTGTAGAAGTTTGTGTGTGTATAATAAGTCTGTTGTTGTTTCGGATCAGGATATTGTCACATTCAAGAACACTCAGTGTAGAAAACTCAACAAGCCTTTTTGTTCAGCAAGCAAGTCGCACAAAGCATACTAGTACACATGCGCACATGTAAGAAACCGCATACAGGTTATGACAGAGTATCTCTAACTAACCCTCATTTTTGGATGAACTGTCAGATATATACATGATTTGCCTTACAGTTATGTTTATTTGTTACGATAATGCTTCAGATTACATGTTACATTCTTACAAGAAGAGAATGGTGTCATCAAACTTTACTACTACTACTTCTAAAATGCGAAAAGAATATTTTATCAAATTGAATGTCAGAATAGTGGCTTATGGTAGTTTTCAGTTTAATTACCATGCTATTGCTGTTGAAAAGTCTCTGGCTCAATGGCAAGCAGGAATGAAGAGGAACCCATCTTGAAAAGCCAGAGAGGCTTTCTCAAGTTATTTAGGATAGAAAAAACCCTTAAGAGGCGGCTGAAATTTCAGACCATGAAACAAATTTGTCTAAAGCAGTTAGTTCTTACGTGTACCTTAAGTGAAGTGGCATGACGCTTGTTTACCTTTCAGGGCCAGTAAAGTCTAGTAGGCCACCAAAATCCGTTTTTAAAGTTGTTTTTACCGTTTTTTTTAGGTAACTGTTTTTCTAATCTGACCTGTATGTTGTGTTTACGTACACTGCTAACAGGAGACAAGGTTTAGATAATCATATTAGGGTAGTATAGGTCAAATTTTAAGCATGGCTTGTTGAGAACGGTTTTGTTGAACACTGGTTAAACTCTTTTCTAATAACCAGGCCCCGGTTGTTCAAATGTTGGATAGCACTATCCAGCGGATAAATCACTATCCAGCGGATAAATCACTATCCAGCGGATAAATCACTATCCGGCGGATTAGAGCGGTTTTCACTTGACTGTCGTAAAACCAAAACCAAAGTAAATACACTAGCCAACCAAAGGGCGTAGTAAAACCAAAACCAAACCAATTCCTCAATTACTTTCGACAGTCAAGTGAAAACTGCTCTAATATTAGCAAAACCAATTGCATGTCCACTGGATAGTGATTTATCCGTTGGATGGATAGCACTATCCAACATTTGAACAATAACCGGAAAACTGCCACCACAGAACAAAATCTGTTATTTTTGTTTGCTTGCCATGTTGGATGACTTCGTTTGTTTTTCAAAAGAAATATTTCCTAATTGTGAAGAAAACCTTTATTTTGTGTGAAAACACTTATGATATTACTCACTTGAACTGTTACAATTTGTATGTTGATGAGCACAAACAGATAGTGGAATACTTGGTCGCAAGGGGTGAATTGGCCATTTAAAGATGAGTGAACGGCTGGAAGCAAGCGCTACAGCGCTAAAAACTAGTCTGTAGATTATGTCAACATTCTAAACTCTCTGTAAGGTGTCCAAGGTATCTCATAAACTCAGTGGGTAAACTCCAAAACCTTTAACAATTTCGCAGCCTTTATTCAAAAATTTGTAGTCCTTCAACGGGGTTACCATCACGCAAGACACCGAAATAAAATGAAATAAAATTAAAAGTAATGACGTTAAAAAAGTTTCTACAAAAGACAAAATGGATAAAAAAAAATTCCACAGCATCAATCATTATGCAATATTACAATTCATCATTGACTAAAATACTAAAATAAGACTTTTTTGAAACGATCTTCGGTCTCGTCGCACCAAACCTTCTTTTGCTCTCATCAAACAGCAAGTTGGTGGCGAGATGGTTTGGGGAGCGGCGAGGTGGCCGGTACCGATTTTACCCTGTAAACAGCTGTTAGTGACAATTGAATTGTATTTAATAGGTATTATTCTTCGTATTCGCATAAATGAAATCAAGTAAAGTGACCAATCCCAGTCCGCATCGATTGAAAATGTGATTGGATATAAAAACACAGCTGCACTGTTACTTCAAACCAAACATTTCTTTATGATTTGCATAAACCTTGAGATTGTTGCACCCTCGCAAAAACAGTTTACATTTTGCTCTAAAGATTCTTCTTAAACTGAACCAAGTATTAATTCGTACCCGTGGTTGAGGAAAGAATTCTTGGGCAAACACGCTATTTGTGAGTTAAGAAGGTGAGAATAATGATAGATTTGATTTCATTATATTCTTTTTCTCGAATGGTTAATGTTGGGCAAAAAAGATTTCAATTTTGTTAATCACTGTAAATGATATATTGAATTTTTGGATTAAGAGAGCAGCTAGGCCCAAGAAATACTTAATTCTTTGCTGTTTTTGGTTTATTTAATGACGGCGCAATCTTCTTACTGAAATACATTTGTGTAACAGTTCAGTCGATAGACGATCATCAGTTTTGTTTCGGTTCCAACTTCAAGATATTATTCGTAAATTATTCATCTAGTCAGGTTTAAGACACAACATTATCTATATCTTTTTGATAATATATTTCTTTGTAGCTTTAAATTGTTGTATTTAAGGTGGAAATTCATTTTAAAGAAACGCTACAACATTTGACCGAAAATACATGGCTGTCAACGACCCTACACTGACGAAAGTAAATCCTTATCTGATTAAAGGTAGAAATCGCCGGTGAAGTACGTTGGTTTTTAGTTTTGTTTGGTTTTAATTTTCCAGGAATAAATTCAATCCTTGTCTTATCAATTTAGTTCGAAAGCAAGTCTACCTTGTGTTTCAAACACTGGTTAAAGGAAAAAGGTTTTTAAAGAGGGCGGTATATGTTTATGCATCTGAACTGTATTTTTTGTGCGGTGTTTGTGACGTGAACCTCAAAAGTGAATAACAGGAAGCAGCCTGTTAAATTTCAAAAGCTTCTGATCTTTTTTGTGATATAGAATAGGTTTTACGACATTTTCTAATGTTTTCTTCAATATGTGCTTTTCAGCTAAGAACTCGTTGTTGTTGTATTTGGTGTTGTTCTCGTGACTTGTAATTCAAGAGTGTTCGTGTAACTACGTAAAACCTCTTTCTGCTATTGGGGTGCTAAAAGGAAGCACTTCTTTATTTGCGCCGTGTCGTAACTTTTATTCAGTAGAATGTAACCAGTTTAGTAAAACTCACAACTCAATTTCCACCCGATTTCTGCTGTCACACCCTACACACTTTAAAGTACCATTTTCTCTTTCTGATCAGCCGTGACTCGAGCTGATTAGTTTTGCCTTCTCGTGCTACAAGGTGGCTGGAACGTTTGTGGAAATTTTTGAATTGTCTGTAACTGAAATGCAGTTTTTTTGTTTTGTACCACACGGTTTCTCATTTAAAACTTTTTTAGGAAGAGTTTTTCAAGGAAATGATCGTCATATTTCGAACTTGACGCTTTAGGCGTAATTTTCCCCCAAGTATCGTAAAATAAAGTAAAACGCGCTAATAAAGTTGGTTACCACCGGTGTTGCGTATGATTACCTAATATATTATATTTATTAGGATTTTGTCGAAGCAAACTGCTGTATGAAAAGTTGTGATGTAATCATATCGTTTTTAAAACCACAACTTCAATAACTTAGTAATCGGAAAGTAATGTGAAGCTGTATTAGTCGGTCGTTTCGATCAGGATTTTATGACTCGCTCTCCCAGTCCAACATCGGTACCTTAACAAGTATATGAATAGAAATGGAAGATACCCCTCGGCAGGAACGTAATAGCTGATCTCCGGTCGGAGATATTTATTTAAAAATTAAGGAGAGAGACCAAATATTGTCGTATTTATTCGGTTGAACGTCCTGGGCGCTTATTAAAGTTTTGGACCTTAAGAAAGAGCGCCGTTTTCGAGGTGAGCGCTTATTCAAGGCTGGTTGCTTATTAAATATTCACCATTTTCTGCAAGTTTTAAGTTTATTTTGCTACAATATAATGAATAATAACGAAACGCGATAATGTACCAAAGCAGAATTTAAACGTTTCACTTAAAGTAAACTCGGCCATGTTTTGAGGTCAGTAAGGTCATATTTTTTCTAAGGGGAGGGGGCGCTTATTCGAGGTTGGGCGCTTAATGGAATAAATACGGTATCCATGGTGAGATCAGTGTCGCCATTTTTTTACCATCGATTACAAAAACCGTGCAGTAAAGTCAAAAATGAAAGTGTGGTCTTTTTACGAAATATTAATGTAACATGTGGCCACAAAGGGAACGCATTTAGCGTGAGTTAATGTGAAAAGTTAAGGCTAAATTCTTTGTTCTGCAAGTTTGAAAAATTATTATAAAAGGAAAATAGATGCGGTTCGTTACTCCTTAACTTTTTCTCATTTTTAAATTTCCGGACTCTGTAAAGACGAACAGGTAGCCTGCGAGCAAGCTTTTGGGGCATTTGGGGGATATCGTGAAAAGTAGACGCGCGAGAGGCACGCGAGAGGAGATTCGAAAGTGGGGGACGGGGTAGAGACCTTTCCTCCCCCCCGTCGCGGCTTCGCGCTCGCTCGGGCGTTCTCGCGCGGCTCGCGGAACAGATGAAGATGTCAAATATATTGGAGAAGGAATTGCCTTATTTTTCCTCCCCCCTGGTGTGGTGTGTGTGTTTACGTGAGGGGTGGGGGTGGTCTTGATAGTGTGGAAGACCACTGTATTCAGCTCATAAGCAAAGCAGCTTTCTTCACAGAGAGGTGTAGAGGATACAAACAAAGGAAATGAATAACATCACTTTGGAAACTTTCTAGCTGAAATCAGGAACGACATTTCTAGGTCGATATTCGAGCAACGCGGAGGTTTTTTTGTTAGCAGTACGTTCTTCCTTAGTTATTTTAAGAGCCTGAGCTTTGGTCCGGCACCTGGAATGGAAGCCGCGCGTGGCGTTCCGCTTTTCAATCCGTCCCCCTCTGTTCCACTGAACTAATACCTGCCGCTATAAAATCTCGATGAATGTAACTTGTCTTTTGCGATAAAATGCCTGCCAGGTCTTAACAAAGCTGGAAATGCTCATATTAATTTTTAAAGCGAGTTAACTAATGACAAAGGTTACTTTATTTAACTTTCATTTTGCAAAATGCCCTTTCGCTGGCATTTATCTGCTAACGATCACCAGCTGACCAAATCATCTGAGGTCTCTTGGTATGAAATCGTAAGCAAAGAGGATATTCTTGAATTGGAGGGCATCTTTATACTAAACTATCGCCTGCATAGGAAAAAAATTCGGACACATACTTTTCAGCAGAACGTACGTTTCTGACGTACAATTGAAGCCATGTTTGTTTTTTCCTTTTGAAAAGCTTATAAATTTCCATCACGCGCTCAAACTACTCTGTTGGCAGGTGAAACCTTCAATTTCCGTTAATTCTGCCCCGAGCTTATTCTGGTATTTGTCATCGTTAATATTCTTCTCGGCTTCTGCCACGTGTTATTTTTCGTAAGTGAAATGATTAACTCGGCAGGAAAAAAATTTGCATTACCTCTTTGAAAAGTGCACTTAAGTGTGTTTTATGGCGACTGAAAAATGACTAGGGATTTTACTGTATTTTTCACTCAAAACTAATTTCTTGGTAGGTACATCTTATTTTGTTTTTTTGTTTAAATTCAAGCTCGAGGAATATTGGCGCTTGTAGATAGGAGATGACGCCTATACTTTTCTAATTTTCAGAATTTGTATTTCTCCATTGCAAACACGAAAGTCAATGTTGTGTCGCAAAAAGTTGTTAATATTTTATAGTAGTAAAGAACATTAATTGTTGTATGATGTTGTCGGATGTATATTGCGGCGTATCGACTGCTTTCCGCTTTCTTTGTCGCTTGAAGTGACGAAACTTAATTGTTTGTCGATGGACGTTTCTACCGTACTTTGACTTCTTCTTTGACCCGTATATAACTGAACAAACTGACACACGTAAAAAAGAAACAATTGTTCCTTACAGTAATGGAGAGGAAAAAATACTTGCGATGCGTTGGACTGTGTTTATGTACATTCAATTTTTTCAAATAATTTCTGCATTTGCCACTTTAACAAAACTCCCTCTTCTCACCGAGCTTTTCCCGTAAACGCTCTGTCTCTGTATGTATACATAACATGAATATCGATACCTTTCGTTCCCTTTCCCGAATGAATAAATCCATGGATGGTGGTCATATTGGGTAAACAAGGAAATGCAACAACAACAACAACAACATCCTTTATTATTACATCCAAATAGAGAATTTTACTTGTTTTGATAGCTGATGAAAAGAAAAGAGGGAATTGTTACATAAAATTATGCATTATGATAACAAAGATGTCTAGGAGCTTAATGAACATACGTTTCGTGCTAGCTTCTACCTGTAAAATTATATTTTTTTACACAGTGCCGTGACAGGTAAAATAGTAGCAAAACACACAACAACAAAGACAAAAGAAGTCAGTAAAAAGCACATACACTCTTTTTTTTCTATAAGAATATATTTTATAAGAATATCGAGGCTGAAATTTGCGAAATCTTAAGAATACTTTAAGAATAAACTCCAGGCTGAGATTTTGAAAAGGATATAATTTCGTGTGGTGAAAATCTGTAAATACAATACAAATATACGTTTTCAATTTATTCCTTTCTTTAAACGGCAAAACTAGCTAACCATATTTAACAAAACTATAATTGATACCTTAATATATTCTTAAACGGAAATGTCATAAGCTATTATTAAGAATAATACAAGAATATTTACAGCCTGAAATCGGCGGAAAAATAAGAATATTCAGCCTGGCCCGGGAAAACAATATTCTTATAAAAAAAAAGAGTGTACATTATACACTACATGGAGATTGAAAAGAATGAATATGGTCATTTTACAAATTGTCTAATCAGTAGATGTTGTTTTAGTAAGAGTGGGAAGGAGTAATTTGGGAGGTCTTCCAAAGGAAGGGAGAAAATCTTTCCAGAGGTCAACAGCTATGGTTTGGATTGATTGTTTTCCAATATTCGTTCTTGTACGTCGTTTTTTTCCCTCTTACTCTAATGAAGCCTCCGTATTTGAAAAATTGTCAAGGTAAGTGTTGTGATGGTTGTGAAGTAAGCCAGCTTTAACCCTACTACCAGTATACTGGCTTAAAGTTTGAGCAAGGCTTTATTGTTGTTTTTAACTAACTCGTATCATATTTGCAGGTCTCCTGTGACGTCTCGCAAATACGTCATTTTTGCTTTTACACTGCCCGCAGTCCCTCAGGATTGTCGCGCAGGCAAGCATTTAACGTACGCATTTGCCTCGCTCGCTCGCTCGCACGTTTCATGCCTGCTCGAGCGACAATCCTGAGGCGGCTGGTAGCAGTCTATTTTGCTAAACAGGGGTGGTTTCTTTCCATTTCTTTTTAGAATCATGTTTCCAGTTTCCTTTACAAGTGAATAGAATTCCAGCGGTTATCAACCGGAAACGGCGAAAAGCAGAGCTCAGCGCAGGCGCAACAGATGAGGACAGTGAAAGCGCCAGAATCAGCCGGGATCCTGAAACTCTTTTCACCGGCACATCGAGCAGAAACAGTGAGATAGAATCACCTTCCGGTGTTCCGGTCATGAGTGTTCTTCCTCCCACCCCTGGGTCTAGCCCACCGCCATTGTCCCCAACCCCAGGGAATTGCACTTCCCCTGCCACCACCCCTGACAAGTCATTGACTCGAAAAACGTCACAGGTGAAGCCTTCTTCTATGATTGACGTGTCCAAGATTCCAATAGATGCTATTGAAGAGTCAGAATCGCTTCTGAAACCGAGAACTTCCAACTCCTCGAGAACTTCTATGCCCGGAAATATGCTTTATATCTCAGAGTTAAGAGGCCGCTTAACTTCGGCCGTATCAGACTCCTCGCTGTGGAATTCTCGGAATAAGCCGTGGCTGGGTTCAACAAGCCCGAACTTCAGGGGATCAACATTTCTTGGATCACCTGGAATGAACATGCAACAATTTGCTCAGCCAAGAAAATCGGAGAAAGTCGCTCAGGTATCAGTTTTCATTGTGTTGTGCTTTCGTTTGTTGTTGTTTGCCTTTTGTACTTGATGAATTTTGAATGCTGTTTTTTGTTATTTTTAACGACTTCATCCTTAGTCTCATAAAGTCACTTTATTCATTATAATGCTTTTTGGTGTGGACCCTACCCCCCACAGACCCTCCAGTAGCTCATTGGCTAGAGCATCTGAACAAGAACTCGTAGGGTCGTGAGTTCGATTCTCACGTGGTGCTAAGAGTTTTGTCTGAGCTTTCTGGTGTTAGATTTCTCCTTCTTCCACAAGGCTCGCACAGTATTGAAAAGTTCTTGAATTTTAGGAGAAGTCATTGAAAAGTCGTTGAATTCCATTTTCCCTTAAAAAGTTTTAAAATTTTTTGTGGAAGTCCTTGAAAAGTCCTTGAATTTTCTTCAACTTTGAATGTGGTGGCCAGGAAAGTGTCTTTTGATGCTTTTTGGTTGTCCAAGACAGAATATAAATCACTGCTCAGAGAATTTAAAGGTTATTTACATAAAGCGCTCTATGTTTTATGCAATAGTTAACTCAAGTCAAGTCAAGTTAACTTCCCTTAGGCAGGGTAGCCCTATCAGCCATTGCCTGGTATCAAAAGGCGCCCTGCGTAAATTATGACTATATGTTAAGAATTTAAAAAGAAAAAGTAGTTTAAAATTATGTACAGGGATTTTTAAAAGTGCCTTAAAGGGAAATAACATATCATCATAATTTGTTTAAGGTCAAGAAAAATAAGAGAGCTATCGAAGTTGCCTGAGAATTATATTAATAAGAAACAACTAATCGCTAAAATGAAATCTAAGAAAGTTCTTAAAAAGGGAAAGGGACGTAGCTTCTTTTCTTGATGTGGGTAAATTATTTAAAAAAACGGCACCTGAAAATCTAAAAGTATAGATGTCTTTAAAAAAAATAAATGTCTTTGATAAATTCAAAAGATAAAAATACATATCTCAAGTTACAAGTTAAACAAATAAAAAAAAGGTAAGAGCTCTTCGAACAATTATACATCTATTTACATCAAGGAATTGATATCAGAGCCAAAGATAAGTCTATTCATATAGGATGATTTGAAGCACTCTGTTGCCACTATAGGATGATAAAAGCATGGTTTTCTTAGCGCGTGATTGGTGAAATTCCTTTCTGGTAAAATCTTCACAAGGGGCGAATTTGTTTTCAATGCCTTTGTAAAAATACGGTAATCTGATCTTTCAAGCAGCTCCCTTATATTCAATTTCCTCGATATATACCTGCATTTTACTTCATAGCACCTATCTAAAAATGCTGCAACGGTTGTTAAGATCAGAAGAGGAGGCTCCCAGCTTTAACTTAGAGTTCGCTAGATGAATGTCGTTGCTTTGTCTAGTCTAGTAAGTGTGAATAGTGCAATTTCTAAGACAAGTAAACTAGACAATGTAGAGAAATTGGTGAAGCAAACACAGTTTGCGCCTTAAAGTCTTGTAACAACAGGCTGGGAACGTGCATATTCCTTTACAATCCGTGAAATTATGTTCCTGGTAGGTGTTCCTTGAATATCGAATGTGGTCCTTGAAAAGTCCTTGAAAAATGGTTGCATTTTTTGTACCCTGTTCCAAATAGATTGGGTGTCGCAAACTACTAACGGTAACTCCTTTTAGACTGAGGTACCTAAATGTTGTGGTCCCTCTCATGTTTGTAGGTAATGTCCCTTGGTGCTGATGTCCTCCCAGAGTACAAGCTACAAGCCCCTAAAATCCATCCCTGGACAATCCTGCACTACTCGCCCTTCAAAGCATTCTGGGACTGGTTAATCTTGTTTCTTGTTATCTACACTGCAATTGTGACGCCATACGTTGCGTCATTCATTCTTACGCGTGATAAGCTACAAGAAGAGCTTAACAAAAACCCGGAGACACGCAGGGACACAGGACCTGTGAACGTTTATTCAGATCCCCTGGTGATAGTGGACTACATTGTGGATGTAATGTTTATTGTCGACATTTTTATCAACTTTCGAACAACATTTGTGGACAAAAATGACGAAGTTGTTAGTCACCCGTGCCGTATCGCCGTGCATTATTGTAAGACATGGTTTATCATAGACTTGGTAGCGGCCGTTCCTTTTGAGCTGCTGATTATGATTGGAAACACGGACGAGGTAGGTGCAAATATAAATTTTTTTAGATTTAAGAGTGAGGTTCGTGACACGCCAATCACTAATGACCATGGTGATACAAATAGTCCCACTCAGTAAATCAACACAATCTCTTGATGAACACCATTTATTTAGTGTGCGGCCTTCTGTGCGAGAGGTCCCGAGTTCCATTCCTAGTTGACCTTAAATCCCTGATTCGACTCCTTTTCTTTCCGTGTAGCTATAAGTAGTTTTAAATACTCGTAAATCTGAGCGCTGATGGGGAGGGGGGTGGGGGGGGGTGGGGTTGGGAGGAGGAGGAGGGGGTAAATGAGCGCACCATCAGCTTGGCTCAGGTTGGTTAGTCAGATGATGACTTTTTTGAGCTACCGACGTAAAGTAGGAACCTTGTTTCCTTTTTTTTTTTCGGAAGAGCTGCAAGTGTTGACGTGTCGATTTTGATTCATAATTTCTTGTGTTTTAATCGCTAATCCAGCTGGTCCACGCGATCAGCATTGAATTGTAACAGCTAATTCAATGCTGTAGTTTATTTTTATTGTTTTGTAACTTTCTTGATACGTTTATGGTAAGAATTCATTTAAAAGAGCATGGCAGCTTATGAAGATGGTAGCTATATGAAATCAGAAAAACAAACCAGCCGCAGCTCAGGGCTTTATTTCAGATAACTAAGTTGCTGTAATTCACAAAATTTTAAGAGCAGTTCCTCCCGTGATCTTGTACTTGGTAGTGATTGTTATGATTGTCTTTGGAACTCACTGGACAGTGAATTAAAACTAAGCAAAGATGTTTTAAGCTTCAAACGAAAGCTCAAAAGTAAGCTACGTTGCTCGGCATAGAACTTTATAAACGATGTTTCTTGTATTTTATGTATGATCGTATATAGTGATTAATTTTAGCTCTTAGATAGTTTTACCAATCAATTTTTTATCTATTTACTACACTCAATTTTGTTGATAATTTGTAATTATCTTTGAAAAGCCTTGTTTAAGGAAAGATAATAAAGAATGTATGTACAAGGCTTTTTGAGTTTGTCATTGAGCCAGGATGTTGCTCGATGTTGATGTGACACAGATATGCTAGTTGGCATAAATAGAGAGTTTTAGATTCGAGTTTACCGCGAACCTCTAACCGCTGGAGGTCACGTAACAAGTCTTTCGCATCACGTTTGAGGTTTACGACGTGCGTTTTCAACGTGGGGAGGTAGGTTTTCACGTATGTCATTTACCTGAAAGCTGTTAGTGTATAATTCTTGTTTTATCCCACGTAATGATACAAAACTCTTTTGGAGCAAGTCTTATCCATTAGCAGAGGCACAAATTCGGGCGAAATGCTAAATTTGATAAATCCTATTGGATCTTGAAAACAAGTGCCATTCATGGCTGCTTATTCAATATGGCGGCCGTAATCTAATCCACCGCCAATCTAAATCGAATTATGTTTGAACGTCGAAGCGCAAGCGGGTAAACGCAAACCGCGGTTAGAGATTCGCGGTAAACTCGGATCTAAAACTCTCTAATAAGAAATTTGCCGCGGACTGCAGCATCTATTTATCTCTTTAGCACTGGTTAACTTGAAAGCAAAACACTTCTGACAAGATTATCTTTATCGTTCACAGACCACAACCCTGATAGGTCTTCTGAAGACAGCGCGGCTATTAAGACTTGTTCGAGTAGCGCGCAAACTGGATCATTACTCTGAGTATGGTACAGCAGTTTTATTACTCCTCATGTGCTCATTTGCTCTGCTCGCGCATTGGCTGGCATGTATTTGGTACTTCATCGGTAGCATTGAACATAAAGACACTGACCTGAAAACCATAGGCTGGTTGGATTCATTGGGTAAACAGATTAATCAGCCATACAACAAGAGTGATTTAAAAAGTGGTCCTGATCTTAAGTCCAAGTATGTCACAGCTTTGTACTTCACTCTTAGTAGTTTGACAAGTGTTGGGTTTGGTAACGTGTCTCCTAACACCAACGCGGAGAAGATCTTTTCCATTTGTGTCATGCTGATCGGATGTAAGTATTAAACAGCTTTTATTAGTCATACTCAATAAGTTGTTCTTCCCCCGTTTAAGGTGTATCTAGCGACGTCGCAGCATGATTTGGTCCTAAATATTGAGCGTGATTACTTTTAATGAGTATTTTACGGTCATGACTCTTGTCAATGCGAGAGGAGACGTCTTCGAAGGTCCTAGGCCCGACTGCATAAGGCACTGATGGTTCAGGAGAACTTTCTTGCACGGCATCCCAGCTTACTGGATGTAGGCATACTAACGCGTGCAGGGAACATAAAAAGAGCACTTGTAAATCCTCTCCTCTCATCAAAATACCGTAAAATTCCGAAAATAAGCCCCTCCATGTATAAGCCCCTCCAAATATAAGCCCCCCAAACCGGTAACGCAAAAAACCCTCCGTTAAATCGCCCCTCCAAATATAAGCCCCCGGGCGGCTTGTACTTGGAAAATTGCGATCAAATACAATGAATAACAAAGCAAAAACGGTAAATTTACTAGCCCAATCGATTTTGAAACACAAATTTCCCTCCGTAGATAAGCCCTTCCGAATATGAGCCCCTCCATAAATAAGCCCCTCAAAAACGGCCTTTGAAAAATATAAGCCCCGGGGCTTATTTTCGGAATTTTACGGTATGTTATTGGCGGCGCGAAAAGCTTTAGAAACTCTGAAAACTGTTGTTTGGTGCTGGGGTGTCTTTTGGGATCGTTAAGGTAATCAATCTGAAATATGACCTACCGTTCATAACAAACGTCCGTTACGCAAGCAATCCCAGAAATCCTCATGCGAATGTCAGCTTCTCTTAAGTATCGACGTGCGGGAACCAAAGTGCCACGCTACGACCAGACCTATTCATCAGCCTTCTCTCCGTTCTCTATTTTCAGCACTTTTTTACGCTGCTATATTTGGTAATGTAGCTGCCATCATAGCGAGGCTGTACTCTACTACGTCTCGCTATCACGCGCAAATGCAGAAGGTTCGAGAATTCATCCGTTTTTACCAGATTCCCAGTCCCCTGCGACATCGAGTCGAGGACTACGCCCACCACGTGTGGTCTTACACTAATGGGATAGACATGGAGCAGGTTCGTACTTAGATTATAGTGGATCATTTTCCTTTTTCGCCCCCTTTTTTGTTTGTGAGATTAGCAGTTTTTTGTGGGTGCACAGGCTTGGAATGATAGCTTGATAAAGAGGCTCCAGGTAGTTATAACTCTAGCCTGCGAAAACAGCCGTTTCTCTTCGCTCCTCGCCGCTTGGGACGTTTCGCCAGGAGAGACGTCTGCGCCTTAGCGACAGAAATTCCGTATTGATGACGTAAATCAATATTCACATAATGAATCCGGTAGTCATGGGGTTCCAAATGCAAATTTGTTCGATTTTATGCTTTTCCTGGTCCATGTTGGTAAAGTTTTGTGTTCAGCCGCGAACGAGCTCCAGCAACTGATTCAAATGCTTCTTCTAGAGAAGAATATATTCCACGAATATTGATTGTTTTGTTATAGATTCTTCGCTTTTACATTTGACCTTTGTGGCCTTTTGTGTATCATTCGTAAACAATAGCTAAAACAATATAACTAATACGTCGACCAATCAGAGCTCTTGACCAGGTTGCGGACAGATTTTAAGTCATCAGTATGGAATTTCTGTGGCTGAGGCGCAGACGTCTCTCCTGGCGAAATGTCCCAAGCAGCGAGGAAAGAGGAGAAACGGCTGTTTTCGCAGACTATTTTTACTAGTGTTGGTGACTTGGTTGCCTGCGACTAGAGGAGCCGCAATCCTAATCTCCAGGCCCCAGTTCCTGAAAGGCCGATTAGCGCTAATCCCGGATGAAAAATTTTGTTCTATTTTTGTATTTTCCTTCCTATGCATTTCCTAGAGTAAAATTCTATGTTATTATCACTGAATGTCGGAGTAAAGACACAAAATATTTTGTAAGTTCGAGTAACATGTTCGTAGACAAGAAAACCTTGCTTAAAATTTGGCTTAATCCTGGATTAAACTTAACCATCTTTCGAGGAACCGGGCCCAGCTCAGGTTGCTATGTATGCGCGGCACGTATGTAGCCAGTATTCGTTTGGACGTCCACTAAGAATTAATGAAATGCCCAGAAAGCAGTCTTGTCACGCGTGTTTGTACCTTCTATCACTCATCTTGTGATCACACCAGTTTTGACCTTCTATCACGTGACGCGTACGCAAGCAGCATCGTTGGAGCAACAGCGTTTCGACTTCGATCAGAAGCCGGAAACACCGTGCATGATCGATCTCGCCCACACTTCTTAATTTTTGGTTATTACGAGAAGTTAGCTTAAGTGAGCGCCAACAAGTTGACTCTTAATTTACCTTAAATGATCGATTAAACGCCGCTACTCGAATAAGCGCCGCATGTTTACCGAGAATAATTTTATGGCGGCGCACTGGAATAAGCGTTGTGGCGCTAATTCAGGTATTTACAAACCAACGCCCCATCTTTGTTACGGCGTCTAATGATTCAGTTTTTAATAAAAAGAGATATCAAAACCATATCGGTTAAGAAATAAGACCTCGACCAACTCGTGAGTTGTAAAGTTTTAATTTAGGGAAACTTCTTGAAACCGGGGTCATATAACAGTTCGAGCTGTACATAATTTATATTTAATTGTGCATACCTAGTACGCGCCTCACTTAATTCTCTCCATATTTACCCGTAGTTGAAATAAGCGCCGCGACGCGTAATCGATCATTTGCGGTAAGTAAAACTACTCTGGGGGTATAAGATCATCGGAGCATCGTTTTTGCTTAAAATTAAACCTATAATAAATACCTTCTATAGAAAGCAGGCCCTGGCGTCTTCAGTCGTGTTGGTTCGCTTGTCTTGTTAACAGGGAGGGCAGCCTTTTTTGGGCTTTTGTCATGTTGGTAGCGCTTCTGTCACTGTAACCACTGTTCATGTGATTGCAGGTTCTTAAACATTTTCCTGAGTGTCTTCAGGCGGACATTTGTCTTCATCTCAACTCCACCCTCCTACAGTCTTACCCAGCGTTCACCTCGGCACCCCATGGCTGCCTTCGTGCACTTGCTCTACGCATCAAAACCACGCACCTACCCCCTGGGGATTATATTATCTACCAGGGTGATGAAGTAAATCATTTGTATTTTGTCATCAGAGGAACCGTGGAAGCGCTAAGTGGTGAAGTAATAATGGCTATCTTGGGTAAGACAGGAAACATATCTATTGAATGTAAATTTACTTCAACTGAAACTGTCACTCTTGTTTGTTTGTTTGTTTCTTTTTTAATCAATTCTCGGGCGTGTAACTGTCTCGTTCACTTCACGTTGTTGTACTATTATTACATTATTGATTTGGTGTATTTTAAGACTATATACTTATTTGAGTGACCTTTTCAATCCCCTCTTCTTTCATTGACAGCAGTCACAGGAGTAAAATTACAAATCTAAGCAAGGACCTTTAAACGAAGGTTGTTGTTTTAATGTGTAACTAAGGTTTTATTCTTTCTCCATATGCTGACTGAGTTCTCAGTGTTTGAAAACAGAAGCTGGGCACTTGTCAGTGCCACTGAATTGTGGAAATCTTGTTTGCGTGTTAAAACGTCACACAAAACTGAGACACATTTGCGCCTGCTCAATTGATTTCTTACATACCCTTACCCAGGTCTCCATTTCGCTGTGAAGGGAAATTCACATGAGAAAGGAGAAAAAAATCACCGCGAGGCCGCTGAACCGCGTTGTTGTCCCTCACTCCTTTCCCTTAAATAATTAAATTCTTTTAAAATTTTTATTTCAAGGCAAGGGAGACTCGTTTGGCGAAAACTTTGCGATTGATCCCAGCAGACCCGTGGTCAACTCTCGTGCAAGCATCCGGGCATTAACGTACTGTGAGCTGCGCATGATTTCACGTGAGGATACGCTGCACATATTAAAACAGTACCCATTGTTCAGAGAGAACTTCATTAAGGATTTGGAGGTCACATATAACTTACGTGGAGATGACACGGAAAAGGTTAGTCTCGCCTAAGGTAAAAGGATTAACCCTCTTCAAACATTTGCCTTACAGGAAGGTCAAATTTATTTAATTAGGGTAGCCCTATCAGTCATCGGCAGGTATCAAAAGGGGCCATGCGTAAATTATGAATACAAGGTCAAAATATAATAATTAATTTTTAAAAAATAGAAATTATGTTCAAAAAATTATTTACAAGGACTTTAGAAAGTAAATGAAAGGAAAATTACACAGGATCTTCACAAGAATCACAATTTTTTTTACGATTGAGACGAATAAGGGAGCTAACGTAAATTACGTAAGTACACTAGTAAGAGAAAGTATTAAATGGCTAAAATGAAGTCTAAGAAGGTTCTTATGGAAAACGATGTAGCTTCTTTTGTAGATGTAAGTAAATTATTAAAAAGAACCGCACCTGAATATCCAAACGTGTTTTTTTCCGAGCGCTAACGTAAGGTTCGGGAGATGAATGTCATTCCCTTGTGAATGGTGAGATTCCTAATAATATAATCCGATAAATATGGATAAGAGAGGCTCTCTTGATAAAGAGGAACTTATTCATTTCAGTGGACATTTTAAAAACTGAAATGCATTTGTGGGCGCAGTGGAATCAGTGTCAGAACTCTGATTCTACCAGACAGCACTCAAAGACTTTTAAGTAGAATATTTAACGGACTCTATAATATTACAGGTACCTATTTTGATTTTTTTACAGGAATTTCTCTTTTCCAAAAATGAAAGACACAACTGTTTCTCGAAAGTTCAACCTGACATAGCGGAGAAGTCTTCATTGTCTTCAAACGATTCTTGCTCATCGAGACAAGCACCTGCAAATGTACGCAGTTCAAACGGCCCTGTAACTAAAGGACCTTTGAGAGCAGAAGCTGGGGGTGGATGGACAAGTAGACCAACAACTTTAAATATACCTAATCACCTAGGTGTGGACAAGGAGGCTTCAAAATATGAAAATCTCTATAGAGAACGTCACTCTAAGTCTTGTATTACTGAACGAGATAAACTTAAACATTCCAACCGCAGCAGAGACACTGAAGAATCCTTTGCTTCTAAAAATGTTGCCAACGCCTCAGCTTGTTCAAGTGGGGCACATGAACAAGAAAAGGAAAGATATGAACAGTCTGTGTGCAAAGACTGTTGTAAATCTTTTAGTGTCATGGAAGCTAAACTCGAGAACTTATCCACTTGTTTAGAAAAACTTGAAACCAAACTGTCTGCCGACATCGAGGCAATGTTTGCTCTTTTGAGGACTCGTAAAGATCAAGCAGACTTCCAAACACAAGTTTAAAGTAAGAGTTAAGACTGAATCAGAAAATTATGTTATTTATTTGCGGTCCAATAAGGTACTACTCGTTTTTGGTTGCTGTTGTTGTTCTGAGAGAGTTTAAGTTTCACGTATACGGCAAACGGCATGAACGTCAGATTCAAGTTGAGAATTTCTCAAAATAGAAAATGAGCAGATAAAAACAACTCAAAGCAATTCCGTTTAATATGGATAAAAAAAAATTGCGTGAAACTACTAATTTTGGTGTAGAAATAATGAACAGTAAACGACAAGTAAAGAGAAAACTTGGTCACGTGGTTCAAATTCGCGTTTGCCGTTTCACGTAAACGTGGTGCTTAACCTCTATTGCATGTTCCCACGAAAAAAAACTGCTGTTTTGCAGTCTAATTCACTGGACGAAGCACTGGTCGGGAATGAAACTTTTGCTTATTAACATGTTTTTGGACCTTATCCATTCAATTACAATGCAGTGAACCTAATTAATCTATAGCAGTATTCTTTAGCCAGCCCGTGCGGAATTAAATACCATACGTGAACAGCTCGTGACCTGACTTCTCGTCCAGAGCTTGCGCAACCACGATGACGACCTGTCTCGTACCCAGGCGCTTTCTAGCGGAGTTGGTTCAGCGCAAAGGTTCATGGGAAAAGCCCTTTTGATGGTTGACGGTTATTAAGTGGAATTTTAGTCCAAGAGTATTAACTTCTGTATAAATATATATTAACTGTTGTGTTTTGGAGGTTGTCTTGGCCTTTTGCTTTTGGAAATGATATAATTTCAGATACAACCAAGTTCTAAGGTCTTGAGTGTTTTTTTGAGAACATGGGAACTGATTTTCCGGTTTGGATATTGTTCAGGAGCAAGAGGTCCTTGAAGATCTGCTGAAATATTTAAAAAGGCAAGATTTGAAATGCCTTGAACCTTTTTGACGGTTAATATCAATCTGCATTTTTGACAGTTGACGTTAAAAAATTACCTTTTTTGACGGTTAAATTTTAAGCCGTTTGGCGGCTGACGGTTAACCCCATTAAGATCCTCGCATAGGAACGAAGCAGGACGACGATCGTCCGACCCGTTGCTTCGAAAGAACCAACAAAACTGCACGTGTTTTAGGGCGTGAAATTTCATAATTTGATCTTTTGTGGCCTTTTTTTCCTTTGTGCCATTACACTATCTGAACGCCTGGAATCAGGCTTTCGCTGAGGTCGTCTTCGCGGTTGCTAAGGTCGGTAGGGGATAGTTTTGCGCGCAGTGATAAAATTCCTATTTTGCTTTCAAAAAGCGATGTGTAGGAACCACTTCTTTAGAGTGTTTATAAAAATAGAGCTTTATATTCTCTTAGTTTCGAATAAATTGATTTTTTCAAGACAAATGTTGTAACTTTCCTGAAAACCCCTCGATGTTTAAGCTGCTTTTGTATCTGAGAGAGCGTATTAGCATCCACACCAACGTGAGCAGATAAGCACTGTGTTAAACGTCCACGCCGATGTCGTTTTGGCTCGTCACGCAATAAACTTGGATAGAAATTGCTGCGTGACGAACTGCGTTGAGGCTAACCAAAGTCTGGTCTGCGAGCAAGCTCTCTATTCGAAGGACTTGCAAAGGGTCAAGCCAGAGGTGCGCAAAATTTTCCGATGCCTTCTACCGCGCGCACAGGCAGCCACACCCCTGGATCCAGCGATGTATCACTTTCTCCTGCTTTTAACCAATCAAAGACTGTGTTGTATCGGATTGACGCAACTACTTTCATCACAGGCGGCCCAGACCTGGTATGTGTCAAATGAATATATTAATATTCACACGGACAAAATAGGATGAGTCGTCGAAACTCCCATGAACTAAAATAGTCCAAAAGTTAAAATATAACAAAACAAAGCTAAGATACCTTTAACTGAACGTATCCTTGTCTTTGCCGGTTAAAGTAGCATTTTGTTGAGTTTTGCAGGTAGTATTCTTCAGTGGATAGTACCTACAATTGCAAACCTCAACAAAATGCCACTTTAACCAGGTATCTTAGCTTTGTTATGTTATATTTTGACTTTTGGACTATTTTAGTTCATGGGAGTTTTGACGACTCATCCTATTTTCTTCATGTGAATATTAATATATTCATTTGACATATTCTACGTCTGGGCAGCCTGTGCTTTCATCGGCGTGCAATAGGACACGGAAAAGCATCAAAAGTGTCAAGTAAATATTTAAGTTTCCTCTATAATATCTTGAAGTAGTAGAACAGACTAGACAGTTCAATAGGAAGACTGGCTATGTTCAGACAGGGACAGTATCAGGAAAGCCCGCGTAGGATTTTTAATATCTAAAGGCAAAACAGTTCAAAAATGAATTATTTCATATACTTCACATCAAAGGTAAAACACTTGAACCGATGGGATGAACGGACCAGGAAATTCAATCTATTGACGTATATTTTTATGTAACCTCTCTATATAAGTTTTCGTCTATTGTATTCCTCCACCAATCACATTTTATTTGTTATTTTTTTATTTTTTTATATACTGTAACCGTTTATTCCATTCTCGCTTAGCTTTTCTAGCCGCTGATGAAGACTAGTTTTGTCTGGTCGAAATATTGGGCAAATAAATTTGTAAACCTTAGCTCTCCGATCAGCCTTGCGTTCAATTTCAAGTGTAATTTTATATTGCTGATCCTGATTAACGACAAGATCCGGGTGTTTGTCCAAGTGGTCCCCGGAAGGTGGTCCTTGCAAGAATTGTCAGTCAATTAGAACATAGCCCGCACACACACGTACGCTTTGGGTACCGTTTTCCAGAAATACTGGAGAAAACTATTTAAATTCAATTGTCTTATTTTATCTTTGGAAATTTAGATTTTAAATGCTGTTAAAGATAAAAAAAACCCAGCTTATCCGTTTCTGCTTTTCTCAGCAACGCGTATGGACACGTGGCTGTCACGCGTGTGTCACGCTAGCCATCTGCCACATGGAAAGACGAACATGCAAATGAGGCCACGTACATGCGACCTTGCGACCACGCATTCTTTTATTCCATCCAAATTTTTTTGTGCAAGACTCATCAGGTGAAATAAATGTCTGAGCTTTGTTCATTTCTGCAGTTTATCGTTGACTTCGTTCAAAAGTCATAATTTAGACTCACTTGACTCCTACCTGGTTGAGGAGTTACATCTTTTCAACATGTCAGCGAAGGCTATTTATGAAACTGACGGGAAATCTTTACTTGCAAAATGGTTTCAAAACTCTTGCTACACCAAGAACAAATTTGCAGTTGTTGTACATGACACAGATTGGGAGGTAATTCTCAAGGAAAATCCATGGCTTGAGACAGAGGTAAGCTTAAACTTACTACATTTAAATTTATGATTTAAATAAGTTGAATATCACAATGATCGACGTATAACAATTAAGCTTACTGTAAGCTTATTGTTTTTATGTAGTAATAGAAATTTGCCCACAGTAGGCGCACTCAGTATAGTAGCGCTTGATCAATAGTTAAGTACTTTTTTGTTTGTTTCACGAGGAAAATAAATAGAAAGTAATTTTGTAAGTTTAAATTACATTACTGTTGGTTTATTCTACATCGGTAGTCTCATCTATTACACAGCTTTCACATTCACATGCATATTTGTTTTCGACAATCATGTGTCTGAAACTAAATCAAGAGGAGGGTCAGGTCATTCACGGTGAAGTTTGTTTAACGAATAAAAGGCTGTACTTTTTTCGCGTTACTCGGCTTCGGATTAATATTGGTTACATTTATCTTGCACCCTAAGTTTGAAACAAAACAGCTTGTAATTTTTAAAGAGAATTTTGAGGACGTATACAATGACAATTTTGTAACTCACTTCTTTAAGGTAATTCCCTTGAAAAGGACGTACCATCCAGATTTTTTTCAAACTTGGCACTAATGTCAGCCATATATGGGACATAAAAGCTGACTGCAGTAAACAGATAGGGTCACAGTGCTTGTTTTCACACTGTGTGCCCCTAATTCTCTGAATTTGAGTGTTTTTTCCTAGCTATGCACCAAAATCTCAAAACTTGAACAACAGACAAAAATTCTTATCTTATTTTAGCAAAAACTAAGAATTTTTGAATGCAGTGTTAAGTGCACTAGATAATGCGCAGTGCAAAGAAAGGAATTTACCTTAAAGCCTGGTTCAGATGTCATATTTATATTCGCTGAATCAAATTCTAATTTATATATGGTGCTTCAAATTAACGTTGACCAGCTCAATTGTATCAGATACTGATTATTATTAGAGCCTTCAAAAGGGAAAATGCACATTTTGGACAAATTAGTACATTATAAAATTTATGCATTGGTTAGCCTCAACCCCCCATGAGTTGTTAAACAAATGCTGCCTTAGCTTGGTGGTTGGTCAAATTTGTAATGACTGAGGAATATGATAAATAAACAATAATTGGCCAAGCACGCATTCAAGCAAGCAGGGTTCTTGTGTGAGTGTTTGGAGAGTGCAGGTGTTCACAGTCAATATTCCTTTTGTTTCTTTGTTATAATAGTTTGGTCATTTCATGATCTGTTGTTAATGAGATGCAGGTGTATGGTGACATAATAGATTATTAAGCTTGTGGTGCAATTGAGTTATTTATTTCCAGGAACCTTTTTCCTTCTTCATGAAATGTGTTATTAAAGTAAAGTAAAACTTATTTCAACAGGGTGGCACATTCAGCTTGGGGACTGATCTCCATGAGGGTCATGCTCACATATATCGTATTTCCTGTCAAATTATTTCTACAAACTGACAATTGCTTTTCTGTGGCCATGAGACTAAATTACACTGTGGGCACTCCAACCAGGGGTCACTGGGAAGAAGATTTTCCAATCACAACATTTTCTGAAAGCAAGAGATTCTCAAGCAAACAGACCAATGTAATTCAAGTATTTAACTATCCAACTGTTGAAAACTTTAAAACTGCTTGAACGTACCTGACCTCTCAGGAAACAGCCCTTAAATTTATGAATGTTATTGGTCCATTTGCAAAAAAACTTGAGAATCTTTTGTTTTCAGAAAATGTTGTGATTGGACAATATTGTCTTCCAAGTGTCCTGATTTGGGTGTCTGCACTGTAATGTCTGAAAAGTTATTTTAAAACAATCTTGTTTAATTTTATAAATGCTCAGATTAATGTTCAAAACTGAAGCTGGGGGAGCAAGGGTGGCGCAGTGGTGAGAGCACAGGCCTCCCACCAATGTAGCCTACATGGGTTCCAATCTTGGGGTCGACACCATAGGTAGGCTGAGTTCGTTGTTAGTTGTCTCCCTTGCTCTGAGAGGTTTTTCTCCAGGTACTTCGGTTTTCCCCTCTCCTTAAAAAGCAACACTTCTAGAACCAAATTCCAATTCAATCTGGAACACATGGACCGTTTCAACAATCAGAGTGCTCATGAAGTCTTAAGTGCCCTGTGGGTGAACAATTACAATTTACAATTACAATTTTTTTACAGCCCAAAGAAGTGTCAATATAGTTGACTGTATCAGAACACCAAGATTTATGGTGCTGCATTAAACTTTGTTGTTTCCAACCTTAAACATACAATGGTTGGAAGAATTTTTTAATTAGAATTATTGTTAATCAGTGTTATGCATGTAATATCGTCTATTAGCTCTTTTAAATAGCCTTCAGACATCTTAACTTTTAGTTTAATCTGCTCCTAAAAAACACTACCAAATTATCCTTCAGAAACTTGTTGTGAAACCGGATCAACTAATAAAACGCCGTGGAAAGCTTGGTCTTATTAAAGTGAATGTTGATTTACAACAAGCAAAGCAATGGATCAAAGAGAGAATGGGAAAAGAAATACAGGCAAGTAAACTTCAAGGATGTGTCCTTCACATGTGATTCTTGATAAACCCAATAGAATATTGTCCAATAAATCACAGTTATGTGGTGTGATTAAGAGACAAGTTGCGTGAAAAGTTAACATTGTCACCAGACCCTACTGTAATCAACTTGATCAGTAACTGTGTGTACATGTACAGTGTAGTCTTATGGCATAGCAACTCATGTACATGTTTTTTCAATGGACAGATTGGAGCAGCTACTGGACTCTTAAAAAGATTCATTGTTGAACCATTTGTACCTCACCAGCAGGTTAGTGAATTCCATGTTTATTTCAGTAACTAATATTTTAGAACCTTTTTTATCCATTGTCATCTGTTATAATGGAGAGTGTGATGTCAGGTTACCATGGCAGCAAGATTAAGGGATCTCAACAATCTTTCTTGACAGAGACTACCATTTACATTGCCAAAGTAGGGGCTACTGAGTGCAATCATGCACAGGAAAGTCATGCATGTCAATTCTGTCATTTTTTTCCTGCCATATTTGCAGAATAATTGTTTGTTGAAATCGGGAAATTTTGCTACCAGGGCAATGTGATGTACATCTGTAACGATTTCTCCTCTCCGCTGAAATCCTTCCATACAGTAGACAAAAAGTTTGGGCTAAAATACATTGTCATTGACCCCCTGGCAACTTACTTTCACTTTCAGTATCAAGAAAGTCCAACTTAGTTTTTGGACAAATCGCATACATATGCTGGACACTGGAGTTTGCAGGTTCCTTTACTTATAGTAAAAACGTTTCTGAAAGCAAGGCCTTTTTGTAGTTACTAAACATTGTACAATTTATCCCAATTGCTGGACAAACCCTAAGGGATACAACTGTTCTAAGTGCTAATCATTTCATTCTTTACTTTAATTTAGAATGAAGAATTTTATGCGTGTATCTATGCCCAGCGAGACTGTGACACAATTTTATTTCATCATGAGGGTGGAGTTGACATTGGTGATGTTGATAAAAAGGTAGGATTTCTTAACATTAAGTGCTACAAAAAAGAAGTTTTTTCATTTTAAGGACTTTCTGTAATAATTTTTTATCATCTTTTTAGGCAGTTAAACTTGATGTTGGCCTTGAAGGTAATGTCACAAAAGAGCTGATTGAGAAGAAACTCATGCAGAATATTCCTGAAGGAAAGAAAAAGTGAGTGACTATAAACAACAACATTTTACATGGTGCATTATGATATTAATGTACCAGATGTGTTAGTTTTCATTACGTGTGTACTCTACGTAAAATGAATGGTGTTCATAACTCATCAAAAAGTTTTAGTCCAATTCAAGTTCTCTGCTCATAGTCTCTATTTCAGTATTTGCTGGCGACAAGAGGAACTTGCAGACTATTCTTGGTCAGCGGTACTTTTCAACCTGTTTAGCAAGGTTTTTCCAAAATTTGTCCATGTTGTCGGGATTCCCATGTTTACCAACTAATACAATGTATGCTTGGTATGTGGCTGCAAATTGGCCGCAAAGGCCCTGGTGTTGAGTGTAAGGTCCATGCTTAAATCAATAGTACATTAATACACGATTGCACCATCAGCATTTCTCGTGGTGCTGATGCTGCATTTCTTGCTGCTTGCTGAGAAGTTGGAAGTCGAGAATGAGCAGTAATGTTACGAAGGACATGCAACAATATTTGTGTGTTTTGGAAACATGTAGTCAGTGTAGTTCAGGTATACACACACTGCATCAAATGCAAGACTTTTCAATTTTGCCTTGCCTTTATGTGTTTTCAAGCATGTTAGGTTGCTTTTTCATGATTCACTGTTGCATCTCAATTACCTTTACGATTACTTATTAATTGAATTGCATTAGTGATTGTTATTACAATCGGTCGTTCCTCGTCGATTGCAAGGCTACCTGTACGTAATTAAGCAATTGCGAATAAAATAGTTGAATTCAATAAGTCTTTCTTACTGTGTTGTTCAATACAATTTCCACGTTCATTATCCGCTGTTATTCCTTCTGTTGATACTGGAACTATTAAATTCATTACTCAATTATGAAAGTGGTTCTCAACATGAATCCCACCCCGTAAGGACTTAATGCACATGTTTGCCTGCACTTCCCTACCCTTGGTTACTGCTAGTGTATTTCTTTGTACATGTGCATTCCTAAACAATCCCCCCACCCCACCCCTGACCCCTCGCTTCACTCCAATTCTCAGCCCACAGCTGCCAAAAATAAGTCAGTCAGTATACAATTTGTTCAACTACATCCTAACTGCAGTGAGATATTAAAAAAATGAACTACATAAGTACATTATAGTAGGCATGGTTGGAAGCAAACTAATTGTTAAGTCTGTACTAACTGATGTTTGTTATTTTTTGTTTTCCAGACTGCTTACAACATTTATTTATGACCTGTTTCAACTTTACACTGACTTGTATTTTACTTACCTTGAAATTAATCCTTTAGGTAAGGATTCGTGTTTTGTGTTTTTTGTAAAGGTTACTCGGATCTCATTTATTGCAACCGAAGTCTCACTAAGCTGTTTTTTTCCATATGAACACTTACATCCCTGTAGCCAGGACAAAATTTTGTAAACTGGTTATAACATGTTATTGGTTAAAATGAAATTCAGGTTCACGGTTGCAGACTAGTTTGAAATTGAGAATCAAACTAGGTTGAAACCACTTAAACCTGAATAACATTTTACCTACATCTATATGTACAACATATACAAATGTAATTAACAATCCTGAAAAATATTTAAAATGCCTCATATTTTTATTAGTTTGTGACAAAATTCTTGTCTGGCATGACAGATTTCATAAATTTGACATGAACGGATCTATAGTGTTATTTTTATTGAGTTTTGTGTGAAATCTGCAGAATGAGTTGGCCATTTCTGCAAGTTTCATGCCTCCTTCATCTTGTAACTGGGACAAAATTTCTCCCAAAAACAACAGATTTAAGACAAAATCAATCTCAGTTTACAGGATCATGTGAAAGAACACAATTTCTCAAGCTAGTACAGGATACGTACAGACAGTGACAGTACATCTGCAATTTTAGCATTCGTGATTATGATTGAGCGTCTTTCTCCAATGCAAAATGTAATATTATTTTGCTTTTTAATTTCAGTGGTTGTAGGAGATTCTGTCCATATTCTTGACCTTGCTGCTAAGTTGGATCAGACTGCTGAATTTATTTGTAAAACAAAATGGGGTGATGTAGATTTTCCACCTCCTTTTGGCAGAGAAGCTTACCCTGAGGTGAGCTGAATACTGACCCCACCCCCCTCTTTTTACAGCTGCTGTACTCTTTCCATTTAGAGAATGAAAATGAATGATATCAATTGGCCACATTACCTGCATGAGTTTCTATGGCATTTCACCATAGCAAAAAGATAATTTGTGCAGACTGAAATAATTCTTTGGAACCTGCAACACTCTGCAGGCTCCAGAAATGCCACAAAATACAAGGAATGACAAAATATGTGTAAAGTCCACTCATGTTTTAGCTAGAAAACAAAGGTACTCTTACAAAAAAAATTGTCCGGATACTTGTAGCTATGTTCTTTTATTATCTTTTATCCTTTTTTGTGGGCTGTTTTTAAGGGGTGTGGTTTGCCGTAAACATTAATTTTGTCTCATTCAGTTGGTTTGTTTCTATTAAATGTAGGAAGCATATATCACTGAATTAGATGCAAAGAGTGGAGCATCGCTAAAACTGACAATCCTTAATAGCAAAGGAAGGATATGGACAATGGTTGCTGGAGGTGGAGCCTCTGTTGTGTACAGGTGCAAATAATTTCTCAAAAACACGTTTATTCATGACCACCAATAAAGCAGCCAACAAGAGGCTTGTAAAACAAGCTGTTTGTTTTTCTTTTGTTGTTGTAGTGACACTGTTTGTGACCTTGGTGGTGCCAGTGAGCTGGCAAATTATGGAGAATATTCTGGAGCTCCATCAGAATCACAGACTTATGAATATGCCAAGACTATCATCTGCCTCATGACTAATGGGCCACCAAGACCTGATGGTAAAATAAAACTGTCCTTTTATTAAACTATTCATTAATTAATTAATTTGTTTGTCTATCTCTATTTCATCATACAGTAGAACCTTGATATTTTGAACTTGGGATTGTTCGCTATAACAAAGTTTTGTTACATCAAGGCCAGTTCTTTTCCATATAATTTACTATTACTGAGGTGAAGAAAATCGTTCATTCTACCAAGGATTTCGTTATATAGAGGTTCATTATGTCAAGGTTTTACTGTATATTGAACTGCAGCTAAAAATTAATGGACCCCATGTCTACTGTAAGTTCCGCTTATAACCTCCCTCCCACTTACATGTATAATTAAGCAGCCTTGTGGCTTGTATTGAAATAAATCTGATTTTTGATTACGTTTTGAATTGATCAGCACTGCTACAGATGTATGTAGCTTGTTTTGTAATTCAGTGTTTAGTCTGGTTATAATCCCCCCCCCCTTCCAGATATGAGCCCCCTTCTCCCCCCTTCCCTTTATAAGTTTTATAAGGCTGGGGCTTATAAGCGTAAGTTTACGGTATTCTCTCTATTGCTACCAAAAATGTGGGTGTAACTCGTGAGTCATAGAGTAAGACATGCTCATTCAAGGCTGTGCCTTGAATCTGTGAATCTATGAAAAATCGGAGATTTTAGTTACCCAGAAGCAAAAGTTAGGTGCCAGGAACCATCGGGCGCTGCTTACAGTTTATTATTTTACAGGAATCTTGAAACTATTGGTCTTTCTTAGACCATTTTTTCAGGTTCCAGATAATATCCACAGCCTCAGTAAATGTAAGGTGGGGCCTACATCCACCACCTATGTATTTTGTTGGTAAAATCTGTTGTCATGTTAAACCAGAATTTCCTTTGTGTCCTATGAATAATTAGGGCGATAGAAAAAAAAAGTCTTTATCAAACTAGGTTGAATACTGGGTTGTCCTAAGAACAGATTTTATGTGCAAACGTATACAGCTGTTTGGATTGTTCACTTGATGGACAATCACAAGATCAGTAAGCTAGATCATATACATTATACAAATTTTGAAATAATTTCTCTGCAAATCTCTTTGCTTTTTATGTTCCTGTTTCATCTTTCTTTATGTGATTGTGTTTTATTTACAGGAAAGATTCTAATCATTGGTGGTGGAATTGCAAATTTCACAAATGTCTCGGCAACTTTTAAGGTCAATTTCAGCCATTTGTTACTCTTCAAGAGCCCTATCAAAAAACGTTCTCAGATTGCTTTTAACATTGCAAATCTAGACTTGTCTTGATCCACAGAGTAAACACCTGAAACCAACACTTCTAGCATAACAATAAATAGTATCTTAAGAATAATGTGAAAGCAATTAGTTTCCATTCAAATGCTCACACATGAGGACTGTACATACTCTAACAGATTTCCAGTGAAAAGCCATTTTGATGGAAATTATGTTGTATTAAATCATAAGAGTAATCAAGAACGTAAACTGTTTTAACTACCCTGAATTTGTCTTTCTCTGCACAGGGAATAGTTAAAGCTTTACAGGAATATCAGAAAAAACTGTTGGAACACAAGGTGGATATATTTGTGAGAAGAGGAGGACCTAACTATCAAGAGGGTCTACGAGTTATGAGGGAAATAGGTTAGTGTTTTTAAACAACTGCATTGTCTGCATTGACTGGTGTGACCAGCAGCCAACACCCTGTAGATACAGTGTAGTATCAACTCTCATGGTTGATAATACCAGAGTCCCCCAATCACACTCCAAGAACAGTGGTTGAAAGGGATTTGGAAAGGCAGATGCAAAAATGAAATGATGAATTGATGAACACTCTGTAGACTGTAGATAATCTGCATTGGTAAGATACTCCTCTCAGCAGTAGGGACCAGCACTTGGCTTCCACTGATCACTAAATATATATATTCATCCCCCACTGCTGATCATTGTTGTTACAGCTGTAAAATATCTGTAATATACACCTACATCTGTCACATATCTTTGGGCAGTCAGCCTTGCAGTCTTTCTAGCCTTATCTTTGGATTCAGTGATTAGTTCCTTGTTTGTTACGTATTCTTTTGTAGGTTCCAGTTTAGGACTTTCCATGCATGTATTTGGAACGGAAACGCACATGACAGCCATCGTAGGTATGGCTCTTGGGAAGAGAGAAGTCCCCAAAGATGTTGGCTTTGATTCAAATGCTGCAGCAAACATGTTCTTCACAGCTCAGGACAAAGTAAGACCGAAAGCGTTAAACGTGTTTTTTACTTAATAAACATTAAAGAAAGATTTTAAACTTTTTTGTTGTTTGCATTATAGTGCAAGCAAATGCTATAGTTCCTGCGAGTAGCACAGTAGAGACCTATTCAGCCCTTTTTTGGGTTCATTTCCTTTTCAATTCATTTTTCATTTCCTGTTAATGTTGTCATTATTATTATCGTCTTAGGGATCGGCAAGTAAAGGAAAACACACAGTATGCAATAGTATGTCAGAGAAGCCAGAAGCAAAACCTGATGAGAAACCATCACCAGAACAACGCCATAAAGCTGCCCCTGGAAGAGGATCTAAGGCACCTCTGTTTACAAAGGAGACAAGGACAATAATCTGGGGATTACAAGCCAGGGCCGTGCAGGTCAGAACAATTGTCTGTTTTCCTTACAAGTACCCTAAGTGCTAGAGAATTTCAGTTTTTTCTTTCTTAATTCCGTATACGCGGCAAAGACGAGCACGGGTTATTAATATTTTTATCCTGAGTATTTCAACAACGGACCTCGGAAGCCAGTGTACCTTTCAAGAGAAGATGGGCAGAAAATAAAACCCATCCGTACTTCGTTATCATGCTTAATGGTGAGGGCTTTTCGAAGAATTTAAAACGGCCATGCAGCCTTGCCTTTCCTTTTCCTTTCTAAGGACGTCGCAGAAAAGCTACGTCAAACCCAGTCCCTGACTGCTCTGCAGTGCTCATCGCTTTCCTTGTTATTCTTCCCTTATTTCTTCTCCCTGACGCTCCAATTACGAAATACGGTAATGTGTAGATGGAGTCTGTCCTTTCCCTTCTCTGTAACACAATTTATTGTAACTGCTCTTCTGTAGTCATCACCTACTTTTGATTTGTATTTTAAAAAGTAGACAAAATTACTTTTCATCATTGCACATTCCTAAACATATTTACCAAGCATATACTGATACACGTTTACTTGTATTTACAGGGCATGTTAGATTTTGATTATGTATGCGAGAGGAAGCGACCATCAGTAGCGGCTATGGTTTACCCATTCAGGTCAGTAATGTGTCGTGTTATCCGTGTTCGTTATCATCATGATTTCTAAGTTGTACCTGCTCCTTCTCAGCATCCCTTGGTGTCCCCTGCTACCAGGGTGGTACCCGGACTTGCTCGATGGGAACAGTCGACACTTCAACTTCGAAACAACATGAGAAGCAGCAGTTACCGGTGGCACGTTTCAATGCTTGATCATGGTCGAGTGTGACATATCCCTATAATTTCATGATTCGCAAATATAAGATGAATTTATGGAAACTTTTGTTTTGTTGTTGCAGTGGAAACCACCGTCAGAAGTTTTATTACGGACATAAAGAGATCATGATTCCAGGTTTGTCTTTAAAGCTTTTCTTTGCAAACAATATACAGCGGTATTTTCGATTCTTATATGTAAGGGTTATTTTCGCACTTTGTTAAATGTGTACGTCTCACCGGCACCGATAAACGGGAACGGTAACCCATCCTTTTCAATACATCTATGCTTTGGTTGTTGGCATTACTAGCGAGGTGTCCAAGGCATATACAATCTGTGTTAAACTTGATAGTGGACATCCTTATGGACACCCTTGTTATGGTCAATTGACAGCTGTCAAAAAGGGTATCCATTGACCAGTGTCACCTGACTGTATCACGGGCTTAAGTGTAAAACTTATTGAGGTGACATGTTTTTTAAAGTATCCGCTGACCAATTGTTGGTTTTAATTGATCGCAGGCTCATGTCCATAATGAAAAGGCCATCTAAAAAATAACTTATTAACATCGTCTTTTTGGTCATTACAGGGAAATCTCAGACCTTGGCCTTGATGTATTGGCCTCGCTACCGCTTGGTCAATACAATAAGGCCTCGGTCTGAGATTTCCCTGTAATAACCTCCCCCTCGGTTAATAAGTAGTATATGTATTAATAAATTTGGTCCACCTTGTTCCTCTTTATTCTTCCAAAATCTTATTATTGCTAGAAACACTCTGTTTGTAATTGTTTCCAGTGTATAAGGAGATGTCTGAAGCCATGAACAAACATCCTGATGCTGATTGTATGATCAACTTTGCATCACTGCGTTCAGCATATGACGCTACTCTTGAAGCCATGCAGTTCCCACAAGTGAGTGCTGTTTTCTTGTCTAAACAAAATAGGTTTCTTTTTGTATCTTAAGTATCTTTTGATTGTATGAGCAAGTCATCGTTCAATCATCTTCAAATCTCAAGTAACTCCATATGACTGTAAAAAGACACGAGAATCCGCCGTACATTTTTATTAGTTGAAATGACGTTTTTTTTTTTTCGGAGTTGTGTTTCTAATTCAGTGGGCTTTGGCTGGTGCAGGTGGGGGGTGGGGGGGGGGGCGGGGGGGGGGGGGTGAGCGTGGCCATTGATGGGGTTTATACCAGCGTGACACTTATATTTATGTATGCTACTTTCAAAGATCTGCAGAATCTCCTTATTAGAAATGTAAATCACGGAAATCAGAAAGTTTTACGAAGTTTTATTTTTTCTTAATAGATTCGCACGATCGCCATCATCGCTGAAGGAATTCCAGAAGCAAAAACAAGACAACTTAACCACAAAGCCAAAGAACTGGGAGTCACTATTATCGGCCCAGCAACAGTAAGCTTTTGCTGTTATTTCTTAGGGTGTTGTTTTCTGTTTTGTTCTAACCGCACAGCAGGTGGACAGAGTATATATATTTTGTGGCTCCATTTTAACCTTGGTTTGTGTAAAGTAATACGCAGCACTTTAGAACCTCTCATTTCATTTGTTCTTTTATAGTTTGCAGCTCAATCTTAGGTAATGAGTTTAAAACAAATTTTGAAGAAAACAAATAATTCATGAATAAAAGTTAAGCAATATCATCACAACCCAAATTTGTATATGGCATTTAGATCACATTATTAGATTAGACAGCTGGCGGGCGCACGGATACACTGAGTGCAAAATTATTCTTGTAGTCAACACGGGTACAAGTCTGAGCGATTTCCTATTTATCTTTGTCTTTTTCTAGGTTGGTGGTATTAAACCTGGCTGTCTTAAGATAGGTAATACTGGCGGAATGTTAGACAACATTCTGGCTTCAAAGCTTTATAGACCAGGAAGGTGAGACTTAAATTAAAAAACTCCAATCGCCAACCCCTCCCCCCTTAAATCAAATGGAGAATGGATACAAGCTTTCAACGCAAAGATTTCTGGGATTGTTTGGGTTAAGAAGCATTAGTTATGATTGTTCAATGGTATCTGAATAGTGAAGGCAACCATATCAACCAATCGTGGCTAACGCTTGTTCACTCAAACGAATTCTAAAGTATATTACTTAAGTATATACCAGAACGAAAATGATTAAAGTACTGTAAACTAAAAATAAATCATTTCATAATGCCCTTAAAAATGGCTATTGAATCAGTCAGTTGATTTACTCAACAGCGTTGCTTACGTGTCACGTTCTGGAGGCATGTCTAATGAACTCAACAACATCATTTCACGGACCACAGATGGGGTGTACGAGGGTGTGGCCATAGGAGGGGACAGGTACCCAGGAACAACATTCATGGATCATATTATGAGATATCAAGAAAACCCGGAAATCAAAATGATAGTTGTGCTTGGAGAGGTACCCTTTCTGTTTAAGTCTGTTTAATTTTAGAAACTTTGTATGTTTATGGATGTTAAGCCGTTTACGATATAAATGATCATCAGTAACAGTCTTCAAGGTGGATAAGTTCGCAGACATCATTCCCGTGTGCATGGGAGCTGTAAAGGGATACGTTTGTAATAATCTACCCGTTTTTGAATGCACACGTAATGAAACTATAGAGAAACAGTTTTCTTGGAACATTAGCAAACGAACAAGGCAAGACTTAAAGGTCTGAATGCACATACACTTTCAATCTCACACTGTCTTCCATTCGTGCTTCAGTGTTATTGTGGAGTTTCATTGGTGATCATTTTGGTTATTCTCATGACCTTTTTGCTTAGCTATGTTGTAGTGTTTTGAGGAGAAATTAGATTCTTGTCACCGACTGTAAGGGCACTGTAAAAACACAGTAAGGTTCTGCGTAGTGTTAATCGTTGGAAGTTGTTTTATTAACCAAGTAAAAGCTCTAATCTCGGCAAAGGCTCCCGCTGGGTATTCCAATAAAAATAGAAATAATGGAAAATAGTAAGCGCTGGGTGAAAGTAAAATGTTTTCGACTTAAAGTTCCGTAAGATGTCTATCTTAGAAACTATTGAGTCAGTTTCATTTAACCTTTGAAGCCCCAAGATCCACATACGAATTCTCCAGAATGATCTCCATACTTTTCTTTTAAGAATAAAACTGAATAGTTTAGAGAATTTGGTTTTAAGATCAAAGTGATCTCCCTTTGGTAATCAATTGAGTAATTCTCATAACCTTTGCTCTTGATGATCTGCTGATGTTGTTAGGAGAAAATTGATGTTGATCACTCCTGGGACGTAAAGAGTTAAGAAATGTGTTCTTATTGTACTTATTGTACAGGTTGGTGGTACAGAGGAATACAAAATTTGTGACGCCATCAAAAACGGCGTGGTCACCAAGCCCATTATTGTATGGTGTATCGGCACATGCGCAGGAATGTTTACATCGGAGGTGAGTACACTGGGCTCTAGTATTTGTATCATCGCGTTTTTTAATGCTTTCCAATATCCACGTGTACTATAACTCTCTGATTAAGACTCTCAACCCCACAAGTCAGACGCTGTGGTAGGCAAGTCACAGCTATCGCGGCATAGCTGTCTGTTAGGCGAACTCCTGTCTTTGACATGCTGTCTTCTCCTTACAATTGGAAATATTTACATGGGTGTCTTGTTCAGTTCACTGTGTTAGCGATTGTGAAACCTGGCAGAAATATAAGTTGTATTCTGCCAAAAAAAATACCACCCCTGAACCTGGAAGGAAACTTTTTACGGTATGGGGGGTCTCTGAGTGAAACGTTCCTGCTCAGATTTTTCTTTGTCCTGCGCTCGTAGCATGATGGAAATAAATCTTCCTTAAATTCGTCTTTTTCCATTACTTCAGGTTCAGTTTGGTCATGCTGGAGCAAGTGCTCACGGAGACAACGAAACGGCGATCGCTAAAAACAAGGTGCTGTTTCAATTGAGTTTTTTGGTAGGAAACTTCCTAAACAATACAGATGTTTGGAAGGCAGTCATACTAACACTGCAGCTCAGGATACAGAAATGAATTTACTTGTGTTTAAAGTTCTGAACTCAACTGTTTTACCTTGATTCTCCAACAGGCTCTTAAAGAAGCTGGTGCTTACGTACCTGAGAGTTTTGATTCTCTCTTTGATCTAATCAGGTTGGTAGAGGGGTGTTTTTCGTAGTTCAGGCTGTGTGCTTTGCGTGGAAAATATATTATAAAAGGATTGCACTTAGCACTATGCAATTGCTCCACATACACGGCATCTCACAGTTTGGAAAATACTTGGGCTCGATTTCCGCTACTCACCCGAGCCCAGTCTCTATAGGGTGGGTAAATTATTGCGGGCTTATTTTCCTGATACTGAATTGAGCCTAGAAAATATTATGTTCCGAAGGAAATCTGTTGCTGTGCATTGCTACTATATTAATGATACAATGTGACTGTATTTATTCAGGGAAGTTTACGATGTTCTAGTGAAAGATGGGACGATTGTCCCCAAACCTGAGAAAAATCCACCCACAGTTCCAATGGATTACTCCTGGGCGCAGGTTAGTGAAAAGAACAGACCAGCACAAAGTTTTAGTGTCCATAGCGTCTCTTGTTTGTCGACACTGCTTTACAGAACACGCGCGCTAGAGTAGTTAAAACTGCATTTTATTGTGATGTTTGTTCTTTGTTTTCCAGGAACTTGGATTGATTAGAAAGCCCTCCTCATTCATGTCCAGTATCTGTGACGAGAGAGGTGCAGAGTTGTTGTATGCCGGTATGCCGATCACAGAAGTATTTAAGGTATAAACTGACTTTAAGCGTTTGTTTGAATTATCGGAATGATCCAGTATTTGTTGAGAAACGTAACCTAAAGTTCTCGTCACCACTGACTATCTTTGTAGGAAGGAATTGGTGTTGGAGGTGTCCTGGGTCTGTTATGGTTCCAGAGAAGGCAAGTTCATCGTTTTCCTTCCATTGTAGATTTTTTCCCCATAACCGAATTTTAAACTTCGTGCATTGAATACACGAATCTTACATTTTTGACGCGAGCCACTATCTCTTCAAACACGGCGGATAGTAGTGAAGGTTGAAATGAGAATTTTAGCGCGTGACGCTGAACAAATGCGAAGTGGTTGCAAAAAAGTAGTATCCTTCACATTTTCAAAGTACCTTAGTGTTTGCAAACGCCGGGTGACCCACCAAAATGCAGATTTGTGGGTTCTGCTCATGGTTTGAAACTCGGTTATATTTGGATGTGGTTAAGTTTCATTTCGCATCTACTCTTCGATAAAAAGCTCTCAAAAATGCAGTCAGCTCTAAACGAAAAAGGAGTCGTGTGATAACAAATCCCCAAACAGAAAGCTTATAACTTTATGTATATGTTTTCAGATTACCAGCTTATGCTGGTGAATTTATTGAGATGTGTCTCATGATAACCGCTGACCATGGACCAGGTAAGAACCGCGCCGAAACAGGTTTTGTGTTTTGTTTCTATCATCACTTTAGTTTGTGTTACTCAGGCTTATCGTTACTCGTACTCTTTTTCTGTGATGCACAGCTGTTTCGGGGGCCCATAACACAATTGTGACAGCACGAGCTGGAAAGGATCTCATATCATCCCTTGTGTCTGGTCTTCTCACGATTGTAAGTATAATGTCGCTGCTGTCCTAATAGAAAAATGAAAGTGGGGAATCGGAAATTTTTGAATTGCGAAACACTTAACGTCTACATATTACTCCTAACTGGACGTGTATTTGTGTTTGTTTGGTTTTTAATAGGGTGACAGGTTCGGTGGGGCTTTAGACGCAGCTGCTCGTATGTTTTCGAGTGGCTTGGACAGCGGACAGGCTCCCATGGAATTCGTCAATGAGATGAGAAAGAAAGGACAGCTGATCATGGGAATTGGACATCGTGTTAAATCTGTAAGTACACACTGAGGGGTAACTGCTAACAAAGTAAAGCTAAGGTGCTAAGAAATGCTGAACGTTGTGGAGGCAGCGTGGCCGAGTGGTTAGAGCGCCGGACTTGTAATCCGGAGGCCCCGAGTTCAAGTCCCTCCCTGACCTCTAGCTGGATTTGTTTATGGTAGTCCTGTGTTCAAATCTTCGGCCTCGCTTGTAAATAGCCAGCTGATTCGTCTCTAGCCAGTTGGGATTCTTAGTGGTTCATTATCCCTGAAAAGCCCCATAAGAGGACAGGATAATCAAGTGTTCAATTAAATATTTATTCACGTTACTGGAAGCAATTAAATGACGCAGTTTTCGTCATTGACAAAAAAGGCAAACGTGACACTTGTTGGGGATAGAGGATAAATCTTGGCCTGGTTATCAGCATGACATCTTGTTTTTTTCAAGCGTAGCAAGTAATTGGAACACAAATATCAGACCGGTATGCACTGCAACAAAGGTGCGGTTGGTTAGTATCATTTTAAAAAGCTGTTTTTTTTTTCTCGGGCGGCAAGGGAAGGGAACAGAGAAATAGGTACCAGTTATTAGTTAAAAGAAATGACTCTTTTGTCTTCGTTTTGGAGAGATTTTGCTACAGAAAACGTTTCAAACCCGTGTGAGTTTTATTTGATCATGCATTCTCCACTTACTCTCCTTAGCTGAACAACCCTGACATGCGAGTTGTCATTCTTAAAGACTTTGTGAAGAAGAACTTCCCTGCAACTCCTGTCATGGATTACGCCATTGAAGTTGAGAAGATCACTACATCCAAGGTACCGTAGTCATGGAAACGGGACGCCATGCGCACGATGTGATATATCAAACACGATATGGGGCGCCTCTTCAGAGAAATTGAAAACTAACGTGAAAGTGAACTTGCTTTTCTCAAAAATATTAGTAATTCTTGTGGGAATTTAAAGCACAAGTCTGACGAATTTCACGTTACAGTGCTGACTGCATAAGGTACACATCGTGTTCTTTGAAGTTCAAGCTTTTCTTCTTCTGAACAAGCACGAAAAAGAATTCTAAAAGAACAGTTTCCTATCTCTTTTGTGTATTTTCTGTCTGGAATATCGGAAAATATGTATTGTGAAAAGAAAGTTTGAAAATGAATTGAATTCTGATGATCAAAATGTAATTCTTTCAGTATTAAGCACAAACATCTGTTGCAGTACAATTTCATTAACAGAACTGAATCACGCTACCTTTTTGGGGCCTATGCCTTAGGTTAATTTTTATGAACTCCTGTTTAAATTGCCTTCATTACAGAAACCAAACCTTATACTGAATGTAGACGGTTGTATTGGAGCCGCCTTTGTTGACCTTCTACGTCACTGTGGAGCCTTTACAAGGTAATCTCCACTGGCTTTTGTAACGAATATGCTTAATTTCTGGAGACTAGGGCCGGGTTGTCCAAAGCTGAGTTAAGATAACCCAGGGTTAGTGCGAAATTTGAATTCAGACATGAAAGGTTAAGAAGTAGATTCAGTTTAATTCTTTTTGTCAGCAATTTGATAATTGGATGCTCTTAAAAATAATAGAGAAAATTATCCGAGAAAATGTTTTTAAGCGAAAGAAAAAGAAACCCGGGTTAAATTTAACCCTGGGTGAAGCGCTAATCGGCCTTCGAACATCTGGGCCGATGATAGTGAAACACGCAAACTTGGTTTTAACGTTTAAGGTGATAAGGTGAATTGCCTATCCGGAAAGAAATTCACAAGCTGGTGTTTCGAGTGTTATATAGAGGATAATGCACCATTCCATCGTTTTAGAACGATTAGGTCGTTTTTCACTTCAGTGACCTGATCTTCCATTTGTTGAAAATATTTCCCTGCCTACAATAATGAAAAGGTAACTACTCACAGCAATCGACTTTGCAAGGTCCCTGCATGTGAGTTTTTGCAATTTGAGATTGTCCAGCGGCAAATGACATGGTACAAGATTTACATTTGCATTTGTTTTTCACTCTCAGTCCACTTTAGCCTCCCACGCAGACGTTCTTATGGCTTCGTCACGCGTTCGACGTTCGTGAGGGAGAGAGGCGTGAGGAATCCCTTGGAACTTCCACGTAGGAGGTTAACTCCTCTTCGAATGGACCTCAAGATCATAGATGCAAAACAAGAGTATAATAAATTGGCAATAGTAGGACAATATCCGCCCCACAGTTGACTTGACATAGATACACTGGAATCCCGATTTTTCAAACCTCCTGTGGAAAATAAGAAATTGAATCGAACTGTCCGGAAGTTCGAGACACCGAGGGTTTGAGGAATTGGGATTCTACTGTGGACTCGCTGTGTGATTGTACTCTACTTGGTTATATACGTAACAAATTGACCGCATTAGAAATGACGTCAAAATGTTCCAAGTAGACTTTTCGGCGCGTGGTTTCACTGCAAGGTTTTAAACTTTTTAACGTTGCTTTCACGTCATTTCTATGACGTCATCTCCATTGTGTACTCTCACATAGTCAATATCTCTCAAACAATCAGCGTGCGAGAAATCGCGCTTCAGTCATTGAAAAAAGTGTCCTTTATCATTTCAGGGAAGAAGCAGATGAGTTTGTGGAGATTGGGGCACTTAATGGGTTGTTTGTCTTAGGTAGATCGATTGGTTTCATAGGTAAGTTAGACAACAAGGGGCATCAAAATCACGGTTGTTTGTTGGTTGGTTGGTTGGTTTTATTTGATATGGTTGTTTTTGTTACCTGATAAAGACCTGCGGTACGCGGTCGAAACGTCACTAAACTCTTTATTTATACGAATATATTGTATAAGAATATCGAGGCTGAAATTTGTGAACTTTTAAGAAAAATACAACAATAAACCTATAACTGAGATTCAGGCAAATGATAATTGGGCCTTTCACACTCTCACCAAGATAAATATTATGTCGTTCATTATATCTTCCACTTATGTCATGTCCTGCTAGAAGCAAAACCAAAGAGATATAAATCTCTTTCGTCTGATTTTATGATCCTCTTGTCTTCGGCGTCTTAAAATGAACTCAACGAAAAGGGAAGTTTTCTAAAACTAGAGCAAGAAAAATCGAATTGAACGCGAAAGCGGATTATAATATCATTTGGTCTTCAGATTACGCTCTAACTCTTTGTTTTACGCTGCTCTTATCTCGTTTAGGACATTATTTGGATCAGAAGCGTCTAAAGATGGGACTGTATCGCCATCCGTGGGATGATATCACTTATCTAATGCCAGATCACCTTCAACATCTCCGACCAGCCAGCTTCGAGTGAACCGGCGCATAACAGTCACGTGACCTCATTGTACGTCACAGATAGGTCTCACGTACGGATGTGCGGTGCACTAAACTTTTAAAAGCGGAACTCGGTATTTGCGTACAATATTGAAGCTGCGATGCAGCAAGATTTTTTAAGGTTTATGTGGATGCATCTTTGTTGAAAAATATATCCTGTCTAAAGGGACTGGGATCTGTTAAAGGAATTTGGAAATTTAACAAGGCTTAAGCTGATTAAGAAATAAAGAGTCGTTCCAGAGCGTTGAACAACTTATTGGAAATGAAAGGGAATTAAAATTACCCTTACGTGAAATAGTTGTGTGCTTGTTTTACCAACGAATTGTACCTTATCGTAGGAATTAAGGCTCCATGAAATTAAGGTATTGGAAATGAACGCGAATGTAATGGAAAACCACTTCCGAATAAAGGAAATTAACGCGATTATCACATTCTATAGCAATTGTTTAATTAACGAAAAGAAACAATAACAATAAAAAGTAATAGTCGGCCACCCGTTTAAGAAGCTATCACATTCACACACATTGTTATCACATTCCGTAGCTATTGGTACTTAACGAAACGGAACAATAATAATTATAGTCAGCCACTCGTTTAGGAAGCTATACCAAAAACTCGTGCTTCGCGCTTCGGGCTATCCAGATACCTCGGTTTCTCGGTGTCTCGATACCCTAATGAATCCCTTGCACTCGTTGTCTGAAATTTCATGTGTCTCCACCCCCTTACCCGTGGCGGGCACGGGGGAGAGGAAATTAACGCCACTTAAATGAAATTCGCGTTAATTTCATGAAGGATAAATTTCCTATTATAAGCTTTGCTTCAAAAACTTAAAAAGTAGTAGTCTGAAATGTCAGCCGTCTCCATCCCCTAACCGTGGGGGGAGGTGGCTGGAGTTTCATGGCGGAAATGTATGCAAAATGCATAAATTAGTCGGTGACCGGACAACATTATAATGCTTAGAAATCAGACGTTTCCCTCGCTCGCGCCCTCTCGCGGGGTAGTTGAAGATAGCTGACAAATTAGTGTTCTACACGAAACAAACCATTGAACGATAACAGCTTATGATGGAGTTGGCTCGGAAGTAAAAAAGGCACCTAAGCATGAACACGGTCTTTTTCTGACACGAGCTCTAGTAAGAAGGAAGAAAGGGCCGTTCATGGTTGCCACTGCCCGGGTGATATGGTTGTGCGCATGCATTCCACAGGGTTGTGTGATATGACCGTTGTACCTTACTTTATGGTGAAACAGCTAAAACGTATGGATAACAACTAGCAACGATTAACACACCCAGAAGTATAAATTGTTATAGTTTGCATAACAGGCGTTACTTTTTCTCGTTTTTCGGTCTTTTGAGGCAAGCGTGAGGCCGCGGCCCAAGACTGGTTATTTACTGGTCTGATATTTCATGGTTTCACACCATGTGTCTTTCACAGGGTAATAATGGAGGGATATTGGTGACCTTGTATCTGGACCTGTCCCTACATGTGATCTGCGGCAGGTTATTCAAGTTGCAGCTGTTTCATTTAAAAGAAAAATTATGAATCCAAACAAACGTGAAGGAGGAGATACCCTTGTGGAGCGACAATTATTATTTCACGAAAAGTGCTGGAACGAAGAAGGTGTAGGGTTTTCGCTTATTCGCGAGGCGAGCACAAGGAAGTGATTGAAGCGGTCTGTTCATGCGTATCACGTAAACATGGATGCCCATTGTCTGGTCCTTTGTTCTATTTATTCCTCAGTATGATACCCCCTGATTTCACGTTTTTTGCCCCATTTACAGTGCCCACACTACTTCTTTTAAAAGCATATTATTCCAAACCTGTAATCAGGCTTTTTTTTTCAACCAGGTTTTTAAATTCTGACGGGCCAGATGACCACGTGTCTGGGGGCCAATATTTCCTTTGTTAAACAACAGGGAAGCACGCGGAATGGTGGTCATTATCTTGTCACACCGAGCTGGTGGCTTTATATGATTATTGCCGACCAGTCTTCATAAAATGTATCCAAGGTTGTTAGAATTTTTAAAGCAAGGTATCCTCCATTTAAAAGTAAAGCCAACAGATAGTAAATAAGCCTTAGCAGAGATATTTTGTGAATACAACTTCGCCCGACAGACTCTAAAACATGATGGGGCATAGACTATCGTGGCTCTCTTTCGCCGCACGCTTCCAGAGCGTCCCTACTGGATAGAGCATTCGGTGCTCATGCAGTCGACTTGTGGCGTGTATGGAGCAGCTAGTGGTTATGTCGAGCTGTGCACTATCACATCCCTTTGCAGGGTTGACTCGGATTGACTCATTTGTTTTTATGCCACCTTCGTCTCTCCATGATTTAACTTCAAGCACTGAGTCAAAAGAAAATCCATCCCACAATACTATGCGCACGGCGAAACTATCTAGCGCGTGGCGGAACCGTCTTGGATAGTTTCATGGCCAAATCAAATTTTCTTTCTGGAAGAATTTGGCTATTTTCAATGTAAATAAGAAATAATATTGTTTTTGGCTACGGCTTAGACACGTGGCCAAAAACTTCCCTCTTTTGAACTGAGAAAGAGCCAAGGTTGTGCATAACTCATAATAACCGTTTCTACTAAATTTTACTCCCTCACTTTGGCACTCCCATCCGGACCATTGAAATATTAGTTCAACTTTTCGCGAGAAACTTGCCATTTTTGTTATCAATGCGGCGTATTGAGTTAATTTCCTGACTTCATGTACTGCTGCTATAAATCGTAATGACATGTATTGACAGGTTTGAAAAAACCATCTTCAGCATAAAATATCACATTAGTCGAGTAAAAGTACTTTCATTTTTTTTTCGAAGGCGTGCTGCTGTGTCTCATCCCTTCCTGTTTCGTCAGAGACCGGAAGTTACATTTCCACTCACCCCTCCCTTACCTTTTCACTCGTTCATGACTGCTTCCGGTGGAAAACAAGTTCGCTTTTTTCACTTTTTTATACAGTCCGTTGTATTTAAAAATTTTGAAGAAAAAAAAAGAATTTCCAGTCGTTTCAAAAATAAAGTCGATATTTTCTTTTGTGTTATTGAAGCCGGCTTGGCGCTGCAATTAATTTCGAACTTTTCTGTACTAAATCAATCATTATTTTTAGGCCTCATTAATTTGCGTCAACAGGTATTATGGCCAGCAATAAGCATGAAATAAGTCGCGATCAAGCAATTTAATCTTAATTATAGTAGTCATTATAAGATAATGCATATCCGCTACATCACGAAACTTTCCGAAAAGGAAGTTGCGGTTTTTCATTTTCTCAAGTTTTAAATCTAAAATTGAAACAATTCTGACATAGCACTTGGCCAGCACATGCAAGTTGGAGCATTTTCACTTTTGTTACAAAATGTTAGCGTTAATCCTGGAGGAATTTTAAAAATTCTTTCGCTGGATTGTTTTGCTTTTTTCTTGTGTGCGACATGTGCGAAACCACTTCCGGTAATTGTAAAAATGGCTTCCTTCGTTTACAAAAGCTTTTTATTAGAAAGTATTGTGAACTAAAAGAAAATGAAGTCATGCTCAAGCTCAAGCTTTAACGAAATTAAAATTACCGAAGAAACAATGTAAGGTTGATTTTTGTAACTGGAACGTCTTGTCAACGGAAATACGTTGAGCTTGTGCATCGGATTATATCCTCATTTCCGGTTGGCGGTTCTTCTGCGCGCGCAGCCGATTGAACGTGATCAAGTTTTGACAACATTTCTGAACAGTTCTTTGATCGAGTTTAACTGTTTCGTCGTTTTTCTTTTGGCGGAATGATTCGTCTGATCTTCAGACAGTTTATTTACAGGAAAGGCTTGAAATGCCTTCTAACGAGGTGGAACTGTTGAGCTACCGACGCAGGGAATCACAGCGGCATCCAGTAAATATAAGACGAACAGTTAGCGAGGATTGTCTTCTCGACGAACACGAAGACAATCATAGACTTATTATTTCAGCTTTTTCAATGCTCAAACTAAGCAAGACGAGGATTTCTGTTGGGGACAGTGTAACTGTGTACTGGGATATCAGAGAGCACTGTGGAGCTAATGACTGGATCGGGCTTTTCGATTTAGGTGAGTAGATGTATCGTACGTACGCGCAGCGCCTCGAGCACACTCTTCACTCTTGCGTCGGGGCCTGCTACCGGAATCAAACACACTGGTTGTTTACAACGAAACACCCAATGGATGCTTCTGTTTTCTTTGTGCTAAGAGATAAATATCCTAATTTAAACTAAACTGAAGGGAATCAGCTCCTAATGCCTCGTGAACATCTTAAATTTAGCGTGCCGGTCAACCTTCCCATTCATCATTTTTCTGCAAACCGGATCACAATGTCGTTTGCGTGGAAGAAACCTGTCAGAACAGTCTCGAGACATATTTTGCCAGTTTTTTAGGGCTGGTCGAGTTTAACTGAGCAATTTAGTTAGTTCTGCGTGTTGTGGAAACGATAGAGATTGATATCGTGTTTGGTACGACCTCTTCGTTTGAAGTAAGCCTATGAATTTGTTCCGGATGTCGAGGAGATCGAGCTGTAGAATTCACAATATTCTCTCATCTCCCTCTGTTAAAAGTTACCGCTACACGCCATGAGTCGATGCAGTCATTTCTTTTAGGTAATCACACTTTAACTCACGAGTTGCATAATTTTATTGAAATGTTATCTTTGGAAGGGTTCATCGTCTCCGATCGGTGATGCATGTATGAAGTTCCAAGTCGATCATTGTAGGTATTCTAAAAACAAATATAAAGCTGTGAAGTCATTTCACAGTGAAACATCCAAGCTGCTTATGTGAATTAGATCTTGTTAGGCTAAAAATGCTAATTGGTGTAGTTGGTGAACTGATATTGTGTTCCTTCGAACACTGAAACTGTTAGCAATCTTGTGTGATGTGTTTATATTATTCAGGGGAATGATAATGTAGCAATGTTATCAGCTTTGAATAAACTCGATGGTTTTTTTGGTACCTTTTTCGAAAACGTCAGCATTCTTTGTTTTAATCGCAAAACTGGATTTTTGTAAGGTCACGATTGAATGCAGCTCAATTTCTTCATTTACTCAAATAACTTACAGAAATTCTTGTAGCAATGCTTACAAAGGCAACAGACATCAAATCCATTGATTTCCTTTTCAAAATTCGTGAAAAAGGTATCGCCCAATCGAATGAGGTTAAAATTTGTACACGGAATTCCCTATAAGATCAACATACTACTGGTATTTTAAGTAACTTCTATGCCTATTTTTCTTGAAACATGAACATCAACAAGATAGAATTTTAATTGCACGTACACATATCTGCCGATATTTCTGTTCATGACAACACAAAATTCCTCATAGGAATTTTGGTGGTTGTAGATCTACTCTAAGCAGATTTTTGGCCATATTTCTAAACACTTACATGTATGATTGACATATTCTTTATTCCAAGGTGCGTAAGGCTAATTACAGTCTTTTCAGAACTTAATAATTCTTTTATTATAAGCAGTGCTTTTCTTTGAAATGGACAATAGGTTGTTCATTCATTGTTTTTATCGCTGGATTTTTTTTTACATTTCTTGTCTCCAAGCATGTGATGTGTTGTTGATCAGCTTAGCTCTATTCACATTTTGATAAGTGTAGTGGATAAGTATTATGATATATCTACTGATATGATATTGCATGTTCATCTTTCTGCACTTCACGGAGCAATATCCTTTGTTTAATGAAAGTCCAACTGCTGGCTTCTTAAGTTTATAGTTTCTATTTACTGAATACAATTCATCTCTGTTTGTCAACTCCTTTGTTGCTACAGAAGGCAGTCTATGTGTGCGTGACATTTTTTATTACTAAAACACTTAGTTGAATACTTATGTAAATGCCAAGTGCGTTTGAAATTTAAAATACATAATGTTTCTTGAACTGTCTTGGAAACAGTATTATTGGGCTGCTAGTTCAGCTAGTAACAATGTTATATTCTGTATACATTTGTTTAATCTTCTCCACATTGTTGCTTATAAATAGATAGCACAACTTACTTTGTCAGCGTTAAGAAGACGTGACTAAAATAAATCATCTCAACTGAATAATCATCTCCCCAAAATAATTTGCTTTGCTTCACTTATTCTTAAAGGTATTGTTTTGGTAAGAAATCATTGGTGTTTCTTACAGACTTTTCAGTACAACATAGATCTGGTTTCACCTTATAATCGTCAGATTATGGAATCCTGTTGAAGGCAAATTCTTTTTGGGAAAGAAACGAATTAAGATTGTTACATACTGGCAAGGTGTTTGGAAAATGTCATAGACTATGTTAAATAATATTTATACCTGTACCACCCTTCTTTGGCTTTGAGCGGTCTTTCCACTTTTTGCTATGTATCTGCCCTCTTGAGATATACAATACACCACTGTACTTGGCAAGTGAATGACGTGAAATTTCTTCCTCATCACATATTTAACTTCTAAATTACAGCTGTATGCGGGATAGCCCACATTTTAGTGGCCAAAGTTGTTAGTGTTATGGAGCCTCAAAAGCAGCAAAAATTAACATTATTTTGCTAAGGCATCTATTGTAAATGTTTTTTACTTAAGATTCAGACCAAATTTTTTCTACGCTAACAGAATTCTGACTATATTATATATATTTGTTACTATTACTGTATTATTATTCCCTGTAAATTGAAATTCTTTTTCTTTTAAGTTGATTTTAAAAAGGTCAAGTCATGGCTATGGCTGACATGTATTATAAATTTACTCTCCTGTAATAAAATATTCAATTGCAGTTTCAAGACGCAAATTTGTCCTTACATTGTAAAAAATTCACCCTTTGTGAAATAATTGTTATACTTTGTGTACAATGCTGTCAAATTTATTACCACATGTTATAAAATTTTAATTCTATTGAAACTTGTAAACAAATCAACCTACTGAATTAATCACTGATAAATGTTTCATGATGAAGGTGTGTATTTCGCTCAAACATATGAGTTAATTTACATATAGGAGTGTACAGGGTATTACCATACAGCACATGTGTATTTTGTGCTTAACAGCTGTACATGTACATCTTAGAAAATGGAGTTACCGATTTACTCTGCAACTTATCAAATTTCTTATTGCTTTTTGACATATGTGGATAGAAATTCATGTACAGGCATCACAATCAGCCCAGATTTTATATACACTTTTGTATGAAATTGAAACTTAGACATAAAGTATATTGATCAGAATTAGTACAGAGTTAAAAGAAGTTTTTTAAAAAACTAATCTGCCTCTGTGTTCTTCCTTATTTCTAAATGTGTGGTGATTAATTTCCTAAATTACACTGTATACAATCAGTTCCATTTAAGTATGTCATGTACTTGTAGGTATTATTATTCATCTTGAATTGAAAGCAAAGTGAATCATGTATAATAGCTGTTTTCCTCTGATTCTTGTTCTTTTTATAATAATTTTTGTCATACAATGGACAAGGATCAGGAGGAATACAGACCTTGAATTCAACAGTATTTATTGTTCTAGTAAATGACAGTGTGATTTGAACTAATTAAATTACCTGTAAAGCAGTATTCCAACAGCTAACCACTGTCTTATGCATTTTTGTGGGTTTTAAATCACTGTAAATATATATTTTTTTCTGATGTCAATGTATTATATCGTTTAATTAACTGAGATTTAGATATTTTTATTTAAAAAGTTAATGTTTAAAACATCTGTAAACCCTTTATTTTCAAGATTTTGTAAATTGAAAGCTTTAATTTTTGTCTACAGCTTGTGTAATAACCTGTTATAGAGGGTAGACTACATGCATAATTAATGCATCTTTTGGGATTCAGGAAATATTTCAAGACAGGGATGTGGGATTTCAGATGGCAAGAGAGGCACGTTTGGGGGACTAGAACACAGTGAAACCTAAACAAAATAAAGGGCCAAGGGATTGGCAATAATATGTTTGCTATAACAGGGTTTTATTACTATAAATAGAGGCAATTTTCCATATATTTTATTAGTATGTCTGTTTTTTGCACGCTCTGATTAGCTACTCAAACTCTGTAAATCCAGTGCTATTCACTGATTCACCTCCAGGCTCTGAGCAATGAACGATGCCAAACTCATGTATGTTATGAGCAAAATGGATTCCTGGTTTGCTACAATTACAAACAAAAAGATAACTTATTACCTCGTCTGTTCAGTCATTACTTTAAATTAACAATGTTTCAAGTACTATATGTAACTGTTATTTAAAATATGTTTATTTAATATATTTAACCTGGATGATTTTTTGCTGGTTTTCAGATAGTCCAACATCTTTGTCAAACTATTTGGCCTGCAAGCAGAGGGGTGTTACAGGAGCAAAGAGAGGAGCTATAAAATGGGCCATCAATAGGGATGTTACTTTTGGTGAAGGTAAGTCTCTCTCTACCAAAGTTGTCTATCATAGTCGGCCATCATTCAGTGCCCAACTGAAATTATAGGGCATGTCCAACTACAACTTAACTATGTTTGGACAAGGTGTTCAAACAAAGTTATACCAGAGACTACATGTACATGTATCAGTTAGAAGATGACTAAAATTTAGCATGAGCACATGTGAATAATTCTTATCTTTTTAACAACGTACACAGCAACATTACTGTACTAAATACTACTAAACACTACTAAATACCAGGTCACATTTAACCTGTAACCTTTGCAGGTGTACAATGCACATTAAAAATGTCTGTTAAAGGTGCGTTATGCATCTTTGATTGATCATGACTGACCACATTTCTGTTTTGTCCAAACAAAGCACTTGTTGACTTGGCTGGAAAGCTGTATGTCCTTTCAAGAAAGAAAAATTATTTGCAGCCCTGGTTCTGAATCATAACTACAGTACATGTACATGTAGCTGAGTAAGTTAATGTAATATTTATTCTTATTTTCTTGTCATTTTTCAGTTGAAAACAAGTGCATTTTCAAGTACATTCATGGCAACACTGGATCCGTCAAAGCCATAAGTCCCACTCTGTACATCTACAACCCTTATGCTGAGGTATTTAAAAAACATTAATTGGTGAAAAATGTTAAGGGTGGGTCATTTTCGGAAAGAAATTAAAATATAGCCTTAATGCTGCAAAACAATGTTTCTATCTTGTTACTCATGTCTGTTTATGAATAGGTTTAATAGTGTACAGTGTGCGTGTAGTCAATTCAAACAAATTAGAAATCGGGTGGGCTCTACATGTACATGTATGTCATGTTTCCAAAGCTACTTGTGTAAATAGCCTTAAATTAACCTTTGAAGTTGCTGTTATGTCCTGATTGTGCTAGTTTTTATAATTGGGTGATTTTGTTAATTGTGGATTATACATTGGAAAGCTATTTGCGATCATTAGTTGAAAGTTGTATGTTCACAAACAACAATATTTGCAAGCTCTGTCAACTTCAATCACCTTTCCTCCATAGCTTGCTTCCCCACATGGCAGGCCACGCCTTGGATCACTTGTACCTCAGGAAACTCTTTTGGAATTCTCCATCGCTGGTATGTAAACCTCAAAAGCTATCTTATAATTTACTGCTATTCAAAAGGGAAATAGGAAAAATATAGTATAACGAGTGTCTATCAGTCTGATAGAACCATTAATTTACTTCTTTTTGTGCTTGACAGTTTATTTAAATGGCCCAAGGATAAAAAACATAAGAATGGAGAAACACTTATAGAAAATTTCTATGTTCCATGCTGATAGTTTTTTCTAGAAAACCTGATAAATATCACCATGTTAACCCTTTAATAGGTCCCAAGAGTGTCCAACATCAATTTTCTCCTAACTACATCAGCAGATTGATCAAGGGTAAAGGTTATGAGAATTACTAAATTGATTACCAAAGGAAGAATGCTTTGGTCTTAAACCAAATTCTCTCAACTTTTCTTAAAAGAAATGTATGGAGATCAGTCTGGAGAATTTGTATTTGGATCTAAGGGCTTAAAGGGTTAATGCAACTAATCAATAAGTACAGTGCAATTGCTTGTAATCTAAGAGATGTACAAATGTACTACACGCAGTATATCATATCACTGACTCTAGAATTACAATAGATTGCAAGAATCAAGGTCATTAATTTTGTCCTTGAATTATTGTCCCTCTTAAGGTTGTTATATTTATGTGTACTTGTATTATAGTTTATTTTCCCTTCACAGTCATTTGACAACAAATGATTCATTAATGAATTAACAGGTTTACAAGCCAATGGATTGAAGAAGAATATATTTGGCAGGCCCAGCCCTTATGTCAAACTGTCAATCATGCCATCACGTCGTCATCTCAGATCATGGAAACAGCATCATGGACAAATTGCCAAGACATCATCACAAACCAATACCACCAATCCAAAATGGAACAGTGAGGTGTGTAATGTAAAATGAAATAATTATACAAAGGGCTGTCATTTGGACATGTAGCTTTGTCAAATATTAATAATTTTGTCTAGTTCTCTGTGTGCTTTTACATTGAAGGATCATTCTGTGATACAATGAAAGTGTACTGTGTGGAAAATCAATTTTTGCCCGTTATAAATGTGACCATAAAAAGATTCTGTGCTGGAAGAAAAATTGAAGGTAGTCGGGTGCTCTGAACTTGTGAAACCCGGGATAATTATGATTTTCATAACAGACCAAGATTTTTACTAGTCACCTGGGAGCAAAAGTAAGGCAGGATGGGCCACTGGGCATTGCTATAGCACAGCCTTGATGTCTTAATTCTTACATAAACACATGTATTTACTTGAATGTGCACTGTACTTACACTGTACTTGAATACAAAATAAGCATTGTGCTATCGCGTACAACTACTGTACATGTATTCAAGTGTGTACAGCCTAGGTCAGGAATACCGTATTTATTCAAATAAGCGCCCAACCTCGAATTAGCACCCACCTCGAATAAGTGCCCATCCTAAAGGCAGAAAAAGTTAATAAACGCCCAGCCTCGAATAAGGCGCCCACCCCCTCCTCCTCTCAATCAAACTCAAATAAGTGCTCACCCCCACCCCACCCAATTAAGTGAATAAGTTCGAATAAGAGACTTCCCTGAGGACGGAGTTTTCTTCAGAGTATTTTACAGAAACTTTGCTATATTACTTCTTCACGTTTTGTTATTAGCATTTATTCTTTAGTTGCAAAATAAACATACTTCACTTCCTGAAAATGGTGAAAATTTAATAAGCGCCTAGCCTCGAAAAAGCGCCCACCTTGAATAAGAGCCCACTCTCAAGGTCCAAAAATTTAATAAGCGCCCAGGGCCGTTAATCGAATAAATAAAGTAATCATGCAATTGACAGCCATTTGCATAACCCTTCATACACATGCATGTACAGTGTAACACGTTAGTAAATGTTCTTAATTAGATGCTCTGAAGTTTTCCAGTTACACATGCATGTACATATACATTGACCTTCTTGCTTTGCACATCAGGAATTTGTATTTTTGGGTGGCGCTGAGGATTTGTTGGAAGTTGAAGTGCGGAACAAGTTTTCAGGTACACGGCCAGCCTTTAGCAGATTCCTTGGTAAGCTTACTGTTCCCCTGGTGGATCTTTTTGGATGTCAAAGAAACAGGTAAAGCATTAAAACTTTTCATAAAAAAATTTTAATTATGCATACATATGCCGGGGAAAGAGAAGAAATTTACATGAAACACTTTTCCAGAGTATTATCTTTTGACCTACACTGGGAAAACATGGAGTTCTGTTTTATTGCTTTAGTTGTCGTATGTTTAAGTCTATCTTTCTTATTTATATTTTGTTTTAAATCACATTTACCAGGCCAGAAGAGTTTACAAAACCTTTGGGTAGAAGAACACCTGCTGACAGAATACAGGGTACAGTCACGCTAACGGTCACAGTTATTGAACCATCAAAAAGACCACAACCAGGTCAGACAATGAAACTGAGGCTTCTACATGTACTTCTGAAATTTTCATTTCTAATGTTTCGTCACTGTCTTAGCCTGTCCTATAGACTCGTTTTGTATATAAGTTTTTTCAAGGAATACAATGAGCATGCTAGAAAATAACCTGAGTTAAGCAGAGGGTTTTTCGTGTATTTTTCGTTTGTGTTTTTGGTTCGAAACAGCAGCGCAAAAGCTGAACCAAGGTCAAACGAAAGCGATAGGGGAGGAGGTGGGGAAGGAAAGAAGACAGACAGGTCTCTCAGCAGCGTGCAGGGTTGTCATTAAGAGCTGGGGGCCGGGGATTTTCCCCGGCTACTAAGAGGGTGGCCCCTGGCTACTTTTATTGGAAAGTAGAAGAAAAATAGAACCAAAAGAAATCCCTAGCCGTTTGATTCCCCGCTTACTTGTTGTATTCACCCGGGAACTTGAAATCTTAGTGACAACCCTGAGCGTGCAAAGAAAGTCGTGTCCGATAGCCCGGGACTACATATGTAGTGGATTTTGCTATTAGGCTAGTGATTTTTGTTCTTAACTTGCGCGACGGACAAGTGCTGTTGTTGGGGGAAATTCAAATTACAGAACCTGCTAATCAAAAAGGGTTTTGGGGCTAGTTGAAATGACTTGTGAGCTAGTACATGCTAGTTAGAACTTGCCTGAATGGCAGGCTGTAAAACTGACTCTCTTCCCTCCCCACCTCCCCCACGAACGAAAACCACACCAACAAAACAGCCTGCGACAAGAAAAAAAAAATTAGCAGCTACCACCTCCTTGAGCTGGCGGTCATTAAATCCCCCTCGGTTTTTTTTATTTTCATAGGAGCGCTTGAAGATCTCTAAAGAGAGAAATAGTAGGTCTATAGACAGACTATCACTGACAAAAAACGAAGGAAGAAAATGTTGCTGGGGTGTAAAAATTTTTCTCGCTTATCAAAAAAAAATTTACTTTGGGAAAGTTTATAACGAAATTCTGTAATTTCTGGTGAAAAACAGCCGTAGATTTAGATCTGGTGTGTTTTCGGGGATGTGCGGGAAAAGGACTGCTACAGGCACATAGTATGTAAGAGGTAAAAACTAATAGATTAATTAGGTTTGGTATTGAATTTTTTCTGTTGTTGTTGGTGGTTTCCAGGCGCTGAATCAGGCCAACAGGAGAACATTCCTCCTTCCACACCAGCCTCTGGCTCACAACAAACTAATCCAAGTTGTACTCTGTCAAACCCGTCGCTGACATCTTCTGCGCCAAATATATTACAGCCTCTAACTCTGAACTCTAGCAATGGAGTTCTTGAGACCATATTTCCAGTTGAGAACACACCATCTCCTGAGTCTCCACGTGGGGCAAATGAACAGCCTAATCCCAGGAGCAGTGGTGGACATAGGCGTCTACGACTTCACTCCAGACCTCGGACTGAGATTTATGCACATGAGTTTGTTCCCCTGGATCCTGATATTACAAGCCCTGAAATTTCTCGAGACCCTCATACAGCAAACATTGAGAACAGTGTTAGTGGAAATAGCACTGCGGATGAGAGCAATTCTGGTGATAACAGGACTTCTAATTCAATTGATGTTGAATCGCCTAATGAAATAACCAATCCTATACAGGATTGCCCGAGTGATAGCAATGATACTGTTGTAGCTTCCGCGACGTCACTTCCGGGCTCTAATGCATCTAATCAAGATATGGAAAATCAACCAATGGAAATCCCTGACGAAACCAGTGATGTCAGTGACTCTGATGTTGTGACCGAAACACCGGTTGTCAATGATGAGGTAGAAATGGCTTTGCCGAGTACTACGAACAGAAATAGTGTTACAAGTATTGAGTTGACTGATGACTCACCACTGAGAATCTTGGAAGAGAGTGAAAGAGTGCGTGAAGAGATCGCACTATCGTGTGAAAATTTACTCCAGGAACCAAGCCCAGAATCAGACGATGAACTAGAGCAAATGGATGTTAGTGATGATACTATTATGGAAGAACAAAACAATTCACTCAATTCTGATTATTTGATGGAAGATGTATTGACAAGGAGAGGTGGTACAGCAACAGAGTCAAATGCAAATGATAATTCTTTCGAAACTCAGTCGAGGACTGTTAGAGAAACACATGTACTTGAGGCTGGAGACCATCCCTCATCTCCCGAGGATCAAGAAGAGTCTCGTACATCAACCCCTCCCCATGTGTCTTCTGATGTTACAGCATCTATTGAAACAGAAACAGAAGCTGAGGCAGTAAATGCTTCTGAAGGAGCTGTTAGCTTACAATCAGAACACTCTCAACACCAAGATAATCAGTCAGAACCTCAACCTTCTGAGCAGGAAGATGTACAAATGTCGCTTCTTGAATATGTAGATCGAATTGTTGGTGATGAATCTAATAATATTGAAGAACAGAGTGCAGACATTGCGATGATTGTTGAGTCGTTTGGAGATAACACAGAAGAAAATGTGTCATCGGTAAGGTCTGGTGTAAGAATACCTTCTGTAACACTTCCAGTGGAGGCATCAGAACCTGTTTTACTTGACGCCACATCACTGCAGTCTGCCTCCGCGTCTGAAATGTTAGTTGATACATCAGCTAATAAGAACACTGTTACCCCACCTCCAAAACCTCCCAGGAGTAATGAGAACCCTATTATCCCACCTCCAAAACCTCCCAGGAGTAATGAAAACCCTATTATCCCACCTCCAAAACCTCCCAGGAGTAAACGTGTGTCTCGCTCCAGTAGTGAGCCTCGTAATTCTCAGCGCTCTCACAGGGGGGGAGAGAGGTCACGAAATGCCAGCAGAACTGCTAATCAAGAGGGAAATGCTTCCAGCCAATCGCGTCCTCCGTTTGTTAGACGCGTTACCGACCCCACCACGGGACAGGCAAATCGTTTGCATTCTGAGGAACGGACTGTAAACAGGGTTAATGATGGAACTACTGCAGCCGCTATAACTGTAAACACTGCAGAAGATTCCACTTCATACGCTGTACCCTTGTCTCTAACAGAGTCTGTTGTGATGGCAGTACCGCTATCCCCTCCGCCCCAGCGTCCTACTCACTCCGGTCTGATGTCACCTGTTGTTGTGGCAGATGGTAGGGCGGAACCGGAAGCTGTAGTCACACCACTTCCGTCACCAGAGCTCAGCTTCGAGGAAACAGACGCAGTGTTTGATAACCAATTAATTGTCACGGAAGCTTTAGGTAATTCTGAAGGAAACCAAAGTATTGAAAATGAATCTTCAATAACAACAGACTTGTCAAATGATTACGAGTTGATTATACAAGATGATGGCAGACAGCCGTCATCAGCTCCATCGACATTACGCAGGGAAGCAGTTCCTTCAAATGCTACGGTGTCACCAAGTGTAACGCGTGTTCAACATAGAAGAAGTAGCTCACAGGATTCTACCCCGTCCACCGTGATTTATGCCACTCCAGTAACAGGAGTGAGAAGAGAATCGACTGATGGTAGTTTGAGTTTCCCGAGAGCGAAAGTCACTGCACTTTCAGAGAATCGGAGACAGCGTATTGGCGAGACTGTTTCTGGAGAAACGCAATCACTGCCCCGGAACAGTAGCAATGCTGTACCCATACCAAGTGCCTCTGGTCCACGAGTAAGCTCGGAGCAGTCCCGTTCTGATGCAACTCCAAGAGTCAACAGTGGAGCGTCTGTTAGTGCCACATCACAGCCTGAGTCTAGTGCCAGCTCGAGCAGTGATGCAAATCAACGAGAAGCTATACAGACTTTACTTCGGACTTACTATTTTAAATCATCTCAAGCATCCCGAGGAACATCCTCCGTAGGTCAACCAACATCGTCTACATCCCCTGTACGGGGACAAGCGGGGGGAAGAAGGCCATCGTCTGACACTAATCCGCGCAGTGCACAGAGACGAAACTCTGCTCGGAGACAACAGGGGCATCCGGTTCATTTGTCTATAGAGGATCAACAACAGACAAGAGGACAGCAGGCTCGGTCGAACCAGCAGTCTGTAGAGGATGAACCTCTGCCTTCAAGTAAGACATGAGAATAGTGTGTGACACTTTTATCTGTTATTGTAACATCGCTTTTCGATCATTGGTGTATTCATTCTTTTTTAATGATAGATTATGGAGCAACTATTTTTCACATTCACCAGAATCTGGATTTCCCGGCAAAAGTTGCACGTTCAACAGTGATTTCATTCATGTCTCACTCGTTCACTCGTTCACTCGTTCACTCGTAAGACGGCATTTGCAACAACTGAAGCCTAGACCCGTCTAGAAATACTTTATTTTGATTTTTGTTTTCACTTGTGCGTTGATTGAAAGGATGCGAAACAAAAATAATAAGAGGATGTCCGAGATGAAAAGAAACGGCCTTCAGCGGTGGCAAACTTAAAATCTTAACTTTGGAATTTTGGACGCTCAACACGGACACAAACTAAAACACGCTGGGAATTTGAACACGGAATTGTTTTAGGTTCCGCTGAATAATCTAATAATCTAAGCCCTATTGAGTAGCGAAATTGAACAACTGCTGGCGTATCAGAGGGTGTGCAGAGGCCGGTCCCCTTCGGGTTTTTTCGGAGATACTTGGTATTTTGGGGTACACGAACACGGTCTTCGTACGTTTTCATAGACTGCGAGCAGTCTCTCTTTTTCTTCAGATTTAGAGAGAGCAATGCACGCGCGCAGGAGCGGCGAAGGGCCGTCAGTCACGCGCGTGGTCATTTGCGTGTCTCGCGTTTTGCTCGACGGACTACAGAAAAAAGAGAGACTGCTCGTAGTCTAATGTTTTCATACATACAGTGTGTACATCCCATACAAGATTATGATACCCAGTGTAGGAATCATCACCGGTCTTATTGTGTTTGTTTGTTTGTTTGTTTGTTTGTTTTGGCAGATTGGGAGAGAGGCATTGATTCTCATGGAAGAGTTTACTACATTGATCACATCAATAGGACCACCACGTGGGTCAGACCTCGGCGAAGTAAGCAGTTCACTTCCACCAACCCCTCCCCTAATCAAACGTCGGCACTAAGTTATTACTTAGGGCAAAATGACACATTAGGGGAGGGGTAGGTAGGTTCCGTAAATTTCACACCGATCCCAGTTTCTCTTTTTTTTTTACCACAATCCAACTGTTGATTGTTATTCCTTCTTGTTACCTAAATGTAACACTTCTGCTTGGCTTTAGTCGTCCTATTATACACTAAAACACTTCCTTTACATGAGAGAAGTGTTTTTCGATGGCCAAACATCGTGAAGTCTAGCGGAGTTTTATTGAAACCTCCTTAGAAGTACGTATATATATACAATTTCTGACCAAAATATTCAAAAGTTGCCAAGCTACTGCGACAAGGCTGTGCTAAAACAGTAAGCAAAATAGTCGGGCTAAAACTTGTACACCGGGGTAAATTTTAACGAATTTGCTCTGTATTCGCAGAACAAACCTTCATCAAGGACTAAAAAAAAAATGGAAAGAAAAAAAAAAGAAAAGAAGAGAAAAGAAAAGGGTCGTTGCCACTAAAGGGTGAAATTAAAAATGATGAAAAAATAAAAAAATAACCAAATAAACAAGTTGATGAATTAATGTATAGTCACGTCCATTTATATCCCTAGGGTAAAGTTTGTTTCTTGAGCTTCGTTTATTGAGGCACGTTTTTAGCAGTGACCTATGAGGCGAACGTGGCTGACAATTTGGCTAGATTGGGAAGATAGTGCGTTGTTTCTCGAGGCGTATATTCCATGGTTGTTTTAATTTTTCAATCATGTACTGGTAATTGCATTGCCTTAAAATAAATTGATACGGGTAAGGATATGATCTTCGTTGGTCTAAGAAAAGTGGGCATTGACCTTGACCTTCTTGAAGAAGAAAATCGATTACTTCCATTTACAAATGACAGTAAGTGGTTTCTTGAAGGTTTCTTGGCTTGTAGCCTAGTGCAACACGTCACAAGGTTACATAAATGTACAAAATATCCATGTACTTCGTAATCACTGGCAAAAAGTTCGACATCGAAAGAAAGCGTCCATGAAGTTAGTGTAATTCTGGTGGATGTATATATATTTTTCGCAGTATAAGATACTTCAGGGAAAAAATTGTGAAAGGTAATCAAAAACTATTTTGCAATGCCTACCTGAATTTTTTAAGAGTTTCGTTACCACAAGAAAGCTTACGTGACATTCTTGTGCAATTTACCATTTTGTGCGATGGCTAATGTACGTTATGGACGCAGTTTATACAACAAACTTTTTGTTTCACTTCCCCACCGACGCAACACCACAGTTTCTTCAGAAACCCAACCCCTATTTATAAATGCAACCATCCGTGCCACTTAGCTCTTTAAAAACTATGTGGAACTACAAGTAGGCCTTTGCACCATGTGGGACCCCAGTGGTAAAAATAAATGGACAAACAGACTTCGTCTTATCTTTACCATTTTTATACAGTTATATTTAAAACTTGAGTTGATATATGGTCTTTTCCCCTTTAAATTACCTTTATTACTTTTTACTCCTTGGATGATTTTTTCAAACCGAAATATTGTGCAAATGTTTTAACAGTTAGATTGGCTATAGTGTTTACTTTATGATTGTATTGCAAATTTTCCTTTTCAGATGCCCCTGAGAGAGAAGCAAACATGAACGATATTAACACTCACTGGCAGAGCCTAGACAGAAGGTACCCCTCCCTCCCCTCCCTAGCTTCCTCAGCACCCATTCCTTGCATTTTAGCGACAAATTGTTGATTTAAGAAACTGATACGTCTTTTGATCTTGTGATGGTCCCAGTTCACATCCGAGACTTAAACGTACTTTCTCAAGTTGATTTTTGAAAGCGCTTTGGAGAAAGTACATAAAAGCAGTATTAGTTTAGTTTTCCCGAAGGTATATATTTGTCCAACACTCTTAGAAACTCCCATAACAAAGGTGCCTTTGCTTTTGATTTTCCTCTGGAGTATCAATCCGATCGACATTTACATAAATGCAAACCAGGAGGTTTAAAAGTTTAAAGGTTTGTTTATAGTGAAAAGTGCACCTAGCTTATTAAGCTAGTTTACAGGCACGCCACTCAAATACTTAGAAACAAATAATTCAAATACAACATAGCAGGATTAAAACCCAACTTCCCTTGTGGAACGTTCTACGCAATGCTGTGCAGTTCCTTTGAATACCTTCGATCGAAATTTTCTTCCTTTTATTTCTTTTCCGATTTAAGGTATCAAAGTTTTCGCCGGACGCTGCGTGGTCGTGGTAGTCATCATTCACGCCCCCCGCTTCCCATCGACAACAACAGAGAGAACCAGACTACAGGCGAGACAAGCGCTAGTAGCAACTCTGAAACAAGTTCTTTATCCAGACCCTCATCAGCAGCATCTTCAACTCAAGCGTCCCCCACCCCTTCAACATCATCCAACCCTTCCACACCCTCTACTTCTACCGCATCGTCTCCTTCCTCAGCCTCTAGCGCGAGAGCTTCAAGTCTGAATCAGTCACCCGCTGTCAAGTTCCTCATCAGATACGATTTGATAGACTACCTCAAGAGCAAAGGGGTACGGAGTTTATAAATTCTACTAAAAGTTTCGATTTTAAGTAGACTTTTTGGCCTTTTAAGTCTTTGTACCCATAATGGTGAGGTCAGTTAAGCCAGCTTCCTTGAGCCCCCTAGCTCAGTATTCCGGAGATTTAAGGTAGTTTGAGGCCATTGTTGATATCTGAAGTCAACGTAAAAACAGCAATCCATATTCACGAAAATTCCCTTCTTTTGGTACTGTTAAATACTGCATTGTTTTCAAGGGCGTAGCAGGCCTAAAATTTCTTATATATCAGACAAAAAGAGGGTGCTAGGGTAAGCTGTTGTAAATACAAATCGACGTTTTGTGCAGACGGTTGGCCCCCTCCCCCTCTCCCCTCCTAGGATGGACTAGTATCCTGTCCAGAGAGGACGAGCAGCATTAACTTAAAAGTTAAGGTTTTTCTCGCTTCACAAAGTTAAGCTCCAGTTGCATAGTTTCCCTGTGGCTCGAGTGGGCTTTTATTAAGCAAACCAGGTTTGAATGTAATTTGAATAATTTATGTTTCACCAGGTGGCAGGCCATTACTATTTCCAAAGCCAGATGTTGAAACTGATTGTATCCAAGATCAGAAGCGACCCAAATCAGTTTGAACGGTAAATTGAACCCCTTTTGTTTTCCAAATGAAGACTTATTTATTTTGTTGAATTTCTCAATCTTCAAGTTACGATCTCAAGTCATTTATTGTCATGTTTGTGTGTTTTTATTTAAGGTATCGACATCAAGTCGAGCTTGTAAGGTTCCTAAATCAGTTTGCTGATCCGCAGATGGATATGCCGCCTGGATGGGACAAGAAAGTCGACCAATCAGGACGGGTATTGTATTTTCATTTACCGAAATGTTACTTTGCAATAGGCCATTTGCACGATGGCGTCATTTTACTGCTACGACCAGAATCCTTTTCGTTTTTCCTTTCATATTTTGATTTGGTAATTCCAGTGAGGTTTCTATAACAAAAGCCATAATTTGCACTAGAAAGCAAAGTCCTGAAGGATTCTGGTCGTAGTAGTAAAATGACGTCATCATGCAAATGGCCTATTGTGGCTTGCAATGTATTTGCAGTTCCCTTACCTCTTCGTCTTCCCGGGCGCGTTGATTGGTCAAGAAAATTCGCGCCAATTTAAAACCAATTACAATAGGCCATTTCCAAGTTGTCCCAAGCCTCTGTTTCAAAGCGAGGCCAAGTGCGAAACCATTGATGGGAAAGTGAATTTTATTCTCATGCAAATAAACCTTTTCACAAGAAAGGTTTTGCTCTTAGCCTCGTTTTGAAAGTGGGAGTTTTTGGAACTCAGATATGACCTATTTAGAATAGTTTTCCGCTCCGAGCGTCGTCTGCCAGTAACTGAAGAGACAATATACATGCCCTGAATAAAGGTATCAGGCTATTTGTTCTTCAGACATTTTCTTGCCAACTTAACTTGACGTTTCCTTGTTGCAGCTCTATTTTATCGATCACAATTCCAGAACAACAACGTTCATCGATCCGCGGCTTCCGGTTGAGGAGACGCTACCGAGACGAAACCGATCGGAATCTGAGGTACTACTACTAATTAGCTTTCCTTCCCTTTGTCATGCTGCATTACTTACTACAGCTTCTTCTATCCAAAAGAAGTGAAGAAAACGTGGCCTTCTCCCTTGAGTTTATTGCTAATATTTAAAATGAAAATATTAGTTGTGAGAAGTTTGACATAATTTACGTACCGTAGGTTACAAAAGGTGGCAACTAAAGCAGTAACAAGCTTTGGACGCATGACCATAGTTTGTTACAGTGATACAAATGTGCAAGAATTGACTAAGTTGTAAAATTAATCACCTGAAACTGTGGAGGAGCATCAAAAAAATACAGAAACGTTAAAAGGCTGCATGGATGGGCAGAAACTGTACACGAAATTATGGGTGGTCAAACTAACCCTTAATTCATATTATATTTACTCGCCTGTAGAACGCGATAACTTCCATAATGCTGACTTCGTTTTAATGTTGTTGTTTTTGTTTAGCCTTATCGTGGACGTCTTCCTCCGTCCAGGCCCCCTCCACCATTAAGCCCGCCTCAGACGAGCACACATACTAGCACACCCCCCATGAGTGAGTTCTCATCTTTATTGTTTTAAATAAATGATTAAAATGAATGAAGTGAATAGAACTTGCCGCAATATTGATTGGTTAATTAATACCATGCACGTCATGCGTGGATACGTCTACACGTGAAATCATGGTGTACATCACTTGTCGTACTGTCAGTATTTTTCTTGTTTTATGTTTTGCTTGTTTTACCAGCTTTTCTGGACACAGGCCTGCCCAGAGGGAATGGGCACGAACGGGACTCATGTTCCATGCAAGGTGCCATTCCTACCCAATCCCACAACCCGTAAAGGTTGGCCACAAAACCGGGCTCTACGTCCCCTACTCTTTTCGAACAGTGATGTGGTTTCTTTTACGTCCCACATGAACCAGATAAGTGAAAGAGCTGTGAAACGGGACCTACGGTTTTTCGTCCTTATCCGAGAAGACTAGAAAGTCATTTGCAGATGTAATTACAAAGGCAGCACTTTCTTCTCAGTTATTTAAAGACCCTGAGTGTTGGTCCGGCCGGGGTTTGAACCTGCGACCTCCCACTCGGCGGACCGGGTCTCTCCCAACTGAGCTAACCAGGCGGCGGTTAAATGGCGGCGGTTTGTTAAATGGAGATATGGCCCGGGTTGCTCGAAGCATGGTTAGTGCTAACCAGCGTTAAATACCATGGAAACCTATACATTTTGATACCTCTTAACCAACGGTTAGCGCTAACCAGGCTTCGAGCAACCGGCCCATGATCGTCCCAGTGGTAATAGCAATTTGAGCAAATTCGAATTAACTGGTAAAAATTTCGGGACTTCAACGGGATTCGAACCCGAATCACACGTATAGAAGTGGTTTGTAGCACTGTTTTAGGAAACTCTCAGCATTAAAGGCCGTGTTTTGTTTTTACAAGCAACCTACACAGCGGCGGCTCTGCGAACCTTAGATTTTAGACTTCCAATGTATGGTCGATAAAGGATATTCTTCGCTCCCACAAGTCTCCTCTAGCTCAATGGTAGAGCCATTCTGGACAAGAAACCAGAAGGTCCTAGGTTCAACTCCTGTTTGGAATACTCCGAGCCGCCCGTTTCACTGACTGAAAAAACCATCTTTCTCAGGGATGTTCTTTTTTTGTGAAGCGGGTTCATTGTAATACGGGTGTTGCTCTATAGCATAACTTAAAGTTCGGGTATGTCATAATGTAAGTAAGTGGACAAGTATTTGTATACCTCTGCCATAAGATCGGGCTCCAATTCCTCGTCGGAGGAGCATGTTTGATTATCGTTGCTTGTTGTGATATCAAGCTATGCTGACAATTGAATATCTTCTCCCCCTAGCTTACAACCAGCAAGTCATTGGATTCTTGTCTCAACCAAATATTGATGAAATACTTAAAAACAAGTTCCAAGGTTACAGCTCAAACTCTGCATTAAAGTGAGTATATTCGTGAATTCCAATTAATGAAGGGTGCAGTGTTTTGACCATAATTTCCCACAAGCAACCTCGATTTTAACATTCTTATAATAATGCTTAATGTTTGACTATCACTTCCCACTTTCACTAGAGCTAACGTGAGACGAGTGAAAACTGAGGGCGAGAGGGCCCTGGGACGACTCTCAAGTAACCTCGATTTCAACATGCTTATAAGGTAATGTGGTGTGACACTTTTTAACCGTAATAGCCCACGTTTGATACATGTATATTAAAATTTTATCATATCTTCGAGGCTTTCTGGTCATTTTTCCATATATGGTTTGGTTTTCTTTGCGCTTAAGTCTTAATTCGGGGAATTGCGCGAAAATAGAGTCTTGAAAAATTTGTAATTTCGTCCATAAAGCCTCGGAATTTGTTTTTGGATTTTAATGCATCGAACGTCGGCTATTGAAAACTCAATGTGGTTTTTAGGCCCCCACTGTCTTTAGCCAGCGGGTACTAAACAGTGTCTGGCTTTCATGTTTATGAACTGATTATTTGTTTTTTCATGATTCAGTGCTATACACGAGGACGTTATATCATATGTTCCTGTTGACGTTGCACAAACAAGTGAATCCTTGCGACCTACGTCACCAACACGTCACTTCCAGGCCTCTTCTGGAACACGGTCAAGAGCAAGCTCGAGTGAAGGAGCTCTTAAAGGTTGGTATGGGTCGAGGGCTGTGCGGTAATTGCCACAGGAAGCCCATCTAACGAAACTTTATACTTTTTTTCTTAGTTTCTAAAATTTCAGGGATTTAAACGTTAATTTTCTTCAAGATTCATTTCCTGCTGTAAAAAAGACAATATGGGCGGGTTATTTTAATTTTTTCTTCTTTTTCTCTCTCTCTCTTTTATTCTTCCCCTCTTTTCTTATTTTTCTCGCCGATGAATTTGGCGCGCGCGAAGCACATTCCACCCCCACCGCACCACCCTTGCGCTAGCGGTGTCAATCCTGTTTGATACGCGTGCTTGATGATCTCTTAAGAGAAATACAAGATCTGTGAAAATGCTAGTTATTAAAGCAACATGACAACCAGTTTTTCAGTTAGCAAAATAGCCACCTTTTCAAGCGAGCTTATTGAGCACAGAGTTTGAATTCATCTAGTACAAATCTCACACCATTGAGATACTCCTAGTGAGGCCTTCAACTGCGCAGCACTCCTCCATCGAACTAGGCTTTTTGCGGTTCTTATTCCCAGGACGTGTTGGTTTTGGCTTGTCATCGATGTTTCTATGACAAAGTTTTTTCCTAGATAGGGGCGTTGGTCCTAAGCAAAAGTATTTAACCTCTGGGAAGGGAATGGTCCAAATTTGTCTTGCCTTTGACCTCTTTTAGCATGGGTGACCCCACCAGCCAGAAGCTGGTGACACCGCTGGCATAGTTCTACAAGTCACTGCGCCACGCAAGCCACCACGCCTCAGCGTTAATGAACTATGTGGTGATGAATTAACAAGTAGATGTTAGAGCACCTTGAAACGACTCATATATATCTTAGAAATACATTTTTTTGCCCATAAGTAAATCTTACACATTGTTAGTGAAAATTTCAGCAGTGAACAGTGGTACTTATTCAGGTGGTTGTTATTCAGTTGTTTGTTATTTTTTAAACCAGGTGCGATGGCGGAATCTCCAGCTAGTTCCAGTCCTGCTCCCTATAAACGCGACTTTGAGGCCAAAGTTCGTTCATTCCACCGTCAGCTGTACCATAAAGGATATGGTCAAGGACCGAATAAAATCAAGTAAGTAAACCACACACCCTTCACAATAACTCTAAATGTTTACCTTGGAAATTTGTCCATCTTATTGATAATTTATTGGCAAAACAAGCAAGTGATGTTCAACGAGGAACTGACGTCTGTTATGCCGGGTTTTCACCTAACTATACTCTCCTATGCAAACGGTCTTTTCCTTTTATTGTTGAGGAAGGTCATTGCGTGACGAGTTAAAACAACGTTTGCAGGGGAGGCTATATATCGTCTTTACGGCTTTTACGGTTTGATCTGGTGTCGCTAGTGACCAGAATCTAACTTTGTTTTCATATTATCTTTTGTAAAACGAACATACTGGTCATGACTGTATAGAAAATCGTTTTGGAAATCGTACGCAGCTCTTAACAGCAATTAGTGAAACCATAAATGGCTGTTGTATTTAGTATTCTGGGTGGCTAAGTGAGCTGCAGTCAATAGACATGCTACTTCGTCGAATGGGGGGTGGGAGGGGGGTGGGGGTTGGGGTGGGGGGAGTTACGCGGCAACATATAAAGATGATACATCTGGTACTTTCCTGGCTTCGTATTCTCACCATTTCTACACTTATTACTTTGCATTTACAGAATGAGTGTACGTAGAGACCATATATTGGAAGACGCCTATGATCAAATAATGAAGGAGCCTGCAAGAAACCTGCAAAGAAATCGCCTCGAAATTCAATTCACAGGGGAGGAGGGGTAAGAAACGATAGTCGCCTGTTTTTGTTGTTGTTGTTGTTGTTGTTGTTTTCATACGATCTGTGTGAAGCGAGACAAGCAGTCTAGGAAGGGAATAGTAATCAGCTCGTTTGTCCTAGACATTCCCATGAACGAAGAGAGAACCCTGGTCCCTTGGAAAGTGGTTGTGCCTTAGGCCCCGCGCGTCACGTTTCGTGTGATGCGAGTTCTCGCGAGGAACGCTCGCGCTCTAAGAAACGACCCTCAGTACCTAGTTGTAGCAGCGTTGATCGCTTAAACTTAATGCACACAGTAAACCCCGCTTCCCTAACATCTCTTTTGATTTTCAGTTTGGATTATGGTGGACCCGCGAGAGAGTTCTTTTTCCTGTTGTCACGTCAAGTCTTCAATCCTTATTATGGTCTGTTTGAGTATTCAGCTAACGACACCTATACTGTTCAAGTTAGTCCGGTCTCGCTGTATGTCGACAATTCACATGAATGGTAAGTAACTTAAATATAATTAACTTCATTACTGTGAGCACTTCCTGCTGGAGAAGTAACATTATTGTATTTTCATAACACTGTAAACTAGAAACAATTTCATGCCCTTTTTTCCAGGTTTCGGTTCTGCGGGCGAATCATTGGGCTGGTGATAATACATCAACACTTGTTAGATGCTTTTTTCACGCGTCCGTTTTACAAAGCTCTACTTAGAAGGTAATGTATCCATTTGTTTAAATTAGTGAAATACACAAGTAACAGAATTAAGGAAGTACAGAAACACAGCTCGTGTTTTGGCAGACGTTCGTCTTACCGTAGCCTACCGCATAACCCACCGTCGAGCATAAAGATACCAGTAGGCAACGAATCTTGCCGGGATATCTCATGTTTCTTAACTTGGTCATTTCTTTACTTTATCCCTGAAAGTTTTAAGGTAGTACCTTTTCTTCCTCTTTATGGTGATTTTATCTGTGTCATTTCAGTCTCTGTGACTTGAGTGATGTTGAAGCGATGGACTCACTCTTCCACCAAAGTATGACCTGGGTCATGGAAAATGACATCACGGGAGCGTTGGATTTGTCTTTTACCGTCAGTGAAGAGATCTTCGGAGAGGTAAGATTTTTTTACTCCCGAGACACGTATTATGGGTGGACACAGTCTTCGTCAAGTTGGTGAACTAGAGTACTGTACAGTAATAGACGCCGTCTTCCAGTGCAAATGTTAAGTGAATTCGAAGATAAAGCCCTGTTCGTTAGTTTAGAGCACGAGGAAACCACATGCAGCATTAAAATTTGAAAAGGCGTGTAAGCTGTTGGAATAGCGTGTGAGTAAGCTCTCCACTGGGGAAGTCATGAGAGGTCACGCGAGAGCAGCACGCGTGCGAGGGTCAGGGAAAGAATGGGAAAGCCAGGGCGGGGAAAGCTCTTCTTTCCTCCGCCCCTCGCTCGCTCGCACGTTCTCTCGTGTCTCGCTTCGCTCGCCGTAAATGGAGAGCTTGCTAGCAGGCTAATGTTGGAAGTCAAGTACGAGATGCCAGCGAAAGCATGGCTACTCGAAGCTAAGTTCTGAGGGTAATTTGACGTTTTATTGTATCAGTGGAAAGCGATTGTGACAGTTGCAATATTTATATTTTTTAAATTTTTTTTCCTAATGAAAAGTACAGACTGAAGCCATGCTTTTCAATTTGCCATGCTAACTGATTCATCATCACGGTCGTAGGTCACCGAGCGTGAGCTGGTTCCGGGGGGTAAGGAAATGGAAGTGACAGAGGAAAATAAACACGAGTATGTTGAGCAGATGGTGAGATGGCGAGTTGAAAGAGGAGTCGCAGAACAAACAGAGAGTATTGTCAATGGATTTAATGAGGTATTATACTCTTGGACCGTGAATTCTTTTTAAGACAGACACCGCTGGCCTGAGTACCACTGAGTGTTTGTCCTGTTGAGATGTTCGTCTTATTCAGAGTCGAGGAAAATAATTGGAGAACTCAGCGACTCTTTAGGTGTCTGATTTAGTTAGCCTGTGAACGCAAACGTATTTCCGGTCGTCGCCCCTCTCCACCCGGGGAAGCGACGACCGGAAATACGTCTGTGTTCGGAGGCTAGATTTACGGAGCTACCTGTGTTTATTAGGGTTACCTTGTTTAACATTCTACAGGCCTTTGAGAAGACCTCCCTTTACAACATGGCGAGACCACATCACGAAATTTCTCTCAAACCCACAGTTGTTAGAACATAACGTAAAACAAGAAAACTTTGGGTATTTAAATGGTCGCATGTCAGTAATTCATCACTTCTTAGACGTATTTCTTATTGATACACCCACTTTGAAGGTTTGTGATCCCGAGGGGGCTACTGCCATATATGGGCTATATAGGTATGTGCCGCTGTGAAGGATATGGTTTTCAAGTAGTTTACTCTAGGATAGGGTATATAAATCAGAGCGTTTGGGTCTAGAATAGGGTATCATTTTTCAAGAAACTGATCAGTTGGTTGAAGATTTTATCTAGACTGGGGAAACAGCTACTCTAGGATAGGGGGATTTGGGGAGTTTACTCTAGTATAGGGTAGCAAAATTCATCTGAACTAGCTCTGGTATAGGTTAAGGGTTCCAGGGACCCAGCGGCACATCCCCACCCAGAAATTCCTAAAGTGCCCCCCCCCCCCCCGCCCCCCGGGTTTGTGATCGAGGATTTGTTTAATGGTAAAAATTGCTTGCAGGAAACCTGGAAAGAGGTTTGAAATCAGACAAAGCGCGCAATCAAAGCTGTTGTACAGTGATATGGACCCCAGTGATAAAGTGTCTTGTTTTTCTGTCTTTAGGTTTTGGATCCTAAGCTGATTAATCTCTTTGATGCACGCGAATTGGAACTTGTTATCTCTGGCACAGCAGATATCGACATTGAAGACTGGAGAAAGAACACTGAGTATCGTTCAGGTAAGGGACGTTAATGGTACTCCATGTATGTAAACATCGGGTATTACATGTAAGTAAACCGCATACAGGACTATTGAAATGAAAACCTAGTTAGGTGGGATATGATTGTTAGAATGAGTGTAGTCCTGAACAGTACTATTGTTGACAGTGACTGATGTTTTGACAACCAGGGCCGGGTTGTTGAAAGCTGAGTTAAGATAACCCAGGGTAAGTGCGAAATTTGAATTCAGAATTGAAGCCTTAAATGGCAGAATCAGTTTAATCTTTTTTTGTCTACAAGTTAATAGTTGCTCTGAAAGGAATAAAGAAAACTATCCGAGAAAATGTTTTTGAACAAGAGACAAAGAAACACGAAGTAGAAGTTTACCCCGTCTTTGCCCTTATCGTCCTTCGCACAATTGGGCTCCCTGTACTTTCGTCATCCACCTGCAGGTCATGAAATGACTCCAGGGTTTCTAACCATGCACTATGGCACTCTAGTTAAAACCTCTTAAAACCTCGCTAATTGATAACCGAGGTCCATTCAAACATGTCTTCTGTTTTAATGTAGGTTACCATGGAAGTCACAAAGTAATAAGATGGTTCTGGAAAGTAGTGAAGTCGTTTGATAACGAGCAGAAGTTAAGACTGTTACAGGTTTGTTTAAGGCCATTTCAAATTTCTAATATCTTGTATACTTAACTATTGGATGAGGCTGAGTATAATATGAAGAACAGACCAGGGTGCTTTCCATGTAGGCAAAATTTCCGGTTCGACCGGTTTGAATGCAAATGAAACGTCTGGTTCGACCGGAAATTTTTCGGAATAAACGGATGACCCCTCGAGCTATAACACTTTTTCCGTTCCAACCGGTTGGAACAGAAATTCCGGTTCCATTTGCGCAATTCTCTTTCGGCCGAAGGCTGGCGCCTGGACTTTTTTCCGCCTTTTCCAATGTTTGCCGGTGAGCGTTGATCACGGGCTGTCGCAGTTTTTCTTTTCATTTCTTATCGTATCGTTCAAAATGGCATCTGTTCAAAATAGTTGTGAGCTCTGTCAGGGTTCAAATTTCTTGAAACGAAACAGCAACAAACTGCCGCCATATCCACTATTGGCTAGAAAAACTTTCCATTTGACCAGGAAGGTTTCCGGAATTTCCAATCGGAAATTTTCCCTAAATGGAAAGCACCTCGGGACCATCTTGAGGCTTGGGGTTGCAAATTACAGTGATTTTTTAAATTGTCCACCAAAGCCTGGACCTCGTTTCAGTGTGTAATCTGTATGCTCTTTGGATCAGAATGCAGGAAAGATCTATTATACAGATCGAGAAGGTGTTATCTACTAAACCGGTCTACCCTGTTCCAAGCGTTCAGATAGTGGGGACGGGACAAAGAAAAGTGAGCAGGAAAACACAACGACGGGGGTGCAGTGGGGAGAGTGGGCGAAAGAATCTCCTCCCTCCCTCCCTCCCTCCCTCCCTCCCTCCCTCCCTCCCTCCCTCCCTCCCTCCCTCCCCCCCCCCCCCGCCTCTATTTTTTGTGCCCCACTCTCCGTTTCGCGCCACTCTCCACCATCTGAACGTCCGGAACTGGCTAACTGAGGTCGAAGGCCGAAGCAGATAACACCTCCGAGCTCGGAATAATTCTTCATTTCATACGAAAGCCAAATTCAGTAATTGTGTTAGTCTTCATTCAAAATATTTCCAAACCCCATAGAAGGTTACCACTTTGTAAAATTCCTTTTTTAAAAACGTTTGCCTGCTCCTCAGTAGTTTCAGGATAATATTCTAGTTGAGTGTAATTTTTGTGTATTCTTGCTGTTTTTGAGGCAGAAGGTGACCTATTTCGTCATCTCATAACGTATAAAATCTCCCTTCTTTTAATCCAGCTCTTCCTTGCCCGCCCAACAATGCAGCTAAGTAACCGCGCCTTTTTGTCAGCGTGGAGTGTCTCAAAATGGCGGAAAGAAGCATTTTAAAACTCAATATTCATGCAGTTCCATAGTTATTCAGTGTTGCGGACCTGTTCACAATTGCTTGCATCTTAAGATACCTTCGGGACTTTTCTCTCAAATTTATAAAAGAAAAATAGATAAGGAGAAATATTTTGGATGAATAATAACTCGTATAGCCCTTGTGTAATGTTTCCTTTTCTCCATAACCTTCCCTTTATTTGCTAGTTTGTGCACATCACCAATAAAGCAGAAGTATTGACCCGGTTTTGATAATGTGGTAGGACTAATATTTGTTTGTAAAGAAAATTTAGACATCGGACATGTTATCTGGCAACTATTTGGGTCTCTTTTCTCTCTTGATACAGTAAATTCTTTCGTCAATTACTGTGGGCAAAATAAAATGTTTGGATACAATTTTTAGACAGTAGATTTTTCCACTTTGTTTATAGAGACATCCGACTGTTTATTGCTAAGGTTGTTCCCTCTTCACGGTGAGAGCCTTTCTTACCTTCCCCAAGATATTTTAAACAACTGTCAACATGTCCGCTCACTGACTAATTATGGAACTGTATGAATACTGAGTTTTAAAATGCTTCCAGATATTCCCAGTTTTTTGGAGATTTCGGAGCAGCAATGAAGTTCTGCGTATTTTACGGCAACGTCAAGTCTCAATATCGTTTTTCTTTTAACACTTCGGGCTTGAGGATTTCAATCGAAAGTCTTTCAGTCTTCAGGATTAATATTTAGGTTAGGTCGTACAATTGAGGCGTCAGTCATGTCATTGTAAGTGGCACAGCAGGCATCTTACTGTTAAGTGCTGGCAGCAGTCAAAATGTCTGTAACCATCCTGAATTAAATTCTTAAAGATTTTTTTAAAAATAGCAGTTGTATTAGCTTAAGTATAAAATGATTTTTGACAATAAACCATTGCATTATATTATATCATATTCATATAATCCTGATTAGAACTAAAGTTCACGGGAAAACACTGTCGTAATTTTGCCTTTTAGTTTTACTTGATTATTGTTACCAGATTGCTACAGTGAAGTAGCTACCCATGAGAAACCGAACGTTTAATTCCCTGCCCAGCTTATAGAGCACCTGAGACTATTATGTGTTTATGTTTTTCCTGTCTGCAGTTTGTCACGGGAACCTCCAGTATTCCTTATGAAGGTTTTGCAGCTCTGCGAGGAAGCACAGGACCCAGAAAGTTTTGTATCGAGAGATGGGGAGACTACACAAAGTTACCCAGGTGAGATATCTACTGCGCTTGACCTGCAGTGCCATTCACACATGTAAAAGGGTCGCATGCGTTTGTCAATGAAAGCCAGGTTAAAATTCGTTTCGAAAAAATGTTGCTTATATCTTACACTTTTTGTTAACGTACCAGTCCAATTTTAATTAGCGACAAAAGTACGGAATAGAAACTCACATTGAAAGTACTTGTGAAGTTTAATTTCATAAAAGATTCATGATGACGTTTGAGAGCAACGTCAATATTTGCTGCCTATATTATATTGCAAGCATTCCTAAACTGCGGTCAATGATCATTCTTTGTTGCCTCCTGGGGGACTTTTCATGGTTTGATTTATGAAGCAATATTTAATTTTGTGTTTGTTGACCGTGATAGTGTATTAAACATTGGGTTTAAATATCAAAAGTTACCCTCCCCGGCGCTACGTCAATTACTTATTAAAATGCTGCGTTTTGCCTTAATAGCTTAACGCCGCTGATTGCACAACAAAATAAAAAAAGACACTTAAGCGTCAATATTTTGTAACCTGTAGAATATTGGATCAGCACTCTGCGTCAAGCTCCCAGTGAACAAATTCTTCATTTAGTTGTATTGATTGTTAGGCAGTTTATGGCAGCAAAATTAGTATTAATACACCTGATTCTTGGTCTGTCTCAAAAGCAGGGGGTTCTATAAGACCATTAAAAATCCGGAAAGTGTTATTTTGTGCTATTACCCTCTCCCAAAGCGCTCCGCGTGTTGGGTGCTTGGAAGAGGGATTGGAAAAAAAAACGTGATAGACCGGTAGGTAGATAGGCAGACAGGCAGACAGGCAGACATAAACGTAATTAAACGAACTCTTTTAAGATGGGTCACTAAATCAAGCTCCGTCACCTGTAAGTCGGCTATCACTCTCTTAGTGATTCCGGATGAGTCTCACCTAATTATTAGCAATAAAACCTTGTATATTCGCACATTTTATATTTAGCCTGGGACCAGGCTCCGCACTGGGGGAAAATGGGAGGGGGGAATTGGCGAGCGAAGACTGGCTCTCTTCGCTCGCTCCGATTTTTTTCGCTGCTTCACACGTTTCTTGTTTTTTCCCCCACTGCAGAGCGTGGTTTCAGGCCATTCTTATTCTGCTAAGCAAACGTTTCCGCGCGCAAACGGAGCGTTTGGAGTGGGCAGAAGGCGAGAGTGCTTGGTACAGGTAGACACTTGACCAAAGTGGCTACAAAGGCCTTCTGACTGCTGAGAATAAAATACTATAAAATTAAGCTACCGATCATTCTGGCGCATTGTCTGTTTTTTCTAAACAGATATTTTGCTGCGGCCCATCGACAGTTATTGTTACACCATATTCTTTGCCGTTGTGTTGAACAACCTTTCCAAGAAAAAACCTCTTAAACACACTTTCAAACTTGTATACGGGAATCTGTTTCTTGGTAACTCTGAGAAAGTTTCTGTTGAAGGAAGACATAAAAATAATACACAAAGCTTGCATTTTACTCGATATTAATAGAACTAAACAGCTAAAGCAGCTTGTTAAGGATTAATTAGGGCTACCCACACAGTCTCTATAGTGAAGAACGCTTTAACTTCGGGAAAATTACCTTTTATTCCTATCAAGTTATGATAAAACTTGCTCGAATTTTAGTTATCTTTACTCATGTTTACTTGCGGGTTATTAGACCGTTATGTATTTCCAGCGAAGGCAAGAATAACGCAAAAACTATTGTTAGGAGGCACTGCTCGTGGGGTTAAGTGATCGAGGAGAGTTTGTGTCATAGACATACATGTGCGCATTTCTTATTAAACTACTTTGCTTTGAATTTTCAGGGCTCACACATGTTTCAATCGGCTGGATCTTCCACTTTATCGTTCTTATGAAGAACTTCTGGAGAAGCTTACCTTTGCGGTGGAGGAATCAGAAACTTTTGCTATGCAATAATCTGACAGTGAAAGAACTGAAGAAGTTGTGTATAAACTCTTGTATCTGGTTACTCACCACAAATGGGTTTTCTTAAATATTTCTATAATACTTAGCTTTGCGGTTACGTTTTATTTTGTGGTAACCGGTTTACCGCAGTTTTTGTGCCCTGAATGCGAAACCTCAGAAGGAAAAAAAATAATCTGCGCTTAGTTTTATTATCAAAAAGTTTTGTGCGATATTGAAAAGTTAGAATAATTAATTTAAATTGAAGTAATTTAACATTTTCGCGGAGCGAAATGTTACGTTAAAATTAAGATGAAGAATTATTTAAAAAGGTTTCGTTAAAAATCAGATACATGTTTTGTTGCTGGTAGAATGATAATATTTTTTGGACGAATTCGGTGTTAGCGATTCATCCGTTGTGTAAATAATCTCACACATCTGTCCTTAATTCTCCAAAAAGCGAATAGCTTAGTGGATAGACATAACATAAAGGACACAATGATTTTTTATCCCTATTATCTCCAGAGAGTTCTAAACGTTAAAATTTAAATCCTTATTTCCATCGTGTAAAATTTTGAAAAAGAATGTTGCCAACGAGGTTTTTAGTTTCAAATGGTTGCAGCGTGGTCAGTATTTCGCCCACAGAATAAAAAGTGAGTTCTACTTGACATGAAATGAAAGAGTGAGTGATAAGTTAACTGAATGACGGTTCATGTATTCGCCGTCTTTTGAACGACTTGGCTTAGAATCGAGCCTCTTCCCTTGTGTTATTGTGGTAACTTCAGAGTCGCTTCGGAGAAACCAAAAGGATATTTTGCTAAGTTTGTGTATATCTTTGAAGGATCTTTTGAAGCGTAGGAAATGCGTTTAAGTATGGGCGAGGTATGGCGTGGACGGAAAAGTGAGATTATTTGAATAAATTTATCTTCTAGCAGATCAGATATGAATCATTAAAGTATGTTCAAAGAATCCGTACAAATCGTGGGTAGCTGTCTAGCTTACTCATAATAATTTGAGGTTAAAGGGGTGATTAATAAACAACTTAGCAAGACATACGGCAATTTCACTCTAAAAATATCAAAATCTAACTGAAGAAAATTCTCTAACCCGCTCAAGGTTCCATTTTGTCGGCATATAATCTCGCATACCCCCCCCCCCCCCCCCCACCTAACATTTGACAAAAGATAGGATCACCTCGCTTTTTACAGACTAAAAATGGTTCTCGCAGGGCCACTTGTCTTTTAAACATGTGGCCGTTAAAAATATCTCGATATCTTGGCTATGTATATAACTGTCATTTAGGAATGCGCTTAGTTTATCTTGAGTTCATAGACGGTGTGTCTTAATTGCGCTATGCCCCATGCGTGCAAATTTATGCACGATGAAATTTATTTAAGGTTTTTTTTTTCTCGTAACAAGCGTAAGTGGAAATATGATTCTCAAAACATTTTCGGCCGAAAACAAGAATGCTGGAAATGTAACAATCATTTTCCTGAACTGGAAGATGTATATCAGAAGAATTAGATGTAGCGACATCGTCACTTAAAAGAGAAAGATCATGAAACCTTTAATTTAGAACTTCTCTCACTAAACTGTCAGTACAATTTTTAAATATATGAAATAAAAAAAGGTTATAGGATTTTTCTCTTTCTCTATGTTTTGTATTGTATGTTTAAGTACCAATAAAAATGAATTGCTTTTCTTCTGTTTCTCTCCTTGCTTTTGTGTCTTCAGCTTCGTGGAGACGAATTCCTGCATCGATCATGTTTATATAACTGTTTACTGTAATATATTATACTGCACTGGAGAGGTCTCTTTCCATTTTGAATCAAATCCTCAGATTAGAAATGTTATTCACTAGCTGCCATGTAGCTTTGACTGATGGTCAGTGATTGCAAGCGGCAAGTATATCATAGCAGTTAAGCCAAAACATATTTAAAGGATATTTTGAAATCGGTAGCAAAACAGTACTAATATGTAACAGAAGCAGAAAGGGCGAACATTAAAGTTGTCAAAATTCTACAACTGCCAAAAATAATTGTTAACAATAATCGCAAATATAGCGAGAAAAAGTATTTTTAAGAAGGAAGACGAAAGTTAAAAAAATTAAGGCGATTTTAACATTATCCGTTTATGAGCGCAGTATAATGCAAGTTAATGCTGTGAGTAAGTAAGTAATCGGTTTGATAACAGGGTTTCCACGTTGCGGCTCTTCATCTGTTACTAACTACAAAAAATGTATCAAAGAGACTTGGCTAAATCATATAATTGAGGAGATTTAATGTGGAACACAGTATTAAAATAGGGTATGCTTGAAAGAATGATTGGTATGACCACACCGTTTCCCATTGAAATAATGACTCTTTAGTCGATAACACTAACCCCATCCCGTTTTTGGTATGCAAATACAGTACTTCAAGTGGATCTAATGCCAAACATTTCCTAATGACTTAAATCTGGTTATAAAAAATGAGCCACAAGGACTTTGAACTTTTTTTAATGAACTTTCTAGCTGGAGTAACCGATATCTCTTCGAGTTATCATACCCTAAAACAAAGGCCGTGGGTATTATGGCCTCCCAATATGTTGAAAAACTCTCCCTGAGAAACAGACGGTAGAAAACAACACAAAAGTTAACTGTTAACTTGATACAGGGCAAGAGGCTATTTTGCTTGATCTTTTGTAAACCTCGGGTTGTCTCTATTTTCTGAACTTCTCCTGACCGTCATCACCTCGAAGCATGTGGTAAAAAACACCGGATATGCGCCCAGACTGTGCAATTACACTTAACAGGTAATGTTTTTCTATTTTGCATGATATTAAAAAATATATATTGCATTTTTCTAAAAACAAAAAATAAGAGCCGCAAACCACATAGGAATACATTTGTTCAGGTTGCTCGAAATGTTTGGTTGCTTGTTGGGTTTAAATAATCATGAATAATATTTCTGTCACTATTCAAGTTAAAACTAACTACATGATCGGTGCTTTTTGAAGGAAGATGAACTTTTCGTTCGTCTTCGTTCCTAGTTTCATTTTGGCAAATGTTTGCTGAGTGAATGTTTATTGTGAAACAGTTTTGTCTGGTTTCAGAAGCACCTTCCAAAAACTTGCTTTACGAGTTACAACATGTATAGAAGTCACAAGCGAGTCACAACAAGATCTATTGTGATCGCCTGATGAAAGGCGACATTCCTATGCAAGTTCCATACGGGAACTATGGCCGTAAGCGGAAGTGACGATAAAGTGAAGGCGGAGACGTGAATAATTTTCCCATCTGTGATTGGTCGATCAATTAAGCGAGGAAAGAAGTCATCGGCAAAGAGTTATTTTAGCATTCTCCGAGACAGATGGAGTGTGACAGACTAAATATTTCCAGCTCAGGTCTAGTTCTCTTTGAAATAAGCTACTGACTTTCGATAGCCAACGCTTTCACTTATAGATTTGCGATAAGCGAATAGCGCTTAAGATCGCTTAAAATGGCTCGAACGCCTCGTACCGAAGCTATTGAAAATTTTTTCGACATTTTCGATGAAATCGGCAGGTAAGCTGAAGCTTATATAAAAGTTCACGTTGATCAAGTTTAGTGTCACCATATGAAATACCTGTTCTCTCTTTGGCGAATACCCAACGAAGTAAATCTTTTTTAATTCAGAGGGCAATATGCTGTTGTCAAACGTTGTAAGGAAAAGTCATCTGGAAAGGAGTATGCGGCGAAATTTGTGAGGAAAAGAAGGAAAGGCAAAGATTGTAGAGCAGAAGTTTGGCATGAGGTTGAAGTCCTGAACGCCACAAATACGCCTTATCAACATCCTCAGATAATCACACTGTACGATGTCTTCGAAACCAGGAGCGAAATTATCCTCATCTTAGAACTGTGAGTAAACGGTCGATAATTTTTTTTAGCGTTTAATTTATTCAAATGAGAATGTATTGTATTGTGACTTTTAAATCAACAGCGCTCTTGGCGGAGATCTGCATAGACATTGTATAGCTTATGACACAGAGGAACCTTCGTCTAGTAGAAGCGAAAGGGAAGTTGTTTATCTTCTGAGACAGATTTTAGAAGGGGTGAAACATTTGCATGATCAAGACTTTGTACATCTAGATATAAAGGTGAGAATTGTCTGTGTGTTTTGAGACGATATTGTGTTTGAATTGTACATGTTACCGAATGTTTGTTTGGCTTAGCATCTCTCGTGATGGGATGTCGTTACGCTTCAAGCGTTTGCTAAACATCCTTACAACATTTCCTTTGTTACAGTACAAATATTGTCATTGAACCGAAGGAAGATTTTTATTTATTAACGTCTTTGTTTTCTTTTACCGCTTCTAAATTTTTCTCGTGAGCTTTATTCTAAAAAAACGTACATTTATGTTTAAAGTCTTTCAATACTGACGGCTTTTCATCCTTTTTCATATTGCTCATTCTAATCATTCACGATATTTTAATATTACATGCTTTGATATGCCCCTTATGATTTCATTTCGTACACATTTCATGAAATTTTTCTTAATGAAAACGATCGTATTCACATAACTTAGACTTCTTTAAACATTTAATGAAAACCCTCTTAATAATAAAGCATCTAATCAAAGAGGGCTTAATTTTTGGCTGCTGCGAAATGCAAAGGCTTGAGTGGAGCATTTATTCTGTCGCATATATTTTAAATGCTTTCGGTATCGCCGCCTTGTTAAAAAGATAAAATCATGTACATTTGCGCCATGTCGGCCGGGTATGCGATTTTGATATTTTTCCTATAAGCCAGAATTACCTGTCAGTTACGCCACAATACGACTAAGGAAATTATAATCGTGTATTTCCGACTTCTAGAAGTGGAACAAATACTGTTGGACCTTTTTTAAACGAGAAACAAACGCCGAAATGACCTTAGTTTGGAATTTTAACAAACCATTACACAGAAGCTTAATGATTTTTGCCTTTGCGGAGTCTGAATTGGTTTTACTGTGGCCTTAATCAAGTGTGACATGCCATAGCCGGAGTTGATTGCTTTTCAAGCGCCTCAGTCCTGTTTCTGTAAATAATACCATGTAGGGATTTTTGAAGTGATATGTGCAGATTATTACAAAAATGTTGAGTACAAGAAAAATTCCATTTTCTCATTAATATACATGTATGATTTACTGTATATTGAAATCACTTTAAAGTTCCTTAAAATAGAAAGATCATCCATATTTTAAAAAAGTGTCAGTAAATCCGTGTTAATTTCATACCCTTCCCAAATTTTTTTTGCAAACATAATTGCCAGAATTTTTTCCGTCATAACACAATCCAGCCCTGTCAGTAAAGGGTACCCATATATGGCATTCCTGAAATAGGCATATCAAAGACCTATTATATTTCTTTGGGGTACTCAAGCTTTGGAGTTTATTTTAATTATGAATGTTCTGTTTATAACAACCACAAGAGTCTAATATCTTTCATTAGCGTCTTCTCTTCGAAATTCCATGGATACCTAGCTAGCAGTTCCTTCTTTCTGCTAAGTGACAACAGAGACTTGCTAATGCAAAGCTTGTCTCTTTTGTGTGGATTTAGCTTGTTAATTTTGTGTGTTCATTTCCTAACTGCTCCAGTTGATAATGTCTTTGCACAGCCCTGCCCCCCCCCCCCCCCCCCAGCACACACACACACAGAGTAAATAAATATTTCTGGTTCAAGTCAGCCATTGTTAATTTTTGCAGGCAGTTCAGGCTTTAAGAAAATTTTTTGGTCTTTGCATTAATTTTGTGTCCAACCAAATTGGTGGCAGTAGCACTTGCAAAAAAAAACCAGGCTTTACACTTTTTTTGAAAGTTGCCAATGATAAAAACTCTCTGGAAAAATAAAACACATGAAACTACTTGAATGATCTATCACTAACTTTACTCCATAAATTTTAATTAAAATTTTTTATTCCATTAAATTGGCATATATATACCTGTGGGTAAATTTACTATAAATGAAAAAATTAACTTTTTGTCAGGCATGATATTTTTCTAATAACTATTTTTAGTACTCTTAACCCATTCGCTCCTGGAGATTTTGCCGAAAAACACGTTTTGAAGCTAGTCGAGTGGTTTTCTGGTCACTGTTGTTCTATAAAGAGCTAAAACTTACCACAAACTGGTTTACAGGTCGATCACTTCGCGGCCTTCTGATCCAGATGCAAAATATCAGCTTGCGAAGTTCGGGCATGCGCAGAAAGCAAAATTTCGAGATCAGCAGTCTTGACTTTTACTTTTCGCTTTCTCTCCTCCCCTCTTTTTTCGCTTTCTTGCCTCATTTTTTTTTCTCTTGCTGGGCATTTAGTAGGCTTCATTTTTGTGGGAAGAGTTTTTAGGAAAGCTTTTAGGATCTTAGGATTAGGTGAAAGGAAAGGTAGGTGGGTAATGGAACAAGATTTTCATGGAGATTTTCAGGTCAATGTCACGTGGTTTTTTGCTTGTTTCTCCGGTGTCCTTGACTGAATTGTGCTCATTCTGGTATGGTTTGAAAGATCTCTTCACTCTGCACAAGTTAGCGAAGAAAGTTGACCTTGACCGTTAAAAGTGATGATGTCACAATGGGTAGAAAGGACCTGGATCCGCACGGGCGGTTACGGGCGGTTCAGGGGCGAATGGGTTAAGGTCTAGATAGTATTAAGCTTGTGTAATTTTTTAAATTAAAAATTAAATGTGTCTTCAGAGACTTTAAGCCTTCCTTTGCTATTAGTTCTAAATAAAATTGTTCAATGTGATCAGTCAAGTGAATAAATCTTAGATATTTCAGACAGTATGTAATTTAAGATTTGCATTTGTTGAATTTAGCTTTTAAATAACTCATTTTTATCATTTCATTTTTTTTCTCCCAAGCCAAATAATATTCTGCTAATGACTGAACATGCCTATCCTGAAATCAAGATCATAGATTTTGGTCTGGCTCGAAAGATCAAAGATGGTGAACAAATATGTTTAATTGTTGGAACACCAGAGTATGTTGGTAAGGTCCATTTATGTAAACTCATGGATGTTATTATGTAGTGTACCCAACTAGTTAATGTAGGAACCGTGTCTCACAAATGTGTAGTTCCAGAAAAAGTGTGTACTCCCCCCACAGTAGGCTGCAAATACAGCTGTCTCTCCTCAGTCCTTGCCACTAGGGGCATTTCACAGGAAAGAGGTCTGTGCCTTAGCGATGGAAATTCCATACTGATGACGTAAATCAATGTTAACATGATTTTGGTGAGGTTGTCATGGTGCTGCACATGTAAATTTGTTCGATTATGTTTCTCCTGGATTATAATGGTAAATTTTTGTTTTCTTCTGCAACAAACTCCAGCAAGACTCAAATGCTTCTCAAAGAAGAATATATTCCACGAATATTATTGACTGTTTTGAAGCAGATTCATCGTATTTACATTTGACCTTTTCCGGACTTTTGTCTTTTGTCTGTCATTCGTAAACAATAGCTACAACAATTTAACTCCCACATCGACCAATTAGGTACCCCTGGCCAGATTCTGGACAGATACATTTTACCTCATCAGTCATCTGTATGGAATTTCTGTCAGTGAGGCAGGTTCTATGAAATGTCCTAGTGGCGAGGCCTGAAGAAAGACAACTATTACCCTCAAGGAATTTGCATTCCAGGGGCTGCCTGTCAGACCCTTCATCCTGTGGAATTTTCATGATTTTGCCACTTTATTGGGTACCTTCTGAAAGGAATATTTCAATCTAGAAATTTGTTGCAGTGTAAGTCTATCTGAAAAGTATCCATGTGTCTACAATAAACTGAAAAAAAGTATTGCTGTTCACGTTAATACAGTGTCTAATAGCAAATATGTCATCCTTTGAACTCCTTAATTTTGCCTACTTATATGGATTTGGGAAAGCAATACTCATATATAATTTGTTGAAGTTTTTCTTGGCTAATAACGGTAAGTCACTGATAACCATGGGGGCAATACCTTACACTTCATGAACGATCGGCCATGCAGAGCCAATGAACTATGGTGTATAGCTTTGAAAAAAGGATTTAGCCAACCACGAAAAAAAGATCATCAATGACAACAATAATCCTTGTTTTGAAATTGTTTAACAGTAAAATGAGTGATAGCAGGTTCAACAGAGCAGCTGTTAGTTTTGATTAACTCAGCAAAATCTTATTAAAACACTGGAAAAAAGACTTTTAGAAACCATCCCCCACCCCCACCCCCTCAAAAACTGCCTCATTTTGGACCCCATCTGGCCCCAGAATCATCAGTGCAGTAGGTATTAGAGTATTTTGTCTCATTAAAATTGTACTCTTTACAAAGAGTGCTGAATCAAGTTGCCTTTCTTTAACTCTAGCTCCTGAAATTCTTGAATTTGAGCCTGTGGGAAAGCCAAGTGATATTTGGTAAGCTGAAAGACTATGCATTAAGTTGCAGTTATAGGATAGCTAACTCTGTTTATAGCCTCAAATCCTACAGTGATGGCGAGAATTTGCCAGTCAGCAAAATTTTGATGGGTGCTTCCTTAAATGCCAGGCCAAAATTTACTCTTTTAGTTATTATTATCAAACCAGTGGATTACAAACAAAGGATTAAAATTGAACATGACAGTCAGGGTATAGTATATTTTATTATGGCCAAGAGAACATGGTTATAAACTATTCTAACTGTTAGGACTAAGTGGCTGTATTAGTTGAGGTTTTACTGTATCAAGAAAATTTCAGCTGTCCACCACATACATTTTCATAGTACAGTGTATATTTCCCACATAGTAAATCCTCAACATGACAGTGGTACATCAAGTAAATTTCAGTCAACTCTGATAAATGTTGCTGTAGTGCATCAGGTACAGTTGGAATAAGTAGTGCCTTAAATTAACTAGTCTTGATTTTCTTTCAGGAGTATTGGAGTTGTTGCTTATGTGATGTAAGTGCTTTCTATCCTATCCATCAATTACCTTTCAAAAATTTTATTTTTAACCCATTTATATTCATTAGGGTTTTGGAATAGTGGGAAACTGAATGAACACAAGACAACAAACACAAATTATTCTATGGTATCATGACCAGTAGGGTTGAGTAGGGTTGATAAGCATTCCTTGAGTGCATTACTTGATAAATGAAAAAAAGTATGGAATGCTAAGAGCTTAGATGCCCGGTCTCTCCCTTGTCTTAAAAAAGTGGTGAAGACTCCAAGACACTGGAAAACAAAGGTTACTGTGGATTGTCGCAAACAGTTTTGTGCTGCCGTCTAATAGTCCCACTTCCCATAACTGCCCTGTATTTGTGATTTGAAAATACCTATTAGCTGTGTAGTTACTTGTATACTTTGTACCTTGATTTAATCATTTGAAAGTGGTGGAGATGATGGTTTCAATAAGAAATATTTGAATAAATTTAACTAAGGTACGCATTCAGTTTAATCCCTTTAATATCATTATATTTAGGCTAACTGGACTGTCACCATTTGCCGGAGAGGACAAACAAGAAACTTGCTATAACGTCTCCTTAGCTGCATTAGATTTTCCAGAGGAATACTTTAAGAATATATCCCACACTGCTCAGGATTTTATTAAAAGGCTTCTACAACGAGATGCTGAGTATGTCAGTTATTAATAGTACTTAACAATAACAGTTTATGTTTTTATTGGCTTTTTCAATCCCTTTTTTTTGTTAATATAGCCTTAACTTATGTTCAGTAGTGTAAATTACAAACATGATGTACTTATATTGCAGTGACAGACTCTCAGTTCACGAATGTTTAAGTCACCCTTGGCTTAACACAGAAGAATTATTCCAACGAAGCCCTGTAAGAAAAAGTCGGCGTTCTTATGGTTCAGAACAAAAACAAAAGAGAAAAAAGCTTAAGAAGCTTCAGCATCAAAATGGGCTAGTTGATGGTGAGTGTGTATTCAGTGTTTTACTTACTTGCCTTTTTCGGTTGGTCAAAACTTCTTTGTCATAAATGATTGTTTAAAGCAATAATTTCACATAACATCAAAACTAACTGAAGAGCGGCCTGGAATTGGCCTTGGGTAGCTCCAAATAAACTACTACAGTATATGTTGATTATCCTTCCAAGTTATCTTGTGTGTTATAGCATATTGTCACTTTGAGTTCTGATTTATGCAGCATGTAGCAGTCTTTCATCTTGTGATCATAGCAATTAATGATTCATTAAATCATGTACGGACTGTTTAACTCTGTCAACTTACTACTCAATGATAATTTTGACTGATGAAAAAGTTTTCGTATTTATTAATATGTAAATTTTGTTTCAGGGAATTTGATAACTGTTGTGAATGGCATTGGGGATTCAAGATGAGGAAGGTGTCACTGCACCACTTGATCATTACTGCGCAGACTTCTCATTCTTGAACTAGCTCTGGAATCTGTATTGTAGAAGATGATTAATTTATTTTCTGCAATTGTATAGTTTGTTCATATAAGGTTGTAAATCTTAGTGTTTGGCTGGCCACACAACCTGCTATATTATGCAGTGGTCATTATATATAAATCGTGATTCAGTTTTGTCATTGATTTAAATTTTATTTTCCTTTGTGTTTGGTGTGGTGATACTTTAATAATTTATTGGCCAGGACAAAAGAAAGTAAAATTTACACCAAGATAAAAATTGAACCACTGAAAAATTACTGTAAGAGATGTTTTTAAATTATATTGATAGGAATAGGGAACTATACAAATATGCCTTCTTGATGGAATTAATTGAAGTCTGTTCCTTTTTTCTTTATAAGTGGAGCAGATGTTAACTAAGTTTCTTTATGGTGGCCTGTTTAAAAGGCTGATCAAGAATTTAATACGTAGTTGACTTATTTTTCCTTCATGACTATTTAGCTCAATATTGCCTGTATTCTTTCTTGTGACTGTCAGTTCACTCAAAACTTCTACCCTCAAGAACTTTTATCCTTTGCTTCTGTTCAGTCAGAGTAGTAGTATAAACCAGATGAAACAGGATAACCTATGATGTATTTTGTAAAAGCTGCAAAGCTTTATTAGTGTTTTTGGCAATTCTATGTGAAATGTGTAATTATTTCCTCCAGGCCCATGGTTACTTTATTCATGAGGTGGAAAACCTGAAAAAGCAAAAACAGACTTGGTTTAATGTAAAGCCTTGATACTGACTGAGCACCTTATTTATCCTTATAATAATGGCATGAATACTTGCAGTTTAATGGAGTGATCATGTTATCGCTTTTATTGATCCACTGAATCTGATACATTAACCGCAGAAGAACATGGTACAGAAAGCGATGTAAACTGTGATAATCCTCGTTCAAGTTGTTAGTAATATATTATGCTGGTCTTCTTTCAAGTAAAGGTGATCAGGAAATCTGCTGCATTAAGGGGGCTTGGTCAAGATTTGTTAGGCGATAATGGTCACAGAATTAGCTGCAGTGTAAAAAACAAACAAACAAATACTTCAAAAAGTACAAAAACAATATAGAAAAATATAGAAAAGTAGCCAAAAGTAGCACAAATGGGAAAATTGAACAAGACAAGAGTGGATTGCCTTCCAGGAAAAACAGTGGCACCAGAAAATATTCTTCCAACGATATTCCCAGACCAAGCCCTTTTCACAGTTTTGAATAACAAACCTGTAGAAGTTTAGCAAAAGTTAAATTGGATTTGAACACAACTTTGGAAAGTGGAGCCAATTTATTATGCCTGCTAAGCCATAAAACTGTACCTACACCGGCCATATTATTATGTTAACTGCTTTATTACTTTACTTGAAGAAATTATTGTATGATATTATTTCGTATATTTGTACGTTTTTGTTGTACAAAGAAAAGACAAAGTCAGCTTATTTTTTATCAACCATTTTATGTGCCAACCTTAAAGAGAATGATTTATTGATTACCTTAAACTGAAAAACAAAAAAGGAACATTTTTTTCTGTTTTAATTTTTGCTGTGCGAAACAGCATTGAAGAAATCGAATATAGTTTACAAAGAAGAAAGAGCAGTGTGATCCAACTCGCGGATCAGTACAACAGGTAGAGTGGCTGCAGTGTAGGAAGGATATTTATTTGTTTTCTTTAACATCGCATTATGATAAATGCGTAATTTTATTTGATATCTCTATTTTTTTCATAGTGAATATAATAAATTTCTTTAAGTGACCGTTGTGCTTTTTTTATTTATCCAGTACTATACTCAGTAGTATCTGTGATTATATAACTTCACTTTACATTGCCCACGCTCCTGAGGTTCCTGTAGACTTTCAGCCAAGTTTTAACCTACCGTTTTTATCCATTTTTAACAACTGGCCAACCAAACCAGTCCGAGTGCAAAGAGAATTTCACTTTTAACCAGGATTATCCAGTCAACTCCAAAATGGTGTGTCTTGCAGTGATGTATTTTTTTTTTTTTTTTTGCCGCTTTTTTCGATAAGACTACTATTTCTGATCTGACCCTCTCTTTCATCGGTAATAATAACGTCTCGAAATCAGTGGCAATAGCATTTGTCCGATTGGAATTCTACTTCGATCATCGCATGATCTGTCGGTGATTCGTAAATACCAATCTCCCCCGTCCCCGGGCCCCATACTCTTGTCGGTGGTGTTCCCTACGGTTCTGTTCTTGACCCTGTGGTTTTCACTTTATTATGTTCCCGGCTCCGCTTGAAAATATCAACGTTCATGACATGGACTGCCTGATAAGTAACAGAATGTTGAATAAAAAAATAACGACCAAAAGTGTCGTGCTGTAGTTGGAGTTTCTTTCCAAACGTTTCGAGCCTCGCCCTTCATCAGTGGAGTTTCAAGTTAGAATGGTTGCAAGGTTAGCATAGGCCATGAAAGAAAAAAATAAATCCTAAAAATAAAATTTGTAGTGCGCGCGTTGCGGTCTAGAGGAAACGGAAGTCGGACTTTAAGCCGCGCGGATGACTGGTGCCAGTCTGAAAAATCAGGCGCTTCCGTTGCGTGTTTTTCCCACAGCATAATTCCGCGAACTAGAGCTTCGTTGATTGAGTGACCAGCCATGTTAAATGTTTCGCGAAATCCGGCAAGTTCTTCTCAATGCTTCGAAGGTGCTCGCCAAAACGTTGTCTCAGTGTACGCCCAGCTGTTTCAACGATGTAGATTACAGGGCAACGGCGACACGAGATGCAATGGACTACGCCAGACATTTGGCAAGAAAACGCGTTCATGATGACAAAAGATGTTGGTATCACTGGAAACGTGATAGCAAGTGCGGCAGCGAGCGTGTAAGCATGGAGATGTACCCGCGTGAGAACTGAGTTGGTTGCTGTCCGAAGTCACGCGAGGATATCACGGAGGTTGCTGTCGCGGCGATAGGCGACCAACGATGGTTGTGGAAAAAATTCTCTGTTTTTAGGATCACCCGTCAAGATGTTAAAGATGCGAAGGAGGATTCTCTTGATGATAAGTAAGAACCAAGAGAATCCTATCCGACCTTCGATTAAAGGGGCGGTGATTGTTCAAGACATCAGTCCGGTCAATCCGTCGGATGTTATGAAGATCGTTCTGCAACAAGGCTGGAGAGTATCCACGTTGTTCAAAAAAGGACACCAATTCAGTACCCTTTTCCAGGAAATATGAGTCTGCATAACAAAGAAGTCGCAAAAGTTGACTGCGAGGGAGACCTGTTTTGCAATGACCGGGATGTGCGGACTGATGATGAAGGTAGGTGTGGGTATCGGTTTTCTTGTAGTGAGTGCTGATGTGATCATCAGTAACGCGTAGCATGTTGTCGAGGAAGAAGAGCTCCGTGTCGGAGATTTTGTTTGTAAATTAAAGAGCAGGATGAAAGTTAAATACAAAGTGTATATAGTCTTCCAGTCCCACGCGGCTACAACATGCGACTCCGAATATGTCGTTGTATCTCTTGTGCAATTGAGGTGCAAAGCCGTGGTACTGGCTTGCTATCTGCTCATGATCATTGATCATGGACTGCATGATGTAAGCTGACGACGATAAAATTTTCACCATCCCTAGACATCTGCAATGCGATAAGCTACCAACTTGATACTTGTGAAAGACCGTTGCAAACCAACAAGTTCCAACAGACTGCGGAAACGCTCGTAGACTATGGAGACTGCTCATATGTCGAGCGTACCTAGGATTGATTGACTTGATCGTGGCCAGCACATGATCGAAGGGCGCTTCGATACCAAAAGTCAGAACTGACCCACCAGATTTCCAGACTTGAAAACCAAGTAGGACTTTTTTCGAGAGTTTTCACCCGAGAGCCAACACTGCTGTGCACAGAATTTAGGAATAGACTGTTCTGGCTGGACAGATCTGGCTAAAGGCGAGTTTTCTTTACAAGTGATCTTTGACAAATGATCACTTATGGAAAGCGCCCTTTAGGCTACACATCACCTACATCTGTAAGTTTGCCCACTTTTCCATCAGAAACATTAGAAATACAAGACGCTAATTACGACCACGTACTTTGGTAGAGCGACAGCCTTGTTCATGTTCACATTTCCTCACATATTGTAACTATATACAAATGCTTGGTGATAATTTTACCCTCCTCCTATCCCGTGTCATCAATAAACTGCAAGCGGAATTAAGCCAATACCACTGCTAAACAAGTCTTGAAATTCGTTCGTTAAGAGTTCCAACGAACAGTTTAAACTCTTAACATGAAAATCCCTCCATGTACCGGCTGACACCAGAGTACGTTTCAGAACTAGAAACTACTGTCTTTTCGAGAACGAGCACGGTGTATTTTGCAGAAAGCGGCCAGCTGTCTGTGTGGCTGCTCAACATTCATGGAGAGAATAATAATAATAATAATTTACCAATTTATATAGCGCGTATTTACATGTGCTGATCAATAGCGCTTTACAATCATATGTTTAAAAGAAAACGAAAATACATTACCGTGAGAATAAAATAAACTAAGTTACAAACTATAAAAATACTTCTTAAAAAGATAGGTTTTAAGTCGAGATTTAAAACTGTTAAGTGATGTTGCTTGACGAAGCTCCAAAGGTAGCTCATTCCAGAGTTTCGGAGCTGCTGCTGAGAATGATCTTGCTCCCAATGTTGTAAGCATCTTTCCCTTCGGATGGTCCAATAAGAGCTTACCAGTAGACCTAAGATTATATAATGAATTCGATTTTATACTAATAAGATCGCTAAGATAAGTTGGCGCTAGGCCATAAATACATTTGAAAGTCAAAAGTAAAATCTTATAGTCAATACGCAAAGAAACTGGCAGCCAGTGCAGCTCATAAAGCGCCGGTGTAATGTGAGAAAACTTTCCAATGCCAAGAATAAGTCTTGCTGCTGCATTTTGTACACGCTGTAATTTAGCGATCTGCACATTTGGTAAGCCAGACAATAAACCATTACAATAGTCAAGACGGCTGGTTATAAAAGCATGAACCAAAGTAATTAAAGAATCTCTCGACAGGTATTTCTTAATACGTCTCAAGTTATGTAAATGATAAAATGCCGCATTACAAGCCTTGTTTATATGATCAGTCATGCTTAAGTTGCTGTCAAACCACGATCCAAGGTTTCTAACACATGGGCTTGGACTGATACGATTATTGCCCACAGTTATGGAACACGAATCTAATTTATCAAGCTGTTGTCGTGTGCCGACTAACAAAAACTCCGTTTTATCATCATTGATCATCAACCGATCTTGAATCATCCATTTCCTCACCGCGTCAATGCACTTTTCCATAGCTTGTATAGCATCAGCATGAGCAGTGTTGCCGAGTGGTTTAAAACTCAGATACAGCTGCGTATCATCAGCGAAACAGTGAGCGTCAGGAAGATAATGTTCCACGATCTTAAACAGCTTGGACGCATATATTATGAATAGCAAAGGCCCTAAACATGAGCCTTGGGGTACCCCGCAGTTCAAGTCAAAAGGACGAGAAAGAACTCCATGTACAGAAACGCGCTGACTTCTATCAGACAAGTACGATCTAAACCAATTCAGAGCAGTCCCACGTATGCCAACCTCGTCAGATAGCCTCTCTAAAAGTATTCGATGATCAACAGTGTCAAAGGCAGCACTGAGATCCAATAAAATTAACATAGTGACATGTTGAGAGTTCATCTTTAACAAAATATCGTTCATCACCTTGATAAGTGCAGTTTCAGTGCTATGGAATTGCCTGTAAGAAGATTGAAGCGCAGGAAAAATAGCATTTGAAACCATGTGATCGTAAACTTGATTAAAAACGACTTTTTCAGTCAACTTGGATACGTATTGTAAGTTACTAACTGGTCTGTAATTTTTGTACAGCAAATCCCATCCAGGTTTCTTCAAGATAGGATTAATAAGCCCACATTTCCAATCATCCGCAAATTCTCCAGAATTAAGAGACAGGTTGATCATTTTAGTAATGACTGGTAATAGCACATCAGCACAGCTGATTACCATAGATGTTGACATCGGATCAAACATACAGCTTTTCTTCGGAGAGCAGCCAATCAACTTACTAACAGCACTTTCAGTTAAAGGGATAAAGCTGTCCAGAGTTCTAGTTGATAGCGTTTTCACATAGTCAAAATGAGAATCTTGCAAACAATCGGCTAGTCTGTCCAGTTTGACATGGATGGCGTCAATCTTTTCAACAAAGAAGCTACCCATTTCATTGGCTAAAACCAGCTTGTCACTAGTTGGTGGAAAAGGTACTTCATGACCTTGATTTAGCAACCTCTTTGTTGCCGAGAATAGGTTCCTTTGATTGGAGTTATTTTCAGCAACAAAGTCTGAGTAAAACTTACGACGGGCTTCATTCATAAGGAATAAAGGAGGCCGACTATTTTTACGCGTTCAGAAGAAGGTTGGACATCCTTAGAGACTGTTTTTTTCTCATTTTTTCTATTTTATCATCTTTTGGATTCCGTATTGTATAAAGACATCGAGACTCAGTTCTGTAATATACCAGTTTATTTTTAACTTTCAGCTGAATAGCAACCCTGTTAATTGAACACAGGCTAAGAACAAGCGTAAACAAGCAACACGTATATCAGTTTAGCTCTCTTTCTGCAGGTAGAATAGGGCTCTTCCAAGGTTATCTTGTGATTCGAAATTGCACTTGGTTTTCACACCTAAGTCGCACACGGTTTCCTTACTTTCCCGCTCTTTTCTGGGCTTTCGCAGCTCGATTTGTGATCAACTCCACGTGCCAGTCATGTTCAAATTCAGCCCCCATGCAATCAACCAACTTCATTTTAAAAAGAGGGTAAACACATTAGAAAGAAAGGTTTTGAACCAGTTGCCCGCTACTAAAACTATCCAACTTAAAAATTACAAGTCAAAACAAAGGCTTCAGCATAACGCTTGTTCGTTCCTTTTCCTCCAACAAGTCAGCGCAAAGTCCAAGTGCAGAGGCTACCCCAGATACATCGGAAAGTCTCAGTTTACTTTGGAACATCGAAGGGTTTCTGCTCGCACGGTACTCTGGTGGGCAAAAAAGTCCCGTCAGCATTTCCTTTCGCAAATTAATCCCCAAGGGGGATTAGACAACAGCCAATCACATAGCGCGAATGTGTTCCGCGTGGATGACCCACGCTCAGAGCCACGCGTCCTTCACGAATTGACGCAGAAAAAAATGGCGGAAGACGCGGAGAGCGATATTGCTATTTGTTTTGTCAACGAATACGACTAAAGAGAGATTTCTGCTAAAGCTGTTTCAGCGAAATTAAAAAAAGAATCGCTCTTCCTCTCTTGTATAGAGCTATAATTTACAGTTTGAAGAGAGCAATTTCTGGTTTGATATTTCTTCTTTTATTAGTCTTTTATTATTCAACAAAACTCACACTTGGCGTCCTACTTGCTTGCGGTTTCAATAGACCGGCGAAATTTCTCATTTTGTTAAAGCACTGAGGTTACGACAACTCCGAGTTAAACTGATTTCACGGTTTGTCAAAGAGTCCAATGCTGTCGATCTCTTTACGCTTTCATTGCCTTTCGCGCGACATGTTTTGAACGGCGTTTAGTCATGCGAAACCTCCACAAAACATCCACGCAGCGCGCGAGGTAACTTTATCCCGATTCTAAAAATAACTCGAGACCAATTACCTATGGAATAGGGTGTGTATGGGGGATGCCTTCTCTGTCCCCTTTATCCTCTCTTGTCTACACGCACAACAGATCAAAGGATGCAGGCCACTTTAATGCAAAATCTTTCGGAAATGTGCACACAGTGAGAGTGGAGGAAGCCACTTGGAGTGGATAGCTTATATTTATATTTATATTATAAATTTTATATGTTGAAAAGTTTAATATTGAAACTGTTTATGGATAATCAAATGTATTTATGATATGTATTATAATACAGGATACATTGTATGTTGCAGGTAGACAGACTGCCAATGAAAACCATACTTTGTGGTTCTTAATTTTTGTTAAAAGTACCGGTGGCAGTGTTGCTGTTTATGTCGTTGACAGTTAAAGTTTAAACACTTACTACTACGTGTGAATGCACTTTTTCATTGATTATAGAATTCTTATTCAAGGCGGTAAGACCCATCCTCTAATTTTTATTGTGGGCACAAATAATTTTATAGAATATCTACAAAGCTACCAAAATTTAATATTTATTTATTACAAATTTTATTTTATTATTTTTATTATAATACAGTATACAGTGTATATTGTAGGTACACTAGCTGCAATTTAAAACAAAAACAAGGTTCTAATTGTCTCCTTTCAATAGGCTCCTACAAGAAAGTGATTTTTGTTTATTCATATTGTTCGAATTCCTGGTAACGTTGTTGATTTCTGAAACTCAGACTTTCTGAAAAAGTCACAATTGGACCTTCCTTCTGCATTAATTTTTTTTTCTTTACCTTCTTCTTTGCATGAATTTTTTTTCTTGGCATTTTCCCTTGCATGAATTTTTTTTTGGTTTTTTGCCCACCCCCACCCTCCCATCACTTTTCTAATGGTCCGTCCCTTAGCACTGATACGCTCAGTTCTGAAATACTGTTGTGCCACGTGGTCAAACAGCCTACCTGTCTATACACCTGACAAGATCGAGCGAGTCCATAAAAGGTCATTGCGTATCCTATTCCCCTATACCCACTATAATGACGCTCTCGCTCTCTTGTTATGCAAAATCACTTGGCTTGATGCTCGACGTAATAACCTGTGCTTTAGGGTGTGGCACAGCATCCATGATCTCCCAGAATCACGCCTGCACCGCTTATTACCTCCCTTGCGTGCTGAGAGCCAGCCTTACTGACAATTTACGTTCCCAACCAAAGTGCCGTAACGAAAGATATAAACGAAGGTTTTTCCCCGCTCTCACTTATTAACTTGCACTTTCATCAATAGAACTTTAGCACCCCTTTTACTATAGCGTGAGTACCAGCAGGAGCGTAGCTACCTGTACGCAAGGTACTCGCGTGCGTACCTGTGTGCGTGCCTGAAAGAAAAAAATTGAAATACCTAATATAAAACAAAAAAAAAATCGAATCAAAAAGCGAATAATAAAAAAACCAAACATTTTTAAAAAGCACAATTTGCTTGAAATCATTTAACCTTGCTCGGTTCTTTGAAATATATATGTACATTTTTTGTGAAACATCAGACAACCGAATGTGAGTTTCCTGAGAAGCGATGTGATTCATTGGTGGACTGAATCTTGAATGATATATTTAGAAAATTGTGCTACCTCTGGAAAAATCCTAGCTACGCCCCTGCACCATAGTGTGATATTGGCATTAGTATATATTATTTTATCTGGTTCACATACATATTTTTCTAGCATTATTGTAACCCAGTCTCAGAATAAGAAATTGCAAACCTTTTACCTTATTTTGAAAACACAATGAAATTCACCTTTGGGTGCTAGTTTGTGATTTGTAATAAACCTTTATTAATATATCATTACTGCTATCATATTATCTCTATTAAAATTGTAACCATATACATTCTTAATATCCCAAATAAAAATTATTCTAAAACAAAAATAGACTATATACTATGAAAATTCTACATATCTTCCTGGCACTAGAATAATAAAACCTATTGCCGATACACAATTCTTTTCTACAGATGACCATGAATATGCCGAGGAGACAGTAAGTGGTCCTTGGTCCGGACGAAAAAGACGTCAATGGGTATTTCTAATCTTAAGAGAAGAGTAGTGAGCTGAAATTTGTGCTGTAAGGTTGCCTTCACATTATGCTAACTTGTGAAAAACCGACAGTACGTTTCTGAACTTTGCCGAAAATCCTTCATCATAGAAAATGACAGCTGCGTTTGAAGTCCCCTGGTCCGGCCAGTGGTTCCTTGGTCCGGCCACTTTGTATTAAGCCGGCATCAAAATTGCGCAAAAAGAAACATTCCAAGCACCATCTGATCTAAATTCCTGTATATTTGCTATAGGCTTCATTTAAACTTTGAAACCTTCTCAGGCCCATTCAGCTTGCCGAATTTTTTGACTTTGCTATATTTAGATGCTAAAGCTCCCTAATAAAACCAATCGGGCGGATAAAAGCTTCATTTTATGGCCTTCTACATAATTACTTAATAAATAAAGTGCAGTGCTAGTGGGAAAATTTCAAGCAATATATTTAACTTGAAGACTGCAATCAGCACACGGTTTTGATTATTTACTCTTATCATTGAAACTTATTTTCTTAAAATGTGACTCAAAAATGAAAGATCCCCACTTTTAATTTACTAACAACTTAACGAAGAGAAAACTGAACTTTCTAAGGCTTTCCCTTTTCACTCACTATTTGGCTGGTGTTTATGGATCGTCCGGTGGCCGGACCAAGGACACAGTATGCAAAATTTACTTTGGAATATTATCTATAACTTTGGTTTTAAAATTCAACCTGTCGACAGAATTTTTTTTGCAAGTCGAAAGAACATTTCTTGTACACCGTGTACACCAAAAATTAGCTTTCTTGACGCACTTAATCGCATATGCCTGACTTCAAACATATCCAAGACGCCATAAAAAAACGCAAAAATAACAGAACAAAATTCACCTACGTTCGTGTCACTTGATTTTCCAGCCTTCGCTAGCATCAGGAAAACCTCCAATCGAGCTTAAGAAGGCAAACAGATCAATAAACACTCGGAAAGTTTCGTTTGTATTGTAACCTTATTTTCTTCCCGAAAATTACAACACAAAGTAAAACCGGCAGGACCAAGGACCACACACTACTGTACGTATCAGTTCAAGACGAGTCCGGATATAGGTCTTCCTCTTGAATGAATTAAGATGTTCGGCAGTTCTTAGTTTTTTGGGTGGCTTGGACCAAATAAGAGGCCCCGAGTATTTAATGGAGCGTCTGCCATATTAAACTTCTTTCCATTTAATAATTTAGAGATGTAAAAAGCGCGAGACCATGCTTTACTTTATACATCAATCAGCATGGGTACGTCCTGTAAAAGTCTATCGTATACAGGGACCGCGGAGCAAGGTGAAAAGTGGGAGGGCTGACAATTGAAAATAATTTTTTCATATTGAAAATCGAAAAAAGGAATAAAATCATAGTATTTTATTTGTTTCTGTCACGTGACTTTGCATACTTTATCCAGTATTTGTTGCTCTTTATAGGTCGACCAACATACACGATCAGTTCAGATTCAGTGTAAGAAAAGACGCGATTACAATTTTAGTATAGAAAATACTACACTGAAGTGATCTGAAAAATTTCTAACTATGGCCGTTCACTGTTCAAGTAATGTAATTCTTCTTGCCATCGAATATTTCATTGATTCGAAAGGAGAAAGACAAAATATAAAACTTTTATCAACTCAAAACAACTACTCACCTTCGTTTGGCTTGAAAAAGCTAGTAATTTTCTTCATTTTGTCTGATAAAGCTGATAAAAAAAACTCTGCCGGAGCTGGAAGTACAAAACACGCTGCCGAACGAAGCGAAGGGGTGGCGAAGGCATGGCCTTTGATCAAGGAGCTAGTCAGCCCCAGGGCACAATTACCGCGAAAAGCACAGGAGCCCCACAAAATGCCTGGCGTTTGAAATTAAAGAAAATACAGAAAATATAGCGGAATATAGACGGAAAAAAACTTGTTTCAAGTCTTTTTTTTTATTTTAATTATTTTTCTTTTTAGCGCAAAAAAGTGGTGGGGCCGCGGCCCTACCAGCCCCTCCCCCTCCGCGGTCCCTGGTATAGTGTGGGTAGCCGGGCACAGTCTAGTACTAGTAGTTCTTGATAAGACACTGAGCTCTCACTCTTGTATTTTTACTTGTATCTTGTATTTACGAAACCTTGAATCTATAGTATACACACGCCGCTTGGAAACGGATACGGAAACGCCGTTCATAATAAAATCACACGGGAATGGCAGTGGTAAATCTAAAAAAACAACGGCTGTTTAGGTTACCGATCAGTAAAATATATACAAAACAGTCAACGGTCCCTTTCGTTTGTTGGAATCGGATGGCATTGGTGAGTAGAAAAGTAAGTTCCTGTTGCGCTTGTCTGACATATTTCGCAAATCTTCCACATCCAATACTCGCTTACAAACAATCATTGCCTCTACTTTTCAAACATGACGCTTGATTCTACAGTCAGAGAAAAACAAATAATGAATAAATAGTTTGTAACTGCACATCAACAAGCCAATGACAGTAACATCGCAGGGAACGTGAGAAACGGGTGCGGATTCTGGGAGGCCGTGACAAAATTGTATAATTTATGCCCGTTTAGTAAAATCCAACTAGTGGTCTATTATCAGTGCTGCGTTCTGATTGGTTGAGCTACTACCAGGCGAGACATGTATGTTATAGCCCACTAGTAGCGAAAAGCGCGGGCTTTTTGGCGGCAAAAAAAGGATAAAAGTCTAGCTTTAACTAGCTAAAGTTGTTTTGTCTCGATATTTTTAACCAACTTGTTGGATTTTACTAAAACAATTAATCCTCTCGCCCTCATGGCCTCTTAGTCAATAGCCCATTCAGCCGTCGGCCTCATGGGCTATTGACGCAGAGCCCATTCGGGCTCGAGGAATAATTGTTAATTAACCATGATGTAAGCATTTCAAAATTCGTGCATTCATCGCATTCATGGCATAAAGGCTGTCTGCCTGAGGTATTCGACAACATAAGTTCAATATCCTGGTATTCATTCCATTGCTACAACACGAGATATACAGCTAAGAAAAATCTTTATAAGCCGAGCGTACGAAAAACTCAAGTGTGTCTACACTTCCGAAGAAAATTATACGCTTTCTATTGTCACAACAACAAATGAAATAATTTTTCGTCTTGTTGATGAAGCAACATAGTTCATGTAAATATAAGTTCTTCCTACTTTCTTTTGTTTTTCTTTTTTTCTCGCCGTATTACCTTTGATTTTACCTGCTACCTAGAACCTAAACAGTTCAGGGGGCTAACAAGAAAATCAACTGGTTTATTTAGCTTCCTATCTTGCACATTATTCTCGTTGTACATCTTGCACTACAATATGTTAAATTTCGTAGAGTGTAATATTAACCATGTACACCGACAAAAGCATAATGAAGATTATTGCGGCCCGCACAGGCTAGGGCAGCCACCTATTCTTGTCTTGAAAGCGTCTGAGAACTCGATTTGTCGGGTAGTTTGTTTGGTAGTTTTAAAGTTTGTTTCGCTGTTTTACCAGGGCTGCTTACCATTTGACGGAAAATTTCGGAAATTCCGGGTGGAAGGCAAATGGTAAGGTCACTTTTCGGAAATTCCAACCGAAAATTAAGGAGTAGGTTTTGAGGTAGTCCTTTCATTCCGGTTGGTACGAACCAAACGGAATGTTGCTTACCATTAACCAATTTCTCGGTTCCTTCTCGGTTCGAGACTCACGCGACACAAATTCGCCCTTTTTTTGGATTCAAACCGTAACGGATGTGATGGATGTGATACGGTAAACTGGCAAATCGCTTAGCATTATGCTTTCGACACCCCAACCGGATTTTTCTGTCGAAAATTCTGTCAAATGGTAAGCACCCCAGTTCCCAGTCCCCGGCGCGTAGCACCCTATCCAGCATACTAGCAAAGTGCAATGGCGGCCAAAATTTTTTATCCGAGAATTTTGTGGGCGCTAGAAAGTGAAAATCTATTATTCTTTCTGAACACGCTTTAAGGAAATGGCGATAAACTTGTTAAAGAGTTTCTTAGCTCTCTTGAATCTGCGACCTCTTAGTTAGACTTTATATTCGTATGAGGTTGGCAGTCGAGAGTTGGACGCGAGTGCGAGGAACAGTTTTTTTAATATTCTCTGGGGATTTTCTGTAACGCTGCTGGTAAGTTACTCATTAGCCTGTCATGTAAGTTGAAAAGTTAAGTATTTTGGGAAGGTAGCGAACGTTTAAGTGAGGATTCGAGGGGGAGGGGAGACAACGTTCTTTCACTTTCGCTGCACTGTCGTTCCATGAGCCCGACCAGTTGTCAGCTGTGGATCACGAACCCAATCGATGAAAACTTGTCAAGAGGAGACAATTAGTTTCAAAGCGTTCTGAACAAACAACTTAGCAGAATCGCTTTTAGCAGATAACCTTCCTGTCGTAGTTTAGTACTTTTTCAAAGGAGGTGAATGGAGCAACGAGACGAACAAACAGAATTCGAATCAGAATAAATTACAAAAGCGATCTACTCACCGAGGTGGGCAAACTGACTGAAGGTTTTCCTGTTCATTTAAAGTACTTATTTGTATTGATCTCATGAAACGAAAAAATGAATACAACAGAAACGAATATGTACAGTTCAGTTAAAATTCACTAAATCGAAGATGCTTTATGAACCCTTTTTTTTTAAATATGTCCTTATTGTATATTTGTCAGCAACAATCCAAACCGAGTGGAGTGTGCATTTTATATACAACCTTTCATTATACGGCGTTTATTTTAAAAACATACCGATAATATATTAGTGAGATATATAAATCCTTGTTGTTATTGATTAAAATCTTTGGGAATTCATTGCTTGCATTCTGCTCTATGTTTGTTTTTATTTGCAACTAATTCTAAGAATAAGCGGGTTCCGAATTACAGTCACACATAAGGATAAAGCTGAAGATAAAAACAAGCTTTAATAAAAAATACAACATAAATCAACTATGTATTTTGTAGATCACAGTCGTCACGCAAAGCTCCTAGCTTTGCGAGACGGTGACGAGACAAAAACATCTGAGAGGGAGACAACAATTTACTCTGACTCGCCTTATTTAATCTTACAACCTTGAAGACCATTTGATATCCTAAACTAAGATACAATAGATTATTTACTACCGTTCCAACCCCTTGATCTTTCTACAAGAGGCCGCACTTCACTTCCAATATGGAACCTCTACTTATTATTATTGATTATTGATTCATGACAATCCAAACGGACGATAACATGAGTAGGTGGAATATGTATGATCGCGTGGGTGAATGTTTCTAAGAGGGAATGTTGTTGACAATGCCTGACGTTTCCACTACCTGTGCAGGAGTAATCAAAGCGAGTTGTATTTTATCAGTTGATAGCATTTAATTGACCTGATTGCGATGATATTGTGATTTTTTGGACGCGCGAAAGCTGGTTTTTTTTTGTTCAAACCTTTTTTTTCTTATGAAAGGAAGGTTGGGTTTTATCAAAACAGAACGGCCTCAACGCTGGATACAATATATAGTCAGTATATTCGTTTAGGTGTCAATGGGGTCGACAACTTAAAACCTTAACAGTGATCAAAATGAAACTTCTCCTAGTAATGACAGTAATATCGGTGTCTTATAAAACAGAGTGGTCAGAAGATATAAGCACATGATCAAACAAGATGACTTCAATTGACACTTTTAATAACTTCTCCCCGCTACTGCGAAATGTGTACAGACAACAATGAGAATTTAAATTTTGATATTAGGTTTTGTTTAAGAGAACAGTTCTCTTCTACAAAAACAGAAGTTAATTACTACCTGTAGCGACTAAACTGACCAACTAGGCCAATAACCGGAGTTTTTTACCATCAACTGACGCGATACAAGTCAAATTAGCGCACCGCCGGCCTCAGGTTTGTTGGTCTGATAATCACAGTTTAGAGCTACCGAAGTAAAATATCCCTTTACCTTTTTATTTTCTTAACGCAAAAGAAGGGCGAAAAAAGCGTGAGCTTCCACTTTGGGCGTTCATCGAATAAAAATACGATAAAATAAAAAATCATTTCCTAAATCATAGCCATATTTTTAACTTATGACTGACCGTTTGCTCCTCTCAGAGTCTATTACTTCCTGATAACCTCGCCTGGATAACTTTAAACAGGACTTCAGAGTCAAGTTGGGCAACAGCGAATAACCCATTTCCAGAGCAACTTGCTATTGACCAAGGGTAAGTCTCTAAATCAAGTACACTAAGTAGATCCCCAGATCGGATATTGAAAAGTCGAAGGCAGTGACCATAATCCAAGGAAATCTTAGTTCGAACGACACACTCCACGTCACTGACAAATCTAAAGCCGGAAGCTCTGCCTGTTTGTAAGATGCGCAAGGTGTTTCCTGAAAATGAATCAAGAACGCACAAGTCTATTTCAGATTCAGGCTTTTCCCCGCAAATTACAAGAAACTCTTCATTGGGCGAAAACAATGAACGGAATACGCTACCAGGCCAAATTCTTCTCCAAAGAAAGTTGTGAACATTCCACATCTGAAGAAAACTTGGATGACCTTTCCACAAGGTTACCACTTGGGATTTACTGTTACACGCAAGAAGATGCATACCATAAAGGGGTATTGATATTAAGTCTTCTTTAATTGTGTCCAAAATAACTGCAGTCGTCCGTAATGTACAAACAACGCGTTCGTCTGTAATAGGGAACATGCCTTTGATATTTCCAACATACAACCAACATCCGATGCGCTCAGTCAACTCAGGATTCCACAGTTCAATAGTATTGTTGCTCGTCGTGAAAAGAACACCTCCTCTTACGGTAACAAGGCAGCAGTCACTGGGACCATGAATTTCACTCACGTTCCTTTTCTCTGCCTTAAGTTCACCGCTAGAGGAATCCCACGCTGTGATTTGTGCACTACCAGCCTCACTTGTGACAATATAAATAGTCTCACCATTAATCGAAAATACGACATTTCTCACGAAAGGTTTTCTACCAGAATATTTGTTTACAGAGATTTTTTCCATAGACAAAATATTTATAATATTAGTACTTGGATAACTCGCTAAAGCAGATTGTTTGTTTAGCACAAACCAAAACCGTGGCTGCAAATATGAATCAACGCTAAAAGCAGGAGATTTTATAGCTGGAGAAGCCAGCGAATCGCCTAATAAAAAAGCGCATGGGTCTTGGTAAACACATTTGGCAGCAGTGACGTCAAGTGAAAATTTATCGTGATTTTCTATATTGACATTGTAACAAAGGAGATGTGGTGGAAATAAACCATGATAACGTTCATAAAAATGCCAGCAATAGAGGTGGCGATGATCGGGAGAAAACTTCATCATTCCGCACGCTTCAAATCCATCCACTTCTGCAAGAGTTCTAAAGCCATTCATCAAATCAAGCAAACAAATGGCTCCCGTTGAATGTGAGACTGCTAGTAGCCTCCCATCTTGAGACAACGCAAAAGTCAACACATCACGTTCCCTGACGGTACGAGTTCTCTCTCTGCCATTCATTAGACTCCACTGGACAAGACACTTTGCATCACTGGGACAGTCAGTGAGTATCGTGTCATCAGAAAGTGCACAAACAGAAAAATTACAGTGGCTTTCAGGAAAGAGCACCGTCAGTTCTCCGATAAAAGTATATGCATGGCTCAAGACTCCGGGTAAGATAACATCTTTAAATGGGTGAAAAATTACTGAGCTAAAACATGACAATAAAAGGCCAAAACGCCCCTGGGAGGTCTTGAAAGCACTTTTCTCACACGAATAAAGTTTCTTGTTAATTACAGGACGTTTCCATATCAGGTTGCCTGTATGAAGTGACCACAACTGAACTGTTCCGTCAAGACACTCGCAAACCATGTAGTCAGACTGTGGCGATACATCAAAACAAGCGACTTCTGATGAACAATAAAATTTAGTTTGTACGGATCCTTGCAGATGGTTCTTGTCCAAGTACTCCATGTATGATATGTTAGAATACTTTTTCTTCAAGAGGCTGGATGCCTCAGAGCGCATGTCCGATCCTCCTTCATTCAATACAGTTTGAAAGATCACATGAGGAAGTTCTTTCAGTTCTCTACTGTGCTTCCTTAAGAGAAATAACAAAGACTCAGCAACACTCCGCCTTTCCACACAAAACTTCATAATGTTCACAATATCTTCTGAGGCAACTGTGATATTAACAAGCAGCTTTGCATACACAATTTCCAAGTCGAGGACATAGCAGTTTGCAATATCTTCAAGGTTGCGTGGTCTTGTATCTTCATCCAACTCTAGAATGTGTTGAACGCCATGTTGCAGTGCATACTTTGTAGTGTCGCTTAACTGTTCTGAGCTATGAACACCTTTTCTTTTTACCTCATCAAATTCGCCGACGCAAAGATCGGAAAGAATGCGGTGACCTTCTTGTTCGTCTACACTATGGTTGTGTTGCGAAAAGCGAGTCTTGTCAGACAGCCAGTCCTTGAGTGACTTGTGAAAGAAATGTACACAGCCGTCTTTAACAGGTAAAAGCGACGATATACAAGCAATGGCATTGCTCACTTTACGTTGAAAACGTGATGACATTTTACCTTGTATCAACAGCTTAGAAACAAGCCCAAGCGGCAGCGGTTCCCTTGCGGCTGTAATTGCACTAAGGAAATTAAGAAACTGCTCTTCGGTAATCTTCAGTTCTTTACCAAGTTCACTCTCCAGACGTGTGAAGTAAGACTGGAAAACGGACGAAATACCCGAGGGTACGGTGTTATTGAGCACCTCCAAGGTAAGAAATGACAGATTATTCTCAATTATGAAATCTGTTAGAAGATGGGCCCATAAAATCAATCCTTCTGACTTCTGGACAAGCTCCTGAAAGATAACCTCATGATTCTCACTTTGCAACTTACAGCTTAACCGTTTTTCAAACAAAAAGCGAATGTCTTTCAAGTTTTCTTCATCACTGCGTTCAAGCAGCAGGGGTTGCAGACCTTTTAAGCTGTCGCAAATATTAATTTCTGGTCTTGTTGTCACGAGAAATCGAATCCAAAGCGGGAGTTTGTTGAAACATTTGGCAATCACATCAAGTAACTCATTGCGTCCTTGGTATTCACTTTCATCCAAAGCATCAACTATCACAAGACAGGTGGAATTGGGGTCGGTTAGTTTGCTTAGTGGCTCTTCGAATAGCAACTCAAACAGATCCCCCACTTCAATGTCATTGATCTCCACACCCAAGTTTCTAGACAGTTGTTTTACAAGAGCTTTCCTGTAGTCTGGCAGAGAATGTGACAGCTGATAGGCTAAGGACTGTAGCATTACCTTGGGATTCCTGTGGCGCACCTTGTCATATTGGCAAAAATGGCTTCCAGACAATCTACCGTCCTTGTGCATCCTTTTGCTCAACTCAGCTGCAATAACAGATTTCCCCATGCCTGCATTTCCAATGACAACCATCACACGATGAGGAGAGTTAATGTCATTCAACCAATTCCTGACTTGAGCAAAAACCGATTCTCGTGTTCCCTCTAAATATCGTTCTGAATGGTATCTGATAATATTCTGGGTGTCAACCTTGGCAAGTTGTCTTAGAATATCTTCCTCCTGGTCTGTGTTGAGTTGGGCTTGACGTATTTCCGTAACAACTTGGTGTAGTTCCTTCAATTGTGTTTTGATGTCAATTTCACTGTCGGCCCAGTCATGTAAAGCGTCAATATAATCTTCCTCTCCACCTCGCTCTGCTTTGAGTCTGTCAATTTCTGATTGCTGCAACCCAAGAGCTACAAGAACAGCACTGATTTCCTGCCACAGAGCTGAGAAGGAATGAGTATCAACACCAGTACTGGTCACATGACCATACAACACGTTACGGAAATACTTGACACGCGCAAGGTTCGCCTCGTCAGAGTTGTCACTAGGGGGTGGTTTAGTGTGCCATCCTGTGGGGGGAGGGGACAATCCACAAATGTTGGTTAGAAGAAGGAATAAAAGAGTGATGTCAAATGTGTTGGAGTCCGGGATGGCTCCTCCAGGCGGGAACAGTTTGTCCCACTGATGGCCATTAATAACTCTTCGCCGCAAGAGGTTTTTGAGAGCGGAATAATTGGCATTGAGATCAGCAGCTAAATTAGCTGGAGAATGATAATGATTGAAAACATTTCTTAGAACTGTTGTTCCACCATCGATAAGAAGCCTGCTCAGCTTGGCTCCATTTGTCTTCTCTTCAGAGCTGGCCAGGGGTGATGGCGCTGCAGCTGCCATTCTAATCCAAGGTGCTTGTTCATTCAAATGTGCTATTCAACCAGCAAATTCAGTTGTTTTAATTCAAAATCTTCATCTTATAGTTGTTTTTTTTTGTACAGCTGTGGATAAATAAACAATAATTATTGTTCACTGTAAAATACCAGTTCACTAACTAGTCCATATCTGAAGTTGAAAAAAAAACTTAAAAGTGTTTGTTCTGCATGTCGATGAACCGTGTATCTTATGAATGCAGCAAAAACACAGTGACAATAAGGCCTTATTCAAGATTACACAAGTTCAGTGAAGAGAAAGGTATGTAGAGATACTTTTAGCATTCAAATAGATTTATAGGTGAAAGGAAATAAAATTATTGTTAACACAACATGCACACATGCTTGGTAAAAGAAATGATAGTTTACCCTAAATGACCTAATAGAAACCAAATCCCAAATGAACGCCTCTTATCTAATAGACGCCCCCTCTAAGTTGTTAGAATTGTATTAGATGCCCCTCTCTAATAAATGCCCCCTTCCTAATAGACGCCACCAATGAGAATTACTCCAAAATACTGAGAATTAGCGAAAAGGAGCAAAATCATTCAATTTATTCAGTTTCTTGCTTGATTAACAAGGCTTTATGTATTTCATCTTGCCCAATGTTAAGTTCAAAGTAAGGACAGACTAACCATGGCAACAAAATAATCCTGAACGAGGATTCCAACATCGATGTTGGGGTTTGAAAGAGTGATATGAATCTCTAGAAGACTTAGACGTATCAGTTGAATGAGTGGATATGTTACCGGTCAAAAGTAAATTCTGGTTAAACTTTTTAAATCTAGGTTGATTCTCAATTCCCATTGTCTCTTAGCCCTAATTTACAAAAAATTAGGGCTAGGAGACAAAGGAAACTGACAATCAACCTAGCTTAAGAAATTTTAACCGGAATTTAATTTTGACAAGTTACAGATATTCCACTATTTTTAAACTCTATTATATTTTTGCCCAAAGCATATTAGTTTTGTTGAGCTTCCAGTTATGAGAATAAATGCCTCTCTCCTTTATATACCTCCTACATTGTATCTATTAAAGACCCCCGCTTAGATCCCTAAAAATAAAAAGATGCCCCAGGTGTCTATAAGGTAATTTACGGTACAGGTTTATACAAGGGTAAAGCATAACAATAACCAAGAGTCTGGGTCCCAAATCAACATACCCTGTTGCAGGAGATTTTTGAGGGTTCTTATTTTTGCGGTTTTTCCAGTGATCTGCGCAAATAAGTTCCCGCAAACTTTTTTCCCACAAAAATTAACTCCAGAGCCAATATTCTCTAACTTAAATTCACTTCACAAGAATACAGGACTAACAAATCATGTCTGTTCAATTACAACTTGTCTCTTTCATTCAGAAACAACGGAATACTGGTTTATTGCTTGAAAATATGTTTTTCTATTGCAGGTACTCAATAAAGACAAAGACATTATCAATGCTGGGTATGGGGTATTTTCCGAAAATCGCAAAAATTAACTCCCAGCAAGAAAAACCAATCTGTCCTAATTGCAAAAATTAGTTCCCACAAAACATGTGGGTCTAATTTCACATGCTAGCTGCAGTTTTACCATGTCATTGTGCATTTCTCTATGCCGACTTATTGATTGCCTTAGACTCAATCACCAGGCTATAATTTATGAGATGCAAACATTAAAAACAAATAATGTTATGGTTCAATTCTTGGCCCTTTGAATGTAACCTTGGAAAACAGAGGGCTTGGCCTGTGGAACTTGCAGAGTCCTGGAACTTGCCAAGGGATGTGAAATGTTAGATTCTCGAGGTACATTTCAAGGACACAAATGACTTGTGTTAATGCAGCATAAAGAAAAATAGACTGTTCACAATCCTCATTTTTTCCGTAAGATCATAGAGATCGAGCGCTTCGCGTTACGGGCTGCCATCTTGCATGAGTGTCAAAACTACTTAGGGGGTGAGGGTGGTTTGTGAGGAAGCGAGAAAAATAGAGGGACTGTAATAACATCAGCGCAGCTCGAGTTCTGGAGGAGTGACAGGACGCTTTTACCATTCATTAATGAATGATTGAATGGTGATGAAAAAAAAACCAGTCACATTTAGCATCGATTACGCGTGTTTACAAATATTTCCTTTCAAAACAGTGATTTTATAATGTTTCTGGGCCATTCCTGAAAATAAAATCGGCAAACATACACAAGAAAACATTATCCTAATCAAAATACCAAAAATCCTTCGTATGTTTGCACAAGATTTGCCTTATCAAGTTATGGTATGAAAGTGTACGTTTTATGGAAAAGTCGACTTGTCAACAACTTGTCAATGTCGGTAACTTAAACTAAACCCGTTATCAATGCAAATTAACATCTGTTGTCTAATGACCAATCAAATGCCTGCGTTGCTGGTACAACGCACTCCCTGAACGCTAGCTGCAGTAATGTTATTACAGTCCCTCTATTTTTCTCGCTCCCACCCCCTCCCCAGAGCTATAATTCCCGATGCCCGCCCCCTCGGTACATTTGAAAATCAAGATACCCGTGACGGTAAGACGCAGTATATCTAAACGATCTCACCATGAAAAAAAAGGGGACTGTGAACAGTCTAAAAGAAAAATGGACGGTCACTTTGACAGAAAACAGCCTGAGAGCAATGTTTTCCAGATAATTATGAGGAAAAGATTATCAGATTCTATAGATACATCACAAATTGCTGTAAAGAGTACAGCTACCCACTTGCAACTCATCATCATTATTAAAAATAAATGAAATTTCACTCACTTTTGACATACCACCAAACTTTAGAAGTAATGGTCCAGTTGGCATAGTGGAGATGGCTCTAAAAATATACAAAACAAAGTCATCAACACAGGTCAATGTTTATGTCTCAGTCCCAGGCAGTCATGCTGCCAATATTGCTGCCTGGAAACGTCAGGTTGCACTCACATATTCAAGAAATATACTGCATATCGTTAAGCACAGAATTCAAGCAGTGGTATTTAAGCCAATCATGAGAAACAGCAAAATATTATGCTGAATGAAAAATAATAAATATTAGTACCAGCGTTTCATATCATGATCACCAAGTTTTCATTTTGTATTTTTTCACATTGTTCTCATAGAGTCTGTTGTTATTGTTCTTTTGCTTTTGTTTTACAGCAAGCTGTCTGTGGCCCGGGGGAAGCGGGAATCATTGCATGACAAGTGCGTGTTTAAAACAAGAAATGGCAAACTGACAAAATGGTGAGATCACAAAAGAGTGAAATAGTGAAATGACTTTCCTAAACAGTAAAAACAAATGACTCCCTGTTTTTTTGTTGTGTCCAGTTGCTATTTCTTTGCATTCTAAGAACTGGCAAAACTCTGCTCAGCATGTAAAAGCTCACAAATCTTGTTGTGCCATCACATTTGTCACTTTCTGTTTGTGACCTATCCCAGTAACATGATCTTTATCATTTCAGGGGTCTCTCCTCTTCCCAGTGGCTTCTCGGTTTTCAAAATGGTGTCAGTTTCTGCCTCCCCACCCCCTGCTAAAAAATTGTTTAATACAAATCACGCCCTGTTTAGCAGAGCCCGGTGGCCCCTGGTGTCTATCTTTTGCCTTCGGGCAACTAGAAAATCGCAGATTTTTCATACAAATCATATGCTGGGCACCCTAGATTTTACAGTTTCAGAGCACTGAGCTCCCTTCAATTTTCTTTAGAGCACAGCCTTGAATTTTATTTCATTGTTTAGGACAAAGGACAAAATGCATGCCATCTTGTTTTAAAGCCATTTATTGGCAATTGCAATAGAGCAAATTTCACATTATAGTTATTGCTTTTGTGTACTTGGAGTGCAAACAAATTTCATCAAGCAAATCATATCAATCATGCAGGTAATAGTACCCTGTTTATAATAAGGATAGACTCGCACGATATTATATACCCTGTTCATTTGTAGAACTATTAGCAACATTTTTTTGGACTCAAGACTTTTTACTTCTTCATCCTCATATGTGTAAAAACTGATGGCAGCTTCAGTTTGCAATACACTCTGCCATCTCAATGTCTCTGCTGACACTGCAGTTGACTTCCCCAAGGAAGAGATATTTTCAGCGCATGTGATGAGCTTGCGCACGCACATCACGCAAGCTCTGCGTGACAACAACAGGGCTTTCATTAGAAGCCGGCTACCGCCGGAGCTCTGGCGGCTGCGAGTCATCGAGTCACCGGCTACTTGGCCATGTTTGTCAGCAAACACTTCAAAAAGATAACTCTTAAAATGTTTACAGCCTACCCATTTTTCAGTTGAAATAAATCTGATAAAATATAGCGCACTCTTGCCTTGAGAATTTTGGAATAAAGCATATATCAACACGATTTCTGTACCGCAACGGATCGCAACTGATTGAGGAACGCTCAGCCATTTTCAGCGGTATCATAATGAAATTTAGCCTCGCTCCCAAACTATTACCACGTGGTTGGTTGAACAAAGATGGCGGCCAAGTGTAGCCTCGGACAAAGTGAATTGTTTTCATTCTTTACAAAGAAACCACGAACCGGAACAGGTATTTTGAATAAATTTTGACTTTGCAATTTTCAAAACGGTCAACAAAGCTAGAATTTGAACTGTCAGAAACAGTACTGAAATTGTCAAAGTATAAATTACTACTGAACTAGTGGCCAGTGTAATCATCAAAATTATTTAAGGAGGAAGAAGTTTGTCAAGATTTTGATGAAGAAATTAGCTATACTTTCAGTTGAATGACAGCATCTTCTCATAGCTTTACGACCACACTGGCTATATATCATGATGTTTGGTGTAAATTGAAAGGTTGGGGTTGCAGCTTGGGCCTTGGTAAGTCACGTGGCAAGCACTCCTGCCAAACTCAATTACCTTACATGTTCACAAAAGCTCTTGAAAAACACACAGAAATCTGCCAATTAAAGGGTTAATGGTATGCATCATTAACTTTACTTTCTCATGCCAGGAATGCTGGAAATCGCATTTCCGAGCTTCTAAATTTCAAAATTTTCTGCGGGGAGCATGCCCCCAGACCCCCCTAGAAAAGGTGGCCAAAGGCCACCAAAATATTCACAGCCGCCTTCTATTATATGGGCAGATGCCTACTTCAAATCTTATTGAAAGCCCTGAACAATCTAATTACCAGAGCCTACAAATCTTAAGGCTGGTCGGGAATGCGCGTGACAACTCCACTGAAAGAATAGTAGGAAGGAAAACCGGTAAAAAGGAAAACATGGATTATTTCTAAATAATTTTAGTCATTTCACCATTTTGCTATTTGGTGTTTGAAACACACCCACATAAAAACACTGAGAACAGTTGCACCACAAGACTGCTTACCTGCAACATTTTGGGGTGATATTGCACAGCTCACATTTTAGCTTTTTGATTTCAACAGCTTGTTTACCACAGTGCACAATGAACTGAGTCAAGTGTAGTTTGGTCTGAAATCATACAAGTAATTTCAAAATAAATGACTAAATAAATGGCTCTATTTTCTTGTGTTTGGCTGGATTTATCATGTGCAAATATCAAAATTTAACTAGTTGGATTTGAAATGACAGGTATATAAGTAAAATTTTATAAGACCACAATAAACATTTTATGTTACAAAGTTTTATAGCTGCTTAACCAATTAATTATATCCATTTTGAAATTACCCAATGGACGGTTTTAGTCAGTACCAATATTTTATTGATCTAGTGGCTTGTTTGTTAAAAAGTGAGACCAGAAATGGTTGTAAATCTCATTCTGTATGTGAAACAGATTAACTTTGTGACTATGTGTCCCAGAGCTGTCACTAATATTTCAAATTGCCGGGGTAAAATGCAACTAGTCAGTGGCGAATTGAACATCTAGAAAGTTTTCTTTTGCTTCTATTTTATATTTGCTTCTTATGAAAGTGGCCAATGCTTGTATTAACAGGGGTCAGCTCTAGTGTCTAGCAGATGGATATGATTTTAGAAATTTTCTCAAGTTCAATACTATTAATTACCTAAAACAAACGTCCCATTCTTGACTAATCCTAATCCCTAATGCATGGTACAATATTAATCTGTTATAATTTATGACCCTTGGGTATACCTACAGGAATTTGACTTGTTTTCTAGGTCAGCAGTCTATTTCCCAACGCCAGTCTCCTTATGGACCTCACAAAGTTGTCTCAGGTACAACATATGCATGAGAACATTGATTTATGTTTTACTGTATTCCAACAAAATATAGCTCATGCACACACAAGGCAAATGAGAAGAGGCACAGTGACAACCTGTCCCAGAGTTTGCCAGGTGGGGGGAGTAACATGTAAAATTGAACCATGCATAACTACCGCATAAACCACTCAAAAGCGGACAAAATCAGACTGCCAGACACCTTTACTAGTACAGCTAACACCAGCATGAAAGAACCCATTGATTTGTATGATCAAATTTCTTAATTTGCTTTTAATACGTAGGCGTTTTTATGTGGATACTTTAATAAAGAATAGTGCGATTTTGAGAAGACATGATGCAATTCAGAACAAAAAATTATGCGATTTGGAACATGAGTGATGTCACTTCGGCCATTGAGAAAATAATGTGATTTTAAAGAGAAATCGGAAAGACCGTAAAGCGGAAGTACAAGTGCAAAGGGTTTCTACTGCTCATGAACTATGAAGTTGTAAAGTAACACGTTCCCAGTAAGATCAATCAGTAATCAATAGTTAACTTTGTCATAACTAACCTTAGTGTTCAAGGCAAATCTGTCTCTCCCAAAGCTACACAGAATGCAAAGTTCTAGAAGACCGAAGGCGTTCAACAAGCAATCAAAGTATTAGTGAAACCTCAAGGAAATATGGGAAATAACAAGGAATCTTGGGAAGGTGTTCTTCAGGTAAGCCAGGCTTAGGCCCCCGCCCGGTTCAGACGCCAAATTATTTAGACCGGCGGGCTGAATTGTAGCTGAACTAAGTTCAAAAGGCAAAAAAAGCTCAGTTAAAATGCTTCCTAAATATGTTATAATAATTTATACATTAGGTTCGGTTCTTAAAAAGTTCGGCGTCTGAATCAAAGCTCTTCCAAAGTCGCTCCAAAGGCGAAATTCCCGGCACTGCTAAGCGAACGAACGCTAAGAACGTAAACGGCTAAGGGCCTCTTCACATGAGCCCGGTTGACAGGGCTGGGGTCCGTTTCTCGAAAGTCCCGATAATTAACGGGCCCGGTAAGCTGTTACCGTTTACATTAAAGATCGAGGTTTCAATGGTTTTGCATCCAACATGATAAAACTGTCAGTTAATGAAACAAAATGGAGTAGTTTGCTAGCCAGGACCCCAGGACCCGCGCTCTTACTCTTTATATTTCGATTTAAATATTTGATTTCGGGTCCGAAAAGTTACCGGGACTTTCGAGAAACGGGCCCCAGGCCCGGTATATATTGGGATGAATTTCGCCTTGGGTTAGACTACGAGTACTCCCTCATTTTTCCTCAGGGATAGTCAAGAGCGAACGAAACGCGAGCGCGCGTGAAAATCATCGCCTTTTCTCGCGTGGGGTGACTTTCACGCGCGCTCGCGTTTCGTTCGCTCTAATATAACTGAGGAAAAATGAGGGACTACTCGCAGTCTAGCGTTGGGTTCATATGAGAAATTTCAGGCCGGTTTCCGAGAAACAAAGCAAACATTGTAGGTAAACCCGTCAACACCAGAGTACTTAATTTTAGGCTTGTTCATGCGACCGTCTGCGTAGTTGTTTAGGCCTGCTCGGCTTACTTGTGAGACAAGTGCAGTGCCGGATCCAGACCTTGAGATAAGGTGGGGGGGGGGGGGGGAGATCATCCTGACCCTTCCTTAGATAAGGGGGGGGCCGGGTCTCCAAAAAACTTTTTTCCACTTTTCGGGCCTCAGTTTGGTCTAAAAATAAGAGGGGGGGGCCCTCCCGTGGATCCGCCACTGAAGTGAGTTGTAGTATTATGGCTGATCACCCCTTTTCAAATTATATCTACTAACAAAAGCACTCTGTGCCTCAAATAAATTTTATTTCGTGTATAACGTGAGTAAACAGAAGATCATCATAAAAATATAATTCAATACATTCCATTTTTTCACAAGAACTTAAATAAATTATACAATTTGTGAGCTACATGTTTGGTTTCCAAAGATAAAGTAGTTTTCTTGACAGAGCAAATTTTTGTCGCATTTTCTAGGATTATTAACCCTGACCTGTCCAGCAAATTATTCGCAACTGTACACTAACATTAAAAAAGGAGGTTATAAAAATATACAATTTGCACTTCAATTTCGTATCAAGAGAAAAAACTCTATGCATCACGGAACTCGAGGTTGTTAAACGGCGCATTTGACCCTCTTTATTCCAGCGAGTCCAAAAACTTAACACGATGTACTATTCTGCAATACGACCAATCGAATGCATCCTTAGATAAACCACTTATCTGATAGAACAGTTTCACCTTTTAAAGTAATCATGAATTAATTTTTGCTCATAAACAACCACTTATTGCTTTACATTTTAACGCGGTTTCAATGGATTCACAAGAAAATGTCTCCGAGCTCAGACCAGTCGCAAAAAAAGATTTCAAAGAAGGAAACTTTATCATCTCTGAAAACTACATGTTTACACAAATTTTTCTCTTTGGATTTCATTCGCCTACATAGTGACAAGCCAAGCAAAATTAATGATGTATTAAATGGTAATTATAACTTTCTATGACTGGGAGAACCTTACACGCGCAGTACTGAACAAAGACGATATCGACCTTAAAAAGTTTAGTGCACCTGTTAATGGTAAGACTTAAAGAAGGGGGGAAGAAGCGCCTCCGGGAAAATTCATCATTCAAGATTTTCAGTCTAGGCAAGAAATGGCATCAGAGAATAAAATCAAAATCTCTACCCAATTACTGTGATAGCTCCCCCCTCTCAGCCCACCTTAGTGCTTAACATGTACAGGTGCATAATAATAAACGAAAAAAGATGTGGCCGAACCAGCCTGACAACCACAGATAATTTCGTTGATTTTGAGACAGCTCATTGAGGATTCTGATCTCCAAAATGCTCCAAAGTAAAGAAAACACAAGCTAACCCCAAAGGATATAACCAATAATGTCTATCAACGGTTACTTAAAACGGTTAGATCAATTAAGTGATCAGCATCTAAATTTTCCTTACAATATCACTGCTTAATCAAACAGAAAGGTCATGAGAGTTACGGAAATGATCAGTAAGATCCTGATCGTTAAAAAAATTCTCCTAATCAGTGACATGGGAAATAAATGGTGAATACTGAATATGGCAGCATGGATAAAAGTCGAGACGTTTTCAAGTTCTTGCCTTGTGCCTTAAATGACAATGTAACGTCTTCTCCCTCATTATGCCTTTTAAAATTCATTTTATTTTAGCTTTCAACGTATGTGGTAGCAATACAAGAGTATAACAACGATATTTAAATGTGGTTTTTAATCAATTTTTTTGCCAAAAAAACTGAATAATACTCTTCAAACTGCTCCTTTAAACAGTGATTTTATAAGTGGAAATAGGATGTTGATCATTGATGCGGCTTAAAGGATAAAATTGAAAACTAAACGACAAGTCCTCAAGTTTATTCATCAAAAGTCCTCGACACGCTCTGCGTATTTGATTCTTTCTCCCAACCCTATATAACCAGTTACACTAAATTCGAAAGATGTTTCACGGCTGAAACGAAGAAAACTAGACGAACCTTTAAGGAAACAAGTCATCAAAATAACCAGAAACTTTCCAAATCATGGGCAGTTGTACTTTGTTTCAATCGGACCAGCCAATCTGTTTTGAATGTATAATTGCGCATGATTGGACACCAATTAACAAGACGGTAAATGATCATAAAGGAGGCAGTGTAGACAATCGGGCATGAATATTATAACACAGTGAACTCAAGTGGAATTGACAAAATCAATGTGCAGAGTACACAAATTATCGTCCTTACTAATTTTTACATCTTGATTTTTGAGAAATGATTGTAAATCTTTCTACTTTATAAATTTACTACTTGAAAACGTTTTCATCAAGGTACGCACTAAAGAACCTCTCACCGCACATGCCGAGAGCGCGTTCACAGAATAGCTATTTTAAATATTTACTTGCCCTCGCTTTGGTGCGAACTGGTGACGAGATAGTGCATGTGTTACAAACGTATTAGCATTTGTTTCTTTGTATACCGATAAAATCAAAGTTTCTTCCTTTCATTCACTAACCTTTTTACAGACGAAAACCCTCGTCAAATTTTCGTTTCCGTGATCAAAAACCTTAACAATCTTTCCAAGACTGAGGATCATGAGCATAAAATAATGCTAACAATACGCCTTTACTGTAGCGCCCCTAGGGACAATAAATACTATCAACCTAGAATAGCCTAGAGTTTGCAATCTGAAACTCAGTTCGAAATGTCACCAACTCTTTGATTTCGACTTGGGAAGGGACTACGTTTTACATCAACATCTACCTTACGTGCGCTGGTCACGCTATCCCCAGATCCCTCTCTGGCTAAATTTGCGCTTTGCTCACGTGACGCTTCCCTTTCACGTGACAAGGGAGGTAATTTTACTCCAGCTGACGATCGCCGCACTGGATTTTCTTCCTGACTCGTTTCTAATGACGTAACTGACGTAATAGAGTCACGTGGATGACGGTTAGTGGCCTGCGCTACACTTGAGTCTCTACGGTTTTGTGTAATGGCGTATTCTGGTGGAGGATCTTCGTTGAACGGGCTGTCGTCTGAACCTGAAGCACTTCTAACAGTTACTGTAATGCCGGATTGTGGCCTCCCTTCCTTCCACGAAGCGCTCAGAGCAGACTCTTGTTCTCTACGAGTGCGGCGAAGTTTGTACTCTCGAAGAAACGCTTTTGTCGCTCGTCTACCGGACTAGAGAAAAAAACAGTACGTAAAATTAGTTTCCTTTCGAGGAGGGCAGCGCTGGACCTTCAATGGTGACTTCACGTAAAGCCCTAACAGAGATGGGTCTTTGCACGAAAAGGTCACATGGTACAAGAAGCACCTTACTGGATGGCAAACGACGAAACAGGACCTTGAAAAAAAGGACATCAGTAGCCTTTTGAAAGAACGGCGCATGTTCGTTTCCAGTCTCCAGGGGCTGGGACGGAAAGCACACTGGGAACAACGACGTGAACGACGACATGTATAAATTTGTTTTATTTAGCCGCAAGGAGAGTAAAAAACCTCTTGACCTTGTGACTGATGGTCCTTCTTCTTATGTTTTAGTTTTAGCTGGTCAAACCCGTGCTAAACACTCCGCAATTGTCCATCCTAAAACTGATTGCTTTATAAAGGTTTAACTACATTAACATAAGCCTCAGATTCTGTGTTACATGGTGCTGTTGCAAACTGCTTTAAGGTCAACTTCCAAAATACTTAGAGAAAAAAAAGAAAGAAAATAAAGTATCCTTGAAGGTACTTTCAACTTGAAATTTCGCAAATTCTCATGACCTACGTTAAAAGATGGCAAACTAATACGAGCTATATGTTTGAAGATACTTACTTCAACGAGGAACTGTTTGTCCAGATATTCCAGGTTAAAATCGTTTGTCTCAATGTAATCGGTATCTATACCAATCGTTCGCTCGACATCTTTTTTCTGTAAGCAAAAAGGCAAAAAAATACTTCATTTAATAGATCTATACAGGAAAAGAAAAAAAGAAGGAAAAACTACTAAATAAACGATGAAAACGCCAGTGGGTTTTTCTCACCACACCATTGCAGCTAGGGCGGGACAAATGGAAGTGGCACGAATATCCCCAGAACGGATTTAGTAGTAAGCTAGGGATGCAATAGATGAACGACCTAAACAATGGCCCTGGCCTTTCAAACAATAGCAGGCCAATAGACTACGAGTAGTCCCCATTTTTCCCCAGGGATAGTAAAGCGAGCGAAACGCGAGCACGCGTGAAGTAACCCCACGCGAGAAAGGCCAGACGCGGTGGGGTGATTTTACGCGCGCTCGCATTGCAATCCCACTACTATCCCTGACGGAAAATGGGGACCACTCGTAGTCTTCAGTTGCCTGCGTGCATACGTCTCCTATTTCCTTGCAACAAAGGAAATAGGAGACGTCTGCACGCAGGCAAAGTCTACAGGCCAATAACAACAGATGTATCTGACAGCATCTTGGCTGCAGAAAGACTCTTGGAAAGAGCGCGACTCTCGCGATTGTTCACGCGTCCATCGAAGAAAAATATGAGTCAGAAAGAAGAGGAATAGTCTGCTGTCAATAATACGTAGGCGCACCACTTACCTCGACGTAAACTCTTTTAACATTTACAGATAACGCCGTCTGCAGTAAAAGATAAGGGCAGAAACTGCATTAAAGAACAGTTGCAAATCTTATGATGAAGATTTCACTGATAAGTGAAAAGGTATTAGAGATTGCTTATAAAACAAAATGAAGCAACAGACAACACGCAGTTTTCAAGGCTCCGCCACCGGGATAATCATTACTTGCGTGCACATTGATTTCACTAAAATATAGTGTTTCAATACCTTTTTGTAGCTACAGTTCTACCTTTTTTGGCGTATAGATTACAATATCATGGCTCCTAATTTTATTTCCAGCAGTCTTTGAAGTTCAACACAGTAACTAAGAACACTTACAACCTTGAATTATCAGGAGAGCTTTGAGAATCACCAATAACATTGCACGTGTAAAAATCTTTTCTTGTTCACCTGAAGTGTCTGTATAAACTCTCCTAAATGTTTTATCTCTTTCCTAGCATAACCAAGAAATCTCGTTTGTAGATTAACTCCCTTTTTCTCAATGAAAGCCATTAACTCTTGAAACGTAATCTGCAAAACAAAAGTTTATATCAACCATTTTACCCCCAGAATCATTTTGACTAGAGGCAACCAGGCCGTTGAATTCCAACCCCAGCAGTAAGTTACCAGGTAAGATGCAGGACCTACAGTATGTAGCCCTATTCATTTGGTATGTATGGACCATACACACCAATCTACTTTCACTTACTATGTACATTTGAGCTTTTATTTTCTTTTTAAAATGATTATTGTATTGTATAACGCGCTTTTGAACATATGTGCATGGAAAAGGCGCCTTACAATTTTTTTATTATTATCTTTAATTATTATTATTATTATTACTTGCAAACGCAGTCGGCAATCGACAACCGTAATCGACATCAGAGGGATCTTTTCTTCTAGTACGGACGGGTAACTTTGGAGGTTAACAAAAAAAAACTGTCAAACACGCGGAGTTTTTTACAAATTTTATGTAACCAAGGAGGAGACGAAGCCTTTTTCGCGCAAACGCATCAGCGTGGAAAACGCTTCATTTCATTAGACTGTGCATGGAGACAAAATGGTTCTAACCTCTCCATCTTCGTCCGTATCAAGTTCTTCAAAGGCTGCTCTGTAATCGGCATCTGGGCCGAATAATAACTCCGCATCTTCCCTCGTAAATTCTACTGGCTACATACAAAAAGGATAATAGCGAAGTTGATTATACCAAGCCTTGTCTCACAATCTAAAAAATAAACACAAAATTACCTGCTAAAAAAGAGTTGTAAAGTACCTTCTTGAAGACGCCTCTTAGTTCTTTTAAATTAATAATGCTGTCCTCATCAAGATTGTTCCTTTGCAGTTCCTACAAGATACAGAGATATCAGCTCCATTAATTATTTCCAATTCTATTACACGACGTTTCGATCGCAAGCTCTTTACTCCATTAATATCTTTTCATGTTAGTTACGAATAATTGACTTTATCATCAGGTTTGATAAAACAGCATCACAGTTTCCTTTAAAACTAACGAACGAACGTAGCTTTCTCTGCCAATCGAAATAAATATTCCGCACGCCTTTTAGTTTATTTCACAAGGAAACAGTTAGCCAGAGTGTTCCTCAGCTGAGTAGAAAAAAATATTGTGACCTCATCGGTTTGCTTTCCCACGGTCTGTAACACTGACGACATTACGAAGTTGCCTTGAACTTCTTTTTGAAAAAGAGACTAAGCATGAAAGTATGAAGTCTTTGATACGAAAGTGGATTTTTATTCACATTCAAAATGAAATCATTTTCATAAGAAAGATTTTGGCCTCAATTTGAAAGTACGATTGTCAAAACAAATTGGTGTTTACCCCGCGTGGCGAGGGTTAGGTGTCGTTACAAAGAGCAAGTGTCAAGTGTTAAAATTACTGCATTAGGGACCTTACGATCCGACAAGGGCGACGTCCAGCACAAGGGCGCTGAAAAATAGACTCCGTATCCTTTCAAACCATTTCGCAATTATCCCAAGTCGCCCAGTTACTTAAAAGAAGGGAATTTATGTTAGAACTGAAGAGACGGGGCCGCACCCGAGTTCAGACAGAGAAGGTAGAATTTATCGCCTTGCCGTTCCCGTCTTCAAACGACATTTGGTCATTTCACGTTGTAGTGGTTCAAGGAAGGGCGGCAAAGAAATGTACAAAAAAGCGTGATGCACCTGCAAAGTTGTTGTTTTGCTGACTAAACCTATTGCTTTTTGACGCTGCCGCTGCCGTTGCCGTCGCGTCGTAGTTTCGTGAGGTCCCTGTTTTTTACTTCACACAAGTACAACACAGTTTACATTCTTTGCTCAGTACGTAAAAGCAAGAAAACAGTAATGTGACGAACCGCCATGAATCTTCCAACAGCCTTCACCATCGTTTGATGCTCCTGATGCATTATGGCCTGTTGGTGTTGTAATTTCAGTCTCTGTCTGCAAGGTAATAATCAGCACGTTAGCAGCTTACAAGATTTCTCATTATAAACCTGATTCTTACACAATGAAAAGGAGAAATGATATAAATATAAAAAATATATGATTGAAGAGGTAGCTCATCAACGAAATGGCTCTTATCTGCCATGTTTTGAATCATACTAGAGTTAAGAAAAGCTGGAGAGGAGGGGAAATCCGCAGTACCTACAGAAATACTAGCAACACATGATATCGTGTAGCCGAGTCTGGAATTCTATCCCAGGCCACATTGGTGGGAAGTCAATCAGTACTCAGTCCGATCACTCAGAACACACAATTGGTCATAACAGTCCCTACTCTAGCATTATTCTCCAGACCAGTCTCTCTCTCTACATTAAGCAACACACAAGTACCACAGAATTAGGTATATTCATTTCAAAGTTAAACAGCACAAAGATGAAAGCAAGGACTAAACATTACTTGGAGAGCTTGGTGGCTGGCGGCTTTGGAGGCTTATTGCCTTCTCGTTCCGTAAGAAGAGTTTTCATTAGCTCTGTCTCTGTATGTGAATACTGGAACAACAACAAAAAAGAAACAGTTACATATTATAAAAGAAAAAAATAACTACAAAAGGTTGACACAGCAAGTATACTCAGCAAGGGGCAAGGGAAAAAGACCAAGAGTAACTCATACTTGAATTCATTCTTATTTCCGACTCGCTTGGGAAGTAGTGCTAGTCAATGATTACAAAATAAGGCCACAAGGAGCTACAAAATTACTTAATTACTCTTGATCAAAATCCACACTTATCATGTAAATGACATTTAAGGATAAAAAGCAACGCTATTAAAACATGACGTTTTGGCTACGACATTTCACCATCATCAAATATAATATATAGGACACAAAGGTGTGAAACACAACATTAAATTTGAAGAACAAAAGAGTGTAATAATTAAGTGAAAAGTTTGCTGGAATGGAGTTGGTTTGAGTGTTTAAGGTTGGCATTTAAGTCACCAAAAAGTAACACTTCACAAGTGCAAAATATATGCATCATATTTTTTCATCACATAATTTTATTAATTATTTTCCACTCACCAAAACTATTCCTAGTGTTTTATTATTCCATGTTCCAAACCGCTCTGATTTTTCAAAGAGCTTTGCAAAATCTTCTAGAGGTTGTAGTCGCTTGAAAAATGTGTCTTTAGGATCCATTGATAACCACCACCCTAAAAAAAAAATTACCAATCAGCACTAGCTGTAGTCATTGTTTTGATTTTTATCTATGAACACTTGTCTAAAATGCCATTAAGGAAAAAAATTGTCAAAAAGATTGATGAGTTGTAAAATCAGTTGTTAATGTATTGCTGCTTCACAAACAATCTTGAGTTGAAAACAACATTGATTCATGAGGAAGCTTAGACTAAAAGGGCAGTTGATGCCATAAAAGAGTGAGGCCCGTATGAAGTTTGTATGCTCTTCATCCACTAGATCCGTGGACAATGGTAAGGCACAAGAGAGCCCTAACTGAACAGACACACTGAACATTTTGCATGAGACCAAAAAGATAGGACAAGTGTTAGCTTGCTCCTCACATTCCAAACCATGTTATAGAGACACTCAAGAAATATATTATCAAAGTGATGCTATTTTGCTACCCACACCATAAGTATAATTACTAGTTATTTGCAGGATGCAGAAAATTATAAGATGAGCTGAGTTGAGTGGTCATGAGGGACATAGGAGTGTCACACCCGCTGCCTCCTGAATGGTAAAATGGTACATAAGAGGGTTACCCCGTAAAAGCATTTTGCCAGTATCCATTCCATATATCAAGCTGAAGTAAGAAGAGACTGTGTGAGGGACAGTAACTTGTCTAAACTAGAACAACAAGTGATGTGGCACATTGCCAGGAATTCAGGTCTAAAATCTTGATGCATCATTAGCTATCCCATGGGGAAGTAAATAAAAACAACTGGAATTATGAATTCAAAACTACTCACCATCAAATGCATGAATTGGGTAATTGCACAAAAGGCCTCCATCTACATACACATCTTCATAATCATTATTCATTTCACGTACACACTGAAATACACCTTCAAAAACAAAAAGAGCACATCAACCAAACTATCATAAATTATATCTAGAAGACATACAAAAAATATTGATATTACAACTACATTTACTACATAAATGTACTACAGGATTGCTCTTTTACAGAGGAGCCTGTAGAATTGCTTAAACAGATAAGCCTCTTCTTTTCATAAACAATTTACTGCTTCTCTTCCTGACTGTTGGCAACATTTTGGATGCAAAAATGTAGAAGCTGTACATTATTTTCATTTTCATGACAAATGTACATAATTGTAGAACCAGATGTCCCACAATCTGCAAACGTGACATGTAACATACAAATGTCACAACCTGCAACTACAATACTGCTGTCTTGAACTAACTGCTGTAAACAATGAGCTTGTTTACCTTATGTTATAGGGATGCACACCTCGAGGGGGATGGGGGGAGGGCATTCCCTATAATGGACTATGCAGGGCTGATACAATGACTGGAAGAAGTTTCGAATTTAAAAGCAGTAGGAAAATCTGCCATTAACATGTAGGTACTTTCAAAATGCTTTGAATCTGGGATATGCCTAACAGCTGATCCACCTAAGTACTGGTATTTAACAAAAGTTTTTTATGGTTTAAATGGTTTTCAATAAGTTATTAAAAAATAATAATAATAATAATAATAACAATAGTAATTCTGAAGACTTACCAGGAAGTGCAACAGACATTCTAACAGCTCTTCTTACGGGTGTATTTGGAGTTGTCTTGGGGTGAAAGTACTCCACTGACATCTGATTCAAGTTGGTAACCACAATACACAGCTCTTTACCAAACCGCTCATACACCTGTACATGGAAGTATTTATAACAAAGTGATTCTTTACGCATGTAATTCCTTTGCAACAAGACTGCATGGAAATACAATAACCACAAAAAAGTTTGTCAGAAATCCTTGGTTCAGAGACAGCCCTACAAGTGAATGGCCATGTCATCTTCATCCTTAACATATCAACTAGAAGGCGAATGTGTGTGTGTGTGTGTGTGTGTGTGTGGGGGGGGGGGGGGGGGGTGCGGGGGTGGGGTAGGGTAAGATGCTACATAGAGTGAAGCAGCAGCAAAGTGCCACTTTAGATGCTGAGTTCCAATCTCACCTCTTCCACAAATTTCCACTGTTCTATTCTATTCTACTCTGTTCTAGTCAAGTCTAATGTGAGTTTTAATTTCTGTTCAACTTGTCAATGTTTGGAATTAATGTAATTAAGTTAGCTGGTTTATGTCTCAAGAAAATATAAAGAAAACTTAGTAAGACGTTTTGTCTTTTCTGACCATCTGCTAAGAACATTATCAAGGAAAATACACAATAATATCACTGACATCAATGCAAATTAATACTGATGACAAAAATCAAGTCAAAGATTATTATTATTACATCTCTACAAACACAAAAGATGGGCATTTTTTCATATTTCAAGGCTGTATCCCTTCACTGTGACATTAAAAAGCCGTTATTGTTGATCGAAACAAAATCACTTTCCCATTGAAAGAGAATACACTAATCAATGAACTTTAACCTTTTTCCTTTAATGATACTTTGTTATTCAGTTTGCATTTTCTATAAAGTTAAAAACATGCAGAAGATTTTGTACTAAAGTTTGTACTAAAGTGTCGGTGTACTGAAAAATTTAAATTCTTTCTTTTATAACAAACTTCTTTTTTACCCTATGATAGAAAGCATGTGTAAATCAATCACTCATTATGGAGTTCAAGCACTGAATAAGTTACTTTGTGTGTGAAAACTAGGAAAAAAGGACATATTCATCCTAGCAGTTAATAACTGAAATTTCTTTTTCACAGCATTACTTTACACAAGTCACAATACAGTCAAACCCTGTTAATACAGACACTGTTCAAGGCTGCCATAGAAAGTGTCACATGTATTATTATTCCATATTAGCAGGGTTGAATTTAGAGATAATGTATTAATAAGGACTCTCTTTCCCCAGGAACAAAGCAAACTGTCTGAAATAATGAGGGGTCCGTAAAGCGGGATCTGACTGTATTTTACAACCATTCCACACACCTCCTTAAATGTAATATCGCTATCACCCGTCCGCTCCTTAAGCTGTTCTCCAAACCATTTCAACATTCTCTTCCCTGGATTCCAGCCAAATCCTTTCAGTAGGTTTGGAAGAAGGCTACAATAACCACAAGTATGATCTAACAAAACAAAAATACCACGATCAAATTACATTGAAACTTATCAAAATTATACCCAGAAATAGCAGCATGGATCGAGACAGCATGGCTTACATGCAAGGGTCTGCAGGAGCACAGAACTTGTAATTGGGTGGCCCAGGGAGGGTTCCAATCCTACCCTGTTTGCTAGCAGGATGTTTTTCTTCATAGTGTAAGGTTCAACTCTTCAGAGCGTTTAACTATAAACACTGCCCTGCATGGTATATAGAGGTTACTACCAAAAATCACTAAATATGTTTTTATATCAAATACAAGTCCCTGTAAGCTTTTGATTGGCTCACACTATATCAGCATAATCAAATTACATGTAAAGAAAACTGGTGCTATGTAAATTTCATCATTATTATTTTAAATATACTTTCGCAGTATCTACTATGGAAAGCTATATGAGACATTACATGGGAACTGTACACAAATCTCTTAGTTTACACCAGCAGGAGATCACCCTGTGATTAATGGACTTCATGTAGCATCCTATATCCAGGGCAGTAGTCATTTCATTGCTAATCTGCACCATCAAGTTTATATTAATTAAGTACAACGGGTATGAAACCTGACAAATTTATTTCTTATACTTTTTTGTATCATTGTTTGGAAATTGACCATGCAAGACCCAGATTTGATATTTGGTGACCCTCAGAAACAGTCTACTCTTCTACCTGTACCTGGAAAATTACATGTACATGCAGACCAAGTCACCCTTTGATGGACAAGACAAAAACCGCTGTATTGCTAGGTTACTTTGTGTAAAAACACAGGTCTTGAATGACATTTATAGAAGTTATAAACAAACACATGGGATATAAAACCCACCAACCAAAATCCGTCTTAAATCCTGTTCCAGAAATTCCCTCAAGTCTCTTGAGTCATACCCTAGTGATATAAGTGCTGCAATTATTGCTCCTGCACTAGCCCCAGCTACTCTTTTAATGCTTCTCAAGATGCCAGCAGATTCCAACACCTGTTGATTGAAGTCAGATGAATTAGGAAGACTGTACCATAAATGAAACCCATCCACAGCACCCATAAAAGCACTTGGTAGAATATATAGTGGAACCTCAATATCACAAAGAGCCAAGTGGCAGGTAAAAATTAATGTGTTTGCTATAAGGAGTTTTCATTATACCAAGGTTCTTTTCCATTTATTTCACAATTACTGGGGCTAGGAGTATTGTTCATTATATGGTCCAAAAACTTTGTTATAGAGAGGTTCACTAAATCATAGATTTTACAAATAAAAGCTTTTTCAAGGACTGACGCTTACAATACAAATTACCTGTTAACCAGCAGTTACTCACATTCTTGTATGAACAAAATGCATCTATTGAATGGCTGGCAACTTGGAAAGGGCATATATATAAAAAACAGTTTACATGTAAGACAATGATCCAGTTCCTCACAAAATAGTTAAACTTTACCCAGGCATAGTTCAGCTACATTTTCTAGAGAACTTTTCTAGTCTAAGAACTTGTAAGTGGAGTGAATTCTCTGTTTTCACATGACATCACCAAAATTCAAACTAAGAAGCTATATCTTACTGCACAAAGGGACTGAACAACAGCAAAACAAAACAAAAGCCTATCCCTACCATACACAACAAGTCCATTAAAAGCAGAGTTTTTTTTTAAAAATTTGACTGAAGGGAGTTAATTTTTGCGGCGTTTTATTTTGCGGGTTTTTTTTCTGCGGGAACTAATTTTTGCGGATCGAGGTCAATATTGATACAAATTTTCTGTTTGAGAGAATTCTTCTTTTTGTGACAAAGGATGCGAAAATTACGAAGCTTTTGCAAGATGCTGCATTTAGCTGTCAGATGGGAAAGCTCTCTCTGTATGTGGGTAAAAAACATTACTGAGTTTTTGAGATTTTGCTATCTAAACATTCCTTGTCTCAGAATAAATATTACTTTAATCTTTATGAGTTCCTCAAGGGATGAATTCATGCATTTGTAGAAAGACTCAAAAACAGATGTTTCTGTTGGTTCCGGTGGCCATATTTGTACCCCTTAAAGGGACACCAACATGGCATCTTCATACAAAGTTTTACAAATCTGGGTGAAACGATTTTCCGAATATCTTGCACGCAATAGTTTGCATTTTTATTTTTGATGGCATGACAGTGAAAACAGAGAATAAAATCCTTTTGACCCTTCATTCCAGGACGCTAAGTAATGATAACACAAAATGATACTGTGGATTAAAATTTAACCCTATAAGGTCAATTTAGTAAAAAATTTTAGAGTGTAATTTACCAGAGTGGCTACTGTTTTTAGATAATATTAGATCAGGAGTCACGTAGGGCTTTTGGTCCACCCACCATGATGGGCTACACATCTTGGAACATAACTTCCACTTTTAGTAGTGCTATCTGTTTCTGCTAATAAGCCACTAATAACAATAATAGTAATAGTGAAATTCTTCTAGACCGCAGCTACACAATCTTAGCGTGCTTTACAAAGGTAAGAAATAACATATAAGAAATTTACAAAACTAAATTAAAATTGATGAAATAAAAATGTTTTGAGCTTTCTTTTAAAGAGAAACAAAGTTTACACGCTTTTAATGTCTATGGGCAAGGAATTCCAGAGAGTAGGCGCAGCTACAGAGAAACGCGGGTTTTTTTCTATATCACAGACTATAATGCACTAAGCCTCACTTTGAAACAGAGGCTTGGGACAACTTGGAAATGGACCATACATATTTTAACAAGTTAATAAATTCCATTAAAGGTGCTTTGGATAAGGAAATTTGGATTTGGAATGTCAAACCAAATTTTCACCAAATTTTTCAATAAATCATGAAAAACAAAAGCAGATTTTGCATAATTTAGATTTAGAAATGGAATAGAAATTCACGTCAGATATAAGGAATTACAATTTGCCAAATGACGTCCATTTTTGGATTTTTTTTGTTAATCCACAATCCTTCCAAGGCGTTCTGACTTACAACCCCCAACAATGTTTGCTGAACACTGATGATGTAATAGATTAGATCAGGTAACATTATATTATGATGACCTGGCTGGCTGCCGAAAAGGAAAAAAACGGAAATATCATTCTGACGTCTACTCACTAGTAGCTTGATGTAAGCTGACTGTACATATATTTACAATTTTTTTTCTCAATTTTTCCTGTCAGGTGATACAATATTACACCCAAATAATATTAAGCTTATGGAAGTTTTTTAAGCAAATATTTTAAATTTAAAATTACACGCTTGTATTAGTTAACTATGTAGCTAGCCACTTTCATGAAGTGATGATTTCGCAAATAAGAAATTACTAACATGTGTCATATGTGATTGTTCGAGCCAAAGCTCCTCTTAGTGTGAGCTAATGTGACTTATTTTAGTTGGTAAAACTTGTTAACTGTACACATGTATGTGTATGTCAGTCGAGGACAATGATCAAGTTACGAAGCATTAGAGTGTAGTAAAACATAACACTAACTAAAACATTTTGAGAGAATGATTGAGGAAACGATGTTCTTCCGTGGCTTCTTTAATGTGAGCCATCTGTTGAAATTGTCTTCGGAAAGGGTCAAACCGGAAGATTATTGCTTTTTGGAGTAGGTAACAGTTAAAATTTCAAAATCTCTATTTTTTTGTATATTCAATAAACCCGTTATAATGCCAATATGCTAATAGCAATTAGCAAATTAGCACACAATGGGTAAAGGTTAAGAACGAAATATCTATACACAATGCACTCCCAATATCTTTAGATAAAACAGAAATCTCAAGCGTATTTCTCAAAGTAAATGATATAAAAAGTCTTAACATATAGAACGTTATATTCCTTAGTAATTCACTTTGTTTCATAACGGAGGCAATTTTTTCTTCGAGGAGTTAAGCCGTACTCATTACGAATGCAACAAGTTAATCGCGATTGTCAAAGTTGTTGCTGACATTGAAGGGAATGCGACAAAGAAGACAAAATTTAAATACGCTTCGATCTCTCAGACCTTAAACTTGCGTTTTCTTTCACGTAAAACAAACTGGAAGAAAAACTATCTTTGCGATGCCGAGTAAACAGGCCGTAGCGAAGGAATCTCGGCTGGATGCAAAAAGTGCCATAACAATCAAGGAACTTGAAAACAAATCAAAACAGCAACACGCACTCTACACTGACCTGAAGAGCACCAACATAAGCCATTCCTTTGTTGCCCCCTCCTTCAAAAACCAGATTTTCGAAAGGAAAAGGGAAATCTCTGTACATGTCCTCTTCATGAGAAGTACTCCCTCTTCGATATCTGTCCGTAGTTTCAGCAGCTCTCAGAGATCCTATACTTCCCAGTAATGAGGCCGCTTCGATGAAGTTGTTAGGAAGATTAAGAGAAGTTTCGGATTCTTTCTTGGGTTGTCCATTAATCATATCATATTTTGTGTGTCCGTTCATGTTCTTGCTAATAGGTCGAGCCATGTCCGTGGGTTCGATTTTCCTGCTCTCGTGAAATCGTCGAGAACTAGAAACCTTTCTCTGTCGGAATTGCTGTGTAACCCCATTGAGGTTATTTATATTCTCGGTTCTTTGCATAGCCGGGCAGATCTATCCCACAATGCACTGCGGAACACTTGAAGTCATCTGTAAGTACAGAAAGTAGATTACAAATGAAACGCAATATGTAATAATCCATGAACTCAAATTTTATAGCTTCAAACTGTAAACATGCAACGTTATGAGAGAGCAAAGAGGATACAACGCGAGCGGTTCTTTTTTCTTGTGTTTGCGTTGAGAGATTTGAATGGAAAAACATTTCGCGTTCACGTCATTTTAAGGGCAGCCGCGTTGATGTATGACATATTTCATAGTTCTTCGTGAGCAAGTGCACTCAACGAATGAATAGAGTGGATTTCCTGTCATATTGACAGGTTTATCCCTCCGCAACTTTCTGAAAGCATCGACATTACCAATCTAAATGAACAGCGAAGTAGACAGAGAAAATGCAAAACATTATCGAACTTGGACACATACATGGGTCTATTCAGGGTCCTCTTTTGCTAAAACTTCATTATTTCTCGTAAATTTTTGACAAGCGAAGTGGAACCACAGTGTTGACAAGATTAGAAGACTATTGAACAAAACACAGTAATTCTCACCTGATCAAGATAGAATAAAAGTCTTTTTGTTGTGTAAATAGAAGCAGAGGTAAATGAACCGCCATAAGCCTTTAGTCTTAGCTTCAGATAACATTTTTCGTTGCCTTGAAATGCAACACGAAGTAATCCCAAGATCATTCCACACCGACCAAAGCTTTGTGATTAGTAAATTAATCCGTCGCTGAGCCAATAAACACAACTCTTTGCGAATAGGCAAACTGTTAATTTGAATGACAACACAGCAGGGTCATGCACAATGGCCTGCTCGTTATGGAGCTAATTTTCATGTTAAATGTCGCTGTATGTAAACAAATTGCCATAGAAACTAGGGTTAAAAATGGTATGCAATCAAACCCGGTCTAGGTTTACAAACTTCGGTAAATTGCTATCCGGTCGCTTTAATAACTAACGAAAAGTTAAAGCGCATGCAAGCTAAAAATAATGTAATGTTAGACAAAACGATTTAGTAACAGTCAAGTAATATAAGTACATAATTTTTCGGTCCAGCTGACCGATTTCCACAAAAACCAGTTTCCCCTTTGGTATGTAAAAAGCACGCGCTATTAAACAGTTCATTTTTTCAGAGGAACTCACAAGAAGTTTAAAGGTCTAGAATCAAACATTGCCCCCTTATATATTTACATCACATTGCCGTAATTTTGTTTGTAGTAACAATAATTAAGGAACTGATCAACCTTAACATATTGTACACCATGTTGTCATTAAATGCTATCCATTTGCCTTTTAAACACCCATTCACTAGAAAGGTATTTGCAGCGCGCGATTTCTTTGTTACTTATCAATAACAGTACTGTAAGGTTGCTATGACTTACACAGCAAATAAATAACAATCGATTGGTAATCCATGTATTAATTAATTTCCAACACTTTTTCATGCAGGTTTCACAGATCACTGTCCTAATTTCGGACATTCCTTTGTTCACTGTTTTATGATCAAATGCTAGTATGTCTCGAAAGGCAACGTTGAAAGAACATAAGGTAACTGAACTTTAGGAGTTCCAGAAGAAGGCGCGGCAAATTCTGAGTGTCATATCGATCGACTTCCAACAGTGTCAAATGCATAAACAAGCAAGCGAAAACTACTGTTATTTTTTTAAAGCAACTTTTCCCTTTTTAAAATTTCTAAAACTTTTTCTTTTAATTGATTGATTGAAACTTTCTAATCGATCGAAACGATTGAAACTTTCTAATCATTCACCTTTTTCACTTGCTTCTACTATTTGAGAAATCAATGAGGAACTTCAAAACAAGTTTTCAAAAACTAGCCATAATTTAGGATATTCTTTGCTTGAAAACTCAGGCCAAAACGCCGATCAAAATATTCCTTTCGTCTCTGATTTCCAAAATTTACTTTAAACTACCCTTGTTTATTTAACCTGCGGTTTGATCACATCAATTCAGGCCTCTATGTTTAAATTTTTTAAAAGAAAAAACAAAATGGCACGGAGACATTACGGACAAGGCCAAGGGTTAATTTCTGAAAAACTGTGGGGTTGCGTAGGCGGGGAAGTCAGTTTAATGCAAAACTGCATTAGTCAGTCGTAATGTGGGTTGTTAAAGTTAAGTTGGCCACCGTGATACTGAGCGGGGTTGAGAAACTAAAGTTTCGACCGCTAGCCCTTCGTTAGCGCTTCTCAATGGCTTATTTACTATATCAACTTTGATTTCAAAAAATCAGGATAGGGAATCTGCTTCGCATGTGGTATTAGTTTGTACTTGAATTATAGTAGTAGAGTGTGTACCAAGGAAAAGTACTGCTCCGTGACTTTCATTCTGAACGGTCACAATGTTAGGGTCACTTAGTGGTTGCAGTGTGTTTTTTCCTCGAATTTTTCTCTCGAATAAATCCCTCTTGCTCAAAATGCTCGCTGGTAAAAATATTTCTCTTTGATTAAACGCATTGTTTCGTGAAAAATCTGGCTTGGACAACAGCAAACAAGTGCCTGAGAGAAGGGTAAAGAAGATTCCGTCACTTTACCATAAGATTCCTTCAGATGTACACTGTAGAAAGCGTATTAGCTTATTTTGAACATATAGCATATTTTAAAATAAGTTTTACATCATCACTCTAAAAGAACAGTTAACGTAACAATAAAAAAATACGTCCAAAAAGCAGTGTGACGCAGGTGAACAAATTATTGTTTTACTCCGATCATGACGTATTTTGTTTGAAAATATTGCGTTAACATATTCCTAAAAACCATTTATAGAGAGAATGAAAGCGGCGTTCAACTAACGTCATCGTCAAGTCAAAAATAAGGGCTGAAACCGGAAATGTGTATTAAGTACAAAACACTGCTGAAAAAGACCAATAAAAAGTGCGACGAATGTTATTTTAGAGCTGGGCATGGATGAAATCGGCCTGGATTTTTTCAGCTTCGCAGACGAGGCGTTTAAACTTAGCTGGCAAATTACGAAGAATTCTAAATTGGCTGTCTTTGAGATAAATGAACATTTATTTGGGATTAGTTAGATAGATAGGGGTTCATGTATCGATAATAACACTTAGCCACTTTGGATTAGATAATAATATTGAAATAGGTTTTAGCGCTAAAAATGCTAACAGCTTCCTGCTAAGTCGGGAGCTAGAAGTGGATTTGATCATTTACCGGAGTGCGGTTTTCATTATGGTTCACGTACGCAAAACGAAAAACGGCTGCCTTAGATAAAAATAGAGCGCAAAAGAACCGGACACACTTGCGCGGGCATTCGATTCTGTTCAGTATTGTCGTTGAAGATTGAGCCTAGACTGCGAACAGTGTCTCTTTTTCCTCAGATTTTGTAAGGGGAGTGCACGCGCGCCCGAGCGTTGAGCGGCGAAGTCGCGAGACGCGAGAAACGAGGGCGGCAGCCCGCCTTCAGTCACGCGCGTGGTCATTTGCGTGTCTCAGGTGTTTTGCTCGACGGACCAAGAAAAAAGAGAGACTCCTCGTAGTCTAGATTAAGCAAGTATCAGGCCATATAAACATCCGACATATTAACAAAAGAGAAAAGAAACCTTCTTTCGTGGTAATTCTTATGCAGTCCTTCTAATTTCAACAATGTAAATTGCTAATGACTCAAACATATGTTATAAGCCTGAGCCGGGTGGGGTGGGGGGCTCCCATATGAATCGCCCCATGAAAGGGAATACAAGACAGTCTTGGATTCTGGATCCAACGCCATGAATTGGTCTGAATTCTGGATTTCGTTAGTGGATTTCGGATTCTTTGTCAGTGAAACTTGGAAACCGCGTTGCACCGTAAGTGGGATTCCGAACTCCTTGAGTTGTCTCCAGACTCCAACTACAAAAAAACCCTGAGGATTCAAGATTCCACAAGCTAACTTTTTTTCCCGATTCCAGAATCCGGCTTCCCTCACATGCACATGTGGTACTGAATGCTGTATGAAAATGACTGATCGATATGTAGCCTGAATGTAGGAATGTAGCCTGCGAAGCGCAGATGTATTTCGGGTCGTCGCTTCGTTTCTCTCCCTCCGAAAGGGTAGCCGATGCGACGACCGGAATTAAGACTGCCCGTAGGCTAGTCTGCTACACAGCCGTTTTTAGTGTCGTCACGCAGACTCTGAAAACGGCCGTGTAGCAGACTACCCGCAGGCTAACCGGAATGCCAAAACCTCAGTTTTACCCATAAAATAATCGTCTGGGTTTTGCTCAAAGAAATACTTTGATAAAATGACAAATGTCGTCCAGTACTGTGTGGTCTCCCCAAGGGGTAAAAATAAGTCATCCTTTATTTTTATACGTGAATTCTCCCGGGATAATAGGACACACGATGTACCTGTAAGATGACCGGACATTTTAAAGTCTTTGACGAAAAGACTCGCAGTGTCTGCTGAGTTTTTCTGTTTGTCTGTCTTTGTTGTCAGTCTTGAGCTATTTTACAAAATAAACATTGTTGAAATTGCTGTTTAATCTGATCATGTCTTTTCTTGAACTAAGCTTGGCATAAATTTCGGCTTTGTGAATCAGAGCCGTAAAAGTAATTTTAAACCATTTTGTCGCAAAGTTTTCCTGATCCCATAAAAGACCGAAGTCCAATTAACATCCTTTGGTACTGATTTTGGTTTCATTACAGCACTTAACTAAAGGCTTTTTTAGCTGCGCTGAAAGATAAACTGAAAGCGATACTCGAGGTAGGTAGAAACTGATTTACATGACTGAAGTGATAAAGAGGGGAATGGATCGAACAGGTGGGAAAACGCTCATTTTCATTGTCGGCCTGGTCGCGTTTACTTTGTTCGCCGGAAATTCAGCCTTCCGCTAGAAATCATAAAACTATGATAGATATAAGAATTATTGTAACTTAAAATATTTTCCTTCCCTTCAGTTATTTTTCTTTTAACTGGGCCGCCTATAGATTAGCAGTTGCTATTTTGCGGCCAGTCCATTTTAAAAACACTTTTAATAAATAAAGCTGAAGTTGAAGTTGAAGAAATCATAACACTCAGTGAAATGTGCGACTGCTAAAAGTTCTTTTCCACACTAAAAAAAAGAGAACTCCCAAGCAAAGTTAATAAGACAATTTTTACTACGTATGATACTGCTTTTTGTCTTTCAGTCAGTATGGATTAAAAACTCATTTTCCCCCCTCAGTGATTTAATCAAATGCTTGACCGACTTGACCGTTTGTTCTGAAATAGTGCTTCTAAATTAAATTTGCACACATTAATCGGGGAAGATGAAAAGGAGGAAAAGATTACTAGAATATCTCGATCAACACCTGACCGCAGAGAGTACAAGATATCTTCACACTCAGTGAGATGGGAACGGCGTGGTTTGCATCTGAAGTAATTTTAAAAACTGAAGTCCGACTTCTGACCCGATCACTCAAGCTGAGTTTGGACAGACAAAATTCTCTCACTAAGATGTCGAAGGTTCGAGACAAAGAATTTTCGAGGGGATACATTACACTACTGAAATGAAATGTGTCCAGGGGTTCGGGAACGTTTTTCCAATTTGGTAGCTGTTATCCACAAAACTTCACCTGAAAGATAGCACTTTTATGAAAATGAACCCAAGCGAGGAAAGAGAAATTATTCCGGAGTCGAGTCCGTGAGCCCTAAATCATTTTCATCATTGTTGCACCCGACTGAGCTAATAAGAGCCTGCAGAGCTGAGACGGAAGGAGTTATGGTTAAGATTGTGCGAAGTTCAGAGTTCTTGTCAGCGAGTTAATTATATTGACATTACATATACAGCAGAAAAAATGCAAAGTTTGCATACGCAACGTGACCGGGGGGTTACGTTATTATAAACTGAGTGGAAATGCGGAGAACGAAAGTCAATGGCAGCCGAAAGTTTGTTCGTGGTTTAGAATGGCGGGCATAATGGAGAATCAGTTGTAGCCTTTACCGCGGTTGAAATTCAGCTATTGAGTACCTTCCTGAGTAATGTTTACTGCTCAGTGTACAGTCCGTCAAGGCCAGAATAACAAAGTTTCCCTCTCCTATCAAAGACCAGATTTCCTCAGGAAGACTATTGAGTTTTCGCCGGTCTTCTTGTGATCCCATTTTATGCCGCTCTTAAAAGTCTTAAAGGTGTTCATTTGTATCACTGCACATGTACAAGGTCGCTCTAACTTGACTTTAAAGCAAGTGGATTTAAAAAAATTTGAGGTGTGATCATTTGGAAAGTGAAATTCGCTTTAGTAAATTTCTTTGCATTTGTTTTAATTTGATGTTTTGCAAAATGATTGTTCCCATGCAACCGCGGAGAGCTTTGAAATAACAGGACAAAATTGTTTGAATATTAACTGCTTGTCTGAGAGATTTATAAAATTGCATGATGGCTACCTTCCTTTGAATAACTTCAACCATTAAGCAAACTTATACTGTCATTTCTGACAATTAGACACAAACCCCGTATGTTGCTTCATAGTACGGTTCAGGGGCTCCCAACGTTAATTTTTGGAAAATCTCTGTTCGGAAGACGATTTTAGATCTAGAATTTTCGTAACATTTGTTACGAAATTTCTTGCTTGCCTGCCTCTCCTAAGATTTTCTAACATCTAAAAATGGTATAATTGCCCTTTTTTAACAGATTTTTACCCTAAAAAGATGAGAATTTTCGGGAGCCTTTTTTCTGGCTGAAATTTTCGAAAAGGTAAGTTTTGATCTCTATAATTTTCGGACCACTAGACTTTCAGCGAGGAAATCCGAACAGATGAAAAAATTTTAGAGATAAAAATATGCCTATATCTACCTTTAAATACTAAAATACGTTCAACAATGCTATGTTTAAGTGGTTTTGAACTATATTCTCGTTGGGTTCCCCTGACGGCTTCGCTAAAAAATTCTCCTCGGCCTTTACTGAGAGTCTAATTTTACCTTGAGCCGAAATTTGAATGAAAATTGCCTTGAACAATACTGGGATATTTCCATGATATCGATTTTCCACCATTCCCTTCTAATCATTCTACAGGAAGTCGTAAAGAATAGAAGCCCTTTCAGAACGTTCTGAAATCTATGGAATAATAATTCTCCGGATGGGCGGGGTGTAGATGTATAAAATTTTGATGAAGCAACTGACTGATTATGTAAATTGTTTTCATAGAGAGTTTGCCACTAAAGAGGCTTATAAGTGATCTTAGATTTAGAGATTTCAGGGATAAAAGAACTGGATATGAAGTATGTATTTGTCTTGGGAATCAAGCTTACCACACAGGCATAATCCTCCGTATTGTGCTTGATTTTGTCCCTCCACTCTTCACTCTCTTCGCGCTCGAAACAACTGGATAGCGAACATCCTAATTTGCGATCCTCATAAGATAGATCTCTCAATAACATTGGCGAACTGAAATTTTTTGCTGTCTCTGTCAATTTAGAGCAAAATAAATGCTGCGTCAACTCCCAACTGTTCACCCACACGGCTTACAATCAAAGAGCGTTGAAAAGAGCCCACAATAGAACTGCCGGACACAGCTGCGTTATTGCTTACATAGATAATAAGTAGTTATTAATGACAAAAGACTCGCCAATTATTCAATAATGAGCATGAAGTCAGCATTTCCCTCGTACTTTACATATCAAATGTAGGTAGGCTCAGGCTACTACATCTTCACTGTCATATCTTCAGTTCGTTAAAGAACCCACGCACTTCAGTGTCCGCGTAAAGAGTAGGGCACGGAGTTCCCGGTGTAGTGGTCTGGCCTTGTTTCACGAGTTGGCACTTCAGTCACATAGGGTTAACCTCATTTCACCTCCTTCGCCTGGACAGATTTGCCCAAGAAAAATGAGTACGGGTATAAATATCCTAGCTTCTCTTATTGGGTTCATTCTTGTACTTCACAGGGACAAACACACAGCCCTACACTTTCAGGATCAAGGCCTTTTTCATGAAGTCTCGCTCCGTTAAAAAGTTAATTTATTTGATAACAATAAGCTATTGTTTTTAAACAATACATAGGATATACTTACAGCTTGGTTTAGTAATACGGCCCTAGGTTTAGGGAAAGCGATGAAATTTTCACCCCGTTCTGTCAACAAACAGAAAAGGGTAAACAAGGGAACTAGACGAGAACTTCTAAACTGACTGCAAGTGAAACCTAGCGTATTAAGAGGACTCGAACAGACACGCACGAGCGACAGTAAGTTCCAAAGTTTCCTTAGCACAATTTCTGTTAAGTAAACTTTTGTCAGTCTAGCGAGCACCGTCAAGTGTCTGTTGGATGTCCCGGTTTAATACATATTTTGCTACATTTTACAAGAAATCAGTTGTATCCTAGTCTATTTATACACTTACTTTCACTCTCCGGAGGAGTTCAACAGTTCAGAATATGCAATGTTTGTTTAGCAGTCAGAACTATTCAGGGTACGAACCGATATGATTTGCCCATAAAAAACGTGCTCGATGTCATACGGCAGACGTTAAGTCCTCACAAGGTGAATATCGTCTGGAGGATAAGCATTTATTTTACTGATCAATTATTTATCTTCAAGAGAATCAACCAAGAGATCAGAGCATCTGCCGCCTTCTAATGTTGCGTCTGGGGGCATAAGCAGCTTTAGTAAATGGATTAACTATGATCAATGATGTTAACATTATATTTTGGAAGAAATCTTTTTAGCCTTGAACTTTCATAAGTGACTAGAATAACAGACAGGTCGCAAATTTACAAACAATTGACGCATTTTTTTTAGTGTGATGACACGTGCAAAATTAATCCCACGAAGTTTCATCAACATTATCGTGTATCATCAGCTCAAAGCAGTGGACTTGACACAGATTTCTGTCTATAACGACCCGTTTTCCAATTCTCACGCAGTCTTTATAGAGTTCTCTTCAACCAATCTTTGTATTATATATTTTCTGCTTGGCCCAAGACAAAGCAGGTTATCATCAAATACACCTCAATACGTATAGGGTCTTGTCAACGCACTTCAACTTGGTGTACAAGGAAAGTCATAACCTATAGAGGCTTAATTTCATTTAGATGGTCGTTATAATCACGATCGGTTAGGTTTTAAAGGGCATAAAATTATTTTTAAGTTAACAAAATCATTTTGGGGCCATTAGCCTAGAAAAAGGCAATCTTGTTCGCAATGGCCACACCTGTGATAGAACTGAGTAAAATTCTAAGTTATTCGAACAGCAACCGCTGTTTGTCATTATATTACAAAAGACAAGCTGCAAGCTTACAACACTCTAAAACCACCCCATATATAAAGTGAGATGGCAAAATACGGCAAAATATATTATATAATTTTTCATAATTTTCATACTCGCTTGTAGGGTGTTTTAGGATGAACGGTATTTTATTTATGATATCGCGAAACCTCAAATCGCTTTTTTCTTTGCTGTTTTGTTATTTATGTCTATACAGCCAGTTAGTCAGCTAGAACCTCGTTTCATATTCTTCTTCAATATGTGACGGCTCGTTAATTTACTAAAAAATCTCGGCGATGCTTGGAGTATCCACGTTTTCTTCCCGAAAACAAAGCAGATTGCCAACCCGAAGTTTCACCTTCATTTGTACTTTTTCGCAGGTGAAGTTAAGATTTTAAACGAAATCAAACAGACCTAGAACGAAAATTATTGGAATATGTCTTAAACCAACCCAGTAGCAAACAATATCGCGGTCCAAGGAAAAACAATTTCTCCTGGAACAATAGTACATTCGTCAACTGTTGTTGTTCAGGCGGCGAGTGACGTTCACTAAGTTGAACACCACTCATCCATTGACTTCCAATTAGTCGATCGTTTAGATATTGTTTGTTACAGGTTGCATTAATATTGACTTTCTATGGTTAAGATTTCTGCATTTACGTTGTCAAGACGAGTTGCATTGGATAAATTAAGCAATGCTTTCGAATGGTACCCACCTTGAATATTTACCCCAATCGTCAGTGCCGACATAAAAATATACAGTTATCAAAACATCTACAGGTACAATAAATGAAATTAACTACTGACTGATTTTATACATGTTCGAAATGGCTGTTGTTTAAAGGAAGCCTCACTTTTTTGAATTTTCTATTTCAGCGAGTTGAAAAACTTAGGACTTTGAAAGTGGATTGGGAATTTCGATTATTAGATCGACAAAGAAATATATAAAACGACTGAATTTAGGAGCAAGGACTAACGCTACAAAAAAGAAGGACCGGGTCCTAATAAAGGATCTAATCAGGTGTCAGTGGAAATATTTGACAAAAGAAGCAAGGCTAATTTTACTGTCGGGAATATATATTTACTGTGAATATTTCGGAAGGCACGGCCCTCCTTCTTCTTCTTCTTCTTCTGACGAAGGAAGGCCGTGCCTTCCAAAATATTAGTAAATATATGTTCCCGACTGTAAAATCAGCTTTGTTTCTTTTGTTCATCAAAACGATTGGAATTTTTTTTCATTTTGTTTTTCAATTCCGTTTAATTGTGTCAAATGGATAAACGAAGGCGTAGCCATTTCAATGCTGCGAGATGCACGATTGACAGATCTTGATTGTTCATATTCGGCCGGGTTGCGCATGCCTGGAGAATTAAGGCGTTATCTGTTTCTCCGTGCGACCCTGGTTTTGAGGCTGTATGTAAGAATATAAAACACTATACAGCGTTGCCAAGCCGCACGCTGGTGTGCCAAGCCCACTTTCTTTGCTTTCAAAAACAGCTATTCGTTTTTGTAAGATATTAAACTGAGTCCAAGTCTATCACTCCAAGTCTATCTTTTTCTTCGTTCTTTCTTTGTTTGTCGCTCATATCACAATGATGTCGAAAAAAAATTATCAAGGAAATTTGCGTGCGCCAGGCACTATTAATAATAAGTTAACGAGGTAAGTTATGGACGTCTGCCATCTTGTCTGACTTGAATTGCTGGCATTTGTTTTATTATTCCATTACTGTGTAAAGCACAAACTGTGTTTTAGCAGGAAGCCATCACAGGTCATCTTGAACAAACAAAATACAACCAGTCGCAAACGCTAGATTCCTATCGTCTCTTTCATCTAAAATTTTAGCAAATGTTAAGCTAGAATCCATCAAAAACAAAGCAAAATTTTACTTATTTGCTATAAAAAGTAACCTTGAAACTTACTGAAAGCCCTGAGAAAGCAATTAATCGAGCTGTTTCGTGGAATTCCGGGTATTAAATTGTTTTAAAACTGTTGCTAACAAAAACAGGGTGCTAAATGTTCAGAATGCCTGCTATGGTTAAAACCTTAGGTGTCTCCCATACATTTCTAACATAAAACGGAAGAAATATCCTGATATGCACTCAAAGAAGGTTTTATACGCTAATTTGTGTTAATCTCTAGAGGAAAGAATGATACTCCTTAATCGATCAATGACTGACTTCAGTTTTTTTTAGTACACTTGGTATTACTGTACGAAACCGCAGAAGCAAAAGCTAGAAGTTTCGACACTGGGGCGTCAAGCGAACCGTCACTTGCACAGTTTCAACTCAATTGTTACGCGTTTCGACACCTAGGATGCACTCCTCGAAAAGACGCGAAATCCAAGCATCAGTTTCTTAATTTGTTTGAGGTGTAGCGAGGAGGAGTCTAAAGCTGAGTTCAGGCACTTTTTAGGCTAGCATTTTCTATTGCTACCAAATGGTTGATCTGTTAAGACGGAACGGTTTTCAATCAGTTGAATTGTTAGAAGAATGAATCCCTATTTCGTCAAAGGTGTTCTCTTTGTTTTGTCGCACCTAGTGTCTTACGTAAGTGCAGAATGGAAAAACTTTATCGAAGTCAACGTTCCCGAAGGAGGACGCGCTGGAAAAATTTATGACGGACTTCCTCTACCCACCAATGGAAATAAGTATTTACTGTTGTACGCTCAGAAAGTCGACTCATTCGACAAAGTTGGCCTGTTCAAGGTCTCACCTTTGGGCGTCATTACAACCATTCAACCGCTCATTTACGAGAAAGGAAAACCGAATAAGTATGACTTAACAATCGTGAAAAGACCAAGCAAAGAGACAGATGGTGGACTTGCCACGACTGTACGGGTAACAGTACAGGATATAAATAACTTTACACCATTGTTCGCTTTTCAATTACACAACGGAACCATTAAAGAAAATTCACCTGCGGATACGACTGTTATGGGTTTGGAGAATTGCTACGCTGAGGATCGTGATTCTTCTGGAGTAAGAGTTTATAAAATCATCAGAGGGAATGAGAAGGGGTATTTTAAGGCAGAAAAGCGTGATGTGGGGGAGAAAAGTTTCTTGCAGTTGAAAGCAACAATCAAGCCAATCAAACGAGGTAAAACCACGCCTTTTATGACCTTGACAGTAGAAGCTGAAGACATGGGAAACCCGGCATTAACCGCTCGCACGACGATTAGAATTTTTATCGAAGAGATGAACGACCATGCACCGGTTTTCGACAAAACCAGCTACGAGCGCGCTATAAGCGAAGATACGCCAACAACGACGCCAATACTTAGAGTACGAGCAACAGATCAAGATGAAGGAGTGGATGGAGAAATTTACTACTTCTTTCAAACTTTGACCAGCTTTTTTACTATTAATGTCTTCACTGGTGTTGTAATGCTTGTACGCGAGCTGGACTATTCTCAAAGTGATCAGCGCTTGCATCAGTTGACGGTCGTTGCGCGTGATGCAGGAAATCCTAGCCAGGAGTCCATAGCTTCTGTTATCATCACTGTACCTCTCGATATTCCTAACTTCCCATTTCCCGCGTCTTCTAGCGTCTCGCAAGAAAACACGGCACCATTCTTTCCCAATGCGCTATATCATTTTACAATAGATACGCCATTTCCAGTAAAAGGAAGTCTTGGCGTCATCTTTGCCGTAGACGAAGATCCACCGGGCTCAAATAGTGACCTGCGATACTCTCTAGTCAGCGCCTCCAGTGTATTTGCCATCGATTCATTTAGTGGTGTTTTAACAGTGAGCGGGGGTCTTAATGTGCAGACATATACATTAACAGTGAAAGCTAAGGACCAGGGAAGCCCTTCAAAAGAAGCAGAAGCCCAGGTAAAGATTGTAGTCAAGGACTCAGGTAATTCCCAGGACTACCCTGTGTTCAGTGATCCTATACAAGTTCTTAGGGTAGCTGAAGACGTAGAAGTCGGTAGCTCAGTTTTTCAAGCTTCGGTAATCTCCGACTCCGGTAGTAGGAAAGGCGTCGTCTACTCGGCAATGCTCGGTTCGGGACTACCATACTTCGAAGTTGATGAAGCTACTGGAGTGATGAGAACTGCTGCCCATCTGGACAAAGAAACACAAGCAACTTATGATATGATGATAGAGGCAAGAAACAAAGAGAAACTTCCACGTCATTCCTATCTTTACGTCACAATTGATATCACAGATGTAGACGACGCTTACCCCGACTTTAGCGAATCAGCTTATGACGCAAGGGTTCCCGAGGGGAGTCCTAAAGGGACCTTTGTCACCGTAATACATGCAATAGACAAAGATAACCAGGTGGTTGTATACGAAGCATTAAATTACCGGTCAGAGTTTGAAATTGAATCTAACACTGGTGTGATAAGAACCAAGCGAGTTCTTGAACGAGCAATTGGCGACATAGAATTTCTTCTTTATGTAACAGCCAACGATGGGGCTAGTAAAACATCTCAAACAAATGTTAAAATCAAAGTCATCAGTTCGCCTAACTCAGTTCCTAAGTTTAAGAAGAAATCCTATGAGATGTCCCTGAATGAAGGAGAGGGCCTTGTATCAAACTTGCTCTGCATTGCCGCGACTGGCAGCAGTGGAAAGGTAAAATATTCAGTGAAACCAGGTGGAGATGATAGATTTCAAATCGATCAAAATACTGGTAAGTTATAATTACTGATGATTGTATAACCATCTGCGTTTCTTGCAGCGATAAAAATGGTCATCATAGACAAGTGTCGGTTAAACAAAAAATTAAAAAACCATGAGTCTTTGTCTCATTTCAATTTTTGTCGTCGCCAATAAAACCTGAAGATGAATGTTTCACTGCAAAGGATGGAACATTTATAGTAGCTATTAGTATTATGGCCTCATTTCTATGATCTAAAAAAAACTATATGTAGATAATGAAAAATCCAATCTGCCGTTTCACTTCGAAATATTTCAACGTCTAATCTAATCGCCTAAGAAGGCCAAACTCTCGACCATAATTTCTTCAGTTAAAGCAAAAACGTTAAGGCTCTTGGTTAAAGTAGATATCTTAAGTTTAAAAGTAGACTTTAACCCCACCATCTCACTGGAATCAAGTAATCTTGAGAAAGTAATCTCTCTGCAGTTTAACAGTCCGGCTGCAACCTTTTACGGGCCTTTAATATCCCACTAGCCTTAGGAAGTGTCGAAATAGTTTTAATTAAACAATTTAATATCGTTTACTACTTATCTGCGTTTCAACAGGAACGTTTTCAGTGCAGGGGTCCTTCAACTACAAGTTTGATCGAGGTTATGTTGTTGAAGTTGAGGCAATGAGTGAAAGTTCTTCGCAAGTAGCGAAAAATGCTGTTCCTGTAAAGGTAACGGTAGAAAACAAAGATGAACCGCCGATTTTTCAGAAGGACAGTTACGAAGTTACAACTCAAGAAAATGTGGCCAAGGGAACTAAAATCCTCGTTACGAACACTGAAGGGTTTCGTTTCTCTACGGATGATAAGCCCCTGGCTGATTTTGACTGCACACTAGAGGATATTACTGCTGTAGAAATTCTCGATCATTTCCAAGTTGAACGAATCAACTCGGAATGTCAGCTAATAGCCATGAAGAATTTTACTCAGCTACCCGACCGAGAGTTCAAGTTCAAAGTTCGTGTTACAAACGTGAAACAACGAAACTTTTTTGGCTCTGCATCTGTCACGGTAAAAATAACAGACACTAATGACTACCCTCCTGAGTTTAAACAATCTGACTACTGGGCGTCTGTACCGAGCAGTACGCCCAAGGGAACAAGTTTGTTACAAATTGTTGCTACTGATAAGGACACCCAGGACAGCGGAGGCATTGTCTTACAGCTTGAAGAGGACCAAAGCAGGTTTGTTGAAGGACAACTCGCCTTTTCTTGGTTATTTTCCGAGAATCACAGGAACGATTTCCAGTCAAAAACAACGATTAGTGTCTGGCCTCCTTTATTCAGGGTCGGCCAGGGTTTTTGGGTATACGGTATACAGGAGCTTTTTAAATCGGGTATACGGTATATTAGAGCTTAAATACGGGTATTCGGTATATCACTTTCTTTGAATTTCAGGTATAAAGTATACCTGGGTAGAACTTTGGGTATATTTGGATGAATTTTGGGTATTTTTGGGTATTTTGGCAAATGTTTTTCGGGTATACTGGTATACCACTACCCGCGCCCCCCCCCCCTCCCCCCTCGCCGACCCTGTTTATTAAACGGTTTGCTCTTGAATACAAATATGGAAACGACCAGTATAAGCCACAAAAAAACGTAGTTCACTAACCCTCAATTAAGCAATCCCATTTTAAATTTTGATCTTTTTTTGGTGGTTTTTCTCATTCTCCAATATTTCGATTATCATGTTGTCTTTAACAGCGCACAATTTGCTTCCCATAATATCAATAATAATAACAATGACTTTATTACAGTATTTCCACTGAAAGGTGGCTCTTCATCTGTAAAACTTTACATTTATAATAAAAAGCAATAATAATATTAATAAAAAGCTATAGCTGTGCACAATTTTAGGGATGCTACTGACAAAAACAATTAAAGTAATCTAGAATGATATACAAATCAAGAAATCAAACGTGCATTTGCCCTATTTATAAGATACTTCCTCACTGTAGTTTTAAAATCACTAAAACTACAGAGTTCCCTGCAGCAGAGGGTAATGAATTAAAAAAATTAGAGGCACTGTGTTGGAAAGTACCCGACTCAAGGGGTACTTTTAACGTCGTTTATTTCGAAGATCTAAGTGTCCGTGTTGGATTATGAATGTCTAGCTTAAGATAGGACGGACAGTTATTATACTGCAAGGCTTTAAAAACAATGTTAAGCAATTAATACTCTCTGCGTTCCTTTATTGCCATCCATCCTAGTTTGATTAGATCCGGCATATGCGCATAGCGCCCAAGAACGAAACCTGCAGCGGCTAACTGGACACGTTGTAGGCGCTTTAGTAGGTATTCCGGGACTGGATAACTAGCAATGTTATTGTAGTCAATTTTCGATAAAATCATGGCATTCTGCCAGTTGCTTTCGGACTTGGAAGGGAGTTAAGTGTAGTCTAGTGTCGCGTAGCAGCTAGAGATCTTCCCCTTTTGACTAGAGACTTTTAGATTTGAGGACGAGATTTGACTTAACGTTCTTTCATTTTTCTCATAAAATAGGCAGCACGGGAAAGCTTTATTTGGTTTTTTCACCAGAAAAGTCATAGTACGTCTATTTTTAGTGAAAGAGGTTAAGCCCTCTTCCAATGGCAAAGTGATAAAACTTCTAACACATTGCTAACGTTTGATGACTTGTTTCCGTCACTACGACATTCTCGCTAAAATAAAACTCGTAGGAGAGTGACGACGGCTATCAGGTTTTCCCGCCAAAATGACACTGGTTCACGCACGTGCACTACTTTGTATTTAGAACATCTCGCGCTCGTAGTCGTCCTCATCTTAAATTTAAAGGTATTTATTATTTGCTTTCAGGTTCCATGTAGACAATGAAGGCGTCTTGGTTACTAAGACATCCAATCTACCAGAGAATACACTCTACGAATTTAACGTCAAGGCCACGGAAACAGGTTTGTTATTTTTAAAAAATTTCTTGTCTCATTTTAAGATGGAAGTTTGGTAGGATTGCTTGTAACAAGGGAAAGGTGACATTAGGATAGAACTTCAGCCAGTAATGTTGAAAACGTAAAAAAAATATAAACTCTACCTACAGCTTGTGAGTTTGCTTTTCAAAAATCCCTTTGACCCAAACCAAATCTCTGATACCTTCCCACTCGTTCAAGGTTTGACTCAAGGATCTTGTCTTGGCCCGCTTTTCTTACTGTATACACCGACAGCTGACTATTCGGCGAAATAGCCTGACGACAGTTGGAAAGTGTGCAGTTTAAGGCCGATAATACGCAACTGTACTTGACGTACAGTCCAAAATTGCCTGGGAATGATGGTGCTGTAATAAAGGTTATGTGTGATTGCATCATGGGCTTAAGTGAATGATTAGAGACCGACTGGTGTTAAAAAAATAATAAAACTGGGTTTCTGCAAGAACAGGCCCCAGTTGTTCAAACGTTGATAACGCCGATCCATTGGATAAATCTCTATCTAGTAGGTAGCGCAATTGGATTCTCTATTTTATAAATACATATCCGCTGAAAAGTGATTTATCACGTGGATAACGCTTTTAACCATTTGAACAACTGGGGCCAGACCGTCAGCTAAGGTTGCAGAAGGGAGCATGACTGTTAGGGAGTCTGAACACTAAGCCGGTTGAGTGTCAAGGACCTGGGTTCCTTATTAGTAAGCTCTATAGCTCAGCTTTCTATCATCTACCAGGAGCCCACCAGATGGGTTTCTGCATCTACACAAATGCGTCGCATTCGAATGTTCCTAATCCCCAAGGAAACAAGACCTTAGTACATACATTCGTCACCTCGCGCGTCGACTATGTAACAGTCTTTTGCATGGTTTACCTGACAAGCAGCCTCACAAGGCTGAACATGTTTTAGAGTAAAGCCTGTGAGCTGCTCTCCGCGCTTCAGCCATATTACACCATTAATTTATTAGCTACATTCGTTGCCGATGAAGCAGCGCATCTGTTTTCAAAATTTTACCATTTACATTCAAGACTTTTTATGGCATAGCATCTTCATATAATCAGCACCTATTTTCTCTGAAATCGAAGGACTCGTATAACCTCAGATCTCCTGTTGGTATTTTGTAAGTGTGGCCAACAACTAGAAATAAGGTTACACTAGGCCATTGTTGCTTCCAGGTGGCTGCGCTCATGTTCAGGAATGCTTTGCCAGGCGAGTCACACGATATTCATCACTTACCTATGTTTAAGGGCCATCTTTGGACGCACATTTTAAGACTGCTTATAATTAACTGAATTGTTACTAGTTACTTGTTGACATTTCTATATCTTCTATTTCAGTACATATTCCAATTTTTTCTCAAATTATCATCTGTCATCTTCATTATCATCATTATTTGTCTCTTGATTATTCAGGACCAGAACAGAAATGGAACATAGTGACAGTTAAAGTATCTGTGCTTAGTGACCCATTTTCTCCCGTGCAATTTGAAAGCTCAAGTTATTCAAAGACTCTGCCTGAAGACACTTCAAAAAGCTCCACAATTTTCATTGTGAAAGCGTCACGCTCTGGTTCAGAAAGTGGTATAGCATATTCCATAGTTGGTGGAGATCCATATAAAACTTTCAAAATTGATGATTCTAACAGCGGAATAATTACTTTGGCGAAAGCCTTAGACTTTGAAACAAAAAAGAACTACAAGTTGATCATACGGGCAACCTTTTCTTCCCCTGATAATGTCCCGGATGTAACAGCAGAGGTAACAGGCGAGGTTACAGTGACAGATGTTAACGATAATAAACCCAGATTTCTTCTTTACCAGTCCGTTACTCGGATTGCGATTGACAGCTACACGCCCAGTGGAACCACAATTTTTCAGGTACAGTGTTTTCATGGAAGTCTTTATGGTGACGGCTCCAACGCTTTTTTGAATTTACGGTAAAGTGACAGAGCAACGGGAAAAATGGATAAAAATAATCATACCATCGAGTAGCCTTTCTTATTAAAACAATTTCAGACATAAAAGACACTCGCATTGCAAAAAGGAACTCTTGAATCTCTAAAACACACATGTGGACGGACCTTAGTAAAGAGTAAAGTTACCGGTCCTCACGTGATAGCATGTCATGTCTGTTTTCAAAAATAACAAACATCCGGCTCCCACTCCTCCTTGAGACCAAAAGCCAGATGTGAAAAATTCGCCTTTTCGACGTCAAGGGCACGTTGTCGGTCACGTCACGAAGTCCTCATTTTTAAAGTCTATCTCAACCTTTATAGGGGCTTTAGTTACCATTGTATATCCCTGAGCAAAATCGTCTGACACTGATTTTGTAAAGCAAAAAAAAAACAAAAAAACAAAAGAAAAAAGAAAAGGTACATAACATTTCATACAAAGACACTCTGTTTATTGTTATCATTGCGGCGTATATTTTCAGGTCAAGGCAACGGACCTAGACTCAGCGCAAAACTTTGGTGAAATAGTATACACTATTAATGAAGCAGAAAGTACGCCTTCCAGGAGTATTCCATTTACGCTTAATAGAATCACGGGTGAACTAAAAACGGACAAAGAAATCAGGTAACTGGCAGGTCTTACTTCATAAATACTGAGTACACAGCTAACCCTTCTAGCACCATACATATCTTCTCAAGATTTACTCACCAAGCATTTATCTGAATGAATTTATTCATGCATGGACCTGAAATAATGTCCGAAAGAGGTTTGAACTTCTCTGGGTGCCAGAAACTCATGTGTCGTCCGGCCAAAAATTTGCCCTTCTGAGGCCCACCTCAAAATATCTCTCCGTGCACGAGAAAAACCTCGAGTGCCCAGGGTAGGTTTGAAAAAAAAAAAGCAACAGTTGACCTATACATTTATTATTGAAACCATAGTAAAAATTGTTTCATTTATTTATTCATTCATTTAGTTCATATGAAGTTGTTATGACACACGACTCCTTGAAACTCGGTACTAATTACTAAACCGGGCTCCATAAAGAAGCCCAATAGAGTAGGCTTTGGATTATGTGCCTCAATCGACACTTTATCTCTTTAGCAAGGATTCTTTGTATCCGCTGGACAGCTTCGACCATTTCCCCACTTGAGGTAACGAGTTTTGTTTTTTTCTCAGGTTTTCTGATGGGAGTAGCTACATGTTGGTTGTGAAAGCCACAGATGGTGGCGGAAAGGAAAGTGCCACGAAAATTCAAATTAATGTTATAAATATCAACAAGCCCCCGGTTTTCAAACAGAAAGAGTATAAAGCTACAGTCAAAGAGAACAGCCCCGTTGGTACTAAAGTTATTGATGTTAGAGCCGACTACGGAGACCCGATTGCTCTGTTAAAGTACTCTTTTCTTCAAGGGAACCAAGATAAAATGTTCTGTATTGACTACTTGGGCGTTATTACTGTGGCGCAACCCCTGGATCGTGAAAGTGTGCCCTTGTACGAGCTCACAGTGATGGTGTCCCTTAACAACAGGAATGACACCACTGTTGTCAAGGTTGAGCTGTCAGACACAAATGATCATGCACCTACTTTCGAGAAAGCATTGTTTTCCATAAAGGTCTCCGAGAATCAGGGTTTGTTTAAAATAGTATTATCAATATATTCAGTTTTATTAGTTAGTTATTATAATTTAGTGAAATTCATAGCGTTTTACGCAAACAGCATTTATTCCTGATTTGTATTTCAGTAAGTCTAGGAAAGACCGACAAAAAAGTTTAGTGAGATGCACTGATCGTTGCCTTGAAAGTTAATAAATTTAAAAAGGGGAAAGGAATGGAAACACTCTATTTGTCCTTAATCTTCTTTCGCATTCGGAGACATTATATATTATCATGGATGAATCAAATATTCAGCAACAAAAAATATCACATGCTGCATAGGAAAACTGAGTTGAGCGCAGTTGTTACTATCTGATAAACCGATATTCTTTTATCAATCATCACCATTGGTTTTTTATACGTATATAGCCTACTCATTGGTCACAAGTCCGTATGCATTTCGTCTCACACTATCATACTTCAAACATCTGTATATCTGTACATCTGTACGTAGTTGCAGGTTAACTCTTTACAAGCAGAGTACTTATTGGTAGTTGCTTATTGGTACTCCTTTCACAGCAATCAACTCGAATTTAAGGCTGCTGACAGCTACTGATAGCGATGACGGTGAATATGGCGAAGTGACGTATTCCCTTCTGCAGACAGTTTTGGATGCAAGCAAGGATATTTTCGCGGTGGATTCCAGCTCTGGCATGGTGATACTTAAGAAACCACTAGATCGGGAAGCGGTTGCCGAGCACGTTCTCTATATCAAAGCTCAAGACAACGGAAATCCTCCATTCCAACAAAGTGGTAAGATGAGTTCCAAATAAGGGATCATAACAAACCTGCACTAAATATAATATATGGGATTATTTTAGCTCCAGCACCTAAAATCACCTTAGAAATCTTTGTGATAGGCTCTCCCTCACGCGAAAACGACGAGCAATATTTTTTAGTTCTCCACTGTCTCTCTCCAGGCTAGTGAGGTCTAGTTTATCTCCTCTCGCTGATGGCATCAGGCCCTGTCGATGTCGGGAGCAGATTCCTCTATGTAGTGCTTGGGTGAACCTTTACTGAATGATAACCAACTTCTGTCTATTGCTCCCAAATAAAGAATTACTTGAAGACTCGTTTTACAATATTTAAGTTACGATTAAAGAATACATATACGTGTTTCTATAAGTTCGCACATCAAATCGCAAAACCGCTCATTCAAGGCATTTTATTTCAGATATCACCAAGCTAATTGTCACAGTCACGGACATTAATGATAACAAACCGCGATTTTCCACCACTTCATATCAAGCTTCTATACCAGCCAACGCCAAACCAGCAGATCGAGTAGTTCATTTGATGGCTTTTGACCTGGATAGTGACTCAAACAGAGTAATATATTACAACATCACAAAAGGCAATGACATCGATATCTTTGCTGTAGACAGTGCCAGTGGACTCCTTACACTTGGAAAAACTCAGGTTGCGTCTGCTGCCCAAGAAATTTTTTCTTTGACTGTTGAAGCTGTGGATGAAAATGATCAAAGTAAAAAAGATACTGCAACGGTTCTTGTTAATTTGTTCCCACCTGATGGTCCCCCACATTATCCTGCTCCTTCGCTGAATATCAACATTAAAGAGGGTCTTTTGGCCGGAAATAAGATTGTTTCTGCGGCAGTAGCTTCCACTGAACACGTCATTTATGAGATACTATCAGGGAACCAGGATGGGGTTATTGAAATTGATAGATTCTCCGGAGATCTTGTGACAGCAAGAGAGCTTGACTACGAGAAATCGCCGCGATACACTCTTCACGTCTTAGCTCGCGACAGTAAAGATCGCACTGCTAACGTCGGCGTTACCATCGATGTTGAAGACATCAATGACAACGCCCCGTATTTTATCGATTCCGTTGGTGGACAGGTTGAACAGAAAGTCGACGGTCACTTCTACGAAGGTGATGAAGTGACACAAATAGTGGCCTACGATCTTGACGATGAGTCATCTATGCAATACAAGTTGTCTCCTGAGGCTGAAGCATTCTTCTCTGTTGATAATCAAGGATTTATACACGCTAAGAGAACAATAGAAGGTAGAATTCCGGGGAAAAGGGCAACTGACCCTCTGTCAACTCTTTCCTTCAACGTAGAAGCTAAAGATAATGCCGACCCTCCAAATACAGTATCGACACCTGTGCGCCTAGCATTCGCAAGCTACAATTCAGATCAATCTACGATGACCGTGAAGGTTGCTGAAAATGCACAGGTTGGAAGAATGATCACCGAGGTCCCTAGATACATTCCAGGTGGAAAAATGTTTATCTTATATCCTGAGAAGTCTTCGTTTGCACTTGATGATGAAGCCAGGGTTACGCTGGGGAAAGAACTCGATTCTGAAACCCAAACTAAGTATGTTTTGACAGTTAGAGAGCAAGGTATGACAGACAGAGGTCACTTGACAAACGATATTGACTTGGAGATTTCTGCTGAAGACGTTAACGACAACGATCCTGAGATTATTTCTAAGACAAAACATGGGCGAGTGAATAGCAACGCGCGAGCAGGTGCGAAGGTCTTGAGTCTCCAGGTGTTTGATGCAGACTTTGGTCCTAATGGATTGGCCGGTTATCAGTTGGCCACCGGGGACACTCCATTTGGTATCAATCCTTTGGATGAAACCATTGAAGTAGATGGTGGTTTGAAAAGGAATCAGTATGAGCTTGAAATATATCCCTTTGATTTCGGCATCCCTCAGCGCCAGAGTCCACCCATCAATGTGAAATTGGACATTGGACAAATGCCTCCAAGATTTCTTGACTTTCACGATGATGGATACAAATTTGAAGTACCAGAGGATGCTAAAGGTGGAACAGTAATCGGTAAAGTAACCGCAGTCAGCGCTTCCGGTGCCAGGATTGGATACTCTATTTTGGAAGGCAACTCTGACAATAAATTTAAAATATCTGAGAATGGCGACATAAAACTAAACTTTCTACTAGACTTCGAAACCCAGCCAAAGGAGTATACACTGTTTGTTCAGGCAATAGAATTGATCCCTCAAGGGTTTGCTTCCACAGTAAAAGTGACGGTCTCTGTATTAAATACGAATGATTATTATCCACTGTTCGAAAGAGGATTTTACCTAGCGACGGTTAGTGAAGACGCGTCCATGGGAACTTCGATAGTGACTGTGCGTGCAACTGACTGTGATTGCAGTCAAGACTGCCGCTGTAAGCCTGGTCAGCTATCTTTCGTAGTCATAGACGACTCGTATTTTACAGTTGACGCCGATACAGGAGTCATATCAAACGCAAGGTCTTTAGACTTTGAGAATAATAAAGTTCATATTTTTCGAGTAGAGGTCTCGGACACTTTGATAAATAAGGTTAAATACGACGTGGCTTTTGTTAACATCACAGTTACAAACGCGAATGACAATCAACCGCATTTTAGTTTTCCAGAGTACAGATTAACTATTGACGAAGAAGCAGCAATTGGGAATGGTTTGGGAGCGGTGTTGGCACACGACGTTGATCACCATCCTATCACGTATTCTATAATTGCCGGTACAAGTCCTTTCCAGATCGATTCTCAGACTGGGGTCATATCTCTACGGGACAGTCTTCCAAGCCAACCATGGGAATACACATTAACCATTAGAGCAAGTGATTCCGAAACCTATAGTGACGCTAAGGCCATCATCTATATCAGAGACAAGAACGATAACAGGCCTGTGTTTGAAAAGTGTGAGAATGCTGAATTGATCGAAAATACTCCAGCAGGACAAATAGTGACGCAGGTTTTGGCAACAGACAAAGATCGTGGTATAAATGGAGAAGTAGAATACAGCATCGTTTATGGTGATCTGTTATTTGAAATTGACAACACCACCGGGGTAATAAGAAGCACTGAGATCTTTGATCGTGAATTTATTTCAGACTACGTAGTCGTCATTAAGGCTGAAGATGGTGGACATGGACAAAGCTCGTCTAATAGACTCCTCAGGTATTAATGATGCAGACCAGTTTCCTTGGCAGCTGTTGTTTGTTTCGTCACTCTCACGTGACCACCCAAATAATGGCTGCTTGGAAGACTAGCAACATACTGATTGTCCAAAGAATAGCAAATCTAACGCCTAGACGAAGAAAAAATTGTCTCTGGTGATGCACAACAACCGCCGTGTTCAAATTGTTTCCTTGTTTTTACTTTGGGTCGTATTTTGGCCAGTAATATGCGCATGATACGCGCACAGCAGCTTAGTTGTGGTTACCATTCCTATGGGAAGCCCATTTGACGTCTTGTTTTCGCTTCTTTATTCTTTGCGTCATTTATAAAAGACTTATTTTTCCTTCTCCTTAGTTACTGCAAAATTACTGTCACAATCGGGGACGTGAATGACAATTATCCGTTCTTCCTATCATGGTTATACGAAGGAAGCGTGTGGAAAAATTCAGAAATTGGGACTCCTGTTTTGAGAGTTCACGCCTTTGATGAAGATTCAGACGTCAACAGTGAGGTTCAGTACCAGTTTTTGGAGGCGACCGACAAGTTTGAGATATCTGACGATGGCTTTATTACAACAAAAGCATCAATGGGGTCATTCGTTGGGACATGGACATATGAAGTTGTTGCGTTTAATAAAGAGCCTATGACGGTAGGTTACGAGGAGTCTGGCGCTTCCAGGAGCCGCGGAACAAAAATTAAAATCTACGTTACAGATGACCACCCTCCCGTTTTCAGCCAGAGAATCTACACTGCGAACATCACAGAAAATAGTCCGCCAGGTAGGTCAATATGGTTGTTCTAAAACTTGTAGTTTTTTCTTCTTTTTAATAGTCGATTATTTACACAACACATGTTACAGTTACAAAGTTTAAACTAAAAGAAAGTATATAAAAATATAACAGATTGGACCAAAATTACATAAAAACGAAAAAGAAAGATACAACACTTGTAGTAATTAACACAATGGCATTAGACCTTACATATTATTCTGGTAAGTTGAATTCTTTCTAACTAATTGAAACAAGGGGTTTTTCGAAATCATACACTATGCACCTCCAACTGATAGCTACTGATTATAGCCTTAAATTCGTCCAAAGATAATTCTTTAGGTGCTAACTTATTTTTGTACAAGTAATATTTAGCAAACAAAAGAGTAAAATCGTTTAACAAACTAAGAGAATTCTACTTTAAGCTCTTACATAGAAGTGTCCCTACTAAGAGAGAACTGTTCACGTATGGTGTTGCAGAAAATATGCTTTTTCAATGCTGCAAACAAAATAATTCAAAAATCCATACATTTTTTGTAACTGTCACTGGACCAAGTGGTTTTTTCAGAAGTAACTGAATGGTTCAACGACGAAAATGCCACCTCCTTTGCACTATCCTCCAGTGAATTAATCTTCGGTCTTCATAGAAAAAATCAACGCTCATCGGAAATTTTCAAAACTTGTTTTATTTAATGAATAACACCACTTTATTACTTTTTTGTTCAGGTACGTTCATCGCCAAAATCAGAGCAACGTCAGTGAATAATGTAACTTACAGTTCCTTAATGACTTGGTCAGGAGCTTCAGATTACTTCACAATTAATCCGAAGACAGGAATTATCACTTCGGGAGCGTCGTCGTTTGATTACGAACAGATCAAAATATTCCGTATGCAGTTTCGGGCGCGCGAGAGCGAGCAGTTGTTTTCCACATGCCTGGTGGTAGTTTTCGTCCAAGATTTAAATGATAATTCTCCGACATTTGTAACTGAAAGTTATGAAGGCAGAGTTCTCGAAAATTCTCCAAAAGGTACGGAAGTCCTTAAAATTCAAGCGCAGGATGACGACACAGGTGCCGGGGGTGAGGTAAGGATTAGAACAATCCTGCTTGTCACGAATGTATCTTGTTTAGAACAGAAAACTGATTCATCTTTGATAGGAGGTGAAAAAATAGGCTAAGGCAAACATTCTAAGAGCTGAGAACTGATTTAAATGATAGAGTGACAGGAAAACAGCATAAAGCCAAGAGTCGACGGGTGAACAACAAAGTAAATTTGGCAACATAAAAACACTAAGGAGCAACAAAACATGCTTAAATAAGAAAAATAATGGACTTTATAACAGAATACCATAACGTAACAAATAGACACGCCTTATGTCTGATTTATTTTTGAAAGTTTCTTATGATGTTAACTAAGGGAAAGCAAATCGTTTTTGTAAGTAGCCTCTAGGTACAAATGTACTTAGACGCCAATTGTACAAAATGTAATCAGAGGCTGTCAAAAATATACGCTCTTTGTACTATAGTCTAGTTTAATATATTTTGTTTCAGTGTGAGGATGGACATATCATTGTAATTTAAGTGGGATTATTATTCTGCAAAAGAAGATAATCAGAATAGGGTTTCTTTTGATTGTCATACTGATCTCAGTGTTCTTTCAAAGAACAGGAGATTTGAAAATTCTCTGACATTTATTTATACCGAATAGGTAGATTTATGTGTCTTTTTAAAAGAGGTTTACTTTCAAATTATTTTCCTGACATGGCTACCCGGGGGGGGGGGGGGGTACTGCCATATATGAGCTATATAGGTATGTGCCGCTGTGAAGGGTATGGTTTTCAGGCAGTTCACGCTAGGATAGGGTATATAAATCAGAGCGTTTGGGTCTAAAATAGGGTATCATTTTTCAGGAAAATGATCAGTTGGTTGCAGTTTTTATCTAGACAAGGGAAACAGCTACTCTAGGATAGGGGGATTTGGGGAGTTTACTCTAGTATAGGGTAGCAAAATTCAGCTGAACTAGCTCTGGTATAGGTTAAGGGTTCTAGGGTCCCAGCGGCACATCCCCACCCAGAAATTCCTAAAGTACCCCCCCCCCCCCGGGGCATGGCTACTCTTACAAGCCATATACACTCCCATAATACAAGAAATTCTGGCCTTTTTATATACCTCATTGTGGAACTAACTTTCCAAACTTTTCAATTCGGTTTCAAGGTCCTGAGTTTTTCAACTCGCTAAGTCGTGAAAAGCAGTTTATTTGGCGAAAGACTTAAAAAAATCCTTCTTTCTTAGCCAAATATACTCTTTTTTGAGCTACCTACTTTTCTTGTTCTTTTTTTTTATTTTCTCTTCTTTACTTTCTAAAAATAAAATAAAATAATCCATTTTTCATTCAGTATAGTACCAGGAAAACAATTATTCCGCGACCCCGAATGGGCTCCGAGTTCAATAGCTATTGACTCAGAGGCCATGAGGGCGAGAGGAATAATTGTTTTAGTAAAATCTAACTAGTTGGTCAAAAGTATCGAGACAAAACAACTTTAGCTAGCAAAACACGATTCAGCCGCCATTGTTTTGGTTTTCAAGGCCGGCTCTTTTAGCTACTAGTGGGCTATAGCATATAGCCTAGTAATAGCTCAACCAATCAGAACACAGCATTGATAACAGACCACAAGTTGGATTTAAATAATGTCTATAAGTCTGTTAGTCTAATAGACTGTTAGTCTATAAGCGTTTATTATTAGCAAAATAAACGAATGAATGAATAAATGAATGAAAAGTAACGAAACCTCTAACACTTTCTCCAGTTGTTATTCTTATGTTATATAAATTTATAGGTCACATACGCGATTGCTCCAACGAAGGACTTCAAGTATTTTACCATCGACTCCATCACAGGTGTCATAAGAACTGCAGAAACATTTGACCGCGAGTTGGCGGAACAAGCTCATTTCTTAATAGACGTACAAGCCAGCGACAAAGGATCTCCTCCGCTGAGTTCTAAAACTTTCGTGCGTATAGATGTCGTAGATGACAACGATATGGGACCTACCTTTGAGCCTACTGAGTACTTTCTAACAGTCGGTGAAGACGAACCTTTGGGTTCGGTAATTTATTTCTTTACAGTAAAAGACAGCGACGTTGGTCCTAATACCAGAACTAGCTTTTTCATATCTGAAGGGAACCCGAACGGAACATTTAGTATGAGAAATAAATTGTCGCCTAACGGAGGAGAACTTATTCTTGAAGAAAACCTGGACTACGAGACGACTAAAGAGTACAGCCTAAAAATGATTGCTTCTGATGACAGATCAACCAGTCAGCCGATAGATGTTTCTATTAAAGTAAGAAGAAATTTCCCGCCACTTTTATATGTAGAGCTCATTGATAGACACTGATAATGATTGGAACCAGAACCGAGTCTTTTTTAGGCATACAACGAGATACAAAGGGAGTAATCAGCTAAATTTATTCCTTGGCTATATTTTTCATGAGGAAATTTATGACCTCATGAAAATAGTGCCCTCATACTAACGAGTTATCCCTTTTAAACATTTGACAAATATACCAGTACTGAACGTTTATGTACCATGTTCCAATACTGCATACAAACGGCACGAAAGCAGCCTATGCAGAAAATATTGAAAGCAATTATAAAACTTATCTTTAAGATTTCTTTAAACGCCTCTCATGTTTAAAGTCTCACAAATGCTAACCTTATATAATAAATAGCAACTTAAGCCATATAAGTTAGTTTTTAAAAATCGGCTTATAAGTTACTTTAATTTTTTGGAACTTAAAATTCATAAAATCATTCCCTGATGATCGCCAGCATTGCATCGCCCGCCCGCTAGCAGTTTGTAAGCTTTTTGCATACGCTTCAGAACATTGTCATGTCTTTCCCCTGCTAACTCCTTCATCTTCGCTTCGAGATCTTCAGACCATAAAACGAGGAAATTAATAATGTTAGTTTAACTTCAAGTTTAAGATACTGTTGTTTAAGCAACCATCGCAACGCAACGAACTAAGTAGTCTTTTTTTCGTCCTTTGCTGTTGTCCATCTATGGGGGTGTCATTTCCCATAGCTATCGCACTTTTCCATTGCTTGTCAATTACCCTTGAATCGATCCAGTTTGTTTTAACCTCTGAGTTCTCAGCGACTCAGAAAACCTCTTCTCCCCTGGTTCTTATGTAGAGGCTTGGAACACTGGTGAGTACCTTTGTAGTATGATGAACACAATTATCTTCCTTCTTTACCGTCACTGTATTCTACTGTGTCTTGTCATTGTTTTTAGGTCCGTGATGTCAATGATAATGCACCGGTGTTTACGCAGCTTCGTTACCAGGCAACAGTTCAAGAAGGCAGCTCAGAGAAGCAACCTATACTCACTGTCTCTGCCACGGACATTGACACCACGCAGGAAGACATTGTGTACTCCTTGGACAAACAAGGCCAAAGTTACTTTACTATTCAGAGTAATACCGGAGTCATAGAAACAAGTGGAACACCGCTGGACAGGGAAAAGACTCCGGTGCTGCACTTCACTGTTCTGGCCTCAGATGGGAAACACACTGGAATTGCTGGAATAAAGGTAAAATGAGGACTAATAACAAACGATTTAAAAACAGGAATATAGAAAAACAAAGCAAACACAATCCACACCAAGCGTCGCTCCAAGAGTCATACTCACACTTGTTACTTTTTAAAATAGTATAACCACCTTTTTCTCACCTGGCTTTTTCCTTTCGATTCATGAAGGTTGTCGTTCTTGACATCAACGATCAAGCACCATATTTTCCTAATCCTCCCTATATCGGTGAAGTGGAAGAGAACTTACCCGCAGGAACAAGCGTTATAGTGGTGCAAGCAGTGGATGAAGATGATTCTTCAACGGTCATCAACACACAAATTAAGTACACGTTAGATGACGACAGCAATGGACGATTTGCGGTGGACGAATCAACCGCTCTCATATTTACTACTACAACTTTTGACAGGGAAAAAGACATCAATGAATATAACATCACCATCAGAGCGACTGATCAAGGTGTACCACAACTAAGTGGAACTACAGTCGTCACCGTCAGAATTGGAGACGCCAACGATCATAGACCTCAGTTTAATCCTAAGGAGTATACGGCGTCTGTACCGGAAAACGCTTACCCTGGATATCATGTGGTTACTATAAAGACCACGGACAGCGACAAGAGCTTCAATGCCTTGATGGAATTTATTATTGTATCTGGTAATGAACCCTATGGGTTCTACATTGAACCAAGCACAGGACGCATTATGGTTTCGGGAAATTTAGACTTTGAAACAAAGTCTAGTTATACCCTGAAGATCAACGTGTCTGACCAAGGAACCCCTCAGCTAACCGCCTCAGAACTCGCGACCGTTTTCATTACTATACTGGACACTAATGACCACGCTCCGGTTTTTGCACCAGATAAATATCAAATATCTGTGAATGAAAATGTGGCCGTTGGAACTTCTTTGTTGAGTCTAACGACCACTGATGTTGATACCACCCTTGAGGCGTCGCTGCATTTTGAAGTCATGTTTGGGGATCGCGCCGATATCTTTGAGGTCAAACAGGATCTAAATGACCGTCATTTAGGCATTTTATACACAGCTACAGCACTGGATCGGGAGACACACGATAGTTTCACTTTGGAAATAATGGCCAAAGATGAGGACGGTCTTTTTGCCATTTGCGTGGTCTCAATCACAGTGTTAGATGTCAATGACAATGGACCGCATTTTGTTCCACCATTTTACGTTGGAAGCATTTTTGAAAATGTTGCTGATCCCCAGTTTGTTGTCACTCTTACAGCTTATGACCCAGACGAACCTTCTAATGGTCCTCCATTTTATTACAAGATCCTTAATGGTACGGTCGATGATAATTTCGTCATACGACCAAACACAGCAGATGTATTTTCTAATGGCATCTTCAAATACGAACAGAAACAAGAATGGAAGATCTGGGTAGAAGCGACAGACAGTGGCAACCCATCCATGAGTAATATAACTGTGGTCTACATTCGGATTAAAGATTCCGTTAACAATAACGAACCATTTAATTCTTCGATGACGATTATCCTTAATGCATATGAAGGAGAGTTTATAGGTGGTAACATCGGGAAAGTTTATTATCAAGACAATGACTTTGAAGTAGACCTAAATAGTTATGCAATTTTAAGCCAGAATCCAGGGTCTCACTTCGGTATTGAAGCCAGCACTGGTAATCTATCTGCCTCCAAAGACATCCCAACGGGAAACTACAGGATTTTGGCACAGATAACAGAAATGAATAGCAACTCAGCGCAGCCCAAAGTGGTATTTTCTATTGTCCGAGTTATTGTTCAAAATATTTCGCAAACCGCCGTGAGCATGAGTAGTACAATCCAGTTTGTGAACTTTCAAAACGCAGAAGTGTTTATCGGAGACTATTATTCTCTTCTCGAGGGAATGTTGCCTGGTTTTTTCACTGTAAATCGTGGAGCCGTTACTATGACTTCAGATGTTTATATTTTCAGCATTCAAAAAGACTCAAGGAACCCTCATGCCATAAATGTACAATTTGTGGTGAGGAATATTCTGTATTCTGCTGGATTTATGAGTCCAACGGACGTCTTGATCAAGCTGGTGGAAAACAAAGCTTCACTTGAAAACATTGGTAAGAAGATACGAAGCCTTTTCTTTCTTACCTACTTAAGGCAAAATATTACAATTAGATCCAGAAATATTTTTAGCAGTGAACGTCAGTAACTTGAAAGGTATTTTCTCCTGTACTTAACTTTCAATTTCGTTGTTTACTCAGTGTTGGTGCAATAGCTTTTAATAAGTTTCATTTTTAATTTCGATATGCAAAGCATATACTTAAGCCTTATTTCTTATAAATTGAAGGTTTAACTATTGGTGCTTTTGGAATTGACAACTGTGCAGAAGAAATCAACAAAACTGGTGTCTGCCGGAACATAGCAAGAGCTGATCATGCGTTCACTGTCATCAACGGTGATTACGGTCAATTTCCGGCACCCGATAGCTCTTTGACGTTTGTATCTATTGACATCCAGCTTCAAGCCAAGTACGAGTCTATTTTAATATCACCAACTCGTAAATGCGCAGACAAGCCTTGCCTGCATGGAGGAATATGCCATGATGTAAAACCATACGGTTTGTATTGCAGTCTTTGTTTAAGAGTCCGAGTCAAGTCATATCTTGTTGCCTTATGAGCATAGAAGGGTAACTAATTTCGGAGGCATCAGATCGATTGTAATAAGCCCCTGGGTCCCCTAATTAATATACTAACGATTCCTAAAGTGATATTTGCTATTTAATTTGCATAATTCATCGGCTTTTTTGCTCGTTACCCATCCTAATGTCGTCTTAACCTCATACTAAGTTCTCCTCCTACGCACACAGCGGTGCCAGGTTAAACGTAGTCTAAACGCTGTAAACGGGGAGCATGTATTTCTTCACAGAGGAGATGGGTGTGCAACTTGCCCGTACATATATTTTTCAGGCAAAAGTATGGTCTAAATTTCCTGTAGTAACCAATACCTATATCTACCTCCCTGATACCGGTAGTGGCTTCATTTTAAAACATTCCTATAGTGTCGACAACAAAATTAAACAACCACCCACTTCAAACGAACCAGTTCTAATGCCGATAACTCGTTGCCTCATCTGTATTTTATTTCGGCCAGGGCTTACATATTTACATTAATTTGGGATTTTGGCATCCTCTGTGACAAGCTTCAACTAGCCGTGGATGGCTAACTCGTCAATTTACTTTGTGTGATTCACGTGTTAATTGTTGTTTGCTCAACCCGATTCAGAAGCTATGTATTTTGATGATATTGATATTTCTATAAGACAATGTGTGAATCAAAATCATGAGTTTTCGTAGAAGTTTCTCCTCTTCACCATGTGAGAGCGGAAGACATGTTGGTAGAGGATAGATGTTTCGCTCGAAAGTGATAGGAAATACTCAAGACGTTCGAGGACAAAAAAGGCCATGTAAATAACCCACCTAAATGAGTAATTTTGTAATAATTCTCTTCTATGAGTTATTCTCTAGCGTTGAGATTTCAATCATTTTAACTCTTTGGTTTATTTTGCTTAGGATTTATTTGCCAGTGCAAACATAAGCCCGAAGGTCTTGTCACCGGGCTCTTGTGTGAAGAAACGACTCGAACGTTCGAAGGAGGTCTAGGAACCTCTTACATCTGGCTCAAAACGTTGGTGGTATACGAAAGGAGTGTTGTACAGCTAGAATTTACAACATTAGTTGCAAATGGACTTTTACTTTATCAAGGCCCCTTAGAGCAAGGTTTGTGCTATTATCCTTTGCTGGAGGAGTAATAAGTGAAGTTAAAAATCATTTCTGACTTTCTATCTTTTAAAAGACATGTTAGGAGTATCTTATACTTTTTCTTTTTTAATTCTTAAATCATTAATCTTTTAAAGTTTATCTTTTAATATTTAGGCATTTTTATATCTGTAATTTTATTTAATGCAGGGCCCCACTGAGAACCACGTGTGACGCGGGCCCCCTGTTTAAATATCGTTCTTCTTATTATCTTTAATGAGTACCGAGTTGGTAATGCTTCGCAATGACAGGAAGAGCCGATGAAATACACACGGAGAGAAGCAAATACGAACTCGCCACTTTATACAATAAGCTTTAATGTCACACTTTATTCTGTAAAATAATCCCATCCCGCCTGTTTTTATATAAAACTTACAAATTACTTCTAGGCTAGGTCAACGAGCGAGCGCTGTTTACAAAGAGCATTATTTGCAAATAGCGTCAGACGAAAATGTACAAGAAAACTTCGAAATAAACTTAATACCTTATGATACTTTCGGTAAAAGCTCTGACAAAAGGCAAAGGCGCATAAAAAAAGGTGCCAGGAGTATATGTACTACGACAAAAGGCGCTTTGAGGAAGGAGAGGGTAGAACTCGCAGAGCGTGTCTGGTCTGAAGACAAAGACATCGAAAACGAGGAACAACAACCACCCTGTATCTCTGAATTGAGTCGAGCTGAGTACCTCTCCGACTCGAGCTAAGTACTTCTCCGATGAAATTCGCGATTGTATTATTCCAGCTTGTACTATTCCAAGTAGTAAATACCTGGCTAGGACTATTTCGTCAAGTATTATTCCGGCTAATGCTTTTGCAACCGACCTTGTTCTAGTCTTTTGATGAATGTTTTGCTATCCTTCTTTGGACCCTGCTGGCTTCCCTTCTTGGTCAATAAACATTCCTAGCTTTTATTTTATTCAAATTGATTGCGTTTCTACGAGTCATGAACATTTTCTTTGCAGGTAAAAAATTGCTTGCTAAACGTCTTTGTCATTTACTTTCTTGACAGTCCGTACTGGTGAGTCACGTGATTTCATGGCTATTGTGCTGTATGATGGTTTCATCCGTGTGATCATGTCCTTAGGAGCTGAGCCTTTAGTGTTCATTATGTCACGTGGTGTTCGGCTGGATGATGGTGAATGGCATGTCCTTGAAGTACGCCAAGAACTAAAAGTACGGTATATGATATCAGTCGGTTAAAAGTGTTAGCGATATAAAGCGAATATACCTTCAGACATGTAATTTTTTAAACCAGTTTCAAATAAGCAAAACAATCCCTTGGAAAATGAAAAGCCCATTTTTCATTTATTATTCTTTCAAAATAATTCTCTGTTTATTATTGCCTTGAATCCCCCCCCCCCCCAATCCTTCATAACTAGCTATTGATTGACTAAATTTTCAAGTTTTTTTCCAATACTTTTGAAGATGAGTCACTTTTAAAAATTAATTTCAATAAAGGGAAAGGAAAAGGCTTAATAGCTCAGCTGTTTGATAGAGCTGGAGAAAAGTTACAAACGCTTTGCGAAGACAAAATAGTCGAGCTACTGCGTAATGACGTAGCAAGAACAGAAAAATAACACTCAACGGGTGACAACTTCCATTCCAAAGAATACACGCTAGCCTACCCCTTTATATCCTTATTAGCCGAGAAATATTATGAAGAGGGGAACATGATATCAATCAGGCTAATTGGATTGGGATATCGTATGTTATGAAAAGTTATGCCGATATCGGGGTGTGTTATCCACCGAGATAGAAGGCCGAGGTGGATAACACCCTCAGAGATTCATAATGCTTTATATCTAGTCAGCCTCATTTATTTTTTGCTAATTTTGACAATAATACTGTTTACCAAAGGTGATAACGCTAATTGTGGACCGCTGCAAGGACGCTCAGTTACTCAAATTAGGTGATGACCTGGTGGAAGATGAGAGCAATTGCAAGATAACAGGAAAGATTAGAGGCACATACTAGTAAGTATGACCTTGCGCGTCTCATTGTTGTATAACAAACATGGAGTTGACTTCTTATGCAAGGGGAGGAAGGTCATTTTCTAGACTAACTTCAAGTAAGTTTGTTCCCGATGTTTTGAAAAGCTTCCTGCTTCTTATTTTTACACTTAAGGAGACTTCTAACAGTGATAAGCTTCGGTTTGCAGAACAGCGGAGGCCGCGGGTTCAAACCATAGCCGGATCAACACTTTGGCTGTTCTTAAATATAAGATAGGAGAAAGTGCTGCCTTTGTAATTACATCTTCAAACGGATAGACATTATTAACTCGGATAAGGATGACAAACCGTAGGCCCCGCCTCACACATGGCGACAAATTCGGGACAGGCATACGCAGGGCATTTCGCTTTACAGATAAGTGACTTCTCCAGAAGGCCAAGGGATGCCCAGTTGAAGCGTTATACTTCCCGTCAGAATTCATCGTATACTCTAGTTTCTATCCCTTACGTGAACGATAAGGTGCTTGCTTTCAGGTCGAGATAAAGTAAACATTTGTAGATTGTAATCAGCTGCGGTCGTCAGGGGTAAAAACTTGTTAAATGTCAGTACACATACACAGCGAAAACTACGATATTTGATATGGTATTTTTCTGCCAACAGTCATTCAGATTTCCTGAAAAACACATAGTTCGCAAGAAAATTTTGTGTCCTTTTGATCGCTTTTAAAAAAATTGTACAGTATTTTGGATCAGCAGCCTTTCTTTAAGCGGAAACATAGTGTTCTTTTACCCCTGCACCTGGTTCGATCGAGACCAATTAGCCCGTGTCATGCTTCTTCTTGCAGCGGATCCAACCAATATCGAGAGCTGTCCGTGAAAAAGCATTTCCCAGTTTTCTAGCCATGAACCCGGGCACACAAAAGAAACTCTGGGGGCCAGTCACTATTAGTAAATAGTAGGCGACACTATTAATCTGGCTTAAGTCCCCCAACCTAAAGTTGTAACATAGTCCCGACAAGGCTGAAGGCTCAAGCTTTACAAATAATTCTTGCGTTCTATTCTTACTTTCTTCTTTCAGCTACTTGAACAGCCTTTGGCCACTTCAGATCGGAGGTGTAGAAAATCCTGGCCTTGCTTATCCTAATCTCAACTATACAGGTTTCAATGGCTGTATACGAAAAATAACCAACAATGCCCACATGTACGACCTCAAAACACCACTGAAGGTGGTAAATTCGCCTGAGGGCTGCAGCAAGGCCAGAGGATGTCCGGACTGTAAAAACCACGGCTACTGTGAACCTTATCTAACAAAGGAAAGTGTGTGTGTCTGTGACGTCGGATATCTCGACCCGAATTGTCAAAATAGTAAGTTTAGTTATAGAGAGAGCAAATTACAAAACTTCCAGAACCTTGCTTATAAAGTTCATCTTTCTTAATCTGTGTTAAGTTAAAGCGGACACGTTTTCCTTATCAGAAGTTCGATTATTCGGTGTTTTAGAATAAGTTACTCTCTTATGGTTTGTTGCTCGACTCCTTAGTTCCCTTGAATTTTTTACCCAATCTCCTGGAAGTTAAGAAGTACAAAAAAGCATAGAGTCAAGAGTTTTCCCATACAATTGAAATTACGAGAAATTTTGGCTTTGAGAAATATTATTTAAAAACGCTATCCTTTTAAGTCCGCACTCTACAGATTTGGATATTAGGTGCACGACGATACGGTTACAGATAAATACGGTTGAATACTGCCAAATCTTCTTGGACAATTTTTTTTTACCAATAAACATAATCAAAATTTGCATTTTCTTTAAAAGCTGCGGCTGGTAATTACTATTTGGAAAACAGTTACTCTCAGTATTCTGTAACATCGTGGGGAGCTTCATCCTTCTCATCATCATCATCATCATCATCATCATCATCATGGTCGTCGTCGTCGTCGTCGTCGTCGTCTTCGTCTTCGTCTTCGTCTTCGTCGTCTTCATCGTCAACGCTATCAAGGCGGCGACGTCTTGCTCTCCCAGTCCCAGCACCCCAACCAATAACCAGTGAGTATTTCACTGACATTGCGCTGAAGATCAAGGTTAACCCTGGAATGAACAGCAGTCTGATATTTCTGTCGACTAACAGCCTTGGAACCGAGTTTGTCAGGGTTGATGTAAGTTGTCTGTAGATATAGGCCTCTTGTAGTCACGAGAGCTCCCTTACGCAAATGTTATGGGAAAAGACTCAAGCTATATCAGAGGAGGAAAGCAATGTGAAAAATAGTTACGAGGCCAATTTTATGTGACTAACATATAATTTGTGGGGGTTGGAAGGTCTGGAAAATTATAAGGCTTTGTATCCAAAGAATTTGCTCGACCACAAGGCGTGCCTACCAACAACTTTTTCAATTGATACGTGTAGTACTTTTCATTATTCAAACCACATAAACACCAATTTCACTTCTTGAAAATTTAAAACTTAGAATTTAGAAAAGCCATTATGTTTTCTGTACACTTTCCATTTCTGTAATTTTTAAGACTTTCAATACATAGTTCTGGCACGAGTAAGGTCACGAGATCCCAGCTTTATAAGGCCCTCTTCCAGTTGCATAAAGGCTTTTTGCATAAGGCTTACTTCCAGCTGCATTAGACTCATTTATTCTATTTCTTTTTAATCATCAATGATTCGTTGTTTCCTTTGCTAATATTTAACCTCAGTACACAGAGCCTACGTTTTCTTCTAACTGATCTATTTACTATTAAGAACAAGTCCTTTTAGAGCGCCTTTTACCCTCTCCTTGCATTCATCACAATGAATATCTGGAACTGTGGGAAACGCTCCCCGGAAGTATGTGTCAGACTGTCTGGACTGTAACATTACGACATGATTTCTGTGGAAAACTATCTTCAGTATTACGTCTAATATTTCCTCCCAAAACAGTTTCAACGTTTTCATAATCACTTGGTAACGTTTAAAGTAGCCGAGAACTTGCCACTCTTCTTAGTATGTAATATAGCAAAAGCGCGCGACCAAGAACCTGGTTTTTAAGAACCTGTTAGGCTACATGTTGCCACTTAGGCACCCTCTATACAAGAACCTGTTGAGCATACAATTTGAAACAGGCTCTTATTTTCTCAACCCATTTAAACAAATTATGTACACTAGGGCAAATAAGAAAAGTCAACATTCAGGATCCTTTTTGGAGACATATAGGTGCTTTATTACTCCAACTGCAATTGTAATGGTATAAAGGTTTAACCCAAGGTCAAATGAACTGAATACCACTAACCTATTTAAGAAGCTAAATAGCCTTAATTCGTGCTAATTACAATTTAAGTAAGAACTTTCTTAGGCTAACTTGGGAAAATGCAGGTTCTTAGTCGAGGGCTCTCACTGTACAGGCGATTAATTTACTCCAAAGCGATATATCTTTGCATATTATTTTGTTTTATTTTTACAGTTGCAGGACGAAGTAATTCGCTGCATTTTCCGAATGGCAGGAAGGACAAAACTTCTTCAGCTCAAAGGAGTAAACGTCACAGACAACAAATACCACACAATCATTGTAAAAAGGCTGGGTAATTATGCAACACTACAAGTTGACTATGCAGGAAAGGTAGAGGGAAGTACTGGAGGATCAAGCCACCTCATGAATCACGGTGGAGGAGCTCTTTTCGCAGGTAATAGGTCATGCAAAGTTTGCAATCAGTAGTCACGTAACGAGGGTTTGTAAATATTTAAGACAGCAAAAATGTCTTGGTTACAGTCAAACCGGGAACATCGGAAATATTTTTGGAATGTTATTGTGTTGCAAGAAAAAAGCCAATCAGGCGTGAGAAACCTAAACCGCTAGCAGGGACACTAACTAGTTTGTGATTTTGTGACTAGTTCGCGTGCCCTGATCTTTTCTGAGATTGGTCATAACACAACAAACATTCCTGAGATATTTCAACGCGTGTTCACAGTTTTCCCGGTTTTGACTGTAAAAACGGTGAGTGCTTCTGGAATGAACTAACATAGAGCCAAAGCATGATAAGGGAAACTGTTACAAAACGCGCCTGAACTAATAGCCTTTGAAAGCTTAAATCCACTTTGTGGTCACAAAGCAATGCACACAAATGCCCCGTGAAGATGTTAAAATATTTTCGGTCTCACTACACCGCCTTTGATTAACTCTACTGACTACTCAATCTACTTTGAAGAGCTTAGATGCCGAAAAAGGTCAAAATTAATACTGATATCATTACAAATATATATATATTTTTAGGTGGATTGAGGAGAATAACAGCACTGAAGGTAATGCAAGCTATTGTAAAATGCCGCGGAAAAGCCATTGTGCAGACAGCTAGTGGAAGCCTCATATCAACCTATTCTGCATTTTCGGACTCATCTTTTTCTGGAGTAAACTTGATAACCATAAACAATAAAGGGTCAGTGCACGTTCAGAAGATCAAGAACGCAACTCTGATCAAGATGTACCAAAAGCACACTATTCGATCCTTATTTAATGCGAGTTCCAATAAAATAGTCATCGGGAGTGCAGGCATAAGTGTTACACAAGTGCAACTCAGCAACAACAGTCTACAAGGTGTACAACAAGTAATACTGAGAAGGCACCAACTTTATTCAGGAGCTAATGACAATGAAGAGAGCACTAGAACCATCAGTGGAAGCGCTGTGGCTTCCGGTGGAAATGCTATTGTTGCCGGGGGGGATTTGAAAATTGTTGGTGGTTATGGTTTAAGCATCCCTTTCCGTGAGTCAGGAGGAAACAGAACAACGCAAGAGACTGTCGATGAATCATATGAAGGTTAGATTAAACTAAACTTTGAACCTGTACTTAATCACTTTTATTAAGAGAGAAAGATATAGTAAATCAACTGTTTGTTGATATTGTCCCGCCAGGGACTTTGGAAGTTATTTTCTCACCTGTTTAGCATTCACTTTTAATTCAATTCTGGTCGCACTGAGAATGAAATAGCCTTGTGATAAGATATAAATTATGATAATTTTTCATTCAAAATTAAGGACACATGAAGGGGTTTTGTAGCGACAGCCTGAACTGAAATAGGTAAAGTCTTGGCTCTAATTTAAGGTCAAGTAATACGGGCAACATTTTCGCACAACTTGTCGCGCAACATTGTTGCGCTGCAAGTTGAAAAGCGTTGTTGCCCGTATTACCACCCTCGCACTCGACTTGTTACGCAACAAATTTCGATGTTGCAAGTTGTGGCAATGTGTTGCGCAAAGTAGATCTGAGTTCTACTTTTTGCAACAAACTTTCAATTTTATCATTTGCATCACAACTTGCTACACTTCACAACACTTCTGATTGGTCAATTTTCCCGCACCAAAAACGCGGGAAAGATGGTGAGTAAGCGCGCGCTTGACCTCGGGCATTTACGATTTGGGCAGGAAGTAAACATGGCCGAGGTTTTGGAGGTTGAGAATGCTGAGACCCAAGATTGTGAATTTATTAGTGAAAAAATGTCAGAGGCCCAAAGAAAAGATTTGTGCAAAGAACTTGAAAAGCACCCATGTCTGTAGGAATCTTGTGGACTAGAGTATAAAAACAAGCCACGGAGGTCAAGAGCTCTGGATGAGTTATGTCAAAAATTTAACATGTCACTTAACTGTCTTAAAAAACAACTACATAGCCTTAGAACGGCATTGACAAGGGAAGTACAAAAAGGAACCACAGAAGGTCAACAAGCCATTTTGTTTGCTGACACAAAAACACACTGTTGACCAATCACAACGCATGGTTTTCTTTAAGAGCCGCAACTTGCAACATCGAAATTTGTTGCGTGACAAGTTGAGAGCGAAGATGGTAATACGGGCAACAGCCCTTTTCAACTTGCAACGCAACAATGTTGCGAGATATGTTGTGCGAAAATGTTGCCCGTATTACTTGACCTTAAGGAAGATGCCATATCGTCATGTCAGGAAAGTGCGGCGAATAACAATCTTTTGTACCAAACAGGATTGGAACCTATGACGGGCCCCAAATCGGGCAGACGCTCCCTCCACGGAGGCTTTATGGGGAGCAAGGGCAAAGTCCAGCTTTACTTGACTCTTCCTTGTACAGCTTTTCGATCCATTGTATTTTTTCGGGGAATCTTAAGCAAAAACGCATCATTTAGGAATTAAACTAATTAGAATTCAGTTCAGTTCTCAGTTCTCCAGGGTATGCTCCTCAAATTGTTACTTGATAACGACCACAGCCAGCTCGTAAGGCAGTAGAAGAAGCCCCAGTTTTAATAATTGTTTTTTACCTTTAAGGTTGTATAGCACAAAATCGACTTAACGGAGTTGATTTAGACGTCAAAGGCCCAACGAAAGTAAACGTCAGACGCCAAAACGTTTTCTCTGGTTGTCCATGTGAAGCGGGAGAATGCGCTAATAACGGTACTTGTCAGCTTAAGAACATCACTATCACTGAACCCAATACCACGAAATCTTGGAAAATGTGTAAGTGCACCAGCAAATGGAAAGGTCTCCGATGTCAAATAGATGATTTAGGGCAAGGAACAGGTGAGTTTTTACCCTTCCAGACTAACATACTAAGAAACTATTGATCGCCATTTTAATTTAACGCATTTCATTCTCTTTTCAAAAGCCCCTTATTAGACCTACTTCTCAATAAGCAAAACAGACGGAGTTATAAATATCATTAATATGCATCACAGCGAAGATGCGCAGACCGTCAGTCTAGTGAAAGATGTTATAAAACACCTATAAAACGCATTCTCTTCTTAAACTCAGAAACATTTAAAAATTTGCTTAAAAATGTTGGTGCGTCCCAGATCAAATTGGAATTACAATATACCTGAACGATTTCTCGGGTGCTGATAGCTCGAGAGCTATGGTGGATGGAGGTATACACCGTGGAATTGACGCGATGGTGGCGTAAATTGTTTTGTTTTTTAATACGCGCGTTGTTTTCGGTAAAAAAAAAATACAGTCGACAACAATTTTCCATGTCCTAGACTCTTACCAACCATACAAATGACTAAAAAACAGCAAAATGAAGACCATCCTAGCGGTTAATTTTGTTTAATTTTAAAAGCAGTTCAATCCCAATCTTTTTTTTTTAGGGGGAATACCTCCCACTCAAAAACCACCACAGTGGAATTGGCCCGCCGTGTTGGCTGTTCTTCTCCTTGTTCTGTTATTGCTGCTATTATTGGGTCTATACCTGGTGTGCAAGAAATGTAGAAGCGATGCCGTGGATGGGACACCACCCGAGAAGCCTGTTCCAAAAACTGTACCTGGAAGCCATGGGACAGTGAGATCCTACTCTGTGGGAGCTGGGGAAGCGGATAGCACTGAGTATGATCTACGTTTTCTTATGAAATACATGTATACTGAGAAGATACATGGAGGAATTGATCTTGAGCATGGCCATGAGCACGCAAGCATTAGGGTTTACAAGGACAGTGGTGTGCGAGGAACAGACAACCATCACTTCAATCTCCGAGAATTGATGTCTTACAAGTAGGTGGAGAACTTTGTATTTAAGCTTATAGGGACTAAAGACAGCATCTATTCAAAGTTCTTAAAAACTTGCATCACGTATAAAGGTGCTTATACCTTTTGCTCTAGATTTCATGGAACTCCTTATAACAAAAATTTAAGCTATCGGCACTGACCTCGCTTGATCGCTTGATCACGATAATAAGGTTTGCGATTGGTCTCCAAAGCATAATTCTGCGTTTTAAAGGTACAAAATTTCTGTCAGAACTTGATTCTGAAATAGACAAATATTTGTATATCATTCTATTTTTAATCTTACCTTTATGGTGTATTACTAACATGATCTTTTGCTTGAATTTTGTATCATTTACAAAATTCGTGGTTTTGTACTTAATTACAGTAAGTTCAAAAAATTGTCTTGGATTTGCACCGGCGAATGCAAACTATAAATATGCGGCATGATCATGATGAAAAAACTACGTTTAATTGCAGAATAAACGCAGACAAGACTGATCAGAGTCATCTTGGAGCTAAAAACTCAGGTTTCCGCGGTTCAGTGTCAGCAGAGGCAAGTCACTTACGCACAGTTATTGTACGCCATGTGAGGCGTGCTGATAGTGAACCCTCCCTTGTAAATGACGAGTTGCACCCTTTCTATGATGAGGGTCACGATTCTGATGTAGACGACCTCAGTCAACTCGACAGTGGTGACGAGAGGGATTGGGAACAAGCGGATATTTGGAACAGCTATGTTTAGTGATGGAATGTCCACCTTATTGGCAGTCTAAGGGCGAAAAAAAACTTGTTTATAGAGTTCCTTGCTGTGACTAGATTTGGCTCGCTTTGTATAAGTCTCGGCACGTTAACATAAAAAATATCAACTTCGTGGTTATTGATGACAACCGGGTCCAGTTTAGCTGTGATCCCGGTAATACTGGCTAACCAGGCTTTATTATGCTCGCGGGCCAGCTCGGAAAATTTACTTAACAGAGGGTAACACTATGCTCATGCGCACTGCTTCTAATCTATCTGTAAATATTGCGGCTTCGGTTTGGTTCGCTTTATGTAATACCGGGATAAAAGTCACTTCAGCATAGCTAGTCATATCTTCAAACCGAGCCAGCCCAGCTCATGTAATACAGAGAGAATGATAGAAGAACGTCTTTGAGAGTGATGGAGCAGAAGTGCTTCTGACAGACTGAGTCGTTGATGAGTAGGTTGACTAGTACTTTTCACGGTCTGACCGAGTTACTGGCTGATAGATTGAACCTTCGAGTTCGGTCTTTTTGTAAGAATTTCTTTTAAATATTGACTAATTGACAAACTGATCAACAACCTTTCAGATTTTTTCACGATGGCGTTAGCAAGAAATCAATATGTAATCAATGTGGGTTTAGTTTAGATTGAGGAGTCTGCTACTAATTCTTACTCCACAAATTGGAATGAAATATTCATGAAGGTGTAGTAGTAATTCAGTAATGATCCATTACCTAGAGCAAACATTACAAATTATTTAAAGCTAAAGCTACGAGCAAACGGATGAGACAACTCCCAGCATTGTTGGCCCCACACTGTTGGGAGTTGTTGCGTCCGTTTGCTCGTAGCTAAAAGTTTGAACGGTTTCTTTGCGCAACAACTCCCAATAATATGCAACATGGTGTGCTAACGGACGCAACATGTAACATCCAACAAGTTGGGAGTTGATGGCCAACAATGTTTTGTCCGTTTTCAAAGGAATTTAAGCAAATTAGAGAGAGAACTTTTAGATTTAATAACGCACGTACTTTAGGAGTGTTTTGATTGGAGTAAAAACAGAAAATAATTGCATTCTTGTTTAAAATAGTTTTTTAATCAATAAATGTGTCTCCTACGATCAAATGGTTTTTGTTTTCTCAACTAAAAACTGCGTATTTTGTTTAAGAATTATAAGTTTTGACCCTCGGAAGGTTTTTGTTCGATTGAGGCTTTTGTATATATTGCGTTGATTATTATATTTCCCCATGAACTGTAAATTAGTTTCACTGTTTTCAATAAAATTTCATTTTTATCCTTTTAATATAAAATATATTTTTTTATCGCTTCCCTTTGAATCTAATATATAGATTTAGCCAGGTCTAAAAGCGAAGCTCTCGTTAAAAATCCATAGTTTACTCAAACAAAATATGAATTCCTGTAATGCCAAGCGGAGACAGCAACAAAAACAGCCCAAAAAATCAGTAGGTCTAATTAGCAAACAAAAAACTTTCCACGTGCAGCACACTTTCTATGTACATTTCTTTGCTGTTGCTTTGAACGACTATAACTAGAAACTTCCAGAAACTTCCTAATTACACGTTTTAAGGTGATGTTGCACGGGACGATTCGCAACGACGATTTTTAGGGCAACACAGCGTTGGAATGCTGGAATGTTGTAACCATTCGAAACAATGTTGCAATGCTGTGTTGCGATAAAAGTCGTCGTTGCGAATCGTGTCTTGTAACATCACCTTTATGAAGGGAATGTTGTACGTGTTCCTGTTCACTTTTTTTTTCGCTACGCCTCACTTTCACCTTGCTGGGCGCTAGCATTTCCCATTTTCTCACAATCGCTAGAAAATTTTCATGTTTTTTTTCCAACAAAATTGATCCCTTTTGTTTTTTCTCTCTCTCCGTTTTCTACGTCAATGTAGACATTAAGTCGAAAAAAATGATCGGCTTTGTTCTTGTTGTTTATCTCTAAAAGTCCATGTGGCTGTGCAATTTACCGTCCAAACGCACGGCCGCATGAAATGTAAAATTTTTATTCCGGGTTACTTGAAGGCGAGGGGGGGGGGGGGGGGACGTACGTACGGAAGTACGGACGATTTTTTCAGACCCAAAATTTCTTGGATGCATAGGCAGGGTTGTCAAAAGCCGCCGGCAAGCGGCCCTATCTCCGGCTACTTTAAGGTTTTTGCCCCCTGTAACCTGGGAAACACATATCCCTACTGATAAGCCTTCCCCTACCTGGAAGACAAATATCCCTAGTGATATGTGTTCCCCCACCTGGAAAACACGTATCCCTAGTGATATATGTTCCCCTACCTGGAAACAAATATCCCTAGTGATATGTCTTCCCCCCACTTGGGAAACACATATCCCCAGTGATATGTGTTCCCCCACCCGGGCAACACGTATCCCTAGTGATTTGTTTTCCACGATCTGGAAAACCGATATCCCTTGTGATATGTTTTTTCCCACCCGGGAAACACATATCCCTGGTGATATCTGTTCCTCTACCTGGAAAACACATAGCCCTAGTGATATGTGTTCCCCCACCTGGGAAAACGTATCGATAGTGATTTATCTTCTCCTAACTGGAAAACACATATCCCTGGTGATATGTGTTAAACCATCCGGGAAACACGTATCCCTAGTGATATGAGTTTCGCTACCTGGGAAACACATATCCCTAGTGATACGCATCTCCCTACCCGAAAAACATATGTCCCTGGTGATAGGTGTTCCCCTACCTCGGAAACACATATTTCTAGTGATATGTGTTCTCCTAACTCCGAAACACATGCCCCTGGTGATATGTGTTCCCAAACCTGGAAAACAAATATCCCTTGTAATATGTTTTTTCCCACCCGGGAAACACATCTCCCTCGAAATATGTGTTCCCCGACCTGGAAAACACTTATCCCTAGTGACATGTGTTCCCCCACCTGGGAAACACGCATCCCTAGTGATATGTGTTCCGTCACCTGGGAAACTCTCATCCCTAGTGATCTGTATTCCCCTACTTGGAAAACACATATCCCTAGTCATATATGTTGCCCCACCTGGGAAACACGTATCCCTAGTGATATGTGTTCCCCCACCTGGGAAACATGCATCCCTAGTGATACGTGTTCCCCTACCTGGGAAAAACATATCCCTAGTCATGTGTGTCGCCCCACCTTGAAAACACATATCCCTAGTGATATGATTCCCCTACCTGGGAAACACGCCTCCCTAGTGATATGTGTTCCCCCACCTGGGAAACACATGTCCCTAGTGTTGTGTGTTCCCCCACCTGGGAAACACGTATCCCTAGTGATTTATGTTCCCCTATCTGGGAAACACATATCTCTAGAGATATGTGTTCGCTCACCTGGGAAACACGTATCCCTAGTGATTTATGTTGCCCTTTTAGGGAAACACATATCCCTAATGATAGGTGTTCCCTCCCTGGGAAACACATATCCCCTACTTAGGAAACACGTATCCCTAGTGATTTATGTTCCCCTACCTGAGAAACACATATCCCTAGCGATATGTGTTCCCCCACCTGGGAAACACGTATCCCTAGTGATTTATGTTCCCCTATCTGGGAAACACATATCTCTAGAGATATGTGTTCCCCCACCTGGGAAACACGTATCCCTAGTGATTTATGTTCCCCTTACTAAGAAACACATATCCCTAGTAATATGTGTTCCCCTAACTGCGAAACACATATGTCTAGTGATTTATGTTCACCTTCCTGGAAAACACTTATTCCTAGTGATATGTGTTCCCCCACTTGGAAAACACATGTCCCTAGTAATATGTGTTCCCGAACCTGAGAAACACGCTAGTGATATATTTTCCCGTACCTGGGAGACACATATCCTTAATGATATGTGTTCCCTCACCTGGGAAACACGTATCCCTAGTGATTTATGTTGCCCTTTTAAGGAAACACATATCCCTAATGATAGGTGTTCCCTTCCTGGGAAACACATATCCCCTACTTAGGAAACACGTATCCCTAGTGATTTATGTTCCCCTACCTGAGAAACACATATCCCTAGTGATTTATGTTCCCCTACCTGGGAAACACATATCCCTAGCGATATGTGTTCCCCCACCTGGGAAACACGTATCCCTAGTGATTTATGTTCCCCTACCTGGGAAACACATATTCCTAGTGATACGTGTTCCCCTACGTCGGAAACACATATCCCTAGTGTTATGTGTTCCCCCACCTAGGAAACACGTATCCCTAGTGATTTATGTTTCCCTACCTGGGAGACACATATCCTCAGTGATATGTGTTCCCCTACACATGAAACCCATATCATTAGTGATATGCGTTCCTCTACTCATGTAACCCATATCCCTAGTGATACCTTTATCCTACCTGGGAAACACTTATCCCCCATGGTATGTGTTCCCTACCTGGGAAACAAATATCCGTAGTGATATGTGTTTCCCAAAATCAAGTATCCCTAGGGAGCTGTGTTCCCCTACGTGGGAAACACGTATCCCTGGTGATATGTTTTCCCTACCTGGGAAACACATATCCCTAGTGATATACACCTGGGATACACGTATCGCTAGGGATATATTTTTTCCTACCTGGGAAACACATTATATCCTTAATGATATGTTTTCCTCTACCTGGGAAACCCATATCCCTAGTGGTATGCGTTGCCCTACCTGGGAAACACATATCCCTAGTGATATTTGTTCCCCTACCCATGTAATCCATATCCCTAGTGATATCTTTCTCCCACCTGGGAAACACTTATCCCCAGTGGTATGTGTTCCCTACCTGGGAAACAAATATCCGTAGTGATATGTGTTTCCCCAATAATCCGCAAAATAAAACTGCGGATTCAAAAAGTACTGATAGACCTGATACGTGGGGACGGGACCTAGAGCTGAATTCAAAACTCTCCCCTTCTGAATTTTGTGTCTATGGTAGAGCATAGTTATTAGAGGAGACTGGTTATGAAAAGCGGCAAACATCAATGATAAAAACAACAGTGCTGCAGTTTATGTTCATAGCACCGTGAAAGTGCACAATCCTTTGTTTTCTGTTGGCAAATTGTTACGGAATAAATTAATGCAACGTTTTTATTGGTCAATACAATCAAAATGATAGGAATTCTTTTGAATGTTGTGCACTTTCAGGTCCACAAAAACATATAACAAAGGAGTCTGACGGGTTTCATAACCATTCCACTCAATTAACTATGGGTAGAGGGATAAAGAACAACCATTTTGTACCTCTGTTTTATTCATAAAATCGTATTCAGTCTAATAATTACTTACTAGTGTGTTTTGTTTTTACTGACATCTTGGTAATTTCCGGTGTAAACGTGATTAACCGTTGCATTTTGCAAACCATGTATAAACTCTTCTAGTTCTATTTTCCTGCCAAATCGTCTTATAATCGAGAAGTTAAAAAGCACCCGGGCCAAGCCCTCAACTTTCAAGAACATCGTCAATACAACCCCCAGAAGACCACCTAAAATCATGGACGATTTTTTACTAGAGACTTATCTTATTTCGTGCTTCTGCCGTGCCGAACACAGCTGGTATTGGGTTTAATTCAGACGTCGTGCTAGAACTTTGTGAACATAATATAATAGCTGTAAATGAAAAAAAAAATGATAATAAACATTTCTCGGCGTTTGAATCACTACCTTTGCAAAGTGGTTGAGTGGTGTAGCACGGAAGACCTTGTCGAAGTTAACCAACACACGCAATATCCGTCACAGCCAACATGCGTAAAAGAAAGGTTTATCAAAGACTACTCGATGCATCAGTTTCAACAAACATAGGATTTACGATCACACATTAAGCCACTAATATCTGATGTGAATAGTATAGTGCGGCAGGTTTTGTTTCCTTTTCTTTTCAGGTGAAATCTTATAGATTTGAGATTTCGATGACTTCGACAACAGAGACCCAAGGGCAATACAAATAAGGACTTTTACATTTCAGCAGATATATTATGTCGAAGGCCTTCGAGCTACGCATTGACCGAATCTGTGGGAATGAGAGAGAACTATGCTAGATTTTTCCCATTAGCCTTAGGTTCAGTACACGTGTAGTTTGAAGTTTAGACGAAAAAAAAGAATACGTTTTTGCAATTTTGCAAAAACGCAAAAGGACTTTATTGTACCTTGTATTTTGGTGGAAAGGAAAAAAGTAATAAAAACCCCTTGTTTTGAAATACTCATTTCAGGCTCGTAGCAATACCCACTCATGCGTCCAATAAAATACTGTAATGCATTGTATTTAGCAATAAACGTTTTGAATTAAACAATGAATCCGTCGCTAATTATTTTTTTAAATGATCAGCTGAACGGTCAGTCAGACAATCGTGACCACCAAGACCCTTCCATTATGGCAACAAGTCGGTCAGGCGCTTCCAAGACTTATAAAGTGACTGAACCAATCATCTGGTTGGTCCACGTCCTCCTCGTCTTCACTTTCTAATTGGCTCAAGTCATCCACATCAGAGTCCATTCCCTCATCCTCGAACCAGTGCATCTCGTCATGTGACACAGACGGGTTACTATCTGCATGTGTTATGCGATGCACTATTACACTGTGAAGGCTACTTGTCACTGCCGGAGTTGAACAGTGGAAGCCTGGATTGCCAGTTCCTAAAGGTTTCTCTTCCACCGTGTGTGTTATCACGTGATGCCTAAGAGAAAGATGTCAAAAAATAAGGAAACAAAGGGGAAAATGGAATTCTTTCTGTGGTGAGAAATAAGTAACTATAGCTCTGAAAAAAACCTTCATTAGTTCACTCCCATGTCGTTTCACACAATAATCATTATTTTGTTTACTGAATCACAATAGCGACTCTCTGGAAACTGTATCCAGCATTTAAGACTGAGATTCATACAACTAAACTACCATGTTACTTTTTCTTTTCTACGCTTTTTCTGAAAACCTTATATTAACAGACAACAAACGGTTTTTGAAATTTGGTCTAATACACTAACATACAATTTCTCGAAGCCTCTTTTAGAATTCAGGGACAAAAAGAATCAGTCAAAGTAAAAATAAAGACATGTCCATGGCTTCTTTAAAATGCAACCTACGTACGTTTTGTACGACATCAGTTCCCGAAGGTCAAACTGGTGATTGTCTGTTCCTCGCACCCCATGGTCTTTGTAAACTCTGATACTCGCGTGTTCATACTCGTGTGCGAGATCGATCCCTCCGTGTATTCGTTCAGTATACATGTATTTCATCAGATGACGTAAATCATAGTCAGTGCTATCCTCTTCTCCAGCCCCAACGTCCGAGTAAGACCTGACTGTTCCGTGTCCCCCTGGTAATACGGCCTCGGCAGGTTTCACTGGCGACGTGCCGTCCACGGCATCGCTTCTGCATTTCTTACAGAGCAGGTAAAGACCCAGTAGGAGCAGGAGTATAAGAAGAAGAAGAAGAAAAGCCAGCACGGCGTTCCACACCCATGACGGACCGGTCGGGACTTGTTCAGCTGTTAAAGAAAAATTCATGTAATCATCCAATTAATTGGACAACTCATAAGTTGCTCCTAGTAATTCCCAGTTAATACCTTTTCCACAAAGTTTCTGAAAGTTTGTATTTAAGAGGTGCATCAATGGGTTTTAATTCTTAGCAGAACGATTAAACATTGGGGACATACTTTGGGCTCCTCTCAAGTTCTTTACTACCACTTTATTCTGAATTCTTGTCTCTGCATGATGATGCGTTTACATTCAACTCTTTCTTAGCGGACACCTCTATAAGATGGACACCCATCTAATATGGACACCTGGTTTTGGTCCCTACCGTTTTTCAGTCATTTTACTGTAACTATACCCTCTATAAGACGGACACCTCTCTAAGACGGACAACAGACATGAATAGTGCTTTATGAAGTTAAAAATACTTTAAAACGTACCTGAATTTGTGAGATAACAACTGAAAAAATATAATAGGCCATTTGCACTAAGAGGTCATGTGACATCGTTTTTATGAAAATGAAAGTTATATGATTTTGCCTTCAAAAAACGATTAGGGGGTCGTATCTTAAACAAAATAATAGTGATTTGGTTTTTCAAACCTGCACCATTTCCTTAAAATGAGTAAGTTCGTAGCTGGTCACGTGACCAAATTGTGATTTTAAAATTATGAATTACCTCTTTCTGAACACAAATTTTGCACTTAAAGTTCAAGGGAAATGTTGAAAAGATAATGTGGTAGCGTTTACAGCACATCTGAGAGTAACTGTGAAACGTTGAACAAGATATAAGCAAAAAGTAGTTTTGGCCGCCATGTTGGAGGGCAAGAGTATGCCCTCCAACATGGCGGCCAATACAAATCATACTACTTTGTTGAAAAATCAAAGTGCCATAAAATATCTCCCTTAAATGCGTTTCCTCTCAAATTTCGGCTGTAAGATAATTTTTATGTGCTCTGTCAGTTTTTGGCATCAGCAAGATTCCAACTCATTGTTTAAAGGAAGCATTGGTCACGTGACCTCTTAGTGCAACTGGCCTATTACATAGCCTTAGTTGTTACAAAATACTCACGTGGAGCAAGACCCAATACAAGGTCATCTTTTTTCTGGCACCGAGGACCAGTCCAAATTCCAACGCATTTACACATTTTCCAGGATGTTGTAGAATTTTCCACCAGCGTCGTGCTGTTCTTGAGAATGCAGGTGCCATTATTCGCGCATTCTCCGGTTTCACATGGGCAACCAAATACGACGTTTTGGCGCTCAGCTCTCACATCATTACTGTTTTTGTCATCCAGGTCAAAGTAGTTAAGTCGATTCTGTGGAATGCAGCCTGCGAATGAAATATTACGTGATTTGGCTCTATATTCACCAAAAGCTTTATGTTTCGTATTATACATGATCACTGAATGCTTCATTTTGTTGTAAGACAACATTTTATGGTTCTGTATCATACCTCGTGTGCACACAGCATAAACAAAACCTTAATAATTTGAAATATTTGTTTTCTTTCGTGGAATGGCAAGACAAAAACCATTTGTGATTCCTTATTCTGTCTAAAGATAATATTCTGTAATCAATTATATATTGTCCTTTAATTTACTTTTAGACTAATCAATTCTGTAGTAAGTTGCTAACCTTTATCACTGTGTAACATGTTGGCTATTTTCTTAGAATGACCACTTGATAAAGAATTGTATGAGGTTTTTCCTCGTACGTAAACCACCTGACCTACCTCCATATGATTCATCGACGCCCTCTTTGTTTGCAACATTTCCTCCGCCAGATTTCCTTAATTGAAAGCTTGAGCCATAGCCACCCGCGATATTAAGTTTCCCTCCAACAAAGGCAGCGTTTCCACCATTGACAGACGCACCTGCGTTTTGCTGGTGTCTTCTCTGTATTATTTGCTGTACACTTTGAAGACTGTTGTTGCTAAGTCGCACTTGTGTAACACTAACTCCCGCACTTCCAATGACAATTTTTTGGGAACTTTCATTAAAGATGGATCGAATAGTGTGTTTTTGGTACATCTTGATAAGAGTAGCATTTTTGATCTTTTTAACGTGAACGTTCCCTTGCTTGTCAATTGTTATCAGGTTCACTCCAGTTAAGGAAGAACCAGAAAATGCTGAATACGTTGATATAAGGCTTCCACTGGCCGTCTGCACGATGGCTTTTCCGTGGCTTTGTACAATAGCTCGCATCACCTTCAGGGCTGTTAGCCTTCTCAGTCCACCTACAAGAGATTTGCTACACTCAGTGTTGTATTTTCATTAAAGCTTCCTTTTTCACCGTGGTGTCTTCATGTAGGATACTGGGTCAAATGAACAGATTCAGAAGGACCGCTTATAACTCAATATATATCCAGTTTTGTTTCTTAACAATGGCCAATGGCTTAAAGATAAAACAGAACGTATATCGTGACTACATACCCATACGTATAGCCGTTAAAACCTGTCGATTATTCCTTATCATAGTGTTAACCAAGTATCACACCTCCTTGTGAGCTATTGACGAACGTTTTCTGTGTGCACTGCTACGAAATTATGCAAACCAATCAAATACTAACGTATAGTGATACCTGCAAAAAGAGCTCCTCCACCGTGATTCATGAGGTGACTTGATCCTCCTGTACTTCCCTCTACCTTTCCTGCATAGTCAACTTGTAGTGTGGCATAATTACCCAGCCTTTTTACAATGATTGTGTGGTATTTGTTATCAGTGACGTTTACTCCTTTGAGGTGGAGAATTTTTGTTCTTCCTGCCAGTCGGAAGATACATCGAATTTCTTCGTCATGCAGCTGCAAAAATAAAAAAAACATATCTCTGAAGATGTTGCGATGTTAAGTTAATTAATTGCTTGCATTACATACTATTAGGAGTAGAAATGGTTCGGCAAATTCAAAACCCAGTGATTATGAAGAAGATGAAACTGGGACAAGAGTTGGAAAATGAGACGTTGCACTGGAAACGGTTTTCCACGGATATCATGTTGTAATGTTTCAGTCCAGACAGTTTACCACACACCTCCAAATGCACAGTAAATAATAATAATAATAATAATAATAATAATAATAATAATAATAATAATAATGATAATATAGATTCTTATTAAGCGCATTTCTATCCTCAATGCGCTATACATTATGAAAGCCGATTGAAAATCATTAAATTTCTAGCCTATTGTGACATTATATATCAAGTATTGTAAAACTTTAAAAATCCTTAATTGTAAAACTTTAAAAATCCTAAAACGTTAAGAGTGAAAATCAATTGTGACATTATACATCAAGTATTGTAAAAAAAAAAAATTCCTAAAATGTTATGTTTGTAAAAACTTTAACAACGATTAATCATGTGAGCACGTTGCCTTTCTTTACCGGCGCCTTAGAGTTGTTCATCAACTTGAGAAACTTCGTACAAGTAAAGCATGATAATGAAGAAGGTATGGAACATCTGCATTGAACTTACGTCAACCCTGACAAACTCTGTTCCAAGGCTGTTAGTTGACAAAAATATCAGGCTGTTATTCGTTCCTGGTTTGGCCTTCATCTTGAGACCAATATCAGTGAAATATTCACTTGTTATAGGTTGGGGAGCTGGAAGAGTATCACGTCGCCGCCTTGATAGCGTTGAGGATGATGAGGACGACGATGATGACGACCATGACGAAGACGAAGACGACGACGACGACGATGATGATGATGATGATGATGATGATGATGATGATGATGATGAGGAGGAGGAGGAGGAGAAGGAGGAGGACGTTCCCCACGATGTTACAGAGTACTGGGAGTAACTGTTTTCCAAATAGTAATTACCAACTGCAGCTATTCAATGAAAATGCAAAATATGAGTAAAGATTATGTTGATTGGTTTAGAATGGCTCATGCAGTGTTGACTATCTTTTGATCCTCAGTATTCAGTAACTGCGACATCGTCTACAAAGTATCTCGAAACCAATTGATAACAATTTCAATGGGCTGAAAGTTTGACGATTAGATACGTTGATAATTTTCAACTCCCAAGAAAAAACTAAAGAGTCGATAATAAAAATGTCAACGAGTAACATATTCCTAGAAAAGGTATAATGACGAGTTTTTACTCAGGTGGCCAGCATCTATGTAAATTTATTGAAACAAAAGAAAGCGTTTACTTAAAAAAAAGTTCAACTCGCAAAGGATTGGTATGGAACAGGTGAACATCTTAATTACGTACACTTTCTTGACACAGGCACATCTTTGTTGCTTATTACAGCTGGCAACGTTTCCGTAACGAGGATTCCCTGTCTTAACTTATTCTCATACATACTTTATTTTTAACCGTAAATTTATACAATTTTTATTGATAATATTTTTAAAAAGCAAAAAATGTTTGACTATAAAGGAATAGGGAATGCTAATCGATAGCTTATCGATCCTCATTTGTGGAAAAAGGGTGAATTGTCAGCAATAAAAAAGTGCCTTTGTTAAGTAGGTGTCCTTGGGACGTTAAATTGTAACGGCTTAAGAAACACATAAAAAGTGATCAATTTTTAGACTCAGTGGTTAATCACATAACAGGAGCACACAAACTGCAGGTGAAGACTAACCTGTTAAGCAGTTTCGTCCAGAGTATCCAACATCACAGACACACACCCCTGACTTTGTCAGGTAGGGTTCACAGTACCCTTGATTGTTACAGTACGGACATCCGGTAGCCTTCTGGCACCCTTCAGGTGCATTTACTACTTTCAGTGGGGTCCTCAGATCGTACATGTGATTGTTATTGGTTATTTTTCGTATACAGCCATTGAAACCAGTATAATTGAGATTAGGATAGGCAATGCCAGAATTTTCTACGCCTCCGATCTGAAGTGGCCAAAGACTGTTGAGATAGCTGAAAAAAAAAAAAAAAAAAAAAAAAAAAATATATATATATATATATATATATATATATATATATGTGTGTGTGTTTTAAACCCCCTAGTTTATATATATATATATATATATATATATATATATATATACATATATATATATAAGAAGATATAAATAGTGTATTGAGCACTGTTTAACGGCTTTAGCCACTTTATTACACGTATATATATATATATATATAAACTAGGGGATTTAAAACACAGATCTGATATGATAAAACCCATGGAATGTATTTAATGACTGTTGTTAGTTATCTAACTTCACACTTTTGTTTTCAGAACGCCAAAATAGCCTTCATCGCAGACACTCTAGAGCGTCTGTATAGTGGCCCAATGGCAATAATGATGCTTGAGCCGGGTGATAAATAGGCCACAATACAAGTCTCAAGAACTGTTTTGGTTAGCCGTCCGCAAACGCTGAGGTTTTTCCCGAGAAATTATGCATGATCTGGATTCATTCACAATCACTACACCTAAAATAAGTTACGTCATGACATTAACATGAAGTGCCAATCAAAGGCTTTTCCGGGGAAACCAGAAAAGGATTAAGACATAGATGTTGTTTTATGGGGAGGTGGGGGGAGGCGGTGGGCTCTACACAAGCCGAACTGTGGTCACATAATCATGAGACTAGTTTGTTACACCTGCAAGATTTCACTTGTCTCCTATGGGTCAGTAGTATCAGTATTATTATCAGTATTATTATCTCATTTTTACATGTATTTAACGCGCTTACGATCACCATCTCCGATACGTATGCAATTATCTGAGATTGATTGTATACTTACTAGTTTGTTCCTCTAATTTTGCCTGTTATTTTGCAATTACTTTCATCTTCCACCAACTCTTCTCCTAACTGAACCAAACGTGCGTTCTCACAGCGATCAACAATAACTGTAATAATCTGTGAAAGAAGTTGAGAGCGCAAATTTTCCTGATGCTCTATCTAATTAGGAGTATAGACTCTGTGTAGGGCTCACCAGTTAGTCCTTTTTGAGGGAGAAACTCATAAATTTGAGGCGTATACATAAGCGGCGATGAAGTCATAGCTCACGAATAAAATGCTGTAGAATATCATTAAAATAAGCTTACGTGCTATTTTTACGTTGCTAACCAGTTTGAAAGATTTTCTGGTAATTTTTAGATCGACGAATGTCTTGGTTTTCATTGGTTCAATAAAAAACTAAAAGAAACCGATTTGGAACAATTGTTTTCTGAAATAGACAATAACAGCGGCAGGAATTGTAATTTGCAAAATTGAGTTATGACTCAGTTATATTAAGTCACAGGCAGGTTAGCGTTTATTCCTTCAACAACATGAATCAACCAAAGAAGGCTTTTTTAGTGTTTATTTAACCAATAAATAGCCAAGAAATTCATCGCTTTAAAATAAGTAAAAAACCTGCCTGTTAAGCCACCAAAACTTGCATTAATCATAAGAAAAAGGTAAAAGGCCATGACCTGAGTTCCGCTGCAACGTAGTTAGGTTCCCTCCAGAAAAAGGAACCCAACGCGCTCTAGAGTAGCCTGATTGCATCCAAGTTAATACGTATAATTTGAGCAAATTTCAAAAGTTTAGTTACGCCATCTAAATGAGTGAGACAAAGCACTGTAATTTTTGATAAACAGAAAAGGAACAACGTAATGGCTTTTTGTGTACCAACAATGAACGTTGGCTCCTTCATATTTATAATACTGCTTTGTCGACAATACTTTTCCAGCTGTTATTAACTTGTACCTTTAATTCCTGACGCACTTCAATAAAATGCCAATCTCCGTCATCAAGCCGATTACCACGTGACAAAGTCAGCACCAAAGGCTCGGCACCTAATGATATGACGACACGGATGAACCCATCGTACAGAATAATGGCCATGAAATCACGTGACTCACTAGCGCTGACTGTGGAAGGAGAAAAGTGCATAACCATTTCGTAAATATTAGAGCCTCTCCATACAGCTTTCTTTGGTATTTTACTATAACGGATGAATTACTACTGTGTATAAGTAATTATATCAAATGAAATCGAAACACTACACGAATGATGGCAAATGGTTAGTCAGTCAAAACTGGAATGCTAATTCATATAGTACTCCGACTCCTCCTTTCATCGCCAAACGGAGAGGCCAAGGATACGCTTACCTTTTCCTATGTATAGTGGTTAACACGGTTGATAGCGCGACACTTTCAATAGAAAGATTTCAAAAACATTCTCAGCCCCACCTCCTGCTATCCTTGCCAAGCTTAGAGGCAAAGACGAACAATAAAAAATAATGCTATACAGTAAATAAACAACGTTCCAGTGGATACACTTGTGGTTTGCGTTTGTCCATAAATTAATACAATGGGTAGAGCTATCCTATATTTATGCGACTAAACCCAAAACTAGCTTTCATAAACAAAAACGCACACCTTCAGTGAGAGGGCCTTGATAAAGTAAAAGCCCGTTTGCAGTAGTTGTGATAAACTCCAGTTGCACAACGCTCCTTTCGTACACAACCAAAGTTTTAAGCCAGATGTAAGAGGTCCCCAAACCGCCCTCGAACGTGCGAGTCGTTTCCTGACATTGAGGTCCAGTGGCAAGACCGCGGAAGGTATGTTTACATTGGCAGAGGAATCCTGAGAAGATAAAATAGTGAATTATTTATTGTAATGAGAGGGACCTAATTTTCTTTTTATAGTAAATAGTGCAGTCACTATTAACTTTCTGATATATACATCATATTGCTGCTTCTTCTTTAAGTGTAGGTTTAGCTCTGGCTTCGTGTAAGTTTCTGCTGCACTGAATTGTGGTCATTAAAAAATTATAGAAGCAAAAATTCGTTAACATTGCTTAAGTACAGTCTGCAAAAATTTGAAAAAAGCAGGCGACTCATGCCTACATTTCTTTTCGTAAATATATAGCACCACAATGTTTTCCCTTTTTACACAATAAACCTTGCTAAAATGAATTGCATACATAAGCAGTAACGATCTATGAAAGTCAATAAAATTGAAAGTAAGTTTGAACACGAAGCCGCAGGGTTTTCAGCTCAGGCGGTGGGTAGTTTGTTTATTTGTTGGTTTTTTTACAACCATGGTCAGTTATTGTTTTAAGATCAAAATGGTTTCGGCTGAGGTGTTCTCTTTAACGTACCGCACAACGAAACACTAGGGGAATAACAGCACTGACAATACAAACCTTCTGGTTTCACATCATGGCATATTCCCCCATTTAAGCAAGGCTTGTCTGCGCATGTCTGAGGACGTGACTTTAGTATGGTCTCATAATCTGCCTGTAGTTGAAGATTGACTGATACAAACGTCAAAGACACCGGAGGAGCGGGAAACTGACCGTAATCACCACTGATGACGGTGAACGTATTATAAGCTTTAACTATGTTCTGACAAACACCAGTTTTGTTAACCTCTTGTGCGCAGTTGTCAATTCCAAAAGCACCAATTGTTAAACCTGTAGTTTGTTATCATAAACACGTTAGTAATCTTCATATGTTGCAAAATCCTGTAATATCGTTGACGGTGCACAAATACAATATTCTGAATGACTAAGTCAAATACATGTGGCCCCGGTTAATAACGCTAATAATATCCCCCGGTGGATAACGCTATCGACCGGATAAAATCTCTATCTACTAGATAGCGCAATTGGTTTCCCTAATATTTATCCACTGAATAGTAATTTATCCGCTGGATAGCGCTGTCCTGATCTTTAAATACTTTTCATCAGCGTTTTTGTAAAACATTCTATGGTTACATGAAGTAACAGTTATACAGTGTAGAGCTATCCTTGTATGGTTGGTAAATTCCCTGATGTGTGACTTAGTATTTTGCAAAGCCTTGCTCACTAGATAGATTTGTTCCGATTCCCGATATACTTATCCAGTTATTAAAGTGAAAGCGTAAGCTCACCTCCATTCGCCAATTACATATGGAAATAACCATTTACTTGAACACAGCCTTTTTTGCATCAGGTCTGCTTAATTGTCCTTGAGAAGTAAATGGTTACACCCTCTTCCTTTTGTAATTATCCATATAGGGATCCAAAGTAATTGTGCTCTGTTAGCGGGCACCATGGTTAATATTTTGGTCAGTTGCTTCTTTGAATTGTATAACTAATCTTACCTATATTCTGGAGCGATTCTCTGTTTTCCGCCAGCTTGATTATGACCTCTGTCGGGCTCATAAACCCAGAGGAATACAGAACATTCCTCACCACAAGCTGAACATTTATGGCTTGAGGGTTCCTTGAGTCCTTTTGAATGTTAAAAATATAAACATCTGACGGCCTAGAGACCCCGCGGAGGTTAACTGCGAAAAACCTGGGTAACATTGTTTCGAAGAGAGAATAATAGTCTCCAACAAACAAGGCTGTTTTATGAATGTTCAGAAACTGAATTGTGTTGCTCATGCTCACAGCTGTCTGAGAAATATTTTGCACGATTACATAAACAGCACAAAAAGCGAGCTTAGGCTGTGCCACATTTCGATTTTTCTCTGTAATTTGCACAAATAGTTTATACGAACCAATTGGAATGTCCTCTGGTGCAGATAAATTCCCATTGTTTGTGTCAATAGTGAAATAAGACCCTGGATTTTGGCTTAAAATTTTATAACCATTTACATCCACTTCAAAGTCGTCGTCTTGATAGTATACTTTACCGACGTTCCCACCGACAAACTGCCCCCGATACGAGTTCAAGATTATAGTCATTGAAGCATTGAAAGGTTCGTTATTATTAATTGAATCCTTAATCCGAATGTAGACCACAGTGACATTAGTCATGGATGGGTTTCCACTGTCTGTCGCTTCTACCCAGATCTTCCATTCTTGTTTCTGTTCGTATTTGAAGATGCCATTAGAGTATACATCTGCTGTGTTTGGACGTATGAAGAAATTATTATCGACCGTACCATTTAGGATCTTGTAATAAAACGGAGGACCATTAGAAGGTTCATCTGGGTCATAAGCTGTAAGAGTGACAACAAACTGGGGATCAGCAACATTTTCAAAAATGCTTCCAACGTAAAATGGTGGAACAAAATGCGGTCCATTGTCATTAACATCTAACACTGTGATTGTGACCAAGCAAATGGCAAAAAGTCCGTCCTCATCTTTGGCCATTATTTCCAAAGTAAAACTGCTCCGTGTCTCGCGGTCCATTGAAGCCGTTGTGTATAAGATACCTACATATCGGTTATCTGGATCCTGTTTGACATCAAAGATATCAGCGCGATCTCCAAATATTACTTCAAAAAACAACTCCGTCTCGATTGCTGTGTCACCATCAGTAGTTGTAAGGTCCAATAGTGAAGTACCAACGGCCGAATTTTCATACACAGATAACTGGTAAACATCTGGCTCAAAAACAGGGGGGTGGTCGTTGGCGTCTAGTATTGTGATAAACACTGTTGCAAGGTCCAAGGTAGTCAGCTTAGGACGCCCTTGGTCAGATACGTTGATTTTTAGAGTATAACTCGTCTTTGATTCAAAGTCTAACTTGCCCGAGACCATTATTCTTCCCGTGTTGGGCTCAATGTAAAATGCATAAGGATCATTACCAGACACGATAGTAAACTCTAATGCAGCATTGAAGCCGATATCACCATCTGTACCTTTGACAGTCGTGACATAATATCCCGGGTAAGCGTTCTCCGGTACAGACGCCGTATACTCATTAGGATTAAACTGGGGTCTGTGATCGTTGGCGTCTCCAATTCTGACGGTGACGACTGTAGTTCCACTTAGTTGTGGTACACCTTGATCAGTGGCTCTGATGGTGATGTTATATTCACTGTTGTCCTTCTCCCTGTCAAAAGTTGTAGTAGTAAATATAACAGCCGTGTTTTCATCCACTACAAATTTCCCATTGCTGTCGTCATCTAAAGTGTACTTTATTTGTGTGTTAATGACCGTTGAAGGATCGTCTTCATCCACAGCTTGTACAACTATGACACTTGTCCCCGAAGGTGTGTTCTCTTCCACTTCACCTATGTATGGTGGATTCGGAAAATATGGCGCTTGGTCGTTGAAATCGTATACAGTAATCTTAAGAGAGAGGGACAAAAAAATGTTAGAATTCTATTCAAGTGCCAACCAACGTAATGTTGACTTGACAAACAATGGTACAAAAATCACTCGGTTCAATTGGAAGATTTCACCAACAAATTAAAGCATTAAACGTTTCCAGAACATCTTATGTAATATAAGGTACGAATGGTGACTAATCTTAATGCTCTGGTCACCTAACTCCTGAATAACTACCTTCTCGTGGTGAACCCGTTTAAAACAAAAGGTTACCTCAGGAACCGAGTAAGGGACGGTATATTCCCTGGGCTGCTTGTGCCCGAAGACAATGGATTAGGGGTTCTGTTCGGGTGCTACAAGGCAAACATCCGTGAGTAAGGATCTCAGTGAAAATCCTTCCAGGTGAAGTATGCGCCCCCCGTCGAGTATTAGCTATTGAAAAGCCTGAAAAAATATAATAGTTTTAGCCCACAATTATCTGGTTTTTCCGTCTATTACGTAGGCGAGGTCATTTACCCGACTTCTCCTCCAAACGGGAATGCCACTGCGATTTTATTTGGTGCAATGCTAATGCTTTTAGTTTAGATCACTAGCTTCCTGATAGAGCAAGCCATTAATAATCTTTTATTACTGCGAAAATTTTTTCTCAATTTGTGATCTAACTAAAGTGAATGAAGGTTACAGTTAAAAAGTGCGAATTATAATGAGTTGCATCTTTAGACTCCACAAGAGCTCCTTACAAATTAACAAATAGACTCATTAGAAACCATTTCTTTACTCAGGGTATGAATGTCCTCGTGATACTATAGGTTCTGTTGTGGGGTGGGTTACATGCGGCTTACGCTGTTGCAGTACCATACTTCACCTTGATTCCAGCCATTCCAGTGTGTTTTCCATCTGAAGCCAAAACTGTGAAGTTCAGCACCGGAGTCTTTTCCCTGTCCAGTGGAGTTGTACTTGTGAGTATCTCCCCGGTTTTTCTTCCAATCGTAAAGTACCGCAAACCTGTTTGGTCCAAGGAATATACAATTTCTTCTTTCGTGGTGTCAATGTCCGTGGCAGATACAGTAAGCACCAGTTGCCGCGCTGGACTTCCTTCTAGAACTGTTGCCTGGTAACGAAGCTGTGTAAACACTGGTGCGTTGTCATTTACGTCAAGAACCTTGGCAAAAGGGAGAGTCATTGTTATCGCGAATTTTGCGGAAAATTTAGAGAAAGAAAGCGCAATTGTTTTTAAGCTATCATATACTTTACTCATGACTTTACTTACCGCTCCTCTTCATCCATAAGCTCAGCGGTTAGAGTTTTAGTTTTATTGGGTGGGAGAGGCTATTAAAATGCGACAATTTAAACCTAGTTCGTTTTGGTTGCAGTTTTGTGTCCATCTACAATCTCATAAAGTCGAAATTCTAGCCTTTTCAGTCACTTCCATATGTTAGGTGTTCCTCATTCAAATTTAGAGAACTTTAAAAAACCAAACCCTAACTAACGGAGCACGGAGGCTGCATTAGCATCTTTAGCTAAAAGGACGCAGCGTTAAATGCGAACGCGAAAACGCGGAGAAGTACTGAATGCGACCCTCTGGGGCTCAATTAAAGTTCTGGCATTGATTAAGCCGCTTTTTAGATCTGCGTGCATCGCACCGTCATCCCATTCGTCACATTTTCTTTGCAAAATCTACCTGACACTGTCACAAGGTCGTGGCATTAAGAACCGAGCACAGCAATCCAGTGAGAGAACGACAAAGTCCCATGTTACTCCGTACGATTTCAAGCAAGTAAGATTTCTAAATAGCGGTTGGACTGAGGTTCAGTTGTCGGAGGAAAAATAAAGCTGTTTCCCAGGGTGTTTCACATTCATCTCTGTATTCTAATGGGCTTAAAACATAGGCCTCACCCTACAAAGGTCTGTTTTTTTTTTTTAATAATATTTCTAAGGAATCCCTTCCCATCAGAAACTTTATTTGTTTGCGAGTAGTAAGGGTTAAGAAATTCGTCATACTCATTTTCTGTGATAACAGCTTGTAATAAAAAATCTTGCCTGTAAAACAGCCAATGAGAGTGCTACAACATATTGCTCACCCTTCCATTGTTTGAAAAGGAAGATATTTCTTACCTTGATGTTCACATTCGCCGTTTGACTGGCTGATCTGCCATCAGTAGCAATTATTTTAAGCCTGTATGCTTTCGTAGCCTCGAAGTCCAGTTTATCTTCAACAATAAGCTCTCCTCCGTTAGGCGTAACCTTAGTTATCACATCAAAAGCTTGATATTGATTACCTTCAGATATAAAAAAATTCACTATGCTGTTCAGAGCAACGTCGTTGTCTTTGACTGTAAAGAAATATAGAACTTCTCCAAGAGGAACATCCTCATCAACTTCCAGAGAATAATCCGTGGTTTCAAACACAGGAGCCATGTCATTATCATCTATAACTTCGATATCAACAAAAGTTGTATCACTCCTCTGGGGACTTCCTTTATCAGTGGCCTTTACGTCAATTAAAAGGTGGGCCTGCTCTGCGATTTCACGATCAAATATTTGTGTAGTTCTTATAACACCAGTAACGGAGTCGATGGTAAAATACTGGTAGTCATGGGTTGGCATTATTGCATAGGTGACCTAACAAATGACATTAACAAACCTGGTTAGTTTTTACTAACTTACAATTCCCTGGGAAGACTTAACGTTACCGTAGGAAAGAGCTGTATACAATTTTTTCCGAATGGTTGCAAATTTAGTTATTATTTTGTCTTTATGATAATTGGCCCTCCAAGTCTCATTTCATGGATTCACGGAAAGAGATCTTTGAATAGACCTTTTTACCGATACGGCGGCCATATTGAATTAAATCAATTTAAGGAGTATTATAGGATGCCCAGGGGACATGAGCACATTTCGGGACATTTCTTAGAATAAGGTTGTAATGGGAAAAAAGATCCTTGTGCCGTGTTTGGATGTAATAATGATCGCCTTTTTCTAGATTAGTATTAGAAATATGGTCTTTCACTGTATATTTCTCGGGAAAAAGGCAATCATTATTACATCCAAACACGGCACAAGGATCTTTTTTCCCAATTAGAATCTTATTCTAAAAAAACTTTAAGACAAAATGTCCCGAAAAGCGCTCGAAAATACAAACGAAATGTGCTCATGCCCCCTGGGCACCCTATAATACTCCTTAAATCGAATTAATTCAATATGGCCGCGGTATCGGTAAAAAGGTCTATTCTCCAGATGCAATGGAGGAAAATAGGGCTGCTTTTCATAAATTGAAATGAAAGTGATAATACCACCAATTTAGGAGAAGGTGTATATTCTTGACCATATGAGGTTACAGCGTAACAGACGCTTGTGTATCAGTAAAATAAATCATGGCTACAATTAACTTAATTAATATGTGATGTTAAGCTATCGCGCGTGACACAAAAAACGAAGACATTAATTTACCGATTTGGGTGCCGCACATTTACGCTATATAGGTTCGGAACGTGGCTAGGGATAACGTGTCCTCATCAACATACACGATTTTTGCCCCAAGGATAAGTGAACTGCCAGTGAAACAATAAGTTGTCTGTAAAAGGACAATGACGCTGACACACACAAAAAAGCATCATTACGTTTGGGCTTAGTGATTGTAAGTCAGCTGTGAGTTAGCTCTTATTCCTTAGACAACATGTATTAACCAAAGAATTCTTTTCTTAGTTTTTATTCAGGCAATAAAAAAGCAAGACCTTCATTCACCTAGATATAAATAGAAAACCTATTCAACCACGTAAAAGTAGCACATGACCTTATCTTGATTCATCTGCTTCTAATTCAGGTGGTAAAGCCAAAAGGCAAAGTAATGAGATTCCTCCGCAAAAACGGAGTAACCAGTCCCTTCTAAACTACTTCTTACCTCTCCACCAGCACCCGTGTCTGCATCATTTGCGTGAACGCGTATGACTGGAGTACCTTCAGGTGAATTCTCGAGAATTCTGCCGTCATACCTCTCCGTTGGGAACTTGGGTGAGTTGTCGTTTACATCTTTGACTTTGATCTCGACAAGACATGTGGAAAATAGCTGATCGCTTTCGCGTGCTCGGAACTGCATGCGATAAACTGGTCTCGTTTCGTAGTCAAAGGAGTCTTCTCCTGACACAATAGTCCCGTCCCCCTTTATTTCGAAGTGATCGAAATCACCATGCTGCATTAACCGAGTGTAAGCTACTGGTTGACCATTCATTGATGTTGCTGTGATTTTTAAGATGGATGTACCTGCAAAAAAATAAAAATAAAAATAGTGAATGAATTTGAGCGAAATTTGCAGCGGTGCGCAGATACATTTTTTGCCGATAACGAAGCCATGTCAAATGCTGCTCTGCAATACACTGACAGGTGGCGATGTTTTACGAAACCGCGTTCAATAGCGTTGCGCGCGAATGACGTCAAAGTGACTAATTTGCATTTTTTGTCTGAGTGTTATCATTTTCTCCTTTTTAATGAAAAATGTCAGACAAAGATGAAGAATTCCCTAATGTTAGTTTCGGTTTGTATGACGGACTTTCGGGTCTATAAATAATAACTGCACACAGCACTATTGAAGTCAAGGCTGTTACAAAATATATGCCACAGGAAGCCCAATTAACCTAGGCTTCATTATTATTTTTCTTAGGCCTTCTGGTCATTGTTTCCTCCATTTTCTCCTTTGTTTTCGTTCTCATTGTTAACTTGTGTGGCAAAACAGAATAAGATAAACATTTTAAAAATAATGATCATTTTGTTCCTGATCTAAGCCTGGCTATTCCCCAAAAAACCTTGAACGGTTTTTTCGGGCTGCATCCCCACGAGGCGACTTCAAAGCTTTCTGCATAAAGATTTTATCTGGGCTTCTGAGATTCACTGAAACAATAATTCAGTAATCATTTCTATTAACATTTTTAACACACCTGGCTCACTATTTTCATCAATGCTTCCAGTATAGACTGATTTGGTGAACTTAGGAGGTTGTAGCTCTGTAACATAGATATAAATTGTCGCTGTTCGACTCTCAGAGTTTCCTGCGCCAACAGACATTGGTTCTGTGTTAGATGCTATGACTTCGTAAGTCCATGTTCCAACGAAAGACTTTAATGATACTTTGGTAGATATTACTCCATTGTCAGAAATCTCAAACTTGTCGTTCGCCTCAACAAAGCTATATCTAACTTTGGAATTGCCCCCAGCGTCTTCATCGATGGCGTGAACAATCATGAAGGATGTACCAATAGGAGCATCTTTCCATACGCTTCCATCATGCGACGAAGCTGGGAAGCTCGGGTAATTGTCATTCAAGTCTTTTATTGCTACTCTGACTCGGCAGTAGCTAACAAAATGTAAAAGCAGAAATTAGTGAAATAGAAGTCAGCTAGGAAATAAACATCAATGTCGATGCTTTAAATGTAATATTCGTCAGTTTGATTTCGGCAATAAAAGAACGTTAGTTGTGTTCACATGAGAAAATTCAAATGATATTTCGCCAAAACAGCTGATAAACAAGGACTGTTCATAAGTGGCTGATAAGGTGCCAGGCGCTACCCATCAAAGCATAATCATTCAAGTTTTATAAAAATAACCAGACACAAAGCCATGAACTTACAAAGAGTACGTCCATCGAAGAAAAAGACAACGGGTCGATATTACAAACTGAGATTGATTAGAGAGAGAAACTGACGTTTGCAGCACTAGCTTGTCGTCATTTTCATTCAGTATCAAGGAGCTATGGGTTGTATGATTATATATCCAGTGGTAAAGCAATGTATTTGGTTGGAAAATGGTTATGTGTTGAATAGAAATTGTTTATTGGAATTGTGAGGATAAATAAAAACGACCTGAAAGAATAAACACGCCGGGTCAGCTTTACGCCTGAAAATGCAGTCTAGAAATAACTTTTAAGTTTATATCGGGTTGAGGTCAAACTTTGCAGGATGGTAGAACTTTGTATCCCAGACAATAGTATGTTTTTAGATTTTAACGGTTTTTGGCGGGAAAATGACTTCACATGATTGACAGCAAAATTAAAATTTCAACTGGTGATGTAAAAAAATAAATGATTTTTAAAGAGCACAACGTGATAAAATCAATTGTGAAAATTGTTTTGAAAAGCTCAACTGGTTAAATAGTTTTTAAGCTTTGATATTTGAATTTCCCACCATTTTTTTTATTATTTTTAGAAAGATAAACACATTTCAAAATGTTATATCTCCTAAAGCAATTAAGCTGTTCAAAAAAGATTTTTCCCATTTGTTACTACCCCGTCGAGCACTTCACAAATTATCTTTTTTTTACGTCACTAGCTGAACTTTACATTTTGCTGTCAATCATGTGACGTCATTTCCCTGCCAAAACCCGTTTAAAATAGAAAACCAAAAACATAACATTATTTGGAATACAAAGTTCTACCATCCTGCAAAGTTTGAACTCAAACGGACAAAAACTGTAAAAGTTATTCCTAGACTGCAGTTTCAGGCGTAAAGCTGACCCGGCGTAAAATCTTTATTGTGCTTACTGCTTTCCATGTTGCCCATACAAAAAGAAAGGCTTCAGATCATCGGAAGTTTGAAATTTTGAGCTACTCAAGTCAGGTGTTTTTGGACCAGCACCTAAAATCCTTGTTTTCGTACCTTAAGATGTAACTTTGTCGTTGGATGTATAAACAGCAAAACAGATTAAAGGCCAGTGTTCGAAACTCTCTACTGACATTTAAAAATACTTTCAATTGGTTACCCAAAATAAGATTATTTATGTATCACCTATGTTGCGTCATCAGTACCTGAGAAGACGCTCAGACGAACTTCTTCCATGGCCACCATCTTCTGCTCTGATGACCACTATGTAGTCTGACTGAAGTTCACGATCAAAGCTCTGCATGCTTTTTATAACACCAGTTGTATTGTCAATTTGAAAGAAGAGGTCACCGTACACGATGCTGTATTCTATTTCGCCGTTTTTACCGCGGTCCTTGTCCGTTGCCAATACCTGAGTCACTACTTGCCCGGCCGGAAGGTTCTCAGTCACTGTAACATTGTCACACTTTTCAAACACAGGATGATTGTTGTTCTTATCCCTGATGTAAATGATGACCTTAGTGTCGCTGTAGCTTTTTAAATCGTTTGCTCGAATGGTTAAGGTGTATTCCCACGGTTCGCTTGGAAGTTTCTCTCGCAGAGATATAATACCAGTATTGGAGTCTATCTGGAAAGGTCCTTTTCCGGCGATAATGTTGTAGGTGATGAGTTGATGGTCGAAGTCTTGAGCAACCACTGCTCCCAGTGCTTCACCAACCTTTGCTTCCTCGTCAACAATGAGTCTGTACTCAGCGAATGCAAAATGAGGTCGATTGTCGTTGGTATTCCTTAATGTAACATTAACAAAGGCCACATCAACGTTAGTTTTGTTTTCTAGGGCGTCTGAGACCTCGATTCGAAAGATGTGCTGTTTCTGGCTTTCAAAGTCTAGAGAACGGGCGTTTGATATCACTCCCGTGTCTGGGTCAACTGTAAAGTTATCGTTGTCGATGACTGCAAAATGTAGCTGGCCCGGCGTACAACTGCAGTCTGGGCTGCAATCGCAGTCTGTTGCACTCACAGTCAATATTGATGTTCCCAGTGGGACGTCTTCATCAACAATCGCCGGGTAAGATCCTTCTTTGAACACTGGGTAATAATCATTAGCATTTAAAACAGAGATTTTTACTTTGACTGTAGAAGTGAGTCCCGATGGTATCAACTCTACAGCCTCCACTACCATGTTATATACCTTGGATTGTGATTCGTAGTCCAAGAGAAAATTTAGTTTTATCTCGCCGTTCTCTGTTACTTTAAATCTGTTGTCCGAGTTCCCTTCCACAATTACGTATCCAACTCTGCTACCTGAGGCGCTGACAGCGGTGATCTTACCGACCACTGTTCCACCTTTAGCATCTTCTGGTACATCAAATTTATAGCCATCATCGTCAAAGTCAACAAACCTTGGAGGAAGTTGTCCAACGTCTAATGTTACTTTGATAGGAGAGCTCTGGCGTTGTGGAATACCGTAATCGAAGGGATATAATTCCAAGTCATACTGACTCTTGGCCAGGTCACCGCCAACTTCAATGGTATCATCCAAAGGATTGATGCCAAATGGAGTGTCCTTTGAAATCAACTGATAACCCGCCAGTCCGTTTGGACCAATATCTGCATCAAAAACACTCAGCTGTAAGGCCTTTGCACCCGCTCGCGCGTTGCCATTAATTCGTCCATATTTTGTTCTCATTTCAATTCTGGGATCGTTATCATTCACATCTTCAACAGAAATCTCCAAGTCAACATCGTTAGTAAACGGCCCTGTAACTGTCATTCCTTGCTCTCTAACTGTTAAGACATACTTTGCCTGTGTTTCGAAATCAAGCTCTTTTGCGAGCTTTACTCTTCCATCTTCGTCAACATCAAAAACAGTTTGTTCAGGATATAATATGAACATTATGCCTCCAGGGATGTATCTTGGGACCTCGGCAATTGTTCTTCCAACGCGAGTGTTCTCGAGAACACTCACAGCAAGCGCCGATTGACCTGAATTGTAATTTGCAAACGCTAAACGCACAGGTGTGGTTACAACACCTTTACTATCCGTAGCTTCTACATTGAAGGAAATGGTCGATAGAGGTTCTAAGGCTCTCTTTCCAGGTAGAGTACCGTCCATTGTCCTTTTTGCCCTTATGATACCTTGATTATCAATGGAAAAGAATTGCTCTGCCTCCTTAGACAGCCTATATTGCATGGATGACGTACCATCAAGATCGTAAGCTTCCATTTGTGTGACTTCTTCACCTTTTTTTATACCCACTTCTACTTTTCGGTCAACCTTTCCATCAACCGCATCAATAAAAAAAGGAGGGTTATCATTGATGTCTAGAACATTTATAGTCACTTGCAGCTGGGCAGTGCGGCCTTTGATGTCTCGAGCCATGACACACAGCTTGTATTGAGTCGATTTTTCGTAATCGAGCTCCTTTGCTGTCACCAGATCACCCGAGAACTGGTCAATCTGAATCACCCCATCTTCGTTCCCCGAACATATCTCATAAATAACGTATTCAGTAGTAGCTGCTGCCGCAGAAACAATCTTATTTCCAGCCGCAAGGCCTTCTTTGGTGTTAAAAATTAGCGAAGGAGATGGGTATTGTGGGGGACCATCAGGTGGGAACAAATTAACAAGAACCGTCGCAGTATCTTTCTTACTTTGATCATTTTCATCCAAAGCTTCAACGGTCAAAGAAAAACTCTCTTGGGCAGGGGAAGCGACCTGTGTTTTTCCAAGTGTAATAAGTCCACTGGAAGTGTCTATTGCAAATATATCGTTGTCATTGCCTTCGGTGATGTTGTAGTATACTAATCCGTTTATGTCACTGTCCAAGTCCGTTGCCGACAAATGAACTACTCGATCTGCTGATTTGGCATTGGCTGGTATGGAGGCCTGATATGAGGTGGTAGAAAATCGCGGTTTGTTATCGTTGTCGTCCGTGACTCTGATAACCAGCTTTGTAACATCTGAAAAGGAGCATAACATTGATTCAGAAGACTTTTTGCGAAAACTTTTAGTAGTTTCTAAAGAAGAATGCACGTTTCGTCATCTCTGTTAAGAATTTGAGAGCAAACTGGTTATTCCTATCGGCTTAAGCCACGCCAGTATAACAATAGCCAAAATATGTCTTGCATCATTCTATATTTTCTTGTTGGCTGCATATCTTTACCATTTCCTCTACTGAAGCATACCACCACTTACCACTTAGGCGCAGTATAGGATCTCTGTTGCTGTCTTGAGCTTTTATGTAAAGTACGTGTTCGGCAATTTCTTCACGATCTAGTTGTTTTTTAAGTGTGACCATGCCAGAATCGGAATCAACTTCAAAAACATTCTTGCTTTGTTCCAAAACCGTCTGCAGCAAAGAATACTTCACTTGGCCATTTTGGCCATCATCACCGTCCGTAGCGGTCAGCAGCCTCAATTCTGAGTTAATAGCTGTAAAAGGAAAATAAAAAAAAAAACTATTCGATACATGTTTACAATAGTAGTGGGTCGCTCATGACACTTTACAACACTGTGGGTAAATCACTATAGAACGAACCTCCTTGAAGCAGCCAACCTCTTTTCCCGAGGGTAGCCTTTTAAGGCCTGTTTCAACGTCGTGCTACTGCCGTGCTAAGCTGGCTCGACTTTAGCTCGACTGCAGCACGATACTAGCACTACTTGGTTTGAGACTTTGAATTTAATTCGTAATAGAACGGCTGTTGCCGAAAACAAAACACAAAAATAAAGAAACTGTTTTGCAAACTTTTAAATATAGTCTAATTTATTTATAATTTATGAATTGAGTTCGGCACGGCGATAGCACGACTTGATTTTAAACGTCGCGCTACTTTCGTGCTAAAGTAGAATTTAATTCCATCAATTGAGTTCGGCACGGCGGTAGCACGACCTTTGAAGCGGGCCTAAGAGAGGTTCAAGCAATTGACAATGTATGATTTCATCATTTTATGATGAAAAATGATCAGTGAGTATCAAAACTGTAATTGATGAAAACCTAATAACATCTTCAAGCTTTAACTAACAAACCTCGATTTTCTGGAACTGCGATTGTAAAAAGCGACTTCTCAAAAGTTGGTGCATGATCATTCGAGTCTAACAGCTCAACCTTGACAACAGTGGTGTCATTTCTGTTTTTAAGGGACACCATTACTGTGAGCTCGTACGAAGGCACGCTTTCACGATCCAGGGATTGCGCCACACTAATAACGCCCAAGTAGTCAATGCAAAACATGTTATCTTGATTCCCTTGAATAAAGAAGTACTTTAATAACGCAGAAGGGTCTCCATAATCCGCTCTGACGTCAATAACTGTGGTACCAACTGGACTGTTTTCTTTGACTGTAGATTTGTACTCATCTTGTTTGAACACCGGGGGCTTATTGACATTTATGACATCAATCTGAATATTCGTGGCACTTTCTTTTCCGCCACCATCTGTAGCTTTCACAACAAGCATGTAGCTACTCCCATCAGAAAACCTGAGAAGAGACACTTGCATTGTGGGTATGTCTTAATCGGACATTTGGATAGCAAGCAAGCACTATAAATTATTGTTGTCGTATAACACAATACATTTATCGGAAAAATTAATATATATATATATATATATATATATATATATATATATAAAAAGGTCTGTAGCGATTGGACCATGTCTTAATAGGTATACGTATTGTTGAATTACTTTATTTTGCTGTGTGAAAAGTAATGGATACGTTTTTTTCAGAATCCGTTAACCCACTGGACACCTTTCTCAGATCTCCTCTGTAGGTTTTCAGTATGCTATTCACGCAAGCCTTTTAATTTGAAAATTGTTTGTCATATTAAAAAGTATATTCTTTAATTACAACCGTGAAGAAAGGGATTGGGACATAAATAATTAATTAGCCTAGACTAATTTGATCTGTCGTTAAAGATCAACTCTTCATCTCTTGTCGATTGGTAACTGTGATCAAGAATCAATTTTTCATCCCATAAACTGCTCATCTTACCTTATTTCTCTGTTAGTTTTTAGATCGCCCGTGTTTCTATTGATGGAAAATGGAATGTTTATGGAAGGGGCACTGGCTGCTTCATAAATTGTGTATAAAATTTCACCAAAATTATTCTCTGTATCTCTATCTATTGCTTTGACCTGCAGAAACAAAAAAAGGTTATGACTATCTACTGATGATGATGATGATGATGATAAATTGAAGGCTTACAAATAGATCCCCAGACAGAGATGTTGTGGGAAAATGCCGCGAATGAATGTATTTATGTAAAATGTTTGAACGCAGGAGTCATTTCATAAGTAGGTCGTTGAGTATAATCGTCCGGGTGAACGCAGTCCTGACAATGTAACTGTCAACAACAACAGTCGTATTCAGGACTGGGTTCACCCGGACGATCATACTCAACCTAATTATGAATGCAGTTATGTCTATTTTCTTCACTGAAATGAAAGTAGTGAAATGCAAGCTCCAGTGGTAACCTCCCTGCGCTTTATACCTCGTATTAAAAACTCTCCCACGCTTTTTTTTCAATTTTTGACGAAGACCAGGGAGCCGGCGAAAACATCCATCGACACTGCTAGAAAGACCGCCTTAAAATTAGAAAACCTAACAAGTTTATAGGTTACACGCCCAAAGCGAGCGAAATTTTAGGGACCGTTTCACGTTGGAGCTATATCTATCTATTCAGTCAACAACTCACTTTTAAACTGACAACTTTACCGATTTTACGGCTCTCTATCCATCTGTGTTGACAGATATAACTGGCCTCATTCAAAAATTTAAAAAAACCATGGAAAGTTTAGCGTCTATTCAATGAACTTGTGTCTTTTTTATTAATATAATTATCATAGATGTTAAGTTGAAACCCTTAATATTATAACTTACCAACAGCACAATTTTCTGTACTACTTGGATATATTTTCTTACCGTGTTTTTGATGATTTAATGGAAGTCTCTAACTTTAATATAAACTCGAATTTCTAACATCATGATAATAATAATAATAATAATAATAATAATAATAATAATAATGATAGTAATAATAATTAAAGTCTCAAGCTTCCAGCTCAACATCAAAATTGATGTGTGCTTTCTATGCTGCACCAAGTGTTTTTACTTATGATTCTCAGGCAGATGCATCCATGCCATTGAAATAATCCCTCTCCTTTCTTTTCTAGCCTTTTTAGTTGGGGCAATAGTGCTGTACTTTTTAACAAAATAAAATGAACTTCACATACCGGATGTATATTTGTGGTTGCAGTTCCTATGTTTGCCAGTGGTAAGCTATTCTCTTTCAAACTGTTTCATTAGAAATACGATTTGCTAGGACGTTCATTTTCCGCTCAGATTTTGACATATTGTGGCAAAATTTAATAAATATGGCGCTAACAAAAACAGCAACATCAACAACGATAATAATAATGATAATAATATGACCGATTATCATATAATATATCAAAGAATAATACTGCGATGATGATGAATATAGTATGGCCGATTGTCATAGAATTGTGTACCTGAAAAACTGTGGTTCCACTGGGCGTGTAGCTGTCAATCGCAATCCGAGTAACGGACTTGTAAAGAAGAAATCTGGGTTTATTATCATTAACATCTGTCACCGTAACCTCGCCTGTCACCTCTGCTGTTACATCCGGGACATTACCAGGGGAAGAAAAGGTTGCCCGTATGATCAACTTATAGTTCTTTTTTGATTCATAGTCCAGAGCCTTCGCCAGAGTGATATTTCCGCTGTTAGAATCATCGATTTTGAAAGTTTTATGTGGATCTCCACCAACTATGGAATATTTTATACCGCTTTCTGAGCCAGAGCGTGACGCTTTCACAATGAAAATTGTGGAGCTTTTTGAAGCGTCTTCAGGAAGAGTCTTTGAATAACTTGAGCTTTCAAATTGCACGGGAGAAAATGGGTCACTAAGCACTGATACTTTAACTGAAACCTTGTTCCACTTCTTTTCTGGCCCTGTGTAACCAAGAGACAACATCAGATTTACATTTTACTTTTAATCCGGCAGGGAAGCGAATTGATAAGTACCCTGTAAGGATCATTGACAACCAAGGTCACTGATCTTCAGCTCAGAATTATAACTCTGACTTAGTGCATTTTCTTATCCTCCGTTAATACGGACTAACTTATAAACTAATGCTGTATGCCCCTGTCTACCAACAATCTACAAAAAGAAATCGGGATTACATATTTTTTTAAGCTATACGGTTTATGTTTACCAATTTCCGCACCGCTTAAAGACAGGTGATTTTAACGATGCTGTTATGATCACTAACCTGTTTCTGTTGCCTTGACCTTAAATTCGTAGAACGTATTTTCTGGCAGATTGGATGTCTTAGTAACCAAGTCGCCTTGATTATCTATATGGAACCTAAGGATTAAAAAAACAGAAATAAGTATCTTTGAGAGTATCATATAAGTATCATTACAAGTATAAGTATCATTTAGTATCACTGGGAGTATCATTGAAGACTACCATTGATTTCAAAGGCCGGTAGAGAAAATTCGAAGAGATCTGTGGCTACACATTTACATTTCTAAAAATTTAAGAGTTTCCAAGTTTTATTTAACATCCAAAGGTCAAAACAGTGAAGTGGTTGAATAAAATATCTGTTCCGCATGTGGAAACTCTGCAGGTTAACAAGTAATGCTTGGAATTTCTTATTATTTCTAGCATATAAAGCAGATTTTCTGGCAGGATTTGAAGACACAGCGGAATTAAGACTGGAAAAGACACCCTGTTAACAAAGCTAAATCCGCTGGCCAGACAAATCGCAGGTGTAGGAATAGCCAGCCGTTTTGGGTGGTTTTGAGTTGTTCACTGGTCAATGTAAGGCGATTTTGGTGGTATAGAAATTACTGATCTTTGTTAAGTTAAGATATATATTTTAATAGCCGTCTGGGGAATAACGGCAAAAAGTCCGCTGGCAAGGAATATCACCCTTCCTAAGAAGCTGGGGGCCACACATTTTTTCAAGATCCTTTTCTAATTGCAGTCGCTCTTAGGAAGCTATTGAAGCTGTATAGAGCGTTTTCACTCACGTGGTCAGCATCTGTGCTAATTCATTGGAACAAAAGAAAGCATTTACACGAGAAAAGAGATCAACTCCCAGAGGATTTTCTTGGTACACCAACATGGCCGCCGTTTCATTGTTTTGAAACACCAATATGGCCGCCGTAACGTCATGTGAAAACGGTCTATTGTGGGCTAGGGTAGCCTGAATTTCATCTGATTACTTCGACTCGTTATTACTCCCTCAGTAACGTCTGAATCGACTGGCCGTTAATGTCGTCCTGGGACGTCACTACTCCTTGACCTTTGCTTTAATTCATACAAAAAGTAAAACACGATTTTCAAGTGGAAACCCTTTGGAAATGTCTGCATGATACAGAATTGCTTTACTTTTTTCGATCGTAATTCATGTTCAACGTTCAAACTATTAACTGCATGCAGTACAACTCCCGGTTGTACTGAATTCTATAATCAAACTCGGTCGCAATCACGCAATGAAATAAACACACACACGGAACACTTAGTTCAAAAACACAATGATTTGCTTTAATTGGAAAGAAGCTATTTGGTCCTTAACGAAGGAAAAAAAACAAGGAAACAAAAAAGAAAAGCTAACAGTTAAAGCTAATCACTTGACGGTGAAAATAGCAAGAAGGTCGAATCACAACAATGAAAACTTCGCGTAAACAAAATCACCGGCCACCGAAACCACAAAGCAGCTCTAAATGAAAAACCTACCGACTCTCCGCAATGATTCTTCAATCGCAGTTCGATTTAGCATTTCAGTTTCGAAGACAAGGGCAATTTTGCTATTTAAGATAAAGATTAAGCTTATCGAAATGTTTGAACTACTCGAAAGAATGCCAGGGATGCGATCCGCTGAGTATCAAGTGACAATCCCGCTAAAATTTTTTATAATTATACATAATTATGCGAATGTTTAGACAATCAACCAATCAAAATCACTACCCGGTTTTCGGGTAGTGAGTGACGTCACTGGACGACATTAACGGCCGGTTGATTCAGACGTTACTGAGGGAGTAATAACGACTCGAAGTAATCGGATGAAATTCAGGCTAGGGTTAGGGTCCATTGTTTCTTTTGTTTGATTATTGTTTTCTCACCTGATCCTTTTACCTTTGTTCCGAGAGCTACCAGACCGCCCGAGTGCGACACATTGTAAAAACCCAAAAACGTTATGGAAACCTTTTCATAAAATGTTTTCGTTTAGTATTTAGAATGTTGCCAAAAATTGTTGTTGGATGGCCCTGTTTAACAGTTAGAAATCAAATGACTTTTCAAATTAGCAAATCAAATCTACCTTGCTTGAAATTAGTGGATTAAATTTCAAAAGCGATCTTTCAAACAAAACACAATTAGCTATACTGTTCTTATCGACTAAAAAAAGTAAACACTTTAAACGCGGTAAAAGAGAAAGGATGACGAAACAAAAACAAACCTGCTGTTATCGTCTTCGAGTTCCAACACAATTCCTTCGCTCCCCTGGGTGTCCCTGTCAGTAGCAACAATTCGTAACAAACTTGTTCCCTTGGGGGTACTGCTGGGTACAGACACCCAGTAATCAGATTGTTCAAACTCAGGAGGGTAGTCATTAGTGTCTGTTATTTTTACCGTCACAGATGCAGAACCAAAAAAGTTTCGTTGTTTGACGTTTGTTACGCGCACTTTAAATCTGAATTCTCGGTGAGGAACCTGTGTGAAGTTCTTGATGGCTATTAGCTGGCATTCTGAGTTCATGCGTTCAACTTGGAAATGATCAAGAATTTGTACAGCAGTAATATCCTCTAGTGTGCAGTCAAAATCAGCCAGGGGCTTATCATCCGTCGAGAAACGAAACCCTTCAGTGTTCTTAACGAGGATTTTGGTTCCCTTGGCCACATTTTCTGGAGTTGTAACTTCATAACTGTCCTTCTGAAAAATCGGCGGTTCATCTTCGTTTTCGATCTTCACTGTTACTGGTACGTATTCAATTTGAGAAGAACCCTCACTCTGTGCTCCTACTTCAACAACATAACCACCTTGATCAAACTTGTAATAGAAAGTGTCTTTCACTGACAACGAACCTGTTGGAACATTAAAAAATGATACTTATTGAAGCATAGTAAATGGTTTGAAACCAGAAGCTTAAGTCATGTAACAAGTTAGCGAAATAATTATGATCATCCGGGTGGCTGTAGTCCTGAATAGGACTGTTGTCGGTAAAAGTGACTAAAGCTTCCACAACCTGTACTGTGTGTGTTCATTTTCAGGCTCAAGGTGAATTGTGTCTTCAGTCGATGGTAATAAACTGGATGCATAGATAGAATTTGGACCCGATTGACTATTATCAGGTCCACAACCATAGTTTAATACTAAGGACAATAGCAAAGGGTAAAGTAATGCCAAAAAAAGTACAGTAATAATTTGTGGAAGAAATTAAGAGGGGCAATAAAAACACTAGAATAGTTCCTTTTTTCAACACGCGCAATTTGTCTTTCACTTAGAAGTGAAATTTAAAATTCATATCGGATGCATGGAGTTTTGTTCAAAATTACAGCAATCGCATATTGTGTCTTAAACTTACCAGTAACAGGATCGATTTGAAATCGGCTGTCTCCTCCAGATTTCATTGAATACTTAACATTTCCTTTACTTCCGGAGGCCGCGATACACAACAAGTTCGGTACCAGGCCCTGTCCTTCTCTTAAGGACACTTCATAAGACTGCTTCCAAAACTTGGCAATTGAGTCAGGGGAACTGATAACTTGGATTTTCACAATCGCTTGAGATGTTTTTCCATCTTCATCATTGCCAGTAACATAAAGAAGAAATTCTATGTCACCCTTTGCTCGTTCAAGAACTCGCTTAGTTCTTATCACACCAGTGTTAGATTCAATTTCAAACTCTGACCGGTAATTTAATGCTTCATATACAACCACCTGGTTATCTTTGTCTATTGCATGTATTACAGTGGCAAACGTCCCTTTAGGACTCCCCTCGGGAACCCTTGCGTTATAAGCTGATTTGCTAAAGTCCGGGTAAGCATCGTCTACATCTGTGATATCAATTGTGACGTAAAGATAGGAATGACGTGGCAGTTTCTCCTTGTTTCTTGCCTCTATCATCATATCATAAGTTGCTTGTGTTTCTCTGTCCAGATGGGCAGCAGTTCTCATCACTCCATTAACCTCGTCAACTTCGAAGTATGGCAGTGCCGAACCGGAGATTGCCGAGTACACGACGCCTTTCCTAGTGCTGGAGTCGGAGATTACCGAAGCTTGAAAAACTGACCTACCGACTTCTACATCTTCAGCTACCCTAAGAACTTGTATAGGATCACTGAACACAGGGTAGTCCTGGGAATTACCTGAGTCCTTGACTACAATCTTTACCTGGGCTTCTGCTTCTTTTGAAGGGCTTCCCTGGTCCTTAGCTTTCACTGTTAATGTATATGTCTGCACATTAAGACCCCCGCTCACTGTTAAAACACCACTAAAAGAATCGATGGCAAATACACTAGAGGTGCTGACTAGTGAGTATCGCAGGTCACTGTTCGAGCCTGGTGGATCCTTGTCCGCGGCAAAGGTGACGCCAAGACTTCCTTTTACCGGAAATGACGTATGGATAGTAAAATGATATGGAGCATAGAGAAAGAACGGTACTGTGTTTTCTTGATCGGAGCTTGAAGACCCAGAAAATGGAAAGTTAGGAATATCTAGAGGTACAGTGATGATAACAGAAGCTATGGTCTCTTTGCTGGGATTTCCTGCATCACGCGCAACGACTGTCAACTGATGCAAGCGCTGATCGCTTTGAGAATAGTCCAATTCGCGTACGAGCATTACAACACCCGTGAAGACATTAATAGTGAAAAAGCTGGACAGAGTTTGAAAGAAATAATAAATTTCTCCATCCACTCCTCCATCTTGGTCTGTTGCTTGCACTTTAAGAATCGGCGTCATCGTTGGCGTATCTTCGCTTATAGCGCGCTCGTAGCTGATTTTGTCGAAAACCGGTGCATGGTCGTTCATCTCTTCAATCAGAATTCTAATCGTCGTGCGAGCGGTTAATGGCGGGTTTCCCATGTCTTCAGCTTCTACTGTCAAGGTCATTAAAGGCGTGGTTTTACCTCGTTTGATTGGCTTGCTTGTTGCTTTCAACTGCAAGAAACTTTTCTCCCCCACTTTACGCTTTTCTGCCTTAAAATACCCCTTCTCATTCCCTCTAATGATTTTATAAACTCTTACTCCAGAAGAATCACGATCCTCAGCGTAGCAATTCTCCAAACCCATAACAGTCGTATCCGCAGGTGAATTTTCTTTAATGGTTCCGTTGTATAATTGAAAAGCGAACAATGGTGTAAAGTTATTTATATCCTGTACTGTTACCCGTACAGTCGTGGCAAGTCCACCATCTGTCTCTTTGCTTGGTCTTTTCACGATTGTTAAGTCATACTTATTCGGTTTTCCTTTCTCGTAAATGAGCGGTTGAACCGTTGTTATGACGCCGGAAGGTGAGACCTTGAACAGCCCAACTTTGTCGAGCGAATCGCCTTTTTGAGCGTACAGCAGTGAATATCTGTCTCTACCAGTAGGCAGTGGAAGCGCGTCATAAACTGTGTATGGTGCGGGCTTCCCTTCAGGAACGTTGATTTCGATAAAATTCTTCCACTGTGCACTTGCGTAAAATCCGAAATGTATAAACAAATGAAGTACAATTTCCCAAAACGTACCACGCATTTTCTGTCTGATTTGGCTGTTTGATCTGGTTAGGTAATTGAAGCGTTGTATGAAAATTTTGATTAGTTATCTTCCCCTATAGAAGTTATATCTTCTCTTCCTTAAGGAGCCATCAAATCAAAAAAAGTTACTTGGAATTGAGTCTTCTTAATTATGCCACGCAGGTGATGAACTATGTAATTATTGGTTACCGCTGTGTTACAAGTTCAGCCTACGTTTTGCGGCTTGGAAGCAGTCAAGTGTTTTCTTCTTAAAAGGGCTCTTCCTTGTTCGGACGTACATAATTTGCCATTGACTGCTTTTTTTTTCACAAAAACTTCGTTTGGCCAACAAGAGAGATTCTGCTAAGCCTTGTTTCTATGCCACAAATATACAATCAGTTTTGTTTGGTTTAGCTCAAATGCCCTATGACAGCTTGGAAGAGTTGCTTGCCGGTTGTCGCGCCCAAATTACAATGTATTTGATATCCAAGTATGATTGGTTTGTTCCTCATTTTGTAAAGTATTTGTGGTTCCACCCTGCTTAGACAAAGCTGGTAAACAATGCAGGTGGATGAATTTCCAGACACAAATAATCATGAGTCATTTCCACGCAGTTTAAATCGAAAACACTAAAATATCGATTTAACGCTTTTCATTATAGAAATACCACTGAACAAAAAATGTAAGATAAATCTTGAATTTAAATATGCCTTCATTAATCCCTCACAGTACTTGTAATATTCTTCCAGAAGAGAGGTCTGCAGCGTTTTCCATGTTTTTTCTACGTGTGCTCGATCAGTTTTGAACTATTTTTTGGTCTAAGAAATATACGATTGGCACGGTTTCAATTTTATATGTAATTACGCTTGACACAGATTTTCTTTTCAAACTAGAAATCAGAGTTTGTGTTTGAATTCTACTATGTTTTATTAATGTAAACGCTTTTTTTTAATAGATAGACCAAACTACTTTTAAAATTGTTACTGGTAAAATTCTTTTTCATGTACGAGAGGTTTCAAACCAAAGTGATTGGACTTTATGCCTTTAATTAAAGACAAAACGTATTATCCAACTTGCAACTGGAATAACTAAGGGCAGACTATTAAAAAAATAGAATGTTGGTGAATTACAAAAATTTTCCCTGCTGACACTGTTTTTTTATGGAGATAGTATCACACTAATGACGACCCTTCGGATGAAAAGTAGCCCATTTATAAAGAAAAAATGAATCTTCGGAGTAATCTTCAGTTGAAGTAAGTATAAAAACAAGAAGCTGATCATTATAACTGCAGTTTTTTTTTAGCAATCAGACATATTATTGAATCTTGTAAGAATATTTATATAATGAACAGGTACCAGCAGCAACTGTTTGAAAATTAAATTAAGTGTTTTGATAAGTCGTTACCGCTCTTTTTTTTTATTATCGATATATGAAA
>OZ037995.1:46796194-46908694 GCA_964035705.1 Porites rus
AAAACGCTTTAGGGCCTTGTAAATGCGCGCGATTTCGAGCAAAGCAAACATATAGAAATTATAGTTTTCGCTACTTGTTGACGTTTATCAGCGTTTAAGAGTCAATCTCACGAAAAAAGCATTTTCTTAAAAATTCGTAGTTTTTTTCCTTCAAATTTTTTCAGAGCCACAATTGATTAACTAACTACCCGGACTCTGAATTTCATGGTCATTGAAAAACTGTGACATTACCTTCTATAAACCCAAACTTGAGTAAACAAATCGCGCGCATTTACAAGGCCCTAAAGCGTTTTGCTGACTTGCAAGGACCCATCTGTTATAACGATGTCCAAAATACAGAGATGAATCTCATAGTTTATTAGATATAATCCGTGTAAAGTTTGCTTATCATTTTCGCATAAATTATGACCTAAATTTGGAAACCGCTGAATTTCTCGAATTGGGTCTTTGCGATTTTGGTGAAACTCTGTTCAGCGCGAGGCACTAATGCGCACCATGTGTAGCCGAGAGATTTTCACGAAAAAATGCCGGCAACAGCAGATTTTCGACTCAGACCTCAAAGGGGCGTGGCATTATAACCACGTGACATTTACTCCGATCGCCAAAAATCTTATGTTATATTGTAGATTGATCTATATGTTATCCATTCTATGTGTTAGACTTACGATAAAAGTAAAGGTGGGGATACCAGAGAGCTTCAAAGTAGGATAGTACCCCCTAAAAAAAGCTGGGTAGAGTCACCTTAAGTTGCAGACTTTTAAAGTTTGAAAATATAAAGTTTAAAGTAAGCGCGCAGTTGGCGTGAAGTCATTGTCTTTGTCGAAACAATGGTTGCCCTGAAAAAACAATACGCGGTTGCTTTGAACAGATGACAACATTGAGAAGCCAGTCGGGCGCGAAATTTAAAGACATCAGAGCACTTGCGGCTTACGTTTGCTACTCCGACAAAATTGCTTTCAAGATATCAGATTCACGCTTAACTAAAAAGTTATACAGTTTCGGTTATGTTATAAGCTTATCTAGTTTCAGATTGGTTATTGGCGGTTTCACCTGCGCGAATATCGCCATTTTCGACTGAAAATTCACATAGAGCATCCAATTCTCTTTATAGAGTGCGGCACAACTTTAACAATAAATGTTTCTTGCTATCGTTGTCTATATTAAACGTCCCTCTTTTTTTGACTTTTCTTTATTGTGCGTCCGACGGGAATATTCAGGAGACTAATTTCCGATGCGGAAGGGCCGATTCTAAACTTCGCACTGATCACTCTAGTTGAACGTTATCTTCGCCCACATGTAATTTATTCAATTAAAGGCAAACTGACTTCTTTTTTGACTTCACTTTTTCTCTGCCGCCGTCTTACTCATAGAGTAATCAGTCAGAGTTCAGTTAAAATTCTTAAGCGAGGAAACGAAACTAAAATTTTCGACTCATCTTTAAGTCAGTAATCTGTGAGGAATAATTAAGATGCGTAAAGGGGTGATCTGACCTCACAAAAGGGAAAACAATAGAGAGATTGGGCTATATGTGAGTTTCACCCGCCTACTCCACGATGAAGAGTACTGCCGCGCGTTCATGCTAACCAATGAAAAAGACTACTGTTCAGCATTTTAGAATAACAATAAGCGATATGACAGACCTAGAAGCTTTCACCGACTGTAAGTAAATGTCCCGAGAACAATAGCCATTTCTCCCGATGGCTTCCCAATTTACAGCGTCCCGTTCTTATGTCTAAGACGTTAAAGTAGTCTGAACGAAGCGCTTAACAGAAGACGTTAATGGTATATAAAAGGGAAAGGGGTTGGACCTCGAGGTGGAGCCCTTCCCCCATTTTAAACTTCGCTTAAATGTCCCTCTTCCTGAGTTTTTATCATGTCACTTTAGTAAAGTGCTTATTTCTAACTTACCTTTCTACAGCTCGGCCGAGTATTTGTCCAACTGGTTTCGGATGGATCTCCCGCATTGTTTATCATTTTTCAGGTGTTTAGATTGGCGTCTTTGGTCATGTTTTCCATATTTGTTATTGACTGCACCTTGTACTACGATGCCACAAGTGTTGACTGTGCGAACTTCACTCTTTATTCCATGCCAGTTTGCGATGCCTACTGTTGGAAAGCTACATGGCTGATATGTTCTGTTTTGACAGCGACAATCTGCATTTGTTTGATGAGGAGATCTTCATTTCCTGGGCTCAGACCATTTGGTTATACAGCAATATGGAAGCACCTTATTCGACAGCCGTATTTTTGGTCTCTTAACGGCATTACATCTCTTGTTATTATTTACGATATCTTAATTATGTACCAGAATCGAGGCGCGAAAATCTACATCGAGTGCCTTGTAGCTGCTTCTAAGATTTGGACTCTCCATTTAATATATCAGTTAAACTTCACCTTTCCACCTTGCAGAGCACACTTTCGTCGTATTACAAGAGCAGCATATTGTATTACCCTTTCGATTTTCGCACTCGACAATCTTTGCAAGCTTCTTGTTGTGTCAGCTCAAGTAGCATTCAAGTTTTACACGGTCAATCCTACTGCACCTAAACCGCTGACCATTGTCGACTTGGTGTTGATGGTAATAAACGGGTCTTTGTACCACAGTTTTTTCCAGTTCTTCTGGCAGAAACTGTTCCGAGGAGACAAAGACATACTGAAAGAAGTGAAACATAATTTTCATGAAACCCCTGGAATATTAGAGAATGCATAGAGGGTGTTGAGGCTGATTGATTTTGAGTTACCTATGACGTAATTGTAATTAATCTCCGACTATAAGCCGGCGACAATCTCCGGTAATATTAAACACTTAATGACTAGTCCCGAGGGAAACAGTTAATTTTAATTTCCGAGAATCTCTTGCTACATAGCTGGAAATTACCGCCTTGGGAAACATTGAGATTCTCGGGAAACAGTTAATTGACCAATCTTTAAGTGATTTGTTATATAGCTGGAAATTTTGAAGCAGAAAATTTATAATTAAACCTCTCTGTAACGGCGGTTGTCGGTCAACATTCGCGGGTAACAGTGCACTGTTACCCACTGACGTCATAGATTTTGCAATGTTGCCCTCTCAGAGATTTTGGCGGGAAACAGTGTCAATATTAGATGTCATGTGACCTCGAAGTAACCAATGACAGCGCGCACTGTTGGGAAAAAAGTTCCAGCTATATAACAATAAACAATTGATGACTGTTCCCTAAAGAAACAGTTTTTTTTTTCCTGGGAAATAAAATTAATTAGTTTTCCGAAGGGCCAATCATTAACTAATTTGTTATATATTAGCATACGAGGAAAACCAAAGTAAATGTCAGCGAACGATCAGCATTTGCGGGTAACATTACACTGTTACTCTCTGACGTCACAGGTTTGTAATGCTACCGGCTCAGTGTCTTTTGGCAGGAAACAGATTTATTGTTACATTGCTTGTGACCTTGAAGTAACAGATGAGAGTGTGTGTTTTGGGGAAAATGTTTCTGCTGTATACCTGCTGCTATTCTTTTGCTGTCTCCCGCCGTTTTCATTAAAATATGAAGGAGTGGCCACCCGGATGAGCTTAAAGTGAACATTCTCTGACAACAACAATATTTTTTTTGCATGAGTATAAATTCCTTACAGTACTGTAAAGGACATTTTTAGTAAAAAAGAAAAATAATGAGATAACTCACCGATTATCAAGTAACATTACCCTGAAATGACACTAAAAGTTACTCTGTCCATTCCGCCTTTTCATTTTATACCCGACAAAGACTGTAGGTCAAACAGTCGAATATTAGTATCTTTTGTAAAAATATAAAAAAAATGAAAAGATTTCCAAAAGACTTACCGACTGCCTTTATGATTACTTAAATGAGAACAAGCCGTTCAACGATAACCTGTCTAGTTTTCTGAAGTTTTAGCTCACTACATAGACTTCTTAACGACTGAGACCACTAACAATTGGTCAAGCTGTTAAGACAATGGACTCTTTAATAATGTCATTATCATCGACCATCAAAGGCTTTTGACACCATCGACCATGAAATCGTTTAGTTTAAGCTTGGAAAAAAAATGGACACGAACTCTGATGGTTTACCTCATATTTGAGTAACAGAAGTCGAATGTGTGAAGTCAACATTGCTTTGCCAATTGCAAAAGTCGCACTATGTGAGAGAATTCAAGACAGTCCTGGATTCCGAATTGCAGGTGCTGGATTCCAGTAGTTGATGATGGACCTTGGATTCTGGATTCCAATCGTCAGCGGGATTCCGGATTCCGAAGGCAAAATTTTCCCGGATTCCGATTCCACAAACAAAAATTTCTCAGATTCCGGAATCCGGAATCCGGATTGCCTTACATGGGGTGACAAGCGAAATTAGCTCATGGCAGCATCACCGGGACTCACCTTTTTTTTTCAAAAATTAATGATCTGGCAAACGACCTCACTACCGCCAGCTGCTCAAAAATATTTACGGCTGACACTAATATAAACATTACTGGCCAAAATATCGCTAATCTTCAACCAAAGAAACTCTGTACTTGCGAACTGAAACTTAATTGATGGTTAAAAGCAAATAGGTTTGTCTTAGTTCTGGGGAAAGAAATGTTTGCAAATTAGTGTATTGTGGCACTCAAGTGTATTAAGGCTTGGAATTTTTTAAAAAAGAGGGTCCCCAGCAGAGATTTTTTTAAAACAGCTTTATTGGTTTTCATCTCCTTATACATAATTACGTAAAAACGTTTTACAAAAGAAATGAAAAATGAGAGTTAAAGATAAAAAAGGTATCATACCCATTGGGGCAAGCCAAACATAAGGACCCATGCAAGACATCATGCTTGCAGCTCGTAAGAAAACGTTTAGTCGTAAAACTTAGAAGAATTAACAACTGACGTACAAAAGTGCTATATGCCATCATGTGATTTTCCGCTCCTGCTGACGCCACAGAACGTGTTTTCTTGTTCATGTGGTACATTTTGCACATTAAAAATTTGAAACTTTTTGAGGTCAAAATGGCCTAAAGATCATATTTTAACATGTTTCCGCCTACCTTATCAGTTATTAGTATATTTGTTAAGTCACGTGACCAGTTTTATTTAATTGACGGTTTCTAATAACAAATGAACAAGCTTAGAAGGTAGCACTCTAAAGCCCCTGCTAGGAGCCATAGAAAGCTATAAAATAAAGCGAATACACTTTGATAAAGTATTCCCCATTTTCGGTGAAACATGTTGACCGTTACAAGGCGTAGGTCAGTCAAATGACACAGACTGACAATGAAAAAGTTCATCAAATGGATGCAAACATGGATAGGAAACTGCCTGCCAAATTTCGTAAAGATAAGGGCAATGGTTCTACTTGAAATCAAAACTCTCCGCGCACCAAATTCATGGTTGATCGAGTCAAGCCTTGACAAACATGAGCAAGAATAGACTGTCATTTTAATAAAAGTAAAGATTAATCAATGGAATAGTCACGAGTTACAAATAAAAAGATTTGAAACTGCTCGTGCGGAACATCAGCCTGCGTAACAAGCATTTCCGCATGAGTTCGTCGAGAAAGTTAGGGCAAGAGCAAAAAAATCCCTTTCCATCTTTCGCGCAATAAGCAATAACTCGATTGGAAACGCTTGCTACGTAGGCTAGCATGCTAGCAGTGCACAACTAGTCTAAGAGCTTCAGACATGTAAGCAATTTCAAGAGCATCATGCACTCGACCAATAGCATTACATATAGCTGCAGATATGGTATTAATGAAATTAGTAATCGGAGAATAAATAATAATAATAATAATAATAATAATAATAATAATAGTAATAATAAGTTGTTTAGACAGATGGCTTATGTCGCTGTAGGTGGTTTTTAATAGGGTACTGTACAAATAAAAGAATGAAATTGCTAAAATATTAAAAATACCAAAAACCTAAATTTGGATTCGAAGGTACCATCCGTGTGGTTAAAGCTTTAGAAAAATTCCCAGATTAAATTTAAATCGCGGCAAATTAACCTCGAAAATGGCTCCATAACAAATGATTTTTAACCAATATGGAATGAAAATGCCAAACTCTCCCAGATTTCGCCAGATATACGTGCAAGGATATCCCGATTTCTTGTAAAGGTCGCCAAGTACCGGACAAAATTGGTTTTGAGCTTTTATGTGCTTTAGTCAGAAATTATTTTTCATTTTAAAGTTCATAGCTAGGTAGTTTTTCTCGTCTTCCACTGTCAAAGAAACTGTCAATAAAGTCATGAACACGACTGCTGTTGATGGCCTACTTCACATAACTCTGTGTATAAAGACGAGAGATCCACCTGAGTTGGGTTGGGTGGGTCAATTTGTGTACATTGGGGGTTCCTTTGGTTGATAATGGGGAGGGACTGCTGCAAAAGAGAATGTGGCATCTCTGAAAAAATGTTGATACGGTTTTCAGTATAATTGCAATTCTGTATTGAATTCGCCAAGATGGCTCAAGAAGGCGACAGGGGATAAAACAGGACTAACGTCCCAACTGATATCAACCCCTTAATTTCCCACTCAGCCCATGAAAGGTTGTACCACACCACTCTTTACAAAACGCAGTGTGGGTTCTTTTACATCCCACAAGATGAATAAGAACAGTGAAAGAACTGTGATACGGGTCCTAAGGTTTTTCGTCCTTATCTGAGAAGAATAGAATGTCTAACCATTTGTAGAGGTCACAACAGCACATTCACCTCAGTGATTTAAGACCCCGAGTGGTGGTCCTGCCAGGGTTTGAACCCGCTACCTCCAGCTGGGCAGACCGGCGCTTAAACAATTGAGCTAACTGGGCGGCGGTGGTATATAGTGCTTAGTCTACATACCCGAAACTATCCAGAAAACTGGAGTATAGACTATTAGACAGATGCACCAACTTATAAAACCTAATAAGTGATTTTATCCTGATAAAAACGAGGGATAAATTAGAAAAAAAAGGTGGAATGGGTGGTGACGTCACTTACCATCTGTAAACGCCTGTGATCTCACTATCTCCCGTGCAAAAAGGCCGTTCAAAACGATCATCAGATCCTAAGACTGTCGGAACAGTTCTACCTTTATAAATGTTGAGTTCAAACTCTGCTAGGTAATAATAATACTAATAATAACACTCATTATACTAAGTAATCGTATAAATCGCTAAATGCGATACAGTGAGCAAGCGCTCACAACATTTTGCTTCTGAGGGAGATTATATCTACCTGGATTTATGAAAACCGGTTATCAAACATTTTGTAATTTCTCTCAACTTCCCCTGTCTTACCTTGTTTACTGTTTTGTTTGCTTATGTCGTTTTTTTTCTTTTTTGCTTGTTTTGTGGTTAGGGATTTGCTCACTTCCCTCCTCTCTCCCTCTTTAGTTTTTTTTTCGTCCCTACCCACAATTCTCTGTCTAACACAAGTGACAGTTATTTGAAATCGGTGCGCGCCTAAAGCTGGTTTCGGTGTCGTTTAGCGGTTTACTTTTCGTTATTGGTCACCTTAAGAAAAGTTTCCCGGAGAGCATCATGTAAAGCTCTGAGATGGGACAAAAAGTTAATACGATTCGCAGAGTCTGCATCGTGCAATATCGTATTGTATTCTCGTTTCATTTGGCTAAACGGATCAATCGCCCTGATCCAGGCTTAGACAGAAAGGTACGATATTGTTCGCTTTTCTAAGGAGACCACTAAGTCTTTGGCCTCGGGAACAGGATTTTAGGAGTCAAATGAATTAGGCGAGAGCAAAATTCCCGAGGAAATTTGACCTGGGCCAAGACGTTTTTTCTGGTGTGAAAACTGGGTCTCGGCTGGTCTGCCGACCGTGTTATCGTACACACGGGAACTTGATTAAGACGAGTGTAAGAGAAAAGTCAAGAGGTGTTTATCTGCCAATAGGCTGGGTTTTTTCCGAGTTATTTGAAAATATTTTGCTTGTGTTAAACGTGAAGGTTGAAGCGGGTCAGGCCATTTATTTCAATGCACACTGCACTTAAAATATACAAAGGTCTTATCGAGCCACACTTCGATTATTGCAACGCTGTATGGGATTGCTTGACCCAACAGCTTAGTGAGAAACTTCAAAAACTTGAAGATCGTGCTATCAGAGTTATCACCAAATCTAGCTATTATACTAGTTCCAGATTTCTTCTTAACTCGCTTGGTTGGGACAATTTATCGGTTTGAAGGGTTAAACGAAAGGCTAACTTAATGTACAAGTGAATTATGGTATTAATGGTATTATGGTAACCACCCTATCTTAACAATATCATTAGTGTCATTTATATACCTACTCAGGACAAAACTAGCAGCTACTAGCTGGACACGGAAACGTTTTAGTTGAAATTCCGCCAAAGGGTAATAGACAGTGTCACAATAGTCAAGTTTTGACAGCACCAATGTGATACGCAATGAAGTTTTGCTCGACCAGGACGTAGTGATGGAGTCGTTCTCAGAAAGACAATAGGATTTGTTTTTAAGTAATAGACTGACAGTTTCCTAAACTGAGTTTCTTATTGTCAGACGGTTTCTTTGTCCCTTCACTTTTCTTCTGTTATCTTTCTCAGTTCCTTGTCTTCTTTTAAACCCTTAGTTCTCACTATTCGTGTTCTTCTCTTTCCGATTAATCACAGATTTTTGCTGTTTTTATAGTCTATCCTACCCTGGGTACCAGAGGTTTTTCTCGCGTGCGGCGGGAATTTTCGGTGTCGGCCGAACATCTTCGGCCGTAGGCCAAACCCGGAGTCACTATAGACTTGACAGAAACCGGAAACCGCGCTACAAACGTCTCTGGCACCCAGGGTAAGTCTATCCCTTTTAACTTATCTGATTACAGGCTTTACTCATTAACGTTTAGTTAACACTAAAGATAGAAATTAATTATAAAGGAAAACCCATGTCAAAGTTGGGGACAAGATGTCCGATTATTAAAGTGCTGATTCAGCTGATTCCAAAAGAGATAACTGTTAATATATTAAAACATCAGCTGTCCATCTTTCATCGTAATAAAACTAGTTAATTAAAAGATGGTTAATCTTATCAGTTTGCATATTTACGTAACTTCACAATTTTTAGAACCTAAAAGATTATTCACGAAAAGAGCGCATTTACTTCTGTAACAAGTGACTCTACTAAGTGCTTTCTGAGTCTATAACCTGCAAAGTTCTTAAGTTCTTATTGTTCCGTAACATCTCTTGCACGTTGCTTGTACGTGTTCATCCCAGTTAAGATACTGGTGAAAATGGTCACCAAGAAGCTTACTTACATTTAGATATTCTAATAAACTATCTGAGATTGTAATAGCTGGTCGATTCTTATCTAAACTATGTACACGAGACATCTGGCTTGTGGACAGCAACCTCGTCATTGTTCTTCTTCGAGTGCTAGGTGGGAGTCATTAGACCAGGGGCTCACAATCGGCCGTTGACTGATTATTGAATCGCGATCGGCCTTTGAATGATTATTTACTGTTTTAAGTTGTCAAGTAGTAGAATGAGTTGCTTTTTTTGCTAATCCGGTGTTCAAAAATCCAGGTATAAATTACACATAAATCACAAAGGAGCAACTCTGAATTCGTTAAAGATCAGTAAAATGTCTCTTATGATTCTCTCATACATGCATGTTCTTTGTCGGCAAGCTCAAGTGGTAAAAAAATATAATTTGCGTAAATTAGAACTGACATAAATTATTATTTTCCCGGCACGGAACGGAGGACTGGGTTCTAGTGTAGCGCGCGAGGGATTGCGGTTAGGGGGTTTGATATAGTGACCGTTTAGTTATGCGTGCCCATTCTACCGTCGGCCTCGCCGCGTCAACTTTGTTTAGTTTAGTTTTCACTTATTCTGTTAGCCTTAATTTCGTTGCCATCTGTACTGGTCCTTATGTTTCTTAGCTATTTTGTGTAGCATCTCGTTTTCTGCTCGTATTCATGTTGTTAAGCTTTATTTTATTTGTTTTGCCTTATAACCCCAAAGGCGACGCCATAGCATAGATTGGGGTTACACGATCCCTTTTTTTCCAATAGTTGTTTTTTTTCGGGTTTACGTGTCCAGCTGGGGCGTGCTCTTAGAATTACTACAACAGTGGAGTTTTTCAAGTGAGTTAATAGAGTGTATCTTGGGCCCGGCTGACCGACGCGCCCATGCCTCCAGGTGTTGCTTTTTGTGTTCGGTTGTGTAGTGGAGGCAAAATAGCACTTTTATAGGTATAATCATCCTTATATTCTTCGCACGTCCTCTAAGTCATTATGGAGAGACTGACAGGCTACTATGTGACATTGAAATATCAGGCAAAACCTAGAACTAGTGCCTGAAAAGTGTTTGCCACTTTAAAGTAACTCGATTCTACATATTTTGCTTTGCAAATAACATAATTGGCACAATTAATCCATTAATCATAACTATAACAAACTTCTTAAATCTGATTGGCTATCAACTGCCCTGATTTCGGCCGTTAAATAGGACAGTACACGTCATGCCTAAGTAATTGGACAGCATCACGCGCTTAAATAACTTTTTTGTTTTCACTGCTAGCAAAAAAATCTCTGAATTTCTTGTGTTTTGATTTTAAAAAAAGGAGCCTAATATATCACAAATTTCGTTATAGTTATGATTAATTGGTAACAGAACTTCGTGTCGTCCAATTCGGTCTGTATAAATCATACTCGTGATTAAACAAATCGGACTCCCGCTGCGCAGTCGTCGGATTTTTAATTACTCGTATGATTACAGACCGAATTGGACTCCACTCAGTCCTGTTACTATTACTAATTATAATTTATTTCACTGTGAACACAACTCAGTAAAACTTAACATTAAGAAAGGTTTCGGAAAGTACTCAAGGTTCTCAACGTTAAAATTCTCATGGTCATGAGAAGACATCACAAAAGGCTTTTACCCTCCAACCGTGAACCAAGTCTCCCACCCACTCTGTTTAATCGCTTTCAACAAACAATTAGTTTCCATTTATCTTTCATTAACACCTACGCTGTTTCTGAATGCTATATGTCCGTGATAACCATTGTTTATTCCGAAGCACTAAGTACAATCAATAAGCTCTTGCTGTTATTTACTACTTGAGCGGCTAGTAGGGTATAGAACCCCAGTTCCGTTAAGCTCCCTCAAATAGATGTAAATTCTACCATACCTGTTATTAAAACAGACAAGATCAAAAGTTGCGACTGTTGACAGTATGGCGGCTTATTAATTGACGAATATTTGATTTTATTGCATTCGAGAAGAATAATCATTCAGCTGATCATTTGTAATAGTACAAGACAAGTAAAATCAAAGAGAAAAGAATCGTTGAGATTTTTTGCCGTCCAAATGTAATAAGAAAAGGGGTTAAAATTCATATTGTTTTGACAGATGTAATCGTTTTAAAGAAGAGACTTATGTCATGCGTAAAATATCTAAAATTAGTTTGACACGCAATATTTTAGTCTCAAAGTCTGCAGGCCGGTGAAAAAGTAACTAAGTTAAGGAAAAATGTTAGCCCATGTGGTTGAAGTACTACCAAGTCTTCCTTTCTGGCTAAGCGTGTTAATAATCTCTTTGTGGGTTATTTATTGGATGGGTGTTTCGAGCTATTCTCTAATAAGTCATGTTGCTCTACCAGGGCCTAAACCTTGGCCTTACGTTGGCAACCTCTTAGATGCCTTCAAGTATGGCGGCTTGCACAATACCTTTCTGGAGTACGACAAAAAATACGGCAAGGTTTACAAGATGTACCTTGGAAGAGATCCTATAATAGCAGTAACAGATCTAGAAATGCTTAAAAGGATTCTTGTCAAGGATTTTGATAAATTCAGAAACAGGCCAGAGTTTATAGCCGGTAATCCACCCCTCAACAAAGGTTTGTTTGGTGCCAGAGATGATGCCTGGAAGCGTGCTCGTTCAATTTTAAACCCTACATTTAGTGCCTCCAAATTAAAGGAGATAGTTCCCATTATCGAGGAAGCAGTGGAAGTTCTCGTGTCAAAAATGAAAACATTTGCTCAGGAAGGTAGGGAAAGATGTTTTGCATTGTGGATGTGTCTTTACCTGTTTAAAGGGGCTATGCCAAAAGGGGATATTGCTGTTTTAGGTCAATTCCGCTGTGCTCAATTAAGTTATTTTTTTTTTGCCTCTAACCATACCCAACATATTCCTATGGAGTTATGAAGACAATATCAACAAATTTCATCGGAGAGCACTATCCATAATAATTTTTTGGTCTTTCCCTTTCGCGCATAGCATTAAGACGTGCAATTATTGAGTCAATATTTTCAAGTTTCAATATTTGTTCATCTTTGCCATCTGTCAGACGACAGAAAGTTTTAAAACTTGGCAGTTACTTTTGGAATTCAATTAAAGGGAAGACGTGCTTTAACAGCTTTTTAAAAAGATAACAAATTACGGTGTCATCGTCATCCGGAAATGGAACTTGACGAATTTTTAGGAACAGCAGGACAAAAGCCGCGTTTATAGACGGCACACTGAGTCCGACGGTAAAACTTAGACTAATTCCAGTATAATTCCCTTTTCAAAACTACATAACATAAAGCTTTAATAGTAAGAAATGAAACATTTCAAGTTCCGGATACATCATCACTTTTTTCTGATTAATGAAATGATGATGGATACTGAATGTATCCGAAACATGTCGTTGAAGCTTAAACGTTGTGAGAGTTTTTTTTTTTTTTTTTTTTTTTAAATGGTTATTTCTCTGTGATACGTACTATTAGACTTGTTGCGTTGTTTGCCATATTTTTCTACTTGGCAGTCACGTGGTACACAACCCCATGCTAGCCCCGGGGGGGGGGGGGTACTTTAGGAATTTCTTGGTGAGGGTGTGCCGCTGGGACCCTGTGACCCTTAACCTTTACCAGAGCTAGTTCAGCTGAATTTTGCCACCCTATACTGGAGTAAACTCCCCAAATCCCTCCTATCCTAGAGTAGCTGTTTTCCAGAAACTACTGAGGTCACTAGCACAGTCTAGCCAAAACAGAACCTTATACCACCATCCCTAGTCTACATAAAATCTTCAACCAACTGATCAGTTTCCTGAAAAATGATACCTTATTCTAGACTCAAACGCTCTGATTTATACACCCTATCCTAGAGTAAACTGCTTGAAAACCATACCCTTCACAGCGGCACATACCTACATAGCCCGTATATGGCAGACCCCCCCCCCCCGGGGTGCTAGCCAAGCAATGCATCGGGTCAGAACAATTCACAAAACGTATACTATTTGTTTGTTTTGTCCTGGCGGTGGGAAGTAACTTAGTATTTTTCTTATAGAAGCTCCATTTGCAGTTAATGATGGTTAAAACAATGAAAGGTTTGAACTCAGGACCCATTTCATAAGTAGGTGGAATCACAGGGCGCCCGCACAATGTGCCTATTGTTATTTTGTAGAAAATGTACTGGATCTACCTTTGGCTTCACCTATAACGATATATCGCTAAGTATGTATATATATCACTGTTAAATAAACGTTGAATTACTTCACCTGTGGTATACTGTCGAAAATCCATCCAAAAAACGTAAAATCCCACAGTTTTTGAACGATCAAAATGCGTAGCAAGATTCATACGTGCCAGCCAGAGACCATCCCGCTGATTGTCTCTTTTTGATTGGATGTCGTTAAACAGTAAACGCTTACCAAGTCTTCTTTAAACCAGTCATTATTGAACCATCTGTTTAACGACATCCAATCAAAAAGAGGCAATCAGTGGGATGGTTTCTGGCTGGCACGTATGAATCTTGCCACGCATTTTGACCGTTCAAAACTGTGGGATTTTACTTTTCTTCGATGGCTTGCTCCAGACCTTTTGGATGGATTTTCGATCGGAAGGTACGAGGAGAAGCGTGAATCTTTCGACCTTTTTGCTGCGAAGTTTGAAAGTGAGCGATTCGATTTTCCGGGGGAAAATCGCTCCTGCGCTGGAGCCCTTCAAAACAAGGATTCCTCTCTTGTCCTTCTATTATTTAATAGAAACACCGAAACGGCTAACTCAGAATCCTTCAAAATCACTCAAAAGACCGCTTTTGAGGCAAAAGGACGACTATATAGCACAGGTAAGGTAATTCAACGTATATTTAATCTTGATTTATAGACATACTTAGCGATATATCGCCATATGTGAAGCAAACTATAAATCCGGTACATTAACTATAAAATAACAATCGGTTACACCACACACTTTGGGTGGGCTCCCTGTGGTGGAATATGATCGTCCGGCCGGCGGGTGAGAGCAGTCCTGTGACTGACGGTAGTCATCAGCTGCTAGTAAACCAGCTTTACTAACTAGTAAGAAAAAAGCCACTAAATTGTAGTCAACAGTTACCGGTACCTTACAGACGGCTTATGGACGGACTCAAGCAAAACTCAGACAACGATAGGATGACTGGATAATCGACAGTTAGACAAACAATAAACGACTAGAGTTTGATACAGTCAAACTTCCCTTTACGAACACCTCATTAATACGGACAGTTTGCCTTGTTCCAGGGGAAAGAAAGCCTTTGCCCTAAATTCAACCCGGACACTGAGGGGGCCTTATAGAAAGTGTACGGCATCAACTGTTGTGATACAACTCATTTTGACTCTGTAACGTTGGTTGTCGAAACGCACTCACTGTAACAACAGTTCTATTCAGGACTTCACTCACTCGGACGATCATGTTCAACCTCCTTATTTACTGCCATGGTTAAGCAGCAAACTCTATTCTGCAACATTAGTAACAGAGAGCGGATTAGAGAGATTTAGAGCCACGTTTACGACAAACGGCAAAGGTGCATTTGTACCATGTGACCAAGTTTCCCCTAATCTTTGCCTACAGTTAATTACTTCTAACCACAAATTCATTAGTTTCACGTTAGTTTTGTCTATAACAATTGTTTTGGACTGTTTTTAGCTGTGCTGTTTCTATTTTCAGAAATCCCCAACTTGAATCTGACGTTTGCCATTCGTCCTAACCGTGATTCTGAGTAATCTAATTCTCTCTTTTCTAATTCGCTATTTTAAGAGTAACGTTTACTGCAAACGTGAACCTAATTTTCCCTTTACTTGTAAATCACATCTTCAGAAAAGTAATCGGTTTCACTGTACTCTAGCCTTATCCATAAGGATTGTTTTGGACTGTTTTTATCTGATCATTTGCGTTATTGAGAAATTCTCAACTTGAACCTACTGTTTGCCCTTGATTCTGAGTCCCTCTAAGATGTCTCAGTCATAAGTAAGGGCGAGTACAATCAAGAAATGAATTATATTTCTTTCATCCTATCGCAGAAAAGAGTGTGGAAGTTACCAAGCCTTTTGGTGAATTCAGTTTAGATTGTATTCTCTCTGCTGGCTTTGGTCTCAAAACAGACATGCAAACCAACCCAGATCCGGTACTAGTGGAGAAGGCTTTAACTGTGTTTTACGTACCAGTCTACATACGGGCACTGACCATGTTTCCGTTCTTTCGCCTGGTGAGGAAGATCTTCCAGTTAAATCCTATTCAACATGTTCCCTTTTTCGCGAACTTAGCAAAAGAGGTAATTGATCTTAGACGAAGTGGTTCCTGTAGTCGCAGGGATCTGGTCCAGCTCATGTTAGAAACAGACGAGGTCACAGGAAAAAAGATCACTCCATTAACAGATGAAGAAATCATCGGTCAGTGCATCGTGTTCTTTGTTGCGGGTTCAGAGACAACTGGCGCCACACTGGCATTTGTTGCCTACTACCTCGCCCATCATCCAGACGTACAAGAAAAGCTACGTAAAGAAATCGATAATGCTGTAAAATCGCGAGATGGTGCAGTGTCAACATATGAGTTTGTTCAGGGTCTAGAATATCTTGAACGAGTTCTGTCTGAAGTTCTTCGACTGGCTACAGTTGGCTATGTTAATGTACGTGAGTGCATGAAGACTTGTGTCATTGAAGGCGTGGAGTTTCCTGCAGGGGTTAGCCTTTACATACCAGCCCATGTCATTCATCGCAATCCCGAGTACTGGCCAGAGGTAATTATATAATACCAGTAATAATCTATGTTTACCAAGTTCGTTCTGCTGAGCTAGATCCCAGACTTTCTTTCCTCTGGCAAGTTGGCGAAGAGGTTTTTCGCCCCTGCTAAAGTTCCGGGGATGACGGATGCCCTTACCGAGATCTGACGTATCCCGGTTTGACAGTGTCCCACACAATATCACTCTGATCAGAGTAGCCCACTTTAGATATATTAAAATTCTCACATAACTCCAAGACTTTCTGGTCATATTTCTATATCTGGTTTAGTTTTCTTTGTGCCCAGGTCTCTTCTGGGAATTGCGAAATAACGGAGTTGTGACGAATTTGCAATTTTGACCCTAAAGCCTCGGAGTCATGTTAGAATTTTGATATATTGAACGTAAGCTATTAGGAGTGCTGACTTCTGGGTAAAACGATTTTAGATGAAATCAGACGTAATGAGATGTGAAAAACGAAAAGAAGGTAAGATAAGAGAGGATCGGATAAGATAAATAAATAGTGCAAATGGCTTCAGCGTTCTGTCGGTCGGTTTGTATGAGTAGTCTAACTTCTCCGTCGCGCTGCCTCGTTCATGAAGGAAAAGCAGAGGCAGTATAAACTAAAACAAATATAAAACAAAGTCTTTTATTTCTTGCAGCCAGAGAAGTTCGATCCAGACCGCTTTCATCCAGAAGAGGTGAAAAAGCGCCCAGCTTTCTCATATTTGCCTTTTGGACTGGGACCTAAACAGTGCATTGGAATGAGAATGGCTGAATTGGAGCTTAAAATCGCCCTGGTGGAAATTCTGCAGAAAATAAAGTTTGAGAAGAGAGTAGATACCACTGAAAAATTGGAATTCCGTGCAGCAACCATCTTGCAGCCACGCGATGGCGTTTATGTCAAAGTTGTGGCACGATCACAAAACAAAAACATTGACATTTAATCAAAGTTGTTAGCTTAAATGTAATACCTTATTCACGATACCCGCCTCTTTGCACGCGAGCTAGGATTGATGGGATAAACGCAATGTTACGTGGTATTTCACGGGGCAAAAAAATGATCAAATATTGCCAAGTAATTGCGGTCGAATTTGTGTACACTCTCAGAACAAGAGACGACGATTTGAGCAGTCCAACAGTCCATCAGTCCATGCTGGGCGAATGCAACGATGGTGTGTATCATGAATAAGGTCTATTCGATTCAATGTGAAATGTGGACGCACCAATTTGTAGTAATATACTTATTTTATTTTTATTTTTTTTTCATTAGCTTCGCCAAAAAAACAAACAAACAAACAAACAAACAAAGAGACAAACAGAAAGAACGTTGGCAGGGACACCGCAACAGCTGTGGCCAATTACAGCGGGCCCGTTTATTGTTTTTGAATATACGTGCTTTTCGTTCCACCAAGCTTTTACATTGAAGAGAAGCTCCAGAGCTGGGTACAACACCACAGGTAGCCCAAGCTCGAAATATGAGCATCGGCGAACATCGGCATTGTTGCGTAACATTCAAAATGTAAGGATTTGTATGGGAAAAAACCTATCGTTTCTGTAACCTACGAAAATGAAAGGATTTCATTTAAAAACAGCTTATTACTTAAAATGTGTGTTACGTCTCTCCTGTGTGGTCCACGGGCCGATTTATGGCCGTTTATGGGTTTTTATGTAACCCTTTAAACCTTTAAGGTAAACCTTTATATATAGAGAAAACCGTTTAAATTTTTTTTTTTTTTTTTTAAATTTTTACAAAGTTTAGTTCACTATTTTTAAGGTAATTTTTGCTTATGTAATCGAACTGAGTTCAAACTGTTTTTCGTAAATTTTGGCCATTCATGACATTTCTAAACAAATTGAACAACGCGCGCGTATAGTTTAAATCTTTGCTCGTTGGCACTTAACGATAGCTATGTCTAGTATATGGTATATTATGATGTACCTGTATATAATGTTTTCTATCCTTTTTACTTACTTATTTACCTACTCGTGTCGCTTTGGTTAGCTTGCTTATGGTATTACAGCTAATAATGGAAACTTTATTTTTTTTTTTGGAAAGTACAATTGTAAATCTCGCTACATATAAGCAATTTACAAATGCTGCTTGAGATTGGATAATAATAATAATAATAATAATAATAATAATAATAATAATAATAATAATAATAATAATAATAATAATAATAATAATAATGATACTACTGCTCCTGACTACTACTACTAATAATAATAATATACAATATTTACAGAGCGCTAATTCCCAATGGTCCAAAAGCGCTTAACATAATAAAAATAACAACAAAATCCTAAACCTACAAAACTACATTGTCATCCTATAAAAGTGTCGTCGCGCAACGCTCCTCGTGGGGAGATGCGTTGCCGACACTAAAAACGCCTGTGTAGCAGACAAGCGGTTTAGTAAACGATTTTCAATCTTCAATTGCAAAACTACCTTCTACCAGGGACCAATCAAGCTTCCGCTCATGGACAACAGCCAGTGAAAACTCAGAAATTTACTTAGTAGTCAACTTCAGTTTGGAAAGGAAAAAGCAATCAACAACATTTTCGAATTAATTGATGTCCCCAGTCCCCAGAGTCTTCCCTGGCGTTGCCCCGCTGACCAAAAAGCCATAAGACTCTGGTTACGCACCCGATTCACTCAAAGGGTACTGGGTATCACCCGTAAAAATGATACCCAAATTACCGGGTATCACCCGCCATAGTACGTACTATAGTACGACTGAGAAAGTGCTGTACCGGATGGTGCAGGATGATGGATAAAACGTGTTGTAATTGCACGTTTATCGGTCTTATTATAAAATCTGTTGCAGCACGCTGTGACTGAGGTTATATTTTAACGCGCAAAGCAGTATTTAATGGGCCGGTAAGTTGTGAAAGCCTTTATTTTGTTCATTATTTTTGCCTTCGTTGTTTACCTATCTTTTCTAGTGTTGTTGACACTTTAACAGACCAGTTCGTTTGGTTGCAGACGGACACTGCGGTAAGCAGGAGAAGAACAGCTTAGTGCGAGCATTTCGGATGATGCCGGTGAACAGGATCGCGACGATTTATGACGTAGACCGAATCTTTGGCAGGTATGTTATGCAGCTTGCCATTTCGCATTCGAACCTCGCTTTCAGCGATAATTAAACCAGAAAACCTCTAGATGTAAACTTAAGCTTAGCACTGATCTTCGCTATAAAAAGACTGTCAAGGGTAGACGATGTGTGTGCCAAGTTACGACAACCTGCTCGAACGACAACTTTTCTAAAGAAGGTTCGTTTTCAAAGAACAACGTTAACAGGTGTCACCTCTGTGACTCCGAAGCTGGTATTCTTCGTCGTTGCTTGGACTGAAGTGCAACAGCAAAGGTTTGCGAATCTTGTGCAGTTTCACGACAAACTAGATATTTTTCATCGTCTGGAAATCCTTAAGGTACTTAAGACTAAGTTGGTCCCTGATCTTGGTACGTAAGTTGGTATAAGTTGCAATACTGAGTACGAGTTGATTGAAAATGTAAATTTCTACAGGTTCAACCCGGACATCAAATCAAATTGTTGTAAATCCAGTCAATCCCCCTTATGCTTTTAAACTTCATGCTAATTATTTTATTTTTTGAAATAATGTACGTGGTAGGTACTAAGAGAAAGCATTTGCATTCTCAGCTGCTCTAACTGCATCTCATTGAAGTTGCTTAAACTTGGCTAGAAGTAGAAACTGCTCTCAGATCCCTTGGTCAACTACGTTATTTGTCAGTCATTACAATTTATCATTTTTCTTTTTTTTCAAATTATAATCTTATTAAATTTTACATATAGAAGTTGCAGCAGACGGTCTAACATGATTTTGTAAATATATACCTACCTTAGTATCACGTGCATCCCCAGCTGCCTCTAAACCCCGGGGGGGGGGGGATTCCCATATGAAACAGACGGGGATGCTCGTCATCTCGCTTAAGGGTGTAAATTTTGGATTTTGGTCTCGCTTAGGGTGTTCTGGGCAAAGCGCCAATATTTTAGGCCGCCAAGGTCTCGTTTAGGGTTCCGCGAAGAACTTGAGATTTATGACAATGCTTTAAAAAACTACTTTTAGATAAAAGCACTCGAAGATTATGTCTTTATATTATTAAAACTCATAATTTTGCATGTCGTATTTGTGTGTTCTTAAGCGGTCTCTTTTAGGGGTCAAAATTTGCTTAAGCCACGCCTGGATTGGTCTCTTTTAGGGGTCACAAAGAGCTTGAGCCACGCCCTGATGGTCTCATTTAGGGGTTAAATTCAAAATTTCCGACGAGCATCCCCATCTGTTTCATATGGGAGTCCCCCACCCCCCCAGGCTCTAAACAAGCCTTGGTTTCTGTATTAGCTTGTGTGCACCACCATCACAAAGATTTTCCTTACTTCCCATTATTCTGTGGTTTTACAGATCCCATTTGAAGCCAATGTATGCATTTGAAGCTGCCCCCATTGTTGGTTTGTCATTTTCAGTAGATTTCCTTTCGAAATGGCTGAAAAACAAGTTTATTTAAACTACTTTGCATGAAATATAGGGCTAAAAAATGCATCTTTGATCCTTGTTTCATGCTTTATGTGCCAGATTTGTTATTGTGAAAAGTGCACTTAGTATGCATTCCAGCTATTTCTACAGGCACTCCACGCAAATCATTATGGAAACAAATAATTCAACAATTAGAATGTAACAGGATTCAAAACCCCAACTGGCACTGGAGGCAACCATTAAAACTATTAACAATCAAGGCTGCAACTAAGAACAAATCCGGCAAGTGACCACAGCAGGACTCGAACCAAGGACTACTAGATTGCAACTTGTCTGATGTGGTTCCTTACTCAGCCAGTCACTTCCTCCTGAGTATGGCATTCCATAATTTTTGTTTACGAGGAGGAGAATTATATATTTAGTTGAACCTCCACGAATCACTCCACAATGGTCACGTTTCTATAATGGCCATTTTTTGGCGGACAGTCCATACATTTACTCTTGTTTCAACCTCTCTACAATGGCCACTTTCTTCTGTCCCCAAGGTGGCCTCTGTAGAGGGTTTCAACTGTATTACTCTTTCATCTTACCAAGAACCCTGCAAAGTGCTTGACAGACATCAGTGCTCATTTAACATCCTGCTCTCCCTCGCCTCTTTTGTATTTATTGTTATTCCTATGATTTAAAATGTGGTGCTATAAAGCCACTCGTCAATGATTTCTTTAAGTTCAATGTAGTTGATTTACACATCTGCTTAATGTGCATTGATTACTGTGTTTTATACACCTATTTCAATAAAGGTTGCTTTTGGTCATTGAAACGCAGAATACAATGCAACGCTTTGCTTGAGTGACCACCAAACAATGGCTTTCAAAGACCAAAGCACGATTCCGTAAGCAACCTTTATTGAGAGAGGTGTATATATTTGTACTCTTACAGCACATAACTTAAATATTACTCTTTTGCCTTTTTCAGTTCTTTAGTATTTCAAGTGGTTGTTAATGAACATGTTTGCAGCTGTGAACCCACCAAGTTTTTTGAATTTACCAAGCTTAATCTTAGGGGTTCCAGACCAACCATGCCAGAGTTGGCATTCAAATGTTTTGAGTTATTTTGCATTTGAATATCTATAGCTTTTAATTTTTGATACCAAGTTCTAAAATCTTTTAGCTGTGTTTATTGTCTCCACCATGGCCCTTGTCCACCGACCAGGCAGTGTTATTGGGAGATATCAGCCTGACTTACGTTAAGAAGTCAGAAACATTCACTATAAAAATAATTATTAATCCATACACACAGGGAGTGGTGATATGTTTTAAAATTCAAAATAATATCCTTAGCATTTCCAACCTGTGTTATATGAAGATCCCAACAAAGCAGGTGTTTAGAGGAGAGAAATGCTCACAATTTACAGGATGACTTTAAGTTCCTGAATTGCAAAGTGAAACTTTGGGGAAGCAAAAACATAATACATGATGGTGTGAAAACAAAGCTGTTAACAATACTACTACTTGTGTAACACAGACAAATGTGCAAGTAATATTCTCTAAAAGCAATGATCAAATAAATCTCTTTTCCCAATTTCATTTTACATGCAGGTGTCTGCTACAAAGGACAAGGGATTAGAGGAAATGAAAGAATGCACTGTCACAGAGAAGAAACCATTGAAAGAGAAGGAGAGATGTTACTCTCTGGAAGCCAGCTCACAGCTTAAATCCTTAGTGGCCTTTTACTAAACCCAAGTTTTGCTATCAGTTAGCCTTCCACTGACGCTGTCTTTCTTTTGGCTCATCACACAATCCTCCTCAAAGAACATGGCCTAGGAATGTCTGCATGGGAGGCTAGCTATCTGTGGGCTGGCTTTAATACTTTCATGTAATTTATATGTCTGCTACAGTCACTGTTTATGTGATTGAAATAAGTATGCAAAGAAGCTGCATTTGTGTCACCCTTATCAAAGGCACCCAAAGTTCATAAAACTAGTGCCCGAGTATTATATATTGTCAAAAGAATAATATTACATTGCATTATATGGCAGAAAGATGAGTAAATGAGTTTTCAATTAAAATTGTGTTCCTTGCTTCTAGAAGCATGTCTTCTTTCTTTTGAGGATTAGGGATACAAATTTTGTAAGAAGTGTTTCATAAGATTGAAAAGCAAAGCAAAACAAACAAGGGATGCAGACTTTTTAAGGCCCATTTTTTTTCTGTGCCCATCCTTTGATGAACTGCATTGAATGCAAGTTTCAGATGTTAACCATCAACTTTGTTTCAAGTTATTGGTAGAGGACAAGTTAATTATAGTGAGTAAAAAAGGTTATTTTCTATATTTTGTAGTTCTGGGCCCAGTTGTTGGAAGGCCGATTAACGCTTAACCCGGGGTTAAATTTAACCCGGGTTTCTTATTCTGGCGTTCAAAAGCATTTTCTGGGGTAATTTTCTCTGTTATTTTTAGAGCTTCCAATCATCAACTTGTAGACAAAAAGAATTAAAACTGAAATGCTTTTTAAGCTTTCAAATCTGAATTCAAATCTCGCACTAACCCTGAGTTATCTTAACCCAGCTTTGAACAACTCGGCCCTGTGTGATTCACCGTTTTATACACAAACTGTTAGATTGATGCCGTATTTCAAATTGTAGAAAATGTTGTTGAGTTGTGGGTGTAATTTTAAACCAAATATTGTTATGAAAGGCAAATGCATACACTTTTCTTGGAGACAAATTATATTCCATTAATGTGGTTTTTTTACATTTTGTAAAATTACACTACATAAAAAGGCTGCCGAAACTGGCAAAGGCGGCACACTTTTGTATTTAATCTTACATTTTGAGTGTGGTATGGCCATTCCCACGTTCCTTTGGGGTCAAGGGAATTACCCGAAAGCAGACCTTTGGCTGCAAAAAGAGGTTGTGGGTTGTAATTTGCCAGTCCCCATAACCGTAAGACGTACAGTGGCAGATGCAGTGAGAGGGTCGGGGCGGGGTCCGGACCCGCCCCTATCAGGCCTGCGGTTGTTTTTTATTGCTTGTTTGACCCTGAAAGTTTTGTATCTATAGGATCGCATATCACGATTCAACTGGTTGACTTTTTCATTGAAACGCGCGGTACCTTTTGCCACGATTAAATTTCAGGCATATTTGAAAAATATGTAATTTTGGGAGGGTACTCTCAAATGATCTGTTCGTTTCAGGATTCCGAATCAAAGATTGGACCCCCTAATTAAAAAAAATTCTCGATCCGCCCCTGACGTAGAGCTTTGCATCTACTGCATCGAGCTAAAAAAAACGTAACCTTGCTTCAGAAAATGCGAGGAACGTAAAGGCTGGTTTTCACTAGCGACGACGGAGTCGGAGTTGTAATCACAAGCGTAGAGCTTATGATGTAATGAAAACATCGTTCTGATTCCGCTTACGACTCCGCCGCTTACAATCCGCTTATGTTCCAGTAAAAAACAGATTGTCAGAGTCGGAAGCAGAAGCGGATAAACTAAACCAATCACAAAACGTGGGAACGTGCATTGTGATTGTTTTAGCCTTCCGCTTCTGCTTCCGACTCCGACAATCTGGTTTTCACTAAAACATAAGCGGAATGTAGGCGACGGGAGTCGTTAGCGGGCTCGGAAGAAAAAGGGAAACTGCGGATTTCATCGCGCTTGTGACTGCGCGTACGATTCTGTTTTTGATTTTCACCAGGTCACAAGCGCTCTTACAACTCCGACTCTGACTCCGAACTCCGTCGCTAGTGAAATCCAGCCTTTATTGAACACTTAAACGGGCAACACGCGACGTTTTCCGCTTCGTTAAGGCTGGTTTTCACTAGCGACGGAGTCGGAATCGTAAGAGCGCTTATGACCAGTGAAAATCAAAAAGTGGGAGTCGTAAGCGGAGTCAAAAGCGCAACGGAATCGGAGTCAGAAGAATGAGAACGTTTCCATTTCTTCCGACTCCGCTTACGACTCAGTCGCTTACGTTCCGCTTATGATCTAGAGAAAACCAGATTGTCGGAAGCAGAAGCGGAAGGATAAGACAATCACAATGCACGGTCCCACGCTTTGAGATTGGTTTTGTTCTTCTGCTTCTGCTTGCGACTCCGACAATCTGGTTTTCACTAGATCATAAGCGGAACGTGAGCGACGGAGACGTAAGCGGAATCGGAAACGCTGCTTTCACTAGATCATAAGCTCTACGCTTCTGATTACGTCTCCGACTTAGACTCCGTCGCTAGTGAAAACCAGCCTTTCATAGATGCCACGGTATCTCGTTCAGTTTGCCCTTAGAGGAGAAAGTAAAATATATTTCGGAAAATAAAACTGTTTCCTTTTGAGGGGCAACTTCTAAAGGTGAAACATTTTTGCAATGTCACATTGAAGACATCTCCCTCCCAAACTTTATTTTTTAATCAATGAGTATTCCGTTCAACAACGATAAGGGCGAGGCTAAGGAAATGTCTGACTGCTACTCCCGGAAACAGAGGATGATGCACTGGACAGCGAAACAGAATGTGATTTTGACCATATTGACAGTGCATTGTTCAGGTATTCGGGATATTATTTCTTGTCCTTAGATCCCATGTCCTAATGCACACTTATGTGTAGAAAGGAACCAGCAACGGCGTCAATAGAAAATCTGGAAAAATTCGCCAGAGGGCAAGAGGGTAATTTGAAGAAAATGACGAATAATTCAAAAATGGCGAATGCCAAAGGTTTAGGTGAAAATTCTAAAGAGATGGCGGTTTAAAGGGGCCCCTTGAAAAGTGGCGATTTTGACAAAAATGGCGATATGGTTGGCAAAATTTCTATTGAGATGTTGACAGGGCTCTCTTGAAAAGTGGGGATTCGACGAAAATGGCGAACTTGCATACAACGATTCAAAAATGGCAAAGGTGACGACAAATCACCTAAGGGTTGGCGAAAATTCAAACTTGACTCAAAAGAGATGTCGTTGTTGCGTACGTTTCTGGATATCTGATCTCCAAATGGTGGGGGTAAGGTCCAGCCATTCAATACGCAAGCTGCCGTCAGCTAGTGCCCCGGGTGAAGATGTAGAATTTTTGGGTTGACGTGAAATTAGTATGTTTCCCCTACTTTTCATGAAATATGGGCCACTACGCATTTCTTGCGAAATAGTTTGGGACTTCGATGATGAGCTGCCGTGAAATCGCTATGTTTCCTCTAGTTTGCAAAAAAATACTTTATGATAATGCATATAATGCATCCCATTTTATACGAAATGCGAAATAGTCCGCTGCGCTGGAATGAACTGCTGTGAAATAAGTATTTTCACTAATTCCCATGGATTTCCCCCTCCTCGCGCGCCCCTCGCGCTCCCGCGCCCGAATTTCCCCTTTCCCATTTAACACCTACCCTCAGACTTTGTACATGAGATATGACCAGAAATGCACGCATTGGCGAAAATGGCAGAAATGGCGATTAATCGCCAAAATCGCCAAACCGTAAGCAAAAAAGGGTTTGTAATCGGCTCCTAATTCAAAAAGGGGTTTGGGGGCTAGTTGAAATGACTTGTGGGCTAGAACTTAATTGCTAGCTACAGCTTGCCTGCATGAATGGCAGGCTGTAAAACTGACTTTCTTTGCACCCTAAGGGACGTCTTTAGTTATATAATTTGAAGGGGCCACTTTTTGCATAATTCTGGATATCACAAGCCCTCTGGCGATTTTCGTCGAAATCGCCAATTTCGCCAAAATCGCCAGTCTCCAAGGGGCCACTTTCGGCATCCAACTCAAACCATTAGAGGCTGGCGATTTTTCGCCATTTTTGCCATTTTCGCCATTGTATCCATTTCTGGACATGAATGGAGACGTACATCGAATATTTTGACAAATACGCGGTTCTTAGATCCCATTGAAAATGTGTGGTGTTCCACTACTTTTCCTGGAACGGATCCGGTTTAACATGCGGAGTTTTGGGGTTGCAGTGAAATTACTGTGTTTTCACTATTGACACTATTCTATCATGAAATATTGGGCCACGACGCACTCTTGTTCTTAGATCCCATTTTCGTCGGACTGGGAAATAGTCCATCACTCAAATGAATTGCAGTGAAATCAGCGTTTTTCTAAAAACATGAAAGAAACATTATATGGAAATTACGCATTTCTTGCCTGCAGATCCCATTTTGTGACGCATGGGGAAAACCCCTGCTCTTGAATGGGTTGCGGTGAAATGAGTGTTTCCTACTATTTTTCATTGAATATCCGGGTAAATATGCGGAATTTTCGTCGGCCTTCAATTTGGAGTGTGGGCCACTACGGAGTTTTATAGTCCTGGGGTGCTTACCATTTGACAGAAACTGTCGGAAATTCCGGATGGAAGGTAAATGGTAAGGTCACTTTTCGGAAATTCCAACCGAAAATTAAGGAGTACGTTTTGAGGTAGTCCCTTCATTCCGGTTGGTACGAACCAAACGGAATGTTGCTTACCATTAACCAATTTCTTGTTCCTTCTCGGTTCCAGACTCACGCTACACAAATTTACCCTTTTTTTGAATTCAAACCCTAACAGATGTGGCATTTCTACGGTAAACTGGTAAATCGCTTACCATTATGCTTTCGACACCCCAACCGGATTTTTCTGTCAAATGGTAAGCACCCCAGGACTTGAATAAATTGCTTCGAAAAAAGTATGTCACTCTGATCAATATAGTTCGCAGAAAATATGGTGCCAAAAACGCTTTTTTCATCCTAATTTCTTAGTATTCAATAAATGCGAAATATATTCCAGCACTTGAATGAATTGTTTTCTCCAGTGTTTGTTGCTGTGAAATTATTGTATTTTATGTGAGTGAAACATATTCCGTTACTTCGATGAAGTGAGGTGAAATCAGGGCCTTTCCTCTAGTTTCCATGAAATATAGGGCTAAATTTGCATTTTTCGGTCCTTGGATCCCATCTTCTAATAATCGCGAAATAGTTTGGTACTTTGATGAGCTGCTGTGAAATCAGATGTTTCCCCTAGAATTTTTGGAATATTATGGCCAATACGCATTTCGAATTCTGGCCCTGAGAATGGCTGAGATCTTCCAGTTTTTTTTTTAAAAAGCGATATTGTCCGGCAGTTCCATAATATTAAAACTCCTCTAGTCTAGTGGGGTTAATTTAACTCCTTACAGTGGAGGTTTTTTTTTTGAGGGGGGGGGGGGTGGGGGGGAGTTTTTTTTACTCCAAAAAGGAGTTTAAAGAACTCTTTTTCAGGAGTAAAAATCACCCAGATATTGACGAGTTGGAATAACCCCCAAAAAGGAGTTATCCTGTACCTAAAATTGTTACTCCACTTGAACAGAGCTGAGAGTTAAAGAAGCTCCAATAAGAGTAAAAACAACTCATGTAAGGAGTAAAATAACCCCATTTTCGGAGTTATTTTAACTCCAGACTGGGAGTTAAAACCGGAAATCTTTTTTAGGAGTTAAAGTAACCCCATGAAAGGGGTTATCCTGTACCTAACAAATTACCTAAAATTTACTGTGTGAGTTGCTGTGAAATAAGTGTATTTCCACAAGTTTGCATGAAATATGGGCCAAATAGACATTTTTGACTCCTAGATCCCATCTCTTTAACGAATGCGACGAACTGCCGTGAAAGCATTGTGTTTCAAAAAGGCAGTTTTGTTCCCTGCTTGGATCCCACTTTCTAATAATTTGGAAATGTTCAGTGGGAACTTCGATGAGTTAATGTATAAATCAGTGTGTGTTTTCAACTAAAACCCGCGCGACTATAAAGAACCTGAGTTTCAAGAACCTGTTAGGCTAAAATTTGAAAGAAGTTCTTATTAATTCTCTAAAATCTATTTGCTCTTGGGCAAATACTGAAGATAAGTCAACATTGAGGAAATGTTGGGGAGACTTAGGTGCCAAGAGTGTAAAACTGTTAGAACTGAGTGTAATTAGACAAGTCAGCAATTCAGTTCTTCTTTTTAGTATAACATAACAACATAACATTACAACTTTATTTAAGTGTCGATGTCTTTAGCTTATAAAAGCTAATTGGGGACACTGAAAAAATAGGAAAAAAAATTATAAAAAGAGTTTATACTTGGTATCATAAGGTGAATTTATAATTCACTAAAATCTAAAGTTTATAAAAGGTAAAAATTAAAAGATTACGGAGTTATCCCCACTAAAATATAAAGAAAAATGCTAATCTGGTACGCAAATTTCAAATGAAGAATCTGTTAAAGCTAACTCAGTGAGAAACTGCAGGATCTTACTTGTGGGTTTTATTGTATTTGTCATGGAATATTGGGGCAACTACGCATTGCTGGCCTTTAGACCCGTTTACTACGAGGAATAGTCCAGCATCTCGATGCGCTCAGTGAAATCAGTGTATCATTTCACCAACTGCCATCAAGTACAGCTGTCAAATAGTGGTGTTTCGTGCACGTTATGTGAAGTATTCCATATTTCTCTAGGAGCAAGGATAACAAGCTGAAGGGGATGTCAGAAGTTTTGATTTTTTCACTTGTGTGAAAGTTTAATGCTCAGTACTCAAGGTCAGTTAACTCATCTCTGCAGTTAATTAATACGCTCCCTGCATTTGCGACAATAAAATAAAGAGGGCCGACGGTGCAGCTTAACTAAGGAATCAACTCTTAACTGAGGCTACTGCGCCTTCAGAAAAACATATTTTGCTAAAAACATTTTTATTTTACGATTCAAATCACATTGATCTTAACATCCTGAAATATACTTCATTTTAGGCAAACAGTAATCAAGTCTCTCTCTTGAATTTGCCCACCCTTAAAATTACAAGTCCATCCCATCATGTATGTCATTGGCCCAGATGATTTCGGATGATTGTGCATTTAGAATTAAGACCAGATTTTCATTTTAAACGTTTCTATCATACGATTCCGATCTTTTTGGTCTTATTAATATTGAAATAAAGTTCCTTTCGTTATTTCTCGAATTTCCCCGCCCTAAAAATGACGTGACCCTGGATGAATTCTTGAATTCGCCATTTTCTCATAGACCGTAATGAACCTTGTTTAAGGCCCAAAATTTTGCACAACCATTGTTTCCAATCTCTCCTGGGTATTACAGTCGTCCCAAGATAAATTTAAGACAATGGTTATGCAACATTTTTAAGGGGTAAACAAGTCGCATTAAGGTCTATGAGAAAATGGCGCATTTAAGAATTCTTTACTTTGCGCCTTCATAAGATCAGTTTTTCTGTTTAAACGCTCCTGTTATACGATTCCAAACAGTTTCATATTAATATCATAGAAATACACTTCATTTGGGGGGAACTGTAATAAAATGTCTTTCTCGAATTTGCCCGCCTTTAAAACGCCCGTGAATCGGCATCCTATAGGATGTCACACACGCTACACTTGCCATTCAAGAATTCTTTACTTTGCACCTTCGGAAGACCAGATTTTTGCTTAAAACGCTTCTATTACACGATTCGGGACAGTTTGATGTGAATATCATCGAAATACACTTCATTTGGGGGGAACTGTAATAAAATTTCTTTCTCGAATTTGCCCGCCTTAAAAACGCCCGTGAATCGGCATCCTATAGGATGTCACACACGCTACACTTGCCATTCAAGAATTCTTTACTTTGCACCTTCGGAAGACCAGATTTTTGCTTAAAACGCTTCTATTACACGATTCGGGACAGTTTGATGTGAATATCATCGAAATACACTTCATTTGGGGGGAACTGTAATAAAATTTCTTTCTCGAATTTGCCCGCCTTAAAAACGCCCGTGAATCGGCATCCTATAGGATGTCACACGCGCTGCACTCGCCATTCCAAAATTCTTTACTTTGCGCCTTCGGAAGACCAGATTTTTGCTTAAAACGCTCCTATTACACGATTCGGGTCAGTTTGATGTGAATATCATCGAAATACACTTCATTTGGGGGGAACTGTAATAAAATGTCTTTCTCGAATTTGCCCGCCTTAAAAACGCCCGTGAATCGGCATCCTATAGGATGTCACACGCGCTGCACTCGCCATTCCAAAATTCTTTACTTTTCACCTTCGGAAGACCAGATTTTTGCTTAAAACGCTTCTATTACACGATTTGGAACAGTTTGATGCGAATATCATAGAAATACACTTCATTTGGGGGGAACTGTAATAAAATTTCTTTCTCGAATTTGCCCGCCTTAAAAACGCCCGTGAATCCGCATCCTATAGGATATTGTCACACACGCTACACTTGCCATTCAGAAATTCTTTACTTTGGGCTCTTGGAAGACCAGATTTTTACTTAAAACGCTTCTATTACACGATTCGGGACAGTTTGATGCGAATATCATAGAAATACACTTCATTTTGGGGGAACTGTAATAAAATGTCTTTCTCGAATTTGCCCGCCTTAAAAACGCCCGTGAATCGGCATCCTATAGGATGTCACACGCGCTGCACTCGCCATTCCAAAATTCTTTACTTTGCGCCTTTGGAAGACCAGATTTTTGCTTAAAACGCTTCTATTACACCCTTTCGGGACAGTTTGATGTGAATATCATCGAAATACACTTCATTTGGGGGGAACTGTAATAAAATGTCTTTCTCGAATTTGCCCGCCTTAAAAACGCCCGTGAATCGGCATCCTATAGGATGTCACACGCGCTGCACTCGCCATTCCAAAATTCCTTACTTTGCGCCTTCGGAAGACCAGATTTTTGCTTAAAACGCTTCTATTACACGATTGGGGACAGTTTGATGTGAATATCATCGAAATACACTTTATTTTGGGGGAACTGTAATAAAATGTCTTTCTCGAATTTGCCCGCCTTAAAAACGCCCGTGAATCGGCATCCTATAGGATGTCACACACGCTACACTTGCCATTCAGAAATTCTTTACTTTGGGCCCTTGGAAGACCAGATTTTTGCTTTAAAAGTTTCTATTACACGATCCGGAACAGTTTGATGTGAACATCATAGAAATACACTTAATTTGGGAGAACTGTAATAAAATTTCTTTCTCGAATTTGCCCGCCTTAAAAACGCCCGTGAATCGGCATCCTATAGGATGTCACACACGCTACACTCGCCATTCCAAAATTCTTTACTTTGGGCTTTTGGAAGACCAGATTTTTGCTTAAAACGTGTCTATTACACGATTCGGAACAGTTTGATGTGAATATCATAGAAATACACTTCATTTGGGGGGAACTGTAATAAAATGTCTTTCTCGAATTTGCCCGTCTGAAAAACGCCCGTCGTATCAGCATCCTATTAGACGTGAGCCAGACGGCACTCCCGAAACCCAGAATATTTTATTTTCCGCGTTGAGAACTACAATTGTTTACTAAAGACGTTTTATCTCAAATCACGGATGGATTTTAACCTAACACAATGAAGTAAAACTTCACTTTGAGCAACTTTACTTCGCCTTATTCGTTACTTGTCTTCGGGTTATGCGGAATTAGCTGGAATTGTTTGAAAATTTGCGGTTTATATATCAAATAGACGTTAATATTTTAGTCTTTCCATTTTCCACTGTATCAAAGAGGCGGAATTATTTTTATTTTATCTAAAATATCACTGTTACTTGCACAGATGGTTGTGTAGCCTGTGGACCGCCATATTGCCCGTACTATAGTACGTAATTCAGCGGGTGATGCCCGCGTAATTTGGTGCATTTTCAGCGGGTATCACCCATAGGGGTTGCGTGAATCGGGTGGGTTACGAGATAACCGGCCAGATAACCGTCGAGTGAGACAAAAACATCAGCTGGGTCCGCGGGGCTCCTAGGTCGTTCTTCCAAGGGCTCTCTATACGAAATATATGTCACATACATGTCGCGCCGTGGACTTATGGCAACTCTAGAGACTTTGAAATTCGATAATTTAGCGCTTCGCTCCCTCCCGATCGACAAGGAGACCAAAAATGTCATCAGGCAAGTCAAGGGAGCTTGCTACTCGCTTGTTGAACCAACACCAGTCACAAATCCTCGTCTGGTGGCTTGTTCTCTTCCAGCCATGTCTCTGTTGGATTTACCACTATCAGAGGTTTCCAGGCCTGAATTTGTGCAGTGTATGAGTGGAAATAGGTTGCTGCTTGGCTCTAAAACCGCAGCCCATTGCTATTGCGGGCACCAGGCCGGATATTTCTCTGGACAGCTGGGAGATGGGGCTGCTATGTAAGCTGCCTGTGATTTTTCAGCTTCCTTTAGTTACCACGGGGATTCTGTAAATCATTAACCCCTATAAATGATGATAGACATTCTTACCCCTTAACTGACTTATCCTACCCTATGTGGACCTGGCTTGCGGCAAGATATGAGAACCCCTATTCAACGTACAACCCATTACCCAACGTATCATGGGCGGTCTGCAACAAATGCACACTGCAGACTTGCTGACTGGCAGGTGAAGGAGGTAAACATTGTTGTGAAATGCTCTAACAGATTCCCTATCACTAAACTAAACTAGAGTTCAGAGATAGGGAATCTGTTAAAGCATTTCACAACAATGGTTACCTTCTTTCCCTGCCAGTCTGCGTTTGTTGTTCACCATATAATGGGGCAGGAACACAGAACGAACAAAGAAGGACTGTGTAGGAGGCTAATTTAGGGCTTGATAACTGTACATGATTGGGAAAAGATGCTTGTATTAAGTGTTTCTTGGTGTTTGATTTCTCAGGTATTCTAGTCATTTGTTAAAATGGGTTGAATACATTGGTTAAGTACCTACCTACAGCGACCAGGGGTGTAGGCGGCTTTTTGACTAGTTGTAGGCCTGGCTGACTTTCATTTCCACATATCCTGAAAATTGCACACATGACTAGTTTGCACTGACCTCACCAACACTTTTAGCTCTTAAGCTTTTTAGCTCGCCCAACAATGTATAATTTATTACAAGGGGTAGAGTAATCAAAACAAAAATTTGTAGCCCCTGGCCTGCAGCTCTATGGGCTGGCTATGCCCCTGGTGACACTTGTATCAAACAAACACCATGGGATGCCAGCCAGTGTCTTAATCGTGTCCGATCATTACAGGTTTGTCTTAGAGAAACTGCGGGAAAATGACTAAGGTTCATTATAGTCATTTCCTGTGGAACAAAGTTTTTTTATTACCCTTTCTACAGGTATCTTGGTGAAGTGATCAACAGCAAAGGTGATCGGTGGGAGATTCAGCTGAAAGGAGCTGGTCTGACTCCGTTCTCTAATCACAGGGATGGACGTAAAGTATTAAGGTCTTCTATTCGAGAACTTTTGTGTAGTGAGGTATGGAGAGTGGATGCCCACTTGACCTGTTTATCGGTTTTGTTAAATTGCTGTGATGAAAATAATGTCCCTTGCTGTCAGAGAGAAAGAATTTGAAAAATAAATTTCTTTAATTTTGCTTATGTTTTTTTTGTTTTTTATTTTGTCAAATGACAGGCCATGTATCATCTGGGAATACCAACAACTAGAGGTAAAAATTCTTTAAACATCTGTTTTAAACTGTATGTTTAACTTTTATTTTTTGTGGTGGTAGGAATTATCAAATATCTTGCTATCAGTGACAGTGGAGGTTGATCAAGTGTAGAGGGGGTGGTGCTTCTGCTTGTTCAAATATTATTTATCTATTTTACACTGTATAATATTAAGATTTAACAAAGGTTAAAGGTGAAGCTCCCCTTAATGAACTGATAGTGTACTTCAAACAATAACTATACTGCAAAAGAAATGCACTAGGAGTTGAGCCTCAGATCAGATGGAAACTAGCTACTTGTCAGCAGATTTCTTTAAAAAAACATCTAACCTTGAAGGGTCAACACCTGAGCCCATGTTACAGTCATGTGATACAGGTGAGTAGATACTTGACAGCTGTCAATAGCCCACATTCGATGTAATAAAATTCTAACATGACTCTGAGGCTTTGCATTGCATATTTTTCATGACTCTGTTGTTTCGCATTTCCCAGAAAGCCTCAGAGTCATGTTAGAATTTTAATATATCAAACATGGGCTGTTGCATGACCACAACATGGGTGTGCTATATTAGGTTGCAGGCTCCCACACTAGCTAGAAATTGTGACTTTTCACATTGGTTTCTCTGTGGTGTGGATGGATGGACAGGTGAACGTATAGTCATGTGACCACCAATATTTCTTGGATGTATAGATAACAAAATCTTCTTAGTTATTTTCTCTGCTCTTGCACGCCTTGTGCATGCCTGGAGCTCCACTATAACAATAGTATAGTACTTGAGAGAAAAGAGGCAGAAATGTAAATTTTCATTGTCAGCTTTTAGCACATGGGCTCATTACTTTTTCATGGACTTAACTATCCTGTTTAGATGCAATCAACACCATGATACCGTGTGCGCATGAATACAAGACTTACTGTTTACAAAATATTCAAGTGGCCCCAAACTCCTGTTGAAAATAATCTGTTGTAGTCTTTCGGCATTTAATGGTTCCTTTATGTAATATGTAATGACTCATATACTGAAGTGCACGGTAAAACTGTAAATTACATTTATAGAATTGAGATTCTTGCAGATATATTATCATGGCTATAATATATGTCGGGAGGTGTTCAAAGGGAAGGATTTGTTATCATCGATTTACATTAGCAAAATTTTTAAGTTATGTCGCTCTATTTTAGCTGGTTGTTGTGTGACATCAGACACTATGGTCAACAGAGATAAAAATTACACTGGAACCGCTTCCAAAGAAAGAGCTTCCCTGGTTCTTAGGATTGCTCCAACTTTCCTAAGGTAGGTAGGTAGCTGTGCAGCTCGAATTTGTTTTTATTTTCATGTTAACTTGTCACAGCACCGTATTAGGATACCTGTGCATTTAGAATTGATAGAATGTACCCAAAGTAGTCACTGTTTACCTCACTTGATGGAATATGATACTTGGTGCTTTCATTAGACTCATACAAGCACTGTAAGTGCAGTTACACCCTGCCTCTCACCTCAAACCTTAAACCTTTCTTTGTTACGAAAATATGCTGTTCGAGGAGGCAAAGTCGCATTATTATTTGTTACAATGATTAGCTCACTGTTAGGCATGCAGTAGTGAAGATGTTTGCACTCTTCTTTGTGGATGTCTCTGGAGTCAGTAAACTTGATGATGCATTTTTCTTTTTTTTTATTTCTCTTTCACTTGTTGTTTTACTTGAGGTCATTTACATGTATTATTTTATATTGGTTTAGGTTTGGTTCATTTGAGATTTTTAAGACAGTGGATCCATTGACTGGCTACCAAGGTCCAAGTGCTGGACGACTGGACATCCTGCATCAGCTGCTGAACTATACAATTGATGATTTCTTTCCACAGGTAAATTATTGCTTTTGTTTTAATTAATGTCTTGTTTTTAATACTAAAACAACTACAATGGGTTAATTGGTCCATAATTGTTGAAGTGCTGAGCTTTCATTGTTAGTGAGAACTTATGGTGTACTAATAGTAAATCAATATATGATTTAATCAAATTGAAATTTGACTGCAATTTATTACATGATTAGATTATATATTGTACTCAGGTGCATTATTGCAGGATCATTTTTGCAAGATGGGACTCCCCTATAATAATTCTCCTTTGAAAACTAATTTTTTATTCAAAGGCAGTGCCACATTGAATGTACAGTTTTTCTTTTCCTCATTTTCAGAATCAGCTTCTTTTTGTAGAGATGTGTTTTACGGTTACAAATCCCTCTATGCATTCTTGCCCCAATTATAGCAGTGTTTGTAATGTACCATCCCCTTCCTAGTCCCTTGACAATTTTCTGCAAGTCCATTCTAAATTGTTTTCAGTAGGGTAAGTTGCAAAGTCCTTATAGTAATTGATTGTCATCATTATAAATGCTTTTATATGTTAACTAGTCTTTTATCAGTGTGTTATCTCTATGGCTGTCTTTACTTTCTTTTTTCTTTTTTCCTTTATTCAGTGAAAACCACCATTCTCAGATTTAGTATTGGTATCCTCTTTCATAGGCCGATGACTCAGGGTGGACCTAAGTGGACTTCTGATTTGTTACCCATTTGATTTATTGTTTTTCGTTTTAATTCAGGTTTCTTGTAAAGATTATAACAGTTTGGAAGAACGCTACCTTTCTTTTTATAAGGAGGTGGTTCTTTTAACAGCACGTCTGGCAGCTGATTGGCAATGTGTTGGCTTCTGCCATGGGTAAGGAAGTGGATTACTTAAGCAATGCTTCCTCAGATTGTTCACTTAGACTGAGAGACTTTGCGTGCGGAGTAGGCAGCTGAAACTTAGTCAGGCTAATATTGACAATATTAAGTTAAAAATTAACGCCATTTTCAAGTTCAAAAAGTTTTCTGGTAGATAAACTGTCATAATTATTTGCTGTTAAGATTAACGGCATAATATAAAATATGCAATTAATTAAAAGTTAATCTACCAGACACTTTATGAACTTGAAAATGGCGTCACGGTGATACCGAAACGTCGTTTGATTTTATCCGCGTTAGTAGTTACTTGTTTCTGTATAACAAAACCGCTCTTGTTAATCAGATATTCAGCTTGCTAAATTTAGGAACCGGCCCTTGTGAGATGTTATTTTCTCAACAATGCCAATATTTTCATGAATAAAACACACTGACCGAAATCTTTAGAACAAAACGTCGAAGAAACAAACCGAAGTGATTTTGTACAACCTTCGATTTCAAATGAGCCGTGGGGAGAGTTTATCGGGACACAAAACAAAAGAAACCTACCCCACTAAACCGGGATCCCCAACTCCATGTAAACAGGGTCTAAGTCGTTTGCTACCAAAGGCAGTACTTTCCTGCTTAGCACAGTTATTTTAAGACCTATAGTGTGACGAGTGTTGGCCCAGCCCCGTGACCCTCTGCTCTGCAGACCAGCTCTCTACCAACGGAACTAGTTCTGCTGTGGGTGAGAATTGAGGTAATGAAACCAATGCGAAGAAAACACATCATAGTCACGTGTGTTCTCTTATTTCCTTGCAGGGTTGTTAATTCTGATAACATGAGTATTATTGGTGTCACAATTGATTATGGGCCGTACGGATTTCTGGATTATTATGATCCCAATTATCTCAGTCAGTCATCGGGTGAGTACCAAGTTAACTGCAGTCAATATCCACTAACATGCGGGTCAAGTTGTTTTAATATGTTTTGACACTATGAAATAAATGAAAGAAAATTTTCACCAATCTTTTGCTCTCATTTGGAAGTATTTTCTTTTTTCTCATTTCTACTTTGTTTCTATTTTCCTTTTGTTTTACTGATCACTTGGTTTAAAACTCTTGAACTTTCAGTAGTTCATTATTTCAATGGGTACTACTAGACCTGTCAGTATTCCGGTTAACATTTGACTAATGGCATATCAACTTGTGTATTTCCTGTCCAATTAATATTAGTCAGTTGTGTACTGAGAACAGAATCGTTTATTTTTCACTTTAAAAAACTATTGCGCTGGTTTTAGACGCTAGACGAAGGAATTCATTCAAGAACCAACCCGAGCTGTTCAAGTGGAATTTGCTGAAGTTGGCGGAAGCCATTCAAGATGCAGTACCTCTACAAGAATCCATCTCTTCTTTAGAAGAACTGTAGGTATATCGGTGCATACAGTATGATGTGGTTTAATTTTACCCTTGGTACAAATTTTGTTTTAATTCCTTTTGTTTTTGGATATGCTAATAGTGAAAGGGAATAAAAAAAACGAAAGAAAAAGTTAAGCTTTTACCTATAAATTGAAAAACTTGTACTTGAAATAGCACGTTTTCAATTTAATGTCAGTAAATGAGTAGAAGGACAATGTTCCCGTTTCCCAGATTTTGCCGACTTATGAAAAACCGAAATGGTAAAAAAAGAACGAGATCATGAGACACAAACAAGGAGAATACGGAGTGTTCTTTGTTTTGTTTACGCATCCAAGCTTTCTTTTTTACTTTGACAAACACAGGCACTGGCAAATTAAGTACGGACGGTCTGCTGCGTCTTCAGCACAAAAATCTGCAAATAGACTCGTCAAGCTGCAGAATTACGTGCGACGGTCAGAGAGTAGGCAAGCTCTTGATTTGGGAGGCGTATTCTCCCTTCGCTTTATCTCGAGAAAACCTTCTAGTGAGAGGACCAGTTTCTATAGATCTTCTGATTTTATTTCAGATTCCATGCGGAGTTTGAGAACTGTTTCCTTGCAAAGATGAGGTTGAAAGTGAGTCGTAGTAGTTTCTTATTTGAATTATTATTTGATTCATATGTCCAGGAACAGTTGACATTATCGCATTTTATTGTAATTTCAGCTGGGCCTGGTAAAGAAAGAACTCCCAACGGACAAGTAAGTAAATGGGAATCTTTATCGAGACATTTACTATTTACCAAAAGGGAAGGAGGAAGGTGGAGAATCAAGCGTGCGAGGATGCGTAGGGCACCTGACTTGTTTTTTTTTTCTCCCCTCCTTTTCAAGCATCTTCTTACGCGGGCTTAAGCAGCCTTTATTAACCCTAATCATTATTTTGAAACGCTTCACGTAGTCTTTGTTAGTTTGAAACAATTTTGTAATTTTTACCCAGACTTACTGCCAATGAGAAAGAAAGACAAGCATTTCTTGTTTTAATTAAATTAATAAGCATCTTGTTCTTAGGAATGTTATCACATCTCTTTTTGATACCATGGAACAAACCGGGGCAGACTTCACAAACACCTTCAGATGTCTTTGCCGAGTATCACCATCAAGTTGTACTTCAACAGAAAGCGGGTTAGAGCTTCTCCTTTCCTCCCTGTTTGTTTTTCCTTTTGCAGTCCAATTTTTCTGTCTGTGAATTATCCAGTTTTCCCGGGAGCGCTATCTCCTACAACCAACCAGAAGTGTTTCATATTTCAATCCTTAAACAAAGAAGTCTGTTGTCCACTTTCGCGTAGAAAACAGCCTTGTCACTTTGGAAATTATAACTAGCTTCTTATAGTCGCAGATTCAGCGACTGAAAAGTACATATCACGAAAACCAATGGCATTCTGAGTGATGGATTGATTGTTGTTAGGCTCAAATCATCGTTTTGTTTGAAAAATACAGATTTATGGAACATATGACTGCTCCAACTTCATCTAACACCTTTGGACCAGTTTTAAAACCTTTTTGATTGGTGTTCGATGATGTGGAAAGGTGCTGAATGTTTTTGTTGTTGGGTCAGGATTGAATTAGTAAAGACTGGTTAGGCCAGTTTAAACAATTTCACCTCTATGCAACAATGTTTGATGATGTTGGACCAGCGTTGTTAGATCCTGTTTAATTGTACCTTAACATCAGTACTGTTGTAGTGATCTTGTTAACAGTTCATTTTCAATGTAGTTCTCGTCCTTTTTCTTAGTGATGAAGACGTGGTAGAATATTTGGTATCTCAGTGCGTCTCACTTCAAGGGATGATAAAAACAACTTCAAACTTTATAGAATGGAGGTCAGTCTTTTTATAGTCCTTAACAATATCACGAATAAAGCGATGGTTTAGGTATTGGCGAATGATTTGTTTTGTCGAGGCGTTTGTGAGCCCATCAAAGTCAATAGTCCATGGGCCAGGACCTCAAATTTGATGATTTGGTACCAAAAAGAGGGACAAAGAGTGGCTTATATTTTTAAAAACTATGACTCCTCAAGTTTATTTTAATGTATGATAACCACGTCAAATGAGTAGTTTTATAGCGTTTATCACGTGATGAAATGACGTCACTCAGCTTTCTACAATGTCAAATAAATGTACATACATACGTTTTTCCTTATGTTTTTACCCATTTTTGGGGGACACGTTTAGATGATTGAATGGTACCACTGTTTTGCAAGTGATTTTCGAGGCTTTTGTAGCAAAATTAGATGAATTCTGGTGTTTGTTGCCATGGTAACATAAAAAAGTAGCCCTTTGAACCAGAGGGTCGATATTAACTAAAGTAATAAAGATGAATTGTTTGAAAAAACTGTTAAATGATAGTTCTAGATGACAACTGGATACTAGTTTGACTCAGGTGTTATAACAACCTATGAGGCCGCTATACTATGACATTACCTTTTTGGCGGCCATATTGGATCCGCCATCTTTGATTTTCAAACATGCCAATTTTGTCCCCTGAAGTGCCCCAAAACGATCAAAACTGGAAGGAACATGCAAAATCCTCATAATTCAAGTTGTGAAAGAAGCTGCTCTCAAAACTATAAACTAAAAATCCATAGTTGCAAACTCTTCCGGCAAAAGCATTAATTGTGGTTTTTTCTGCGAAGCCATAGTTTTTGGACGTCCGAGGGTAACATGCAAAACGTTATAATTCCTCTTACAGTGATCATTTGTTTTTATGTATTTTGGGTGCACATTTAGCAAGTCATATGTCATACGTCCGAGGGTAACATGCAAAACGTTATAATTCCTCTTACAGTGATCATTTGTTTTTATGTATTTTGGGTGCACATTTAGCAAGTCATATGTTTAAATGTAGCAGCGACTAGCAATGACTGTATTCTTCTGTGGGCAATATATCATGTCGACAGCCAAGGGAAATATGCTGAGAAACAGAATGAGACCACATATTCTAGTCCTCGTCACTCTCGTCATCATCGGCATCGACGTCTACTGTGACAGCTTATTTTTCTCGCCTGTTATCACACTCGGATAGCCGGCACATGTCTGTGCACTTAAGACCATTTGCGAGGCAGCTGCAGTTCGGGAGCCTACAAGATCTTGTGCAAGAACAAGAGAGTAGCTCTAAAACTGTTGCAGGAGCTGGCTGACGACTCATCCAATCAATCCCTAACTTGTTCTCATCCTGAATCCAGCCATGTCTTAAGGGACTTGGAATTTCAGGGCAGTTCTCAAGACTTCGCCTCCAGATCCCTGTTTGATAGTTTGCTCGACACGCATGTTTATACAGGCAATCAGCACAAGGTGGTAGTTGGTCGGACTCGATGTTACCTCTCTTTGAACAGAACAATCTATATCTTAGCTCACTGATGCTGTTTGTTCCTGGGCGGGAACTGTACATACGACAGGTGAAATTCTGAAGCATCTGAAATAGATCATCTGAGAGTTCCCATTCCACTCCTAAGAGGTCAAACATTTCTGAAAGGATCTCTGTTCTTTAACGATTCGAAGTGCACCAATCTTACCCCGCCCAGCAAAAGCACTCACGGTGTCGCAACCAGTATAAGCGTGCATGCCAAGGAGACTCCTGCACAAATTTTGACCAAGGGCTTGCACTATACTCGTAATGCTGATGTATCTAACTCTTGTTTGTGTTGCACACTTAAAAAATGTTGACGACGGAATTAAGTGCTTGAATGACACACAAAGAATGAAGACATCTGTATCTTCTGATGCCACAATCAATGTGTTGTAATCTGATCTGGCTGCATGAGAGAGATGAAGAAGAATCCTTGTATCAGCTTCTTCTTGTGTTGAGCTAAGTTCTTCAACGGTAAAGGCAGCCTCTGGTGACATTTGGTGACACTCTTCTTCACAGGCTACAAATAGGACCTTGTCTGTGAGCTTTCTTCTATACTTGTCTTGTTTCCATTCTTTGGTCACAAATATTGTTAAGGGTTTCTTATTCTGCGGATTCAGAAGGAACTTTCTCCACTGCTGCACCTTATGGTCGGGTTGGAGATTTCTAAATTCATTTCCATACTCAGCTCCTCGATGCTCTCTTTCCGTATTCTTAATTGAATTCTCTCTATACACATCGAAGATAACGTCAATTCTCTTCGAGGACGCACCCTCATGTAGAACCATTCCAAACAAGGAGTCAGCAACATCTGAAAACTTCTTATGGTCACCTTCAACCTTTGCACTAGTACCATGCCATCTATGATGCATGCAGATGGCTGAGGAATTTCCTCCGCAGCAGGTACATTCTTTTGCAGCTCCTTTGCTAGTGCTGCTTTGCTGGTTTTCCGTAGTGACCCATCTACTGTGGATAGTGCCCAAGGAAGAGGTCCCAACGGATGACAGAGGACATCTCTCATGTGAAGTTGTCTGTTTTCTGCAATTATAACCATTTGACCAAAAAGAGCTCTATCAGCTTTTAGGATGATCTCGTTTGCTGTTTTGCTCTTGAATTTCACCTTCTTGTTAAGATCAGAGAATGTCTTCAGCTTTGATTTCTTCAGGGTCTCGTGAAATTTGACTGGTGGATTTGCCTCCAAGCGCTGTGCACGAAATTCTTTGTATGCCTTTTCCCTAACAGCTTTTGCGCCCAACAAGTCTTCCTCTATCTTTTGGGTGGCAACCTTTCCGGTTGACAAGCATACCAGATCCTGCTGTTCAGCACTGAATGGGTTTATCCAGTTGCTTTCTAGCATAGCAATCAGCGACTTCACGTCAGCCTCGTCTCTTACAATTCTTGTTTTTTGAAGATCAGTATGCCCAGAATTGGATTTGCTTAGATTTAGCATGTCCCTCAGCTGCTTCAAAAAAATACTGCGAAATTCAGACACTATATAATACTTGCTAACTGCTCCTGCTTTAAGACTGAAGCCTTTGGTGCCCCCAGCTGTCTGGGTGTCCTTATTGACCGTCTCCTCGCATGTTTGATCAACTGGAACCCTGCCAAAGGGGTTTTGGTCGCCGATCTGGACCGAGAATCCACCAGACTTAAGAAATTCATGAGCCTCAGGATGGGTCTCTTCGAGGTGGGTCATCTCAGACAGGTATGCAAGTAAATAGCGGGCATAATTTACGTTATCATAGGCAAAGCACCATGGTATCATTTGTTCAATGGCTGATAAATGTAGCTCCCAATGTCCTTCTCTTGATGCTCTCACCATATTCAGCAGAATGTCAACGAGATCAATGTATGACATCCAGAAACTAGATAGTTTCCCGCTGTTATTGCGTAGATACTCAAGGTACATATCGTACAGTGTGATAAACTCTGGGAAACTTTGACTATCCAAGACCCTCTGTTGTTCCTTTTGGCACAGGTTGTCCTATAAAGGTTTCAACCCGGCAAAGAAATCTTGGATAAACTGTTTCTTCTCGGGGAACTTTACTTCTACCCACGTCTGAAATCCTTTCCAGATAAGTCTTTGGAGTGCCTCATACATCAGTTTATGAAACCTGACAGCACGGTTGTATCTATGTCCTTCAAGAACTCCTGTCACAGAACCTTCAGCAATTACCCCTGATTCAATGCAAACGTCACTTAAACCAGCGTCTTGGAATCTCTTTCCGATTATGGAAAGAAGTGTGCACACTGTATGGAAGACACCCATCCGAATAACAATATCTGAAAACTTGTCTGGATGTTTCCAAGCTATCTCTGTTGCCTTGGCATACAGAGCTTGATCAAATACGAGTACTATGCTCTTCAGTTCAAGAGCTTCTCTGATCTTCTGGGAGTGGACCAAAATCTCATGAACAGTTGACATGCTAGTGGCAGGTGCATCAATGGTGGGGAGGTATCCGATATTGTCTTGACGAGCCTCAATTTCGTTGCGCACCAAAATGTTATAGCCAGTCCATCCACTAACTTTCTGGTTCATCTGTGCATGTAGGCGCACTAAAACCCACAAAAGGGTTTTTCTTCGGGCATTTTCTAACGCTTCCTGGTCGTTTACTTCAACATATGCCCTTGGCTTAGGGCCTTGACGTTCGCCTGCATTGTAAATGGGTAGAGCAACAACATCAAGTGGTTCAACACTCCTTTGCTTACTTTTAGTGATCCCAGGTGGCTGCTCAGTGAGGGGATGGGGGGCCAAAATGTCTCGCCTGTACTGCTATGCCGTTTACACGGTGTGAAGTGCCTTCACCTGAAAGAGTCTCTTCTAGTCGGTCAATATTATCCCATGCTAATGTGGTACTAACATGAGGTTGTATATTGGCAGGTAGAGGAATTTCACTTGTTGTTGTTGCCATTTTCTGCAGACAAAGAGCAGTGTTAATTTCCTCAAGCTGGGAATAAGAAATACCATGACCATAACGGTTTAGTATAGACAGTAGCTCAACATTGTTTGTGAGAGTTTTTACAGCATACGAGAGAAGAATTTGTTTAGGCGGCTTAATCCTCCCTCTGGTTACTCCGAATACTAGGTATTGCGCGAACGACTTCATCAACCGCTGGACTCTTTGACAACATTCTCCCTCTGACGAATCTTTGTTGCCAATTAGCAAGGTATACAAAAACGCACTTAGCTCTTCAGGGACCTCTATGGCGCTGTCATTGAGCTCTGAGGGGCGCGGTGGCCATGACATTTTGCTTTCTTCGTTTCGAACGGCATCGCGGATGTCAGCTGCAGCTTTCTGAATATTTGAGATCTTTGTTTTTGAGCCTTTGTCTTCTTTTTCTGCCATAAGGATATTTAGTACATTTCTGGCGATTTGCACTGGTGTTAGGCTAGCAGGGATTAGGAATACACGGTTGTTGTCTAGCAAGTTTTCAAACTTGATCAACTCATTGAATTCTGCTTCTATGTTCCTTTTGATACGCTTCTTTGTTGGTGGCTTACATTCCTTAGCTTCTAATGACATTAGATACTGTACAAGTAACTGCGTCATCTCAGACAGCCTTACGACTTTCTCCTTTTCTATTACATCTGACCCGATGAAGTCAAAAAGCATCTGGTAAGCATCAGACTATAGACGGGCATATTCATCATCCGGAGATTCACTGCTCATATCAGGGTTCACAATGCTGCTTGCTTCTGGTCTAGTGTAACTCCTGTAGCATGTCTTGTGATAACAAGCCTCTGCTGCAACTAATTCGCGCGACACAAGGGCAAGAATCTTGCTGTCATTCTTTTCTGTAGCTATCTTTCTGATAGAGCTATCTGCACGCATATCTCGGCATTGTACTAAAGGCTCACGATTCCTTGTCCCTTGAAATATTTTGGCTTTTCACAAAAAATACAAATGCGCTCGTATGTTGTGGAAATATTGGAAGATCCTCGAATAGAGACTCTCCTAGCCACTTTTTCCGGTTGAGTCTGGCTATTGGATGATTGCTGGGATAATTTATCTAATAACTTTTTCATTGTAAAAATGCTTCGATACTTTCGGTGGTAGTAAATGAACGGGACTTCTCCTTCGCTTAAAGACTTCTAAAGTTCTAGGATTTCTTGATGATTTCGAATCTCTGCTGCTCGTAGCAAGGTTTTCCACGACTCCTCGTCTTTAGGATTAACTAAATCACTGCTATCGTCGGTGCAGTGAATGATACACTTCTTCTTGCAGAATCGTTTGACTGCGGCATTTAACTCTTCAGCATCATCAACACTTCTCTTAGATGAGGACCCTATTTGTATCAGATGAATATTTTTTTCAGCGCTTAAGTTGCAATGCAACTGCAACTGCAACTGAGACGGGGACATAACAGCACATACGTTATATTATAATTTACGAAACTCTGGACTTCCAAAAGGTTTTTTTTTTTCACCATAGCGGTGCCACGATTTGGAATGAGTTACCACAAAAAACATACGAAGAATAACATCACTAAGTCAATTCAAAATGGAAATAAACCTGTTAGCTCTCTAGTTTTCTGATTCCCGGCACACGGTAATCATTTAAGCCATTCAGGTATGTGTAGTCTTTATATCCTTTTTACTTCACTTATCTTTTTTAGACTCATGATTTTAGCGTGTTTAAAGAAACCATATGCATGTATGCATTAAAAATGGCATATCATTTGAAATTTTCATTACCGAATAACCGATAATTCAAATAATGTTGACTGCAACAGGTTGATTCCTAAAATTAGATTATATTTCAAAATTTATAAATATATAAAAAGATGTGTATGATCGACATGAGCAAAAATTATGCATTCAATTTCTATCGGATTATCGGAGTGAACATTCTACAAGATCTGTAAGTATTTCCTAAATTCTGCTTATTAAGTCAAAACTTCAAAGACTTTTGCCTCAAAAAGTTTAAGCGCTTTATTACCTAGATGATTTTGCTGACTTTTTCGTGAAATTATTGCGTTTTACACGGTAAAATGGCTATTAATACGGCAAATCAAGAACCCACCCACCTTCCATGGTAGCCGCCATTTTGGATTTTACCCATAATCCTATTCGAAGGCTACTTTTGAGTTTTCCTCGCTCTACTTTGGTTAAATTCAGGACAATTAATATTTTAGCGATAAAAAACTTAACAAAAAAACTTCTCATGTCTCTCATAATAAATTAAACTACAAAACATATAGAGCATATTAAGTGCACATTTAGTTGGCCTGGTTGGTATCTCAAAGGTCATCTCCGGCACTTTTACACGAAAAAAATACCCTGAAAGCTACTCCTACAGAAAGGTTATCATACAAATTTTCAATCTCCACCTTATGTGCTATCAATTTGCAGCAATCATCCTTTGTCCCTCGAGTTGGTACCAAAATCACGATTGGCCCATGGACTACAAGCCTCAACCACGTCACACATCAGCTGAGAAGTCTGAGCAGCCAACATGCAGTTCTTAGTGCTTTTAATTTTCCGGGAAAAAACGCAGCGTCTGAAACTTGCAAGTATAATTTTTGAATAGGATAAAAAAATTTTGTTAATTTTTGTTTTAAATTTTGATTTTTGAATAATTGATGAATGAGCTACTGCAAAGGGATTCGAGAGCGGACGCTTTCTTAGCCTGTTCCAGGCGTCAAGGAGCGCCGAGTAAAAACCTACGCGGGGAAAACTAGGGGAAAATCGAGGACAGACAAGGACTAGTCTCCCCTCGGTTGTAACAAGCTAACATTTTCGCCCTGATAAACACTCGCTGGGTCCGTTGTTTCTGATTGGTTGAGAAAGGTACTCATTCAGTAAAGCAAAAATAGCGCCCGAAAGCCAAAACGAAAAGACGTTCCACACGCAATTGAAAACCACTCACTTTCCCTCTTACTAACTTGTGCGTTGTATTGATTTTCAGTCAACTGATGGAAATGTCTCGTGAGGTTTGGCAGTCAAGTCCAAATGTGATATCTCAGTTACAAATGGAGGCTGAGAAGCATCGAAAAGATGACCAAGAACGCAAGGAAAAAGTGCGAAAACTTAAGGTTCGTCCTTAATAGGATACAAGATGCCCTGTACTTGACGTATTCTTTGAGACGTGCAAGCATTTCATACTTAAAGTCTTTAATTTAATTCTTAGGTTCTACTTTCAAAACGTTGTGTTTGTAAGTCAATTTTTATACAGTAGTTTTTATGTTACTAGTCCCCACCCGACTCATGTGATCCCCGGCTTCCGGCGGGTTAGATGTTTGCTTTTTTTCCGACTTTGTTTCGGTACAAGAATGGATAACAGAGAAATAAGGTTGAGGGAACCTGCAGTGGAATAGCAAGCCATCCAGAAGGGAAAAGGTTGGGGGTGTGACGCAATACGCGTGGGTTCCCTGTGGTGAATGTCTAATACTAAGGATTTGCACATTTTCCTATAATTGACATCGTCATCATACAACAGGGAACAGCAAAAGAGCAAGTTACTCTGGGCTGACTTAAAAAAACTAACAAGTACTTCTATTATAGTCTCGAAGGGAGCTTAACTAACTGAATTGACTTTTCCCAGATGTTAACTCAAGAAGAAAAAGAGAAAAACGACAGAAAGTTATGGAAAGAATGGATCCGAGAATATAAGTAAGTTATTTCTATTTACTTTTGCATTGGCGGGACTGATAGCGATTTTATATACTGCCGACTGGGACTGCAAGCAGTGATTCAGTTGAAATGTAAAGTTAAAACAAGCGCCCACACTGCTTGTTTTGTCAAGCACCCATTGTTATCATAATTACCTCTTTGTTTTTCTCCAGAGTCCGCCTTGATCAGGAGTTCGATGGGCAGCAGAATTCAGATCAGGTAAAACAATGTCGTTATTAGGCTCTTTCCTCTTTTAGGTCTTGGGAGTCACGTGAGGCAGATGAACGAGAGACCCTGAGTAGCAAGGTGCTGGAAAGGAATTGAACTTGGAATCAAGGCTTTTCGACTATGAAATAAGAATTCTGCTGTTTTTATAACTATTTTGTTAAGGCAGACTAATTAGTGCCTTTCAGATTATATTATTGTATGGATTACAGAGGTAGGTTGACTATTCTCGTCACTATTGACTTTTTTTTCCTTACATAGGTTAATAACGAACGAATCAGGATAATGAACTCAAACAATCCAGGGTACGATAATGCTTTGGGGATATATACGTTTGTTTTTATTTTTTTTATTATTTTTTTTATTTTATTTAGTCACTCACAAAGCCTGATACAACGTGAACAAAAGTTGTTAATTACATTATAAAATTAATGTGACAAGGAAGCCTAACGAAGCTTGAAGCTTATATTAATACGCTGCCTTCAACTGCCTAATGAACTAAATTCATGGCTGAGTGCAGAGTGAGCAAGATCAGAAAATTAAGCGATAGATCGGCTATCAGTGAGATAATTCTTTAAATTTTTTTAAAAAAACAAATATAGAATGAGAGCTAATTAGTGAAATAGGCAACGAATTCCAGATTTTAGGTCCTCGGTAAAGAATACTGAATTTGTATATATTACCAGGTATATATTCGTTGAGCTAATCACTTCATGGCAGGGTGGTTTCTCTCCAGACTCCGGTTAGAGGAGAGACTAAAGATTTAGCTAGCTTCTTCAATTTGTGCTGGTCTCAACTAAGCGGTTTAATTTTTTGGAAGACACTGAAAATGCCCTCTTTTGAAACTCCATCTTAGTTTATTGACTCTCAGAGTGACCAAAGAACCCCCTGAGTCACAGAAGAAGAGGTTACAGAGGGTTTGGCAGGTTATACCCCGCCCGGCCTGACTGTCCCCTGAACTCATGTATTTTATCCTGTTATCATGTTACCCAGACGACCCCGCAAGCAATTTCGTTGGAAAACCGTATGAGAAAAGTCCCATATTAGGGCCGTACGCGTCAAGTGATAGGGTCGGATAAACGTGTACGGCCCTGGTCGAAAAGCGTAATGATCGGTCATATAATAAATTGCTTGTTGAATGAGTTAGATCGTGCCGGGTCCGTGCGTCCTGACCAGAGCCAAATATTTTCCCGTCTGGCCCTCCTACTCAGTCAGTAAGTATATATCATTTACCAAAAGTAAATGTACAAGAGAAGAACTATTATGATCCATGTTTTCTTTGTTGGGGAATGTTGAACTACATACCCAGAGTAGGTGTTCCTGAGGTCGTAGAAACTTTTGTAATCGGGGCTTTGAGATAAATGTTAAAGGCATCTTATCAGTCTTAACTGTTGTGTATTTCCTCTTTAGATTTATTTTAAGAAATTACATCGCTCAGAATGCAATAGAGGCAGCGGAAACTGGAGATTTCACTGTGGTAAGGAGATCGTGAAATTCTTCAGTGTCCAGTCTGATGTTACCGGAAGTATTTCTGGAAACTACATATATATTGTAATATTATGTGTTGTGGAGTATTCAGTGTCATGGCTCTGCTTACGGATGAAAAAAAAATAAAAAAGGAAATAACGAAATAACAACCACAACTCCCCAAACTGTGCGCTATACTTGTTTGACTTTTTGTGTTAATTTACTTTTAATTTCTTGTTTCATTTGCTTTCGCCTGCGCGCAAGAATAGTACCAATTTGTTATTATCTATTTTTTTCCTTTGTTGGTTGCAACGCTTAAACCCTTGGAATGATACTTACCTTTAATTCACCTGGATGAGGGAAACGTGAATGGTTTTACTGGGCCTAGAAAATAATTTGTGGTTTCAGTACGTATTTTATAATTTCAATTGATTAAAATACTGTTTTACAGGTACAAAATCTCCTCAGGCGTTTGGAGACACCATACAGTGAAGATACTGAACTTCAGAAGGCCATCTTTCCTCAAAGGAAATCTATTGAATCTTCCCGCACATCTCACCACACCCCAGCACTGTTTAACATCTCTGATGCGCTTGAGATGTATCTTGATAAACCACCAGATGACGCGCTTAACATGAGACTGACGTGATCCTCGTAAATCTTTAGTCATGGATTCACTTCGATAAAAATTATAAGCGCTTTCTAGATAGCATCTGGAAAATCAAGCCACAAAGCAGCAAGCTACACTCATTTCTGTCCTCGCCTATTATACCTTACTTGAGGCTCTCCGTTATAGTCCTTCGGATAATCTCGATGTTTTCCTCGGCTTCCCCTCGGGAAACATTGAGATTGTCTGGAAACAAAAATAACTGTTTCCCTCAGGACCAGTCATGAAGGGTTTAATATTGGCGGTTAATTTATCTTATAATTTGATACTTTGTCAAGACATCCGGCGCTCTCCTGCGATAAATTAATCTCGTACTACATTACCAGGATTCTCAATGTCACTGGCATGTTACAGGTTCAACCATATGGCTCTACTGAGATTTCAGTTCACAAGCTACTGTTGTTTTAATAGGGACTGAAATGAGCAACTTAACAGGACATTACTATATGCACTAACCAACTTGCCATTTCTCGAGCCTGAGAAAATGTGAAAGCTGAAAATAGTCTACAGCCTATTTTAACAGTGGAAATGAAAGAAATGTTTGACAACATTACTCACTATACCCAACTCAGCTGTGTCCAGGAAGCGCTATCTCAGACTCTTTGATGCGGACCATGTTGTGTTCGTTATGACGGTATAAACACAAACCAAGTAATAATGGCAGTTTGTGCCTGATACACGTAGGTAGTCTGAGTTAAATAAACTGCATACTAGTACCTGAATAGACTGTAGCCTCATTTTATAACGACTACAATCCTTAAATTTTCAGTCGTTAAAATTCACTTTTTTTGGTGTCGCAATTAATTAACAATTAATGAATGAGGCTGAGTATCTTATGAAGAATTATGGAGATCGAGGAGGGTGTTATCCGTAGGCCGAGGCGGATAACACCCTCCGAGATCTCCATAATTCTTCATATGATACGAAAGCCGATTTCAATAATTGTTTTATTATTCATTCAAAATAGTTCCTAGTTTAAAAACAAAGCTGAAACATGCTTACCTACATCGATGTTAAGTTCACCTTCGATAGTGCACGTTTAGGGTTGTTCAGCTCCGCAAATATTCTCCAAATAGCAGATGTCGCCCTTCGAGTTGTGTTCTTGCCATGTTGTTAGCTATAATTTCGCCTAGTTCTTACTCTTGAAACGAGTGAAATGTCCGCCCTTTTTTTTTTTGTTCACAACGAAAACAACTCAACCTCGTCCCCAGGTCCTCTCGGTTAACGGTGCATTAACCTGCTGGAACGCCGCATTTTTTACGTCATTTCCTCGTTAAACACAAAACTCTTCCAAATTTGGTCATCAGTAACTGGTTATGGTGAATTATACGTGTGCTTTTAGCCAATAAGAATCGGGGAAATATTTTGAATGACTAATAAGCTACATTAAACGTCATCGTCGCCAAACGTTTTTGGGGGTTAATTCTTGTTTCTAGGCTCCTTTCTCCTGCTTACTTAAGCGCGGACACGAGGAGCTTAGCGGGGAATGGGTCCTTTTTTAAAGCAAATAACAATAAACTTACTGTTCGTAAAAGTATTATGTCTTTTAATGGTAATTATGGTATCCTCCGTTTAGCAGCAACAGGTATAATTCTATTGCTGAAGGTTAAAGTAAAATAAATCTTGCTTTTGTAGTTCAAAATATATAGAATATCAGCAAGTCCACAGCAACAAACCAATGAGTGGTGTGGCATCTCCCAGTTGTAGACCTGGATCAGTACAATTAAACTTGTAGAAAAATATGAAACGGCAAACTGATCCTTACGGCAAGGTGATGAAGAAGTAAACAAAAGAATAAAACAAAAAATATACCTGGATTTTTGAAAACCGGGTTAGCAAAAAAATCAACTCATTCTACTACTTGGCAACTTAAAACAATAAAACTTCATTCAAAGGCCGATTAAAAGCCTTTATCTGACTCCGCGTAGTAAGTTAGTAGTTACTAGAAGCATTTCAACAAGTGCAAATTTTAGAACAGTTATTCAGCAATCTGACTCCATAGGTTCAAACTGGTGTCATTTCAGTCTAGAAATTTTATTAAGTTGTCTGAACTGCAGCGAAACAGTGTCTGGTTAAGGCTTACATAACAACAAATAGTTAGCAAAACACTACTTTTTTCGCGGTCCGATAAACGACAGGGTTTCGCATAGAATAGAAAACCAACCGAATGAAACATAGTACACAAATTATCACCTTCGTATCTGCCAAAAACCGGCCTTTTGCCATTAGTGCCCGCTGAAACTAGACCTAGATCCAATTTTCCTGATTCGAGAGTTGCTTCTCCAAGGTACAATCAGCTAACCTAAACACCGAAGAAACGTTTTTTATGGCTGGCAAAGAATATATTTAGCGGAACAGTTCAACCACACGACCACATACCTGTCAACACTTCACACAATCACGCACATTCGTGGCACTGATAAGACTATCCACAACCACCCATAATCTTCTGACGTTTACCACAAGGCAAATATCATCGAATAAGACTACTTCTTTGTAAATAGGCTACGCTTTAATTGTAATTGTAACTTTTAATTTAATTTTAATTCTTGACGTTTGTAACTTTCGATGGGTATTTTAACGACTGCGGAACAAAGATTATTATTATTATTATTATTACTTTCTTCTATGAATTACTATTTTCCTGAAGGGTAATTAACTTACTTTTGAAAAGAGTCTTTTGACCTCTTTTCTCAGTGATATTATTTTCGATGATCCAATCATATTTTATCTTATCAGTTACATTCAATAATTCAATATTTAGTATTTTGGTAGAATTCCCAACTCCTTCAATCTTCGTTTTCTTCATTATTTGCGGAAGAAACTAAAAACTTAAAGCTGGCTAAACTTCAGGGTGAATGATAATGCTTGATACCGGAATTCACGGAAGCCACAAAGTTTATGAAAAACCAGCTATGCGTGATGGTTAAAACCACGTCGCATAAAAAAAGATAAAGACGATCTAACCATGGCACTTGATAACGGAACTGCACTATTTAATTATGTACCACCTTACATAGTAACAGAAAAAAAATAATAATATAATCAGAAACGTCTGCTTCAGGTACCAATTATGATAAAAAAAAAAACTTCACAATGAAGCAATCACACAGATCACGATATAAACATATGAATCACGTATTTGATCAAACATTGTCATGACTGAAGGACAAGATTGCACGAGAGTTGACAAAACCACGGCACATATTAAATAATATACCTGAAACGAACGAATGTGACGAGACAATATCAGTTCACGCCATTGTAATACCAACAGTATGGATTCATGAGAAAACTTAGGCCTTTTTTTTCCTGTTAAAGCATAAGGGCTTTGGAACATTCACTGTGAACATAGGGAAATGCTTGACCTAAAGTCAGTATTCATGTAGTTGCTTAGCAGCTCAACCTCATGGCCTGCTAAGCATTAGAGAAAGGAGAAAAAAAAAAGTAGTTTGTAATGAATGTGCTTAAAGGGCATCTGAGAGCTCCCGAGAGTGAAATGCGGAAGATCTAGCGGTGCCACAGAACCGCACGTGCCGTGCTAACTAAAGAAAAATAAAAAAGTTGATTGTTCTGTCAAGTGCACTTAAATTAATATCGCCCGCATTTTTGAAATTACGACGTAAGCAAAAGATTTTATGCGGTAAGAACGAAAGACAACATAAGACTGACGGAATTATCAGAGACTGTTTTCTAATTGTCTTATACTCAGTTTTAAAATTTTCAAATTGACTGAAGGCGTTCACAAGTTATTAGGCGTTGGTCTTGGTCTTTTTTGGTGTGAGAACTATTCTTGTGTTTTATCCGCCCAAATGTCCCCGGAGGTTTTTCTGTGGGTATTCAGGTTTACCCCTTTCCTCAAAACCCAAATGTCAAAATTCCAGTTCGACCAGGAAAGCGTCTCCAATTGATTGCGACTGGATCACAGGTTTATCATAAGCTGTCAAGAGTCACTCTCTCTCTAAGGAAATTGCGTACAGTTTAGTTTTTTGCCCGTAAATTACGCTTCCCGCCCTAAAAGTTCTATACAATAGTGCTTTTGCAAGTCGAGAGACAACAACGACTGATAAATCAGTTGATTTAGCAAACTTCACTCAGGGGCACCCAACAAGTGTTTTCTGTAAAATTTCTGTTCGACGAAGCAAAGATAGCCTAGAGTTTTCTTTCGCTTGAGGACGACTAAAAATCTCTAAATGAAAGATCCATTCATGTACAAGTTTTCCAAGCTTACATATCATAAATTCCCTACGATTTTCCGAACTTTAATTTTTCATGTTTTGCTACCCAGGTTACACTATTTTTCGTAGAAAAAGGAAACCTAAGATTTTCGGATTCTAAAATGTGACGGAGAGAGCAATCAGAAAAATTGTAACTTTCGTAAATCGTTAAACTGCACCTAGTAACATTTTCGGGGAAAAAAAGAGATACTGAAGCCCTTAACCTTGTAATTTCAAAAAGACTCAAGTTCCCCTAGTATGACGAACAGGTAAAAATTTCGTAGCGCCACTTAGAATGCATTTCTAGAGATCTAAAAGTACTCTTGATATAGCCTAAAAAGTGTTTTCCACGTATTTTGGAGCTGAAACCGCCGTTGGGTGCCTCTCAGTGTTCACTGACGTTTAGACTAAGAAAAGATTTTACAGGATAAGAAAGTCGAAGGAACAACTATGGTACGGTTACAGAGATGAACAAAATGTAAGCTGTGAAGTAACGAAAAAGCTCGAAAAGGTTCACCATTACAGTTCAACAAGTACTACTCTATGATAACTAGAAGACTTTACATGGCCAACAAAGCTGTTTAGTTCACTTCTTCATTGTTAGTCTCCTCTACTAATTATGACTTCATTCATCACTTTTTTGGTTAACTTATTCTATGATTGCTTAATCTAAATTGGAAAGAAACTAGACAAGAGGGCCTCAATGGGGTTAACCGATAGGCGTAAAACGGCCAAAAATTTAGCCGATAGCCGTAAAAATTAAAAAAATTTAACCGTTAGCCGTAAATAGCGTAAAAAAGAGTTAACCGTAAAAGAAAGTGTTCCCTAGATTTGCTACTTTTAAGAAAGGTACTAAACTCACGTATGGTTGCGTTTTTTATTTCCCGGCTTGTGTGACTCCGTACGCACGTTAGGGGAAGCGCCTTTTAGGTGTTAGCCAAGACCTAGGCTCCATTTCCGGCGCTTTCTTGGGGAACTAATTTTTTCCATAGCGAAAGTGTGGCTTCTTGCTGGGGATTAATATTTGCAATTTTCAGGAGGCCGTGCCCTCAAAACGCTAGTGAAACAACATGTAGAGATGTCACTGTTTGTAAGACACGTTGCCGATAAACAACATTTCCCTGTTTTTCTCGGACGCTACGGTAGACATCGCCATGCCTAGTCCCTGTTCGGCGTCTTCCCACGCAATCTCGGTCAAGGCATTTCAGTGGCGAACTCGCTCGGACCACATGACCCGAAAGGCATCAGCCGCGCGGAATAATGCGGCCTACAGACAAGGCAACGGCAAGAAAGTCGTTCCGTACAGTCCTTGGCTATCATTAAAAACACTGGACTCGGGAATTTTGTTATTGGCCGTTTTCACACTAGACCTAGAAATGGATCATCCGTCTGAGACTAGCCTGTGTACAGTCGCGCCCTCCCCAAAAACACCCCTTCTCCGATTTTTTTCTGAGGGGAGGGGGCGGCTGTACACAGGCTATCTGGAACGGATAATCCTGTCTTCAAAAGTCAGGCGGATTGTTTATTCAAAATTAAAACTATTCCATTGCCAAATTAAGACGTATCATCTATCTGACGAGAATCATCAAACGGATAACCCGTCTCACACGAATGTGTGAAAACGGACATTTCTCTTATAACGAATGTTGCGCCCCGGCCTTGAGTTGGGCGTTCGCGTGTCTGCTTTTGCTTTTTCACAAAGATTATTTTTAAATTGACTATTGACATTTCTATGTGTAAAATAATATCAGAAGTGCAATACTCTATAAAAAGTATGATCTATCAAATGTTAAAATTTTTCAAAAGAATAGCTTATTTCATCCCGAGATGATCCGAAGACCTTTATTTTGATTTAAAGATACAAAAAAATACAGGTTAATTAATATTTAACTTTTTGAAACAAAAGAAGTTAATTTTTAACTTTTTCGTTAACCGTAACTGAAAAAAATTAACCGATAGCCGTAAAAGAGCCAAAATTTTAGCCGATAACCGTAAAAGCCACCACCCCATTGAGACCCTCAGACAATGTAAGTAGATACTAATAAAACACTGCTTAAAAAATAATGACTAGTGGTGAGGAGACGAAGCCAAAAGCTTTCATGAGTATTGACCTGATAAAACCAGAATATTGCCCATCAGTACCTTTTCGAATTTTTTTTTAGCAAATTTCAATTTTTTTGAAATACAAATTCTTTAGAAACAGTCTCGATCATTTAAAACTTGACAAAAATTAAACTTCATTTGCTCTTGGTGAGTCTTCGAACGACAAAGGTTAAACGTTATCAATTCTGCTCAATGAAACATAATTGGATTCGGTTGAGCTGTGCAGCAAATTACTAATGTTGAGAGAAACACCGCTTACTGAATGTTCTATGGTAATTTCTTTATATTGTTCTTGTTGAAAGAGATGAAATTCAAAGTTGTTAAAGGGTTTGTGTCACAAGTACTATATGAGGTTGAAAATGATCTTTTCGCCATTCTATTAATCATTGATCGCATCCCTGAATTTCAAGGTACTTAGCAAAATTTCGTTAAATGTCTTATAAATAAGTAATCACAGAACTGCAACTATTGCATCCGCATTCTTTCGGATGCGGGCGGGGTATGAATGACGGAGATTAAATTTCAAAGAAATGAAAGTTTTAGTGAACGATCGAATTAAACACGGCGGTAATGGTAAAGGAAGTTCGTCCACAGTCCGTAGCGAAGAACACGCTACCGAGTATTAAATTGTTCCTATAAAGAAGGCTCTCGAGTTCCCAAATCATTGTTGGTGTTTCTTTCAACAGATGACCTCAGCCTATTCCTGAAAGATGAAAATACTCTGGGCACCCCAGCTATCCACTTTGCGACGAGGTTAAGCCTTTTTTGAGTGAAATTTCCTAGGAAAAGAATAGGCCATCCACGTAACATTTCACCCTGTCTTTATATATAGCTTATACATTTCTACAAGTTTTTCTGTTATCTTGTCTTTTCTTCGTAGCCAAACTATACCAGGTCACGTGACAAATAACTCCCGGTCATTATTTTAATACACATACCTTTCAGTAAGTTCGTGATATTTCCTAGTTAACCTAATTATTTGGTATTGGCCAGTGGAAATACTTAAGTCTTATCACTTCTTTTGATTAGTCCCTGAAGAAGTCTTTTGTCGAGCATTCGTATTGTTCTCAAGTTGTTTTTCCCACTATCAACCTCAACTATCTTACAAACAAGGTTGTTAAATATTCCTTTCAATGTCATCTTTTAACATAATGATACAGAGTTTCCATTAATTTTCTACAGATCAAATCAATTAATTTAATTGTTATGCAATGTAAAACGTACAAATTCACAGGTGTATAAGTTGTATAAACTTAATGGATCAGCAAGCGTGACCTCAATTAAATGTTTAACATGCAGGTAAGAATTATTATTCCCTTTTGCGATCAAAACTTTAGAAATGAACCACTATAGTTATCTTTACATCAATAAATCGCTTAAAATCTTTGAAAAAGCTCTTTTGATCTTACTGCATGTGCCATTATACTGCCCCACGTGACCTGACGAGACCACTTGAAACGTCCGAGCGATATTGAGTTTACTTGGGAGAACCGCGGATTTCTGCATTTTTTTTAGCACGTCCTTTCTGCGTGTCAATCTCTCAAGAGCTCTACCCTCCAAAACATCCTATATAATGTGATGATGTAACACACTGCCGCATTATTTCTCATTTTAAAGGACCATACTTCGAGATCTTCTCATCATCATATCTTCTACAACTGGAATTCAAGGACAGCTAGTCATCTCAAGTGCAGCCATTTATTCCTTGGTGAGAACATTAACTGTCGATTACTTTAGGTAGTGGATTATTTTAGTCAGAGGGCTGCAGTTGCCGCCATCCGATGCAGGCCTTAAACTCAAGTCCCACCCAGTGACTACTGGCCGGATTTGTTTCTTGGTAGGGTCGAGTTTAACTCCTTGACCACTATTGTAAATAGCAGACTGTTTGCCAACTGCTTCCAATTATCTTAGTATGTTTCACTTGAGTTTGTTACAGTTATTTGCGCGCTCGTCGCCACTTGCCAATTTCACTATAAATAGTGCTGAGGGTAAAAAGGTCCGTATTTATTTATTATCATTTATGTCCTGCAAATAGTATACAGCCTCTTTTGTACATGTATATCATTTCTCCTAATGACAGATGAATATGACTCTATATAAGAGTTAGTGACGCAAAAAGCGTCTTGACTTGAATAATTGTTGTTCTAGAACAGAAGCTGCCACGCTTTCCTGTTTTCACGTGCTATAATAGCTTCTTTTTTAAAATCGCATTAAGTTTGATCAAGATAAGAAATATTCAAAATGCTTTCATAATTCAGTCAAGTTAGGGACCTTTCTTTCACTCTTATATTGTAGTAATCATTGTAGTGCAAAAGCCGGAAAATGTATCGTGCTTACACATGTTACACTTTTTAATTTTCCCTCAAGCGGCTTAATCTCAACTGTCGTAGCTCAGTAAGCAGAGGGCCACTCTATTAACTGAAATGTGGCGGGGTCGATTCTGGGGCTCGAGCTTAGGTCTTGAATGAGAAAAGGGAGTTTTTGCATCGATGAGAGCGACAGCAACGAAAACATCAAAAACGCAATTGGCTGGTTTCAAAGCGAGAAGAACTGAGTACGAGTCCATGTAATTCAAATAACACAATTAAGACAACAAGATCGGAAATAGCAAACCGAGCGTAACTGAAAATCCCCAAGTTTGGAGTTAATAGGGCTAGTATTGAGTAAGAAACAGCCCTACAATAACCTCAGTTATTAAGAAATGTATGGATGTCCAGACGTCTATATATTTCCTGAGTGTAATTGGTTGTAACTGGTTTATTTCTAGCCCGGTAAAGACCAAACTTAAGGCGGTGAGTTTTTGCTCGGTGTGATCTGAACGTGAGAGTCTTTTTTTTTTGAGAATCCTAACAATTCGGGTAGCGCAAAACATTTCTTTGTTTTCTCTTCAAGACTATGCCTTATGTGATTTCAGTTTTTGGACGACAAGAAGTTTTCTTTCTCCTCCAAATTTGGGTGCGTCCCCAATAATTCAACTCCACAGAAATTCACCAACAATTGACATTTCAATCTCTTTGGAATAAAATCAAAATTAGCGCAAGAAACTGATTAGTGACGTTTTGAATGAGTCGGGGTCTTAGCTACTAAAGGTCTCTAATAACTGGGGAGGAAAGTACCTACAGTCCAACAAACGATAACTGAGGCCTTTAAGAAGTTTTGAAGTCCATGAAGACATGAATAGCGGTCCCGCCTTTCAACCAAGGGGAGTAAAACGGTCCCACGTTTCAATCAAGGGAGGTAAAAACGATGTCTTCAATTATAAATACTTCGTGTGAGGTACACCGTGACGATATAATAAACCTCTTAAAAGCGCTTTACACCCTTTGTTACTATGTGAACGTCTCATGTTGCACCGAGGCTGAGCCATAAAGGAATGAACATTGCTGTTTTGGACGATTTCAGCAAGATATTTATTGAATAACCCAAACAATTGCGAAAATCGAGGAGGGTGTTATCGGCCTTACTACATTCTGTACTATGGCGTACGATCCCCGCTAAAATTCATGGTTTGATTTCCAACTTCAGCACTTGAATTTTACAGCTGAATTCAAAATTTTGCACTCTTCCTTATCCATGGAAAACGTTTTTACACTTTTCTTTTAACTTTTGAACTCAACTTTTTTATTTGACCGTGCTCGGTGTACATTTCAACTCGCGTTGTCAAATTACACAGTTAAATTAAACCATGCAATTTTCAACTCGACGAACAAATTTTTATTCACTGCTACTATATTTTTTCACTGGCTACTCTTTAGAAAAACAAGCTGTAGTTTATCATTGCTAAAGAAAAAGCTTGACAAGTTAATGCAATGTAATTCTCATTAGTTGATGTAGCTTCATTTTGAGCTGCAATTCATTCTAGGAACACTGATCTGGGCCCAGCGTGACAAAACATTACATTCACGACAAAAGAAATTTTTTGAAAACTTTTAGAAAAATCTTTAAACCTTTCTTTAGCCGGAATAAAGAGCTTTACGTTTCAAAAGAGCAAGCAGCATTTTGGCTTGAGGTAGAAGTCGTGTGTTGCCCACCGACTCCCTTTTTTCGATCGCCATCTCCGTAAAAGACCATGCATTGCAAAAACGTTTTCCAGTGATGTGAATTCTAAAGGAAGAGTGTAAACTTTTGAATGCAGCTATAAAATTCAAGTGCTGACGTTGAAAATCAAACCATGAATTTTGGCGGGTTCGTACGCCATACCTTACACCCTCCGAGATCATATTTACGCCAAATATAATAATTGTTTGATTTTATTATTTAATCAAAGAATATTCAAGCTTACCTCGTTCCTTGGCAAATTCAAACTATAAAGGGATGTTTAGTCTAGCAGATAAATATGGATATATCAGGGGCACCCAACGACTGCTTTCTGTCAAATATCTGTTCGGAGAAGCACGTGAACTTGTCTTGAATTTTCTATGGCCTGAGGAAGGCTAAAAATTTCTATATGACCATCCCATTCATGTACAATTTTCGAAGCTTATCGAATCAATTCCGTACGATTTTCAAAAGTTTAATTTTTAGCATTTCACTTGGATTCAAAAATGTGGTAGAGAGAGAAATCAGAAAAACTCTCAGTTTCGTAAAACTTTAAATTGTATCTTTAATTTTCGGAGGAATAATACTGAAGCCCTAAGCAACTGAGCTAACGCAACTCCTTCCGCATGACTTCAGACTTTTGGCATCGCCGCTACTATAAATGGTTTTCACAGTAACGTCATCAAATTGGAAAGTCAAAATAGCGAGGTTTTACGAATTCTTATTTACACTAGGATAAACAAGAGTAAATCTTTGTAGAAGTTTCCATTCTAGTAGCATGTTTCATTTCGAAAATACAGCAATTTGAACTTCCGAGTTTTCACAGTGCGTGACACCAAAATAGGAATGCTGTCTCGTTGAAAAAAAGTCTCTCCTCTTGATTTTCAGCAGTATAACCATTTCAAGTATTAGAAGATATGTCTATGCGCACGTATGCTATTTCTCGAGTGAAAAGAAAGTGCTTTTAAAGAAAAGTGAACTCCAGATGTTTTTGTTAATCATCCGGCGGCCATATTGGTGCACCAAAACGGTGCACCAATACAGCGTCTCCATGCAAAGCTCTACAAAGGTGCGTGAAACTTTTCGTCAGATAACTCAGAAACTGAATACCTGAGACTTGGACAAATTGTTTATATATTAGTCTTTTATAACACTTCATTTTCTTGGCTTCTTCCACTGGACGATTTCCAATTTATTTTTTTGTTGCGTGATAGTGAAAACGATCTATAGACGTCGGTGGTATTGCTTCGGTACGGCTCAACATAAACCAGTTAAGAGTCAAATTCTTATCACCTTATTGTGATATCGCCAAAAATATATCGAAAATTTCGTTGACATAAAAAGAATCTTTCCCTGTCTGTATATGCATATTCGCTAAGGGAACTAAAGCTCATGGTCCCCATTTCTAAATTAGAACCGTCGATTGAACTTCCGGATTGCCAAATTTCGGTGTGAGTCAGTTATAATATTGTATTTGCACTTAATGAATTTATTTTCAACAAACCGTGTGCTACTCACGAGTAACAAGTACAACAGGAAAAAAAATATCTGCTTCCGCTGAAAATTAACTTATGCTCAAGAAATATAAAAACCATTTCCGGTGCATTTTCACTTATGATAAAATTCATGACCAGTTACCTTTTAAACTTATTCCCTAAGACCAAACTTATTCTGAATGATATTGGTTTACAAAATTTGAATGTTATCCATTACTAGACTTGAAGTAGCCTCCCACGCAGGCGATTTTAGTGCAGATCGTATTTCGTCCCTCCCCAGGGACGAAATACGAGCTCCACTAAAAACGCCTGCGCAGGAGGCTAGACTTAAAAAGAACTGAAGATAATGTCCCTTTATCAAGTGACACAGTTAGCTTGCACTATAACAAGCTTAAATTTAATGTAACAACAGATTTGTTAACCAGGTCCATAAAAATCCAAGTTCAAAGATATTCTTTTATCTTGTCGTAACGTGAAAATAATTAGCATAACAAATGGACGATGCACTTGATGTTAATGCGGTTTACAACCAGGAAAAAGACATTCTTTGGAAATTCAACTGTAACAGAAAAACGAAGACAGTCGCAAAACTGTTAAATTGAAGCTTCTAGTTTGCAAACTATGCTTAATCTTCATATAAATCGATGTCTGATAGTTTAAATGGAACTTTGCCAGGGGCACCCAACGAGAATTTAGTTGAAAACCGCTAAAACATAGCATTGTTAAACGTATTTTGGTATTTAAACGGTAGATATAGGCATATTTTTATCCCCTAAAAATTTTTCATCTGTTCGGATTTCCTAGCTGAAAGTCTAGTGATCCGAAAATTATAGGGATCAAAACTTAACTTTTCGAAAATTTCAGCCAGAAAAAAGGCGTCCCGAAAATTCTAGGTGACCTTTTTAAGGTAAAAATCCGTTAAAAATAGGCAATTATACCATATTTTAGATGTTCGAAAATCCTAGGAGAAGCAGGCAAGCAAGAAATTTTACAACAAATGTTCCGAAAATTCTAGATCTCAAATCGTCTTCCGAACAGATATTTTTCCGAAAATTGTCGTTGGGTGCCCCTGCTTTGCTTCTTTTGTTTCTTTAAGGTTTCTTTATTTCTTCATGCCTGGATAAGTCGTTTCCGGCTGAATAATTTCACGAACGAATTAACTTAGTTAGAACCTTTTTTAAGGTTATATAATTCCCCTAGTTCGGTTTAAACGGTCTTTTTATGACCCACCAGAGACTGAAGTACCGTACTACACCCACCAATTTGCCGACATTTCTTAACAGTTACAATATGTTCTCGTAAAAATATTTTGTCATTCTGTGCTATTTATTTCAGCCCACCTAACCGACATTCCGTGTATAAAAAGACAAACAGCTGCACAGTGCAAGTAACATAAACGTGGCGAAGTTCCTCACCTTCCATCTAGAGATAAAAACCTCCGTGATTCCAGTCATATCTCAATCCCGGAACCCGCCAGTACACAAGAAAATTTTGGTAAGTTTGTATTGCTATGATCATTAGTATTGATTTATCTTTTGCAATGTAGTCCTTCCTACCTTTTGACTCTATAGACGAAATCCTATATGTCTGAATTCTGAGTGGGATTTTCTTGACTTAAAGGGACCGGGTCTAAAAAGTTACTAAGTTATTTCACATTTAACTTCACTGGTATAAAATCATTAATTGTAGACTTGGGAACAGTGCTTTTAAAATTTATTGCTGCAAATACTTCATGGGTATCACCAGAAGGCAAGGCTGCTCTCCTACCAGTATGAAAGGCTTTAAGGAGATGCTAGACAAGACAAGACAAGACAAGACAATGTTTTATTTGGAGTCTTATACAGTCCTATGTATATCGACTTTATCCAAATAGTTTAAAATCATAACACAAATTGCACACTAGTGGAACTATAATCAATGTTAACCTAAACAACTAATGATCTTCTTTTCTCATAGCAGTCCAATACGTATTTTGCAATTAACTTTTGCACTGGTTTGTTCTTGCTCGGAGGGTTTATTAACAACAGAAAAACATCATTTGGTGCCATTCTGTTTACTGATATTCTGTATTCTTTGTTTAAGTATTCAAATAAAGTACTTCTTTTTTCTTGATACACAGGGCACAGAGTTAAAAAGTGTATTTCATCTTCTACGTCTTTTTTACAGATAGGACAGATCCTCTCTTCCGGTTTCTTATAAGGTCTTACATACCGACCTGTCTCTATCGCCAATTTGTGATTACATTTATAATTTTCTATTGTTTTAAATTTTCGGAAAGTTCTTAGTTTGTTCTTTTGGTTGGCGTCTTTTCTTACGTCATTGTTTACGTCACTTAACCATCTTTGTAATTCGATGTCTTTCAGTCTTTGTTTGATAATGTTCAAGATTCCTATGTCACTTTCATGTGCTTTTGTCCAGAGGTATCCCAGCCCTATTTGGTCTAATACGCGTTTGATTTTTTGGCTCCATAATTCCTTACTCATTCTCGACTTTATATCATTATAAACCACCTGTGATAATTTGTGTTTTGGGTGTTTGGTTAGAGTTAGCCAAAACTTAAAATTCCTATATTGTGCTTCGATTTTCATTGGGAATCTTCCTGTTTCAGCCTTACATGCATTGTTGTTGCAGTATTTATTTACACCTAGCAACCATTTCAAGAATTTAATTTGAACTAGTTCTGCGGGATCTTTTTCTATTTGGTTGTTACAGTCAACACCCCAAATTTCACTTCCGTAGAGAAGTATGGGGGATATCAGAGCATCGAATAGCTTAATCGTCCGCATAATATTTTCTCTAAAGTTTTCACCCATCTCTTTTCTTAGTTTATAAAGTGCCTTAAGCCCAACTTTTTTTAACTCTTCTCTAGCTGAACTTAAATTTCCATACGGGTTCAGTGTCATTCCCAGATATTTATAAGATTTAACATTGCTTAGTTTATTTACTCCATACTTAAACGAGTAGTTATTTAAGGACTTGCCACAATTATTAAAGATCATGACTTTTGTTTTGTCTAGATTTACAGTTAGTTCAGTTTTCTCACCGTAGGATTCCAACTAGTTGAGGAGTGTTTGTAGGCCATTTGCTGACCGCAAAAAGATCACTAAGTCATCCGCATATAATAAACAGTTTATAGGTCTTTCAGAGTCATCAAGCAGAATATCAGTTGAGCTTGATGAATTTAGAAATTCGGGTAGATCATTTAGATAGAGATTAAAAAGGGTGGGTGATAACATACAGCCTTGCTTAACTCCAGTGTAACACGGAAAAGCTTCGGTCATTTTGTTGTTGACTTTGACTGCTGATTTATCTTTTGAGTACATGGACATTACTATTTCTAAAAAACGCCCTTTAATTCCTTCTTTTCTGAGTTTTTCGAATAATTTTTGCCTGGGTATGCGATCAAAGGCTTTTCTAAAATCTACAAAACACGAGAAAAGCAAGTTTCTGCGTTTTTGTGGTTTAGATTTGACAAACTTATCTATGAGTGTTTTTAAGATGAAGATGCTATCTACTGTACCGTGCCTTTTTTTAAAGCCGCCTTGTTCTGCTTTTAGAATTCCCTTTTTGGTCATGTAATCAGACAATCGATCATTCAGGATGGATGTGAAGAGTTTACCTAATGCAGAGAGCACCGTGATGCCTCGGTAGTTTTCAGCTTTTGATAGATCATCCTTTTTATGTATAGGGACGATGAGGCCAAAACTCCAGAGCGTAGGATATTTACCTGAACTTAAATACGATAACGCTTAGTCAGTTCCCTCCCCCCTCCCCCTCCCCCTCTCCATTTCCCTCCACTCTCCACTAGCTGAACGCCTGGTGGAACATTCTGTGTCAATGTACCAGCAAATAATGTTAAGGGTGCTCTTGCGATTTTCAGTGATTAAGTACGACCACGTAAGAAAGAATGTATGGAAGCTGCTAAAATTGGGGCTGATCTCAGGTTAACTTTCATCGATTTTAATCAATTTTAATCGATTATATCGATTGTCAATGAAAATCGTTTAACAATGAATGCAGAGCTGTCGTTCAATCATGTTGAAACGCAGACCATGCAGACTGTGCAGACGGAGCTGTAATGAGAAGAGGCGGGAAACGAAAGTATTTATTACTTTAATAAAAGTCAAGCAAGAAAAATTAACAATCTGATCAGTCTGCAATCTTCATGGCCTGCGTTTTAACATGACCTGCCTTCCTCGAAAACATTCTTCAAAAAGTCTGATCGGTTGAAACCCGTGATACGTGGACAACGCGCTCTAACGACGTTTCTTGAAAAGAGAAATTAAAAGATATCCGGTCACTTTCACCGTTTTTCCGCGTACAGGCTAGCCTGCCTAACAGGCGCTTTATGAGCCAAGCGAGGCGAACGCGGCAGTTTGCACGAAGCGCGAAACGAGTGCGAAGCGCAAGATGAGGGGAGGAGCTTCGCGCAAAATGCCAGGTTCGCCTCGCTTGCCTCATAAAGCGCCTGTTATGCAGGCTACATACAGGCTGAACTAAAACACATTAGGAAAGCCGATAAAAATCGATAAAATTAAGAGAACTCGCATTATGAGTATCGATCTGATGAAACCAATCGATAATAGTCGATTATATTTATCGATTTTATTTATTGGTTTCCGATGATCTATTTTCATCAATTGGGCACGCCGTGAAAAACTTAAATGGCCTCCAGTAGCCAGTCCCTCCCACAAAGTTTCCCAGATCTCCTTTCGGTGTTACCTGTGGTAATCTCGTTCTGACAGATTGTAAGGAGTTGAGCTGCGTTCCATCCATCTTTGAGGTGAAATAGATTTGTTTTGGTAAGTAATCGTGGTTTTGAAACAGCTTTGTTTACTCTATCCTTACTGGTAACGCGTTACTTTACGTTTTCAGGGGCAAATCAAGCAAGAACTGTTGTTGCTTATTAGTCTCGCTTGCGTAAGCAGCGAGCATCATAATCTGCCACGCGTTTTTCGCCCCGAGGGGTAGTCCCTTATATAGGCTATATGGCAGGAGCCGACTCTTGATCTGGGTATGTTTTTGGTCTGAAATAGGGTATCAATTTATTTTTTATTTTTTATTTTATTTTATTAGCTTCGCCAAAAACAAACAAACAAACAAACAAACAAACAGACAAACAGAAAGAACGTTGGCAGGGACATCGCAACAGCTGTGGCCAATGAAAGCGGGCCCGGATACTAATAAAAAAATAAATATAGTAATATATTTCAGATATATGTTGCATGATTTAATTAGTATCGACAATCGACATGTACCTGCATGTACTGACAATTGACTTCATCAAAATTATTGACGTGTAACATCCGGGGTATACACAGTGTATAGGTAAACTTGGGGATACTTCTTATATGCCTTCAAGGCGAGTTAATAGAGCATAAATGTCTGATTAACTTAGCAAAATATATGGCTTTACAGTTAGAAAACGAAAATGATTGCAGTTAATTCTAAAAAAATGAGAGAAGTGGAAAAAATGGGGTATAGACAATCTGCAAGGCAGCGAGCCATGCAAGCCATGGGAAAAAATACAGTTTTATGAAAATGTAAATGCATGAAAAATGTTTCCTGCTTAGTTCCAGGGTTTTGCTGATATAATATTTCCATAATTACGTCGTATTGATCACCTTTCACTGATTACGGTTAAGCGCTCATTTTACTGGCTAGGGTTAAGCACTCGCTTTAGGATTAGGGTTAAGCTCCATTTAGGGTTAAAAACTTTTTTACGGATTAGGGTCAGCGCTTTTTGGCGTTTAACACTTAATAACAATGGTTAGCTTTCGCTTATTTTTTTTGTATTACTGCTTTTTAGATTTTTTTCTATTTTTCTTTCACATGAACCGCTGGCTTGCAATGTGTGCTATAAACTCAAAAAATGTCCTGGCCACTTCCCTTGTTTCATCAGTACAATAACTGTCTCGAATTCTCCCAACCCCTGTCGTGTTTACATCAGGCTATGCAAATACCGGAAAAAAGTTTTCTATTGCTTTTATAAAATAACTTTCCTGAGAAAAAACGCAAAACTCTTTGTTATGGCACTGATTAAAAGAGAAGTTCTTACCAGTCGCAAAGTCTTGTACACGAAGTCTTGCACGCGTAATCAGTCCTTGTTTTGCAAAAAGATGCTTTCCAAAATACGGATTTTTCTCACTTAAAATGTCAGCTTAAGCAAAAAAAAGTTAACACAGCTTGTTTGAAAAGATTTTTCAAGTTTCAGCCGACGAAGGAATGAGTAAATAAAGTAAACTTGTGGAGTTTTGATCACTAAAACTTTTTCAAATTCGTGCTTGCGTGATTGGCGCGCGAAAAGCAAAACATCTCACGTCACAACCATGTTTACATACTCTAATGCAAACATTCCTCTCAGCCAATCAGAGTGCGCGTACTATCTTAGTTATTTTATAATGATGAATGCAAACGTTGATGGTATGTACTTCATGTAAGACTTCATATAATGTCCTAAACCATTCCCATGACTGTCATAATTTTGGGGCTTGCTGGGTTGATTTGTGGTGTGGGGTGTGGGGGTTTGTTGACATTGGAGGGGGGGGGGGAAGAAGTGCAAGAGATAGAGTCTCCAGATTTCAGATCTCCAGAGGTTGGCATCTCTGTTATAGGTGCTTATCCCTAAATGCCTTCAAGACCCAGAAAAATGGAATATAAAAGAGTGGTCTAAGCTCAACTTTTTTCAAAGCCACCTTTTGTTGACCTAAAATTACTAAAAGCATTTAATTTTATCCCCCAGGGTACTCTACTCAACCTTAAAGATCTTTATCAGATATGCCTTGTCCTTTTAGCCTGGGGTCAAGATTCTAAATCCAATTTACCAGTATTTTGATTCTTCAGAAAAGTGTTTGTGCCTAATTCATTTCCTCCTGTATAGAGAACATTATATTCTTTTATTTAGCAACTATCTTCTATTTAAAACAGTCTCGGGCTCTTCATGCATGATGTTTTAATTGACACTAGAAACCTTTTGGTGTTCTTACTCCTTCCCGACATGTAAAATATGTTCATATAGCACAAGATCATTCTCTTCTGTGGGAAATTTCTATTTTATAGTGTAAGGCATGTTAGGTTTTATCTCTGTGTGCATATTAACTCGTACTCGCAAGACTCAAAAATCCTCGCCACTGAGGAAATATATAACAATTCAGCAACTCCTCTTCGAAGAATGTGCTGTCTATAGTCATATCTTCATGTCTTGTATTTACAGTGCGACGACTTCAACCGGGGCCACCTTAGAACTTTCAGCCAATCAGAAACCACTCCTTTAACAAAAAAATTGGACGTGCGGACGTCATCGGAAACTGTCCTATTTTTCGATTGGTTAGTTTCGATCTTAAAGGTTTTCGCCGTTTAGAATGGTGTCTCCGAAACACTTACCCGACTTTCTTCTGTGGCTACTTTTTCTAAAATATACAAGCTGCTTATATATTGAAAGGCTGGTTATAATTATTGCTCGGTAAAGGGTATAAAAGTGCCTTGTATCTATTGCGAAAAAGCATGCAGTCTGGTTACAAGATGTCGTTTGAAAATATCGTGCGTGTTTTCTTTACCGCTGAATTTTATTCTCTTACTCCTACAACTAGACGTCATCATTCTAGATCTGGGTCCAGAATATTCATTTGTGAAAAAAAAGGAAGGATTAGTTTTTTCTTAAACAGAAACACTGCGATCAACAAAAAAAATAATAAAATAAACGGCCGGGCTAGCGCTTAGCGCTGTTTTTATCAAGAAGACATGGAGTAATCCCCTGATTCTCGCTTGCTATAAAAAAGCATTTTTTCTTGCATCCCCCGAGAAATATTTTAGCATCGAGGGAAACAAAAAATGAGCGAAGTGCTTGATCGTGGGATGGGAAAGCATGCTCAGTCTGGTGTTGCGTGACATTTCGTTTGCATTCTGTATTTCTTTAAACTTTCCTCCGGTTCCAAGGTTGTTGAGGGATCGCACGTTAAGATTGCCTAATGTTAAGGAGGCCTAGAACCCTTTCGCGGACAATAAACAGACATGATTTCGACTTTCACTTCCAAGAAGGCAACGCACGTCAACAGGTAAAAATTTAAATTTGATCACGAGAAAAATGAAAACAAGATTCTTTGGCCTCTGATTGGCTATCGCTGAAGGAACGCCATTCTAAACGGCGAAAAATGTAGGATCGAAACCAACCAATCGAAAAATAGGTCAGTTCCCGATGAGGTCCGCACCCCTAATTCTTTGTTAAAGGAGCGGTGTCTGATTGGCTGAAAGTTCTTAGGTGGGCCTGGTTGAAGTAGACTTGCTACAAGTCGACCTCTCGGCGAGCGGAGCGAGCCCTTTTTCGCCGCGAAGCGGCCGACCGCGAGCGACGAACTCGGGAGAGGTCGACTTGTCTCGCTTGAAGGGTTTGCATTTGCATTTCGCGCCAAAAATGGGGAGTGGCGTGACTCGCATTTGGGGTTTCAGGTTTCATTTGCGAGTCGGAATGTGCTGATTCCTCTCCGAGTAAATCTATTGAACGTGTGTGTGTATCTCCATCATCGAAGGAGCAAATTTGTTTACTTTGTGCGAAAGTTGACGACCTCACGCGGCCGGAAAAAAACAAAAACTTGTTTCAATATCGAGTCAATACTGGGCAACGAGATTTCACAACCAGGGAATCCTTGACATCCGCACGCATTTTAAACCTACAGAGACGTTTCAATACACGAAAGACTTTTGAGAGTCTACAGTTGAAGTCGTCACATGCACACTATAATATATTTTTATAATAAATTGCAAAAAAAAAGAGTAATATAATTTTTATTTAATCATTTATTCATGAGCGTTTTTTGACTTATAACTTAGTCTTAGGTTTTTTCCAAATTGGTCGTCACCTTTAATATAGCTAGAATGTTTAAATTTCAGTTAGGTGCATAAATTACCGTGTGTTTTGATGCTGTTTTGCATATTACGAACGACTTATAGACTTAATTTGTCTGAGACATTTAGTGTAGTTGTTAAAACGTAGAAATATAGGCGTAAATGTAGAAATGAGACTGACTGCAAGATTTTATTGATGACTAAGGAATTTGCAGTTAACTGTTTGTTATGGCAGATTTATAGGACTGAAGACAGTATATAGGTTTTGTTTTTGTTTTTGTTTTGTTTTTTCTTTTGTTCTTTTTTCAGTTAAGCTTCCCTGCACTATAACTGAAAATTATAATTCATCGGAGATTAAAAGTACACAGTGAAAGGCCATGTTAGTGTCTGCAAAGAACAATAACACACTTATTCTTTTCAATAAATGGATATTTAGTTGTTGGTTTTCAGTGACAGCATGTGTGTTAGCAGCAGTTGAGACAATGAAAACATGCATTTTGTTTAGGCATTTAGTATAACCATTTGCTTCATTTTTTAATATTTTTTTATTTTTGATTTTGCTTGGATTTTATGTGATAGAGCTAGCAGTTGGCAGAGATTGGCATGTCCTTCAAGGACTGGACAAACTTGTGGAGGGTTTCATAGGTATGTTTTCTTGGTTTTATGCTTTTTTTCAGTCCCTATCAAGCCACAGCTTGAGGAGTCACACAATATACAGTGAAAACTGCTGCAGTATTGATTTTTGATGATGCCTGGGGCATCATGAGAACAAGAACGCTCTTTAAAAAGCGTGAAGTCTCGCTTGCTTGGAGATTAGATAAGAAACGAGGATTAATTCGATTAATTCCACACGAAACCGTCGTCGGTCGAGTATCCTTCAGGATATTTACGTTTTATATCTCTTTATATCAATTCGAGAGAAATTACATAATTGCCGGAGACCAAAAACGTGATGAACATGACGGCGCGTCATTTCAATCATCGCCGAAGATAAACCGCATGCTCATCACAAGACTAATTTGCATACAATGACATTTTACTAAATTGCCTTATAGCCTCACCATCGAAGATTTCACTAAAGTATTCACTTGTTCCAAAGTAATCAACGCTTTCAAGCGATAGAATTCGTGGACCGACCTGTTCCGGAAAAGCTCAACATCTTTCCCGCCAATCTTTAGCTAATCTTTCCTAAGCTTTCTTCACAAAATAAAAGCATGGCGCTGTGACACGTCGCGATTCTTATCCCCAGTTTCTACGGTCTCTCCTAGGAGCACCTGGATTCATGACTCCCTTTTGACGCGCACACATGAAAAAAAGGAACGTTCTCAATAGTGTTAATGTTTAAGTTAATATTATTCTACAGCCGTGCCGTCAGCTCTACTTGGAACAAGATTTCCTCGCTAAAAGTTTCTCACTCCCGACGTTATCGACAGGATATTTACTTTTTATATCGTATTCGATGATTTCTGAGTACGCGTGTGTAAATACACGAAAATCAAGGGCCTTGATTCCAGACAAATTACAAAACGTACATCAAAAACGTGAAGAACATGGCGGGTCATTTCAGCCATCGTCGACAATAAACCGCATGCTCATCACAAGACTCAGTTAGCCTCACCATGGAAGTTTTGCTCATTAAGACACTTGTTTTTTTATGTTTTTTTCTGACCACTGAAGTAATCAGTTGTTCCAAAGTAATCAACGCTTTCAAGCCACAGAAATCGTGAACCGAGTTCTTCCGGAAAAGCTCGACATTCTTTCGCATTAATATTGCCTAAGCTTTGTGTGCATGGCTTTCGTCACGCGGCCATTCTTATCCCCATGTTCCACAGACTCCGCTAGGAATTCCTGGGACCATGAACACCCTTTTGGCGCACACACACGAAAAAAAAAGCGCTTGCTTTTTCTGAGTCTCGCAGCTAAAGCCAGCGATACTAATCAGGTCTTCACCCCCAGGGAATTTGCTATTCAACGAAAGCAATGTCTATTTGACCCCTCCTTCTTCCACGGAGGGAGTGATGGATGGGCGTATCAGAATTTGACCAATGCATTACGTTTAGGTCGTGAGCGTATTGTATTAACAATTATCTTTTTCCTTTTATCCAACTCTATTCGAATGCTGTATTCCTTCTCCACATTCATTTGCGTACGGTGACTTGCATGAGAATAAGGTGTCAGTTCCACTGTGATTCACTACATGCATGTATTTGAGATTTCAGTATTAACAGTGCTAACCTTTACTTTCTTACAGCCGATCAGCCTATTGAAAATTACATTTGAATTATAATTACTGTCGATTAGAATGGCAGCTGCAGGACCATCACCCATGGCCAGCTCTGAAGAAAAGACAAATGGATCCAAGCTGAGCAGGCTTCTTATTGATGGCGGAACAACAGTTTTAAGAAATGTTTTTAATTATCATCATCCTCCAGCCAACTTGGCTGCTAAACTCAATGCCAATTATTCCGCTCTCAATAACCTCTTGCGGCGAAGAGTTCTGAATGGTCATCAATGGGACAAACTGTTCCCGCCTGGAGGAGCCATGCCAGACTCCAACACGTTTGACATCACTCTTTTATTCCTTCTTCTGATCAACATTTGTGGATTGTCCCCTCCCCCAACAGGATGGCACGCTAAACCACCCCGTAGTGACAACTCGTACGAGGCGAACCTCGCTCGTGTCAAGTATTTCCGTAACGTTTTGTATGGACATGTGACCAGTACTAGTGTTGATACTCATTCCTTCTCTGTTCTGTGGTTGGAAATCAGTGCTGTTCTTGTAGCTCTTGGGTTGCATCAATCAGAAATTGACAGACTGAAGGCAGAGCGAGGCGGAGAGGAAGATTATCTTGACGCGTTACGCGACTGGACTGACTGTGAAATTGAAATTAAAACACAGTTAAAGGGCGTGTATCAAGCTCAGAAAGAAATGAAACAGACTCTTCTGGAGACTCATGAAACATTCCAGGAAAGCAAAGCCAAACTGGAGGATATACATGAAGTTGTTACGGAAATACGTCAAGCCCAACTCAACACAGACCAGGAGGAAGACATCCTTAAGCAACTTGCCAAGGTGGACACGGAAAACATTATTAAATACCACTCAGAAAGATATTTAGAGGGGACCCGGGTGTCGATTTTTGTCAAAGTCACGAATTGGTTAAATGACAATAACTCTTTTCATCGAGTGATGGTCATTGTAGGAAATGCAGGCATGGGAAAGTCTGTTATTACAGCTGAAGTTTCCAAACGTATGCAACAAGACAGAAGGCTGTTAGGAAGCCATTTTCGTCAACATAACAAGATGCGTCACAGGAATCCCAAGGTGATGCTCCAGTCCTTAGCCTGTCATTTGTCGTATTCTCTTCCAGAATACAAAGAAGCCCTTGTGGAGCAGCTTTCGAGAAATCTTGGATTAGATATCAATGATATGGAAACGGAAGATTTGTTTGAGTTGCTGTTCGAAGAGCCACTGAACAGATTAAGTGACCCCGGTTTTACCTCTCTTGTTGTAATTGATGCCTTAGATGAAAGTGAATATCAAGGAAGGAATGAGCTATTAGAAGTAATTGCTAAGTACTTTAACAAGCTCCCGATATGGATCCGATTCCTTGTGACAACACGGCCAGAAATAAACATTTGGGACAGTCTGAAAGGTCTTCGACCCCTACTTCTGGAGCCAAACGATGAAGAAAAAATAAAGGACATTCGTCATCTCTTTGAAAGAAATTTAAGGCCTATGTTTCAAGTCAATAATCATGAGTCGATCTTGACCGAGCTTGTTCAAAAATCGGAAGGAATAATTTCATGGGCCCAACTTCTGGTAGATTTCATAAAGGAGAAATTTTCAGTTCTCAAACGGGAACACCTTGATGGCACCATACCGCTGGGTATTTCGTCGGTATACCAGTCTTATTTCAAACGTCTAGAAACTGAACTGTGCAAACAACTCAACATGTCTGAAGACATGTTTTTAAGCCTTCTGAGTGTCATTGTAGCCTCAAGAGAACCACTGCCACTCGGCTTTGTTTCTAATTTTTTGTTCCCTGGCAAAGTGTCCTCAGCTGTTCAACGAAAGGTAAGCAAGGTCATTGCTTGCATATCGTCGCTTCTGCCTGTTCAAGAAGGGTGTATTCACTTCTTTCATAAGTCAGTCAAAGGCTGGTTGGTTGATCAGTCGTACTATGGTAAGCACAGTTTCAGCCTCTCGGAAAACGAAGGTCACCTCATTCTTGCTCGTCTTTGTGGTAATAAATTTGATGAGGTGAAAAGAAAAGGTGTTGATAGGTCACAACACTTCGATGAGGTCACAAAGTATGCTCTGCGACATGGCGTTCAACACATGCTTCAATTGGATGAAGACATCAGACCAAGCGGCCTTGAAGAGATTGTAAATAAGTATATCCTAGACGTGGAGCTTGTTTACGCAAAGCTGCGCGTAGATAGTGCAATACCCGCTGAAGATATCGCTTGCATAACTAAGTTTTCTGTGCAAAGGCAGGCCGCCTCTAAGACTTTGTTGTTTCTTTTAAGGAAGCATATTGGTACATTGAAACAACTGCCTCATGTTATATTTCAAACGTTGTTGAATGAAGGAGGACCGGAGCTGTGTTATGAAGCATCAAACCTCTTGAAGAGTAAGTATTCTTACATATCACACATGGAATACTTAGACAAGAACAATCTGGAAGGAACCGTTCAAACTAAATTTCATTACTCTTCAGAAGTGGCTTGTTTTGACGTTTCACCTTCGTCAGACTACATGGTTTGTGAATGTCGGGATGGAACGATTCAGCTGTGGTCTCTTCAGACTGGAAAGCTCGTTTGGAAACGTCCTGTCATCAAAATGAAGCTTTACTCCCGTTTCTTTCAGGCCTTCAGGACTGCTGCCCCAGCCTCTTTCTCGCCACATTTCCTTTCATTGCCGCTTTCTGAAGTATCCACATTTGCATTGTCTTGTTTTCGCTCTGTTGTGTTTCATCCTACTAGGAGGCTTGTTTTGCCAGGAGTTCTGAGTGAAACCTATAGTTTTGACGGAGACCTAAACAGACTTTTTCCGGAAAGCAACTGCATCTTCTCTGTTTGTTCAGTATCTGGTGATACGATTCTCACGGACTGTCCCGATAATGCGAAATGCCTTATCCTTTGGAGTCTTTCGAATGGTGCAGAGTTAACTCGTACCACCAGAGATCACAACGTCTTGACTTTTGCTCGGTCTCAGGATGGAAGGATTGCAGCGATTTCTCATTCAGATGGTTCAGTTTGTCTGGTTGACTTGATGAGTAATTTCCGACTAGTCGCGGAAACGGTCTTGCAGAGCATATGTGGGATGATAAAGTTCTCCCCTGACCACCGATTCCTTTACTGTTGGCATTGTCCATTGCGTTACAGTTATCAACACCCTGACTTTTTTAAGTTAACTGTCAGTACATCGAATGTTGGAAATGTTTTTCTTGACGTAGCTTCTGAAAATGCTTCATATGTTCCGTGGGAATGGGAATCACCCAGTAGGTCTGGTTTCATGCTTGGAGATCCACTCTGTTGTAGAAGTCAAACCTCGCCTCCTTCCTTGGGGACATTCGTGTTTGTGCTGAACAAACAATCTATTTTAAGAAGTAACCCAAGAAGTGGTTTTATAGAAATGTTGTTTCCCTATGAACAAACAAAATGCAGCTATGGTGATAAGGTCAATAATTCCCTTAAACTGTCCCTAACTGGGGATACCGTGTATAGTAAGGACGACTGGGGTGGATCTGTTTTGTTTACTGCCTGGGATGTTTCAAGTGGAGCCCGTAAAGCTGCTTTACTCATTAAACCTGACAAAGAAGGGATTGCAAAGCCGATGAGGCAATTTACCGACACAAGTTTGGCAGCAGTACAGACCATGACCGGGACGAGAGTGGGAAGATCAAAACTCTATGAGCAGGACGAGAGCGGGGAGACCAGAGCTGCGAAAGTCATTGAACAAGACAATGATTGCAGCGGCTCAGACTATGACTGGCACAAAAGCAGAAGCCCAAAGCTGCGAAAGTCATTTGGCAAGACAATGTTGGCCGCGACTCAGACAATATTCCGGACAAGAATGGGGAGAAAAAAGCACTATGAGCATTACCAAAAAGAGGAGCTCAGAGCAAACAAAGTTAGTGAACAAGACAATGACATTACCAGCTCAGACGGTCAACAGCACAAGAAACGGGGCTTAAGGCCGAGAAAGCCATTGATACCACCTCAGACCGAAGTTGAGCAGGATAAGAGCGGGGAGCCTAGAGCTGCGAAAGTCATTGAACAAGACAATGATTACAGCGGCTCCGACTATGACTGGCATAAAAGCAGAAGCCCAAAGCTGACTCAGACAATATTCCGGACCGGAATGGAGAGAAAAAAGCACCGTAAACACTACCAAAGAAAGGAGCTTAGAGCAGACAAAGTTAGTGAACAAGACAATGGTGTTAGCACCTCAGACGATCAACAGCACAAGAAAGGGGGCTTAAGGCCGAGAAAGCCATTGATACCACCTCAGACAGAAGTTGAGCAGGACGAGAGCGGGGAGCCCAAAGCTGCAAAAGTCACTGAACAAGACAATGATTGCAGCGGCTCAGACTATGACTGGCACAAAAGCAAAAGCCCAAAGCTGCGAAAATCATTTGGCAAGACAATGTTGGCCGCGACTCAGACAATATTCCGGACAAGAATGGGGAGAAAAAAGCACTATGAGCATTACAAAAGAGAGGAGCTCAGAGCAGACAAAGTTAGTGAACAAGACAATGACATTACCAGCTCAGACGGTCAACAGCACAAGAAAGGGGGCTTAAGGCCGAGAAAGCCATTGATACCACCTCAGACCGAAGTTGAGCAGGATAAGAGCGGGGAGCCTAGAGCTGCGAAAGTCATTGAACAAGACAATGATTGCAGCGGCTCCGAACATGACTGGCACAAAAGCAGAAGCCCAAAGCTGACTCAGACAATATTCCGGACCGGAATGGAGAGAAAAAAGCACCGTAAACATTACCAAAGAGAGGAGCTCAGAGCATACAAAGTTAATGAACAAGGCAATGGTGTTAGCACCTCAGACGATCAACAGCACAAGAAAGGGGGCTTAAGGCCGAGAAAGCCATTGATACCACCTCAGACAGAAGTTGAGCAGGGCGAGAGCGGGGAGCCCAGAGCTGCAAAAGTCACTGAACAAGATAATGATTGCTGCGGCTTAGACTATGACTGGCACAAAAGCAGACGCCCAAAGCTGACTCGAACAATACTCCGGACAAGAATGGGGAGAAAAACGCACTATGAGCATTACCAAAGAGAGGAGCTCAGAGCAGACAAAGTTAGTGAACAAGACAATGGTGTTAGCATCTCAGACGATCAACAGCACAAGAAAGGGGGCTTAAGGCCGAGAAAGCCATTGAAACCACCTCAGACAGAAGTTGAGTTGGACGAGAGCGGGGAGCCCAGAACTGCAAAAGTCACTGAACAAGACAATGATTGCAGCGGCTTAGACTATGACTGGCACAAAAGCAGAAGCCCAAAGCTGCGAAAGTCATTCGGCAAGACAATGTTGGCCGCGACTCAGACAATATTCCGGACAAGAATGGGGAGAAAAACGCAATATGAGTATGACCAAAGTGAGGAGCACAGAGCAGAGAAAGTCAATGAACAAGACAATGACATCAGCAGCTCAGACGGTGACCAGCACAAGAGAGGGGGCTTAAGGCTGATAAACGAATTGGCCAGAGTTTGGATTTTCCGGTATTTGCCGGTTAAAAAAGGTGTTTTACTTGTACTATGTTTAGAAGAACGATGCACTCTAGAGCTGTGGAATTTTCAGTTGTCAAAGTGCATTGAAAGTTGGAGTTGTCTCGGGCAATTCAAAAGAGTAATTCCCGTTTCAGAGGAAGTTGTGTGTTTAATTTCGCCGTCATCTCGCGAGGTTAAAATATTTGATACTTCAAGTGGTTACGAACAGTTTGCAATGTGTTTCCTTGGAAAGTTTATTGCATGCAACAGTAAATGTCAGGTTTTGGCCACCTTGGGTAGCCAGACAATTGTCTTGTTACAAGGCAAAACAGTTATCTGGAAAAAATACTGGCCTCGTTCTGGATACCGTAACTTCATTTGTGAAAGATTTTCGTTTTCTCCGGACGACCAGTTTTTCGTCATTTCTGGGGTGGAGCAAGGGCATGGTGTTTATTTACTGGATGCTTATTCAGGAAGTACACTTCAGATGTTATGGAAAGGGGAAGCTGACCGAAGTGTTTTTGTCAGTAACGACGAATGTGTTGTTCAAACCTCAGAGCCACCAAGTGTAACATGTCTCCGACTGTTCAACGTTAGGTCTGGGCAGCAATTAAGTGTGTTGAATATTGAGAGTCAGTTGACCGCTTTGACAATTTCTCCTTGGAATGGTCTTATTGCCATTTGTGAAAAGAACACTAACCATAATTTCAGAGTTATCCTGTTAAGGCTATCTGGCGATAACGAAGAAAAAAGGACAATCAAAGGTCAGCTGTCGATTTGAATGACGTTTTTGAACTTGTTATCATTACGTTGTTTTAATTAGTTTAACTTTGGAACCTTTTAACGTCGTACGCCAAGAACAATACACAAAAAAGGATTTGTTTCTTTATTTTTCATCGCAAAGGCTGCTATCGCATCCGTTGTATGCACAATTACGCGAAAGATGGCAACGTTCACACAATGCATGTAAGACCGTGACCTTGAGTAACTAAGAACTAATGACAAGTTACGGAGCACTTAGAGAGTAGCAAGAGTTACGTCATGCATAAATTCTGAACCAAGTTTTTCGATTTAAGTTGTTTGCTGTTGTCTCCAGATTATAATATAAATTTTGGTCTCAAAGGAGTTTCAAGTTGTTTAGGCATTCTTGGCAGAACTTATAGGCGAGGCTATAAGAACTGATTTCCGAATTGTGTGCCTTCTTGACTTTCTTGTCGATTACCGACAACGCAGTGAGAGTATAATCGTGTTACAACAGACTGAGGTGCCGTTTTTCAGCAAGTGCAATGCGAATAACTTAGTTTTTTTTTATAAACTTTTGGTTACAATTTCCACTCAATTATAAAAACAGACAAAAGCATAAACCTTGTTGGATCAAGGGGAAACGTATGGAAAGTATTTTCACTCATAGCAGAGACACACACAGAAAAGTTTTTAAAAGAAGAGAGGTAAGGTCTGGGCCTCTATAAAAATGCAGAGAGAAGCACAGAACAAAACTGACATTTTTTTCTAGCCCGGACTGTGTGGCTTTTGAATTAAACGGATCGAAAACTATGTACTGTTTTTGTTTTTTTCCCTAGGCAAGTTCCGAGTTCGACAAGCTCAAGTCAAGTGACCATTTTCGTACCTCTTTTGGAATCTCAGCATAAAGGGTATGGCCAAAGAAACTTTGAATACTATGCACTGTCACTTATAAAAATAATTTTCTCGCAGTTTAGATCATGGTGTTCCTCGACAATCCGTTTTAGGACCCCTCCTTTATTTTTTGTACTCATCACCCATTGACTAGATTATCCAGTACCATGGTGTCTAATACCTTCTGTATACTGATTACTCCCAGCTTTATATTCAGGGGGGATTGGAATCCAGAGCTCAATGTGGCTCAATGAAAAGTGTGCTGAGCGTCAAGGACATTAACGCGTGGATGGTTCACAATGGCCTAAAACTAAATAAGATCTCCTTGTTTTCAGCACAAAGTTTCATGCTAGGCCACCAGGACTATGTGGACGTTTTTGAGGAGCAAATACAGCCGGCTTCATCTGCAAAGAACCTGGGTGTCATCTTTGACGCATGCCTCTTTCTCTAACTGAACATATTAGTTATGCAAATCTTCCCAGTTCATTTAAGAAGTACATTAAGACGGAATCCATGAGGAAATTGAGTCATTTTAATTTTCAGTGGACAAAAACCTTGTACCAGAATAATTTGAACAATATCAAATTTTTTTTTACACTTTTTAAAGAGCTATAAATGTAATTAGTTATCTGTAATAACACCAAAGAAAATTTCTTATGAGAGCCCGAGAAAATAAATGTCAAATTTCACAAAATGACATCTTACACATGAAATTTTCAGAATTTTACCTGGGTTTTCACAATTCTTGTGAAATTTGACATTTAGTTTCTCGGGCTCACACGAGAAATAGTCTTTGGTGTTATTACAGGTAACTAATTATATCTACAGCACTTTAGAAAATAGAAGTAACGGAAATGTTCATTAAAAAATAAATTATGAACAAAAGTGCCGTGTAGTTAAGAAAAGAACTCTAGCTTAAACACGGCACTTTTCATAATTTATTTTTTAATTAACATTTTCGTTGAGCTATAATTAGCAATTATTGAATCGAGGAGGGTGTTGCGGCCTCGGCAGATAACACCCTCCGAGATCTCCATAATTCTTCAGATGATACGAAAGCCGATTTTAATAATTGTTTTATTATTCATTCAAAATAATTCATAGTTTAAAAACAAGCTAAAACATGCTTACCTCCGTCGATGTTAAGTTCATCCTCGATAGTGCATGTTTATGGGCAAGTTTAGGAGATAAAGGGTTGTTCGCTGCAAATATTCTCAGAATAGCAGATAGTGTTCTCTTTTTTTTTGTCTTCTTGCTGTTCTTGCTATGTTTTTCGCCAAGAGTTCGCCTATTTTTTCCTCGTGAAAGAGAGAAATGTTCCGCTATTTTGTATTTTTAAAACTACCCAAACAACTCAACCTCGTCCTCAGGTCTTCAATAATCTGGCAATTTTGCTGTACGATTGACGTCATCAGTTCACATATCGCAAAATTTTTCCACATTTGGTCGACAGTGGCTGGTTATGAAATTATGCGTCGGATTTTAGCCAATCAGGAGCCTGTTTCTCGAAAGTCCCGGTAACTTTTCGGACCAGGAAAACTGTTTTGCATTTGTTATGTTTTCATTCAAGACCAAAGTTTCAATAATTTTGAAAAAAATACAATGAAACTATCGGCTACCGAAATAAAACTGAATGGTTTGTGGGCTAGGAGCTGTGCCACTATTCAACAGGTTTTGATTTTAAAAATTTGCCTTCGGGCCCGAAAGGTTTCCGGGGCTTTCGAGAACGGAGAAATATTTTGAATGAATAATAAAAGCTACTCCCGCTCATTTAGAGCACCTTTAATACCAAGACATTCGGTGATGCTGCTTTCCCTTTAGCCGGCCCGGATTTAAAATAGTTTTGAAAATTTTGTAATTTAGTAGTCTTATAACTATTGGTATTTAACTAGTTTTTTAAAGCGCTAAGGACAAGTTGTGGTTTGGCGGTATATGAGTAGTTTATTATTCCCGCTCATTTAGAGTTACTAGATTACCCGTTTATAGTGCAATCGAACCAGTTTTTTTTAAGAAAGAATTGAATGCTTTATTAAGAAAACGTTTAAAGTGATGCGGACGCCAGTGGTATTCGTGAACCGACCGTAAGCGACACTCTTTGTAGATATTTTAACTGTGTGTGTAAGTAGCAATTGCTTTGAGACATGTCGGGAATCTTAGGGCGCGTTCGATTGACTGTTTTTCAGAATAAGTAGCATTTACTCGTCTAGGAAGCGCTTGTTTAGGCATATACTGAACAGTTAGAATTAAACTTCCTGCTGATATTCAGATGTATATAGAATTCTAGTGACTCCAAGCGCTGATGGAAGACTTTGATTTCTGATCCCTTTAACTACCACCCTGGGCCGAGTTGTTCAAAGCTGGGTTAAAATAACCTAGGGTTAGTGCGAGATTTGAATTCAGATTTGAAAGCTTAAAAAGCATTTCAGTTTTAATTCCTTTTGTCTACAAGTTTATGATTGGAAGCTCTAAAAATAACAGAGAAAATTATCCGAGAAAATGCTTCTGAACACAAGAAAAAGAAACCCGGGTTAAATTTAACCCCGGGTTAAGCGCTAATCTGCCTTTGAACAACTGGGCCCTGGACGCCAGATGGTTTTTTTTTTTTTTTCAGCGGAAAATGTTAAACGCCAAGCTTAGATGTTAACAACACAAAAAACGTCTGCTTTAGAAGTGTTAAATATAATTTTTATGGCTAGATTTTGGTTACATTTAAGAAGAAACCATTTAAGCTCATTTTTAGCCGTCTTTTTGAAATCTGTGGAATTGGAACAATTTCGTTTTGTTTATAAAATTTTATATGGGTAATCAAATGGTGACGAGTGAAATTAGGGAATAATTTCACGAGTATACTATTATATTATGGGTGAAAAATAGTACATCAGTCAATTCCAGCTGCGCGCACCCCCCCCCCCGGGGGGGCATTTGGCATTTGCCCGGGGGTGGGGTATTAGCAAATTTTGCGCTGCTGGGCGCAGCTGGAATAGACCGATACATTACGTTCATAATCGTAGATTTTTGACATGTTTATCCTTGTTTTATTTATCGATCGAGAACTCCACCCTCGAAAAAGTTTGGAGCTTAAGTTTGGCTTAAGTTCAGAATTTTTCGACAAAATACCTGTTAGAATCCTTCTTGATGTGCTCTTTCGGGTGTTTAGGTTTCCTAAAGCATCTTTTAATTCCCCAACATCTTCATTCATAAAGTGTTAAAATTTCGTTGCCATCTTGCCACTGAGACGTACGCAAGGTTGCAATGACAACTTTGTAATTTCAAATGTGAAATTATAAATTAACGCTGAAATTTTGCGCCAAAATTAAGGAGTAATTCGTCACCCATGATATTTTTTATTTTATCTCTCAATATTATCACTCTCGCTTCTGAGTTGTTTTATATTATCATTTGAATAAAGACAATGTTGTTGGTTAGTTGCTAGTATGACGAGGCTGTAATTTCCAGGTTTTTATATCTGACTTTGCCAAGTACTAAAAAAACAGATGTGTTCCACGGATTAGACTAAGATGCCTGAAAACTACCCACCTACCCCTCTCCTCCAACCCAACGTTAGCACTAACTTCTTATTAATAGCAAATCTGGGGTTAGGGGAGGAGTAGGTGAACAGTTAGCTAGGATCTAAAACTGATTCCTCCTCCAGCTTTCAACTTTGGAACTTAAAAAACTAAAACTTTGACTAAGAATGGACGTAGTGGTCGATCAAGGCAAAATCAGTCGAGCATAGTGGAGCCTGGATATAGCGAACCTTCATGTAACGGGGCTCTTGGTATAACGAACGATGTTTTTTGCCCCAGTCGTAACATTTATGGGACTTAACGAGGCCACGTTCTAGCAAACTTATTTTGCAACTTCCTTAGCCCTTCGTTTTCGAGATTACACTGCAGTAGAGAAGTTGGAATAGTGCCGGCACGATGTCCTCCTTTCTTAGCTGTTAGCTTTTTCTTTTGTTCAGCTCTAAGAGGGTCTAAGACTGATTCCCTTCTTGACAAAGTCAGCCTCTAGATGGTACGGTCATTCCAATATTGTTACACTCAAATATCGGGCTTCTTCGAAACGGTGATAGAGGTACTGGGTGTCTGGTTAGTGCTAGGGGCAGGTTGAAAGAATAAGGTATCCGTTCGCCATAGAGGACATTGAATCCGGGTCATTCCTGTCTGATTAGGGGGTTATTTTTAGGTTTTCTTTTCGGCAGAATAAGCTGCTAAAATCACTGCAAGAATTCCCACCATGACACGAATACCTGCACCTTACGTTTCCACCAGTAGCCTCGACTGACGTAAGGTCACTTTATATCCAGGATTGCACTCGGTGTTAAAAGCAATGGTACTTTATCATTTTACTCCTTAAGTTGGTATAGATAAACTTAATATTATTAAAAAGTATCTTCCCTCATACTAATTTTGAATAGGTAAAAGCGTCTTCCCGCGTACTAATTAAGTGTTTTCATGGCGTAACACTCTTACAATAGAAGCAAGCGTCCACGTTACAGGAGAGCGTAAAATGACATGACTTTCTCTTGTTTGCAAGAAAAATTAGAGACTTACAGACCACTGACGCATCAAGATTGTCCAGTTTTTAACGTAATTCTAACTAAAATAACTTCATATCTACAACAACTTTAATATCTTTATCCGCAGTTCAAAATATGTGCCATTTTATGTATTTCCATTTATTTCCATCCATATAAAAACTTCTTCCCAAAGTGTCTCGATAACGCTCTGCATTCGATTAAATTTCACCAACATCGACACGGCTGTGGAGGAAAAAGCTCCCGTGAACGATTTTGGAAGAAAAGTTCCAGTGCCGAGAAACACGACTGCAAGTAAAATAGGTAATGGCGTCATTTCGTTGCTATGGCAACTCCGATGTTATTGCAACTCTGATCATGACAACTTTTTATCTTTATCTAATACAGCTGTAGGGGTAATTTTTCCATGTCTTTGTTAATGGCGACGTAGTTTATGCTCAAACTTGGGAGGTATTGACCCTGAAAAACCCCATCCAGCCACTGGCCTTAAGTTAAACGTCATTGTCGCCTGTCGCGGTTCTAGGATTAAGCTTCCAGGCTCTTCCTTTCTGGTTATTTTAATCAATCAATCAATCAAACAGTGAGCCAATAAATCAATTCATTTATGTCAATACGTGGGATGGGGTGCCCTGATCATCCGAGCCAGAGGCTCATGTGTGAAACGTATGACAATAAAAAACACGAAGTTAATAATAATACAATACAATTCAGGAAAAAACTAATTTAAAACGATCATACATGTAAATGTATAAAAACAAAAACTAATAATAAATCCGTGAGTGCTCAAAGCGACACCTTCCTGCATCCCACTAAATTAATTTCAAAAACTAAAAAGCCAAAGAATAAGTTAAAAACCCATAAGAAAAAAATTTAAATTAACTAGTTCTTTACTAGTTTCCCTAGTGACGCTTTTGATAAAAGTGCCTTCTCAGAAGGCCATGAAGTAACTAATTAGCAAATAAAAATGTCTTTTACACATAGTCAACTTTAAAAACAAAGAAAACTAACAATTTTGTGCCATGTGAACTTTAAATGTTTGTTCCTTGAATGTACACTGTGAACCAGAGTACAGCACAGGCAACCCATTGGCGTAAACGAGCTTGGATTACGCAATAATTGACGCAATTTTACATCTGGGGCTGTTTTTTCACTAAGGCTTTAAAACTAAACTTTTGTTTCTCTTTGAAGGAAGTGAAAGGTACATTATTGATTTCACGCGTTTCACAAGCAGGGGGTTGGGAGAACGATCATCTTAAGATCAAGAAAATAACAGTCTGTCAAAGAATGTTTCCTCTGGTCAAGAAACGTCGATTCAAATTCGAAACGGTACACTGTTGATCGCTTGAAAAATAATAAGTAGCACAAATATTTACTAGAAATTCGACATTCATCTACCGAACTCTAAGTTAACGCTAGGAAAAAAACATTTAGATTTTCAGGTACCACATCAATAAAAGAAGCTACATCGCTTTCCATTTTTAAGAACATTCTTAGACTTCATTTTAGCCTTTAGTTTTTCTCATCAAAATCCCAAGGTAACTTACGGTAGCTCACTTATTCGTGTTTATCTTCAACAAATTGTGATTGTATGAAGATCTGTAATTTCCTTTTTGCTCACTTTTTAAAGTCCTTGTACGTAATTGTTAAGTAATTTATATTTAAATTTTTATCACGTAGGCATAATTTACGCAGGGCCCCTTTTGATAACAGCCAGTGGCTGATAGGGCTACCCTGCCTATGACTTGACTTGAATTGACTGAAATAATTTGCAAATTCGATTATTATAGGCACTCGTCGCGCGTGTCTCACTATACGGTTACGTCCGTTAGACTGCGTGTGTCTACTACCACTGGTCATACTACCAGTCGTACGAAACTAATTTTCTCTATCAGCAAAGCAAATACAGTATGAGACTTCTCCATGCAGGTTACGTCTCCCTGCTCTTTGGAACACTGTATTTAAACGTTTTACGTTTTCCATAAAATCCCTTTCATCCGAGTTCATTTTTTATCTACTTCTAATCCGTTTAAATGCAAATACCTAACTAAAATTGTTATAAAATATTTGAATATCAAATGTTTACATAGGGTAGGTGACCATCAAACAAAGTAGTTATTGTATTGTGCTGCAAGGTAATCGATTGATCCAGGGGATCCGTAGGAACAGCTGGAGTCTACTTTTCATTTCTGAAGCTGATCTTGCTCCTAAAAAGTAAGCAAACGAGAGAACGGATGTCATTACCCAGCGGGCAAGAAACTATTTTACTGCCTTACAATGTATCAATAATCTTGAAACTAAAAGGTCATATAAAGGAAAGGTTAATCTCAAGAATCTTAAATTTTTAAAAAAATCTATCGAGCGGTTTAAAAACTATTCGCTAATTTGTTAAACAAGACCAAAATGTTTACAAAAGCGCTAACAAGAGCGCTTCGATACATGCTTATAAAACCCTTCTTTCTAGCAATCAGCTGGAGTAATCTCCATGATCTTTCACACACGTTTTAAAAACATTGAAACTATTATGAGGTGAAATTGCATGTAAAAAGCGCTTCATTTTCTACAGATAACGGCCAAACAACAATATTGTCCATTTTTTACTGTGTTTCTAACCACAAAAACTTCATCCCCAAATATCTCGATAACGCTCTTACAGATTTCGCTTAAACTTCACGAACATCGAGGCCGCTATTGGAGAAAAAAGCTCCCGTGAACGATTTTGGAAGAACAGTTCCCAGTGCCGAGGTATACTACTGCAAGTAAAATTGGTAATAGCGTCATTTCGTTGCTATGACAACTCCGATGCCGTTGCAACCCTCATCATAACAAATTTTCATCTTTATCTAATACAACTATGGTGGCAATTTTTCCAAAACTTTGTTTATGGCGACGTAGTTTATGCTCAAACTTGGGAGGTATTGGCCCTGAAAAACTGTATCGAGCCACCTTAAGGACAGTTTTCGTTCCCTCGGGGCCTTTCCAATCAGTGCCTTTCATAACTTATGGTCAGTTATGGTTCCCTCGAGAGTCTCTAGAATTTGCATATTTTCATTACTAATTTTATGCACGACGTAGTTGTCATTTGTTATTGGAGAGCTTTAGCATCGACGACGGCAACGGCAGCAAAAACGTCAGTTTTAATATGAATTCCAGTTTTTTCAATCTTTGTCGCGTTTATTCCAATTTGCTGAAAATGGCAAGTGTAGGCGAATTTCCCTGGAGTTGATTTCTTGAGGATCGCACTCAAGTTTAGAGAGAGAAAAAGAGATTCGTCTTCACTTGTTTACGTCCTCCATAAAACTTGCAGTTAGGCATTTTCACGTCGTAGTCGTGCAAGGACAGTGAGAGCGATTCCTGTAACGGAGCGAAGCTGCGCCACGCCGATCTCTAAAGTAAAGAGGCACATATCGATCGGATGGGTGTTCATACAATAACAGATAACTTTTTCTTTCTCGTATCGTCACAAATAGCTATCCGGTGTAGTGTGAACATAGCCCCAGGGAAAGGTAATACCCCAGAGGTGGGTCCCAGATTTTATTTACGTCATAAAACGAAAAAGGCCGTGTGCTTTTGCAACACCACTTTTCAAAATTCTCCTTTTACGTTCTTTGTAGCAGTCCCTAACATGACACAAAAAAATCAGTTGTTTTTATTATTATGGTTTTATTTTTTTACGAATACCACTATCATTAGTTTAGGACTCACCTCTTACTCTTCCTTTCGTCCTTAATTTGGCTTCGCAGCTTCACCTGGATAACTTTGAACTTGTGTCTGGAATGCTTTAGGCCAATAGCGATGAAACCTTTCCAAGGGTGACTTGCCAAAGAGTACACTTGATTGTACGGGTCAATGTCAATCACACTTAACAGATTTCCTGACCTGATGTTGTACAGTAGAAGACGAAAACCATTTAACACGTCAAAAGTATGCAACACGCATTCCTCGTTGCTTAAAAATTTACAATCATAGACTCGTTCTACTACACATAGTTTTCGAAGCGTGTCTCCTGACGCTGCATCAAGGACGTAGACGCCTTGTGGACCATCGAAAAAACAAGGAAAGTTGACGCCTTGTTGATGTCCTGCAACTTCTCCGGAAATAACGAGAAACTCTTCCGCAGGTGAAAACATCGCCGGAAGGTTGAATACTGGATCTGTATTTTCGCGAGACCACTTTTTTTCCCAAAAGACAGAATAACCTGAGCTCAAGAGACCGTCATCTATAGTTATAAGCTGACGTTTGCTGCTACATGCAAGAACTGAGCCCCAAAAACCGTAACGATTCCTTTTCGCTTTGATTTCTTCTTTTTCTCCATTTGTGATATCCAGAATAACACAAACACCATCGCATCTGTGTCCTGTACATACCACGTGCTTATCTGAAACTGGAATCAGTTTTGTCACGTGCATTCCCTTTATGTCATCCCAGCGTCGTAAGCACTCCGAAAAATTACCATTCCACAACTCCACACTGCCATTTCTTGTTATTAACAGGATACCAACGTCAACAGGTACGACACAACATCTTGTCGAAATGTTACTACGAATCTTTGTCTCTTCTTTGTTTACCCCATTTGAAACGTCCCAAGCTGAAATCCGCGTGCCATCACTTTCGCAGTCCATAATATAAAGTGTCTCACCATCAGGAGAAAATACCAGATTGTCAACAATTTTACCAGCATCACGGTTTTCACCGCTTCTAGAAAGTTCATCTACGGACAACATGTCAACAAAATGGCTTTGGGGATTACTTCTTAGACCGAAATCTTCATTCAGCATAAACACAAATGAATAGTTAATGACGCGCATGCCATCAGACGCACTTCCAACCACACACTCTAGGGAGTCCCCCAATGCAAAACCACTTTCGCTACAAGACTCATGCTCCCAAGGACTATAAGAAACAGTGTCCCGAGAAACATCAAGGGAAAAGTTGCCATCGTTTCCTACATTGACTTTTACATGGAAAAGGTGATGTAAAACGGTACTTGGTGGAAAATGCCAACAGAAAAGTGATCGACAGTCGGGTGTAAACTTAATGATGCCACAAACGTACGAGAAGAATGTTTCGGCTAGCATTTGAAAACCACTTATTGCATCTAGTAAACAAACTAAGCCCGTTGAATGGGAAATTGCAAGCAGCTTTCCACCTTGAGACCTGGCAAAAGACAAAATATCTTCGTTCGTGACGACACGACTCACCTCCGATCCATTCTCTAGACTCCACAAGATGAGGCATTTCGCATCTTGAGGACAGTCAGTGATAATTGTATTGCCAGAAATAGAACAAGCAGTGAAAATACACTTGCTTTCAGGAAAAAGAGGATTCAGGTCCCCACCAAAATTGTATGCATAGCAAAGTACTCCTGGTAAGATGACATCCTTAGTAGGATGAAAAACAACAGAACGAAAACAAGATAAGGATACTGCACTGTAGTCAGACAAATTTGAGCAAGAAAAATATGGTGACTGCAAAGATGGCCACCATCTTAAAGCGTGGGAAGAGTAGCCGTAATTTTTCACAAATACTACAGGACACTTCCATATTAAGTTGCCAGTATGGAGTGACCACAGATCAATCATGCCGTCGAGACATTCACAAACCATGAGTCCTAAGCGATGTGAAACATCAAAACAAGCCACTTGAGATGAACAAGAAAATGTGGATAAACAAGCTCCGTGGAGATCGTTCTTGTTTAAGTATTCCATGTATGATATGTCAGAATACTTAGTCTCCAAAAGTTTCGAGGCCTCAGAAGAGAGCTCTGGCCCGCCTTCATTTAATAGTGTTTGAAAAATGCACCTAGGAAGGTTTTTAAGTGATCTGCTATGCTTTCTTAACAGAAATAATAACGTTTCGAGGGATTTCAATTTCTTCAATTCATTTTGCTCCATGACACAAACGATATCTTCAGAGGGTATTGCACTGTTTACGCGCAGCTTTGCATACACAAGCTCAACGTCCAGGACATACATATTCACCAGATTCTCAAGACTGCATGATTTTGTCCTCTCCTTATCGGCCATTTCTAACATATGTTTAACACCATGTTGAAGCGCGTACCTAGCTGTGTCACCGAAGGGCTCTGAGTCACTAACACCTTTTCTTTTTACTTCATCGAACTCTTCCATGCAAAGTTTAGCAAGGATGCGATGGCCTTCGTCCTTGTTCACACTGAAATTATGACTTCCGTAGGATGACTTGTCAACGAGCCAGTCCTTCACTGACTTGTGAAAAAAGTGCACGCACCCATCTTGAACAGGTAAAAGTGACGATATACAAGAAACTGCCTTGTTCGTCTTTCGCTGAGCAGATGAGAGTAAAATGCCAGGGAATAACAGTTTGGAGACAAATTCGATAGGCAGTGGTTCTTTTGCGGCTGCTATGGCACTTAGGAAACTAAAAAACTGATCTTCGGTTATCTTCAGTTCTTTACTTAGAACAATCTCCAGACGCTTGAAATAGGACTGATAAACAGATGAAATACCTGACGGTATAGCGCTCTCGAGGTATTCCAATGTGAGAGTTTGCACGCTCTCCTTCACGAAACCTACCAAAAAGCGAGCGCATAGTATGACACCTCCTGACATTCCAACTAGCTTTTCCAAGATCACTTTCAGATTTTTGGGTGGCAACAGATGGCTTAGCTGATGCTCCATCAAAATGCGAATATCCAGTAAGTTTTCCTTGTCGTTGGATTCTAGCACAAGAGGTGATAAACAGCTTAGTCTTTCCCAAATGTTCATTTCTGGCCGCGTTGTTACCAGGAACCGGATCCAAAGTGGAAGCTTGTTAAAGTAGTTGCTTATCACTTCTAGTAACTCATTTCGCCCTTGGTATTCACTTTCATCTAAGGCGTCGATTACAATGAGAGAAGTGACACCAGGGTCACGTACTTTGCGCAGCGGTTCTTCGAAAAGCAATTCGAACAGATCTCCCACTTCCATGTCATTCATTTCCAAGCCAAGATTTCTAGAAAGTTGTTCCACAAGAGCTTTCCTGTATTCTGGCAGATAACATGACATGTGGGAAGCCAATGACTGCAGCATCACCTTGGGATTCCTGTGGCGTATCTTGTCGTGTTGACAAAAATGGCTCCCTGACAACCTTTTACTTTCCTGTATTCGTTTGCACATCTCTCCAGCAATCACTGATTTTCCCATTCCTGCATTTCCACTGATTACTAGCACACGGTTGGGTGAGCTTCTGTCATCCAGCCAATTAGTTACTCTGGCAAAAACCGACGCACGGGTTCCCTCTAAATATCTTTCTGAGTAATACTCTATGCTACTTTGCGTGTCTACCTTGGCAAGCTTCTTCAAGATTTCGTCCGAGCGGTTTGAGTTGAGTTGGGACTGACGAATTTCTGTAACAACTTGATGTACACCTTCCAGCTTGGTTTTGCTTTCCTGGCAAGTTTCATGGGTCTCCAGAAGAGTCTGTTTTATTTCTTTCTGAGTTTGACACACGTCCTTTAAATGTGTTTTGATGTCCTCTTCACTGTCAGCCCAATCACGTAACGCTTTAAGATAATCTTCCTCTCCACCTCGCTCTGCCTTCAGTCTGTCAATTTCTGATTGCTGCAACCCAAGAGCCACAAGAACAGGGCTGATTTCCTGCCAAAAAGCGAAGAAGGAATGAGTATCAACACCAGTACTGGTCACATGACCATACAACAAGTTACGAAAATGCTTGACACGAGCAAGATTCGCCTCAAGAGAGGTGTCACTAGCGGGTGGTTTAGTGTGCCATCCTGTGGGGGGAGGGGACAATCCACAAATTTTGGTCAAAAGGAGGAATAAAAGAGTGATGTCAAACGTATTGGAGTCTGGCATGGCTCCCCCAGGCGGGAACAGTTTATTCCACTGAGGACCATGTAGAACTCCTCGCCGGAAGAGGTTGTGGAGAGTGGAATAATTGGCATTGAGACCAGCAGCTAAACTAGCTGGAGGATAGTGATGATTGAAAACATTTCTTAGAACTGTTGTTCCACCATCGATAAGAAGCCTGCTTAGCTTGGCTCCATTTGTCTTCTCTTCAGAGCTGGCCAGGGGAGACGGTGCTGCAGCTGCCATTCTAATCTATCTTTTTAAGTAAAGGAAAAGAAAAATACATAATTCATTTCCTGATTGATTGAATGATTAATTGATTGGTTGGTTGGTTGAAACATGATTTTATTTTTATTTACAGAAATAAACTGATACATGTACCTTTAAAGCACTCAAGATGATAGTTTGCTAAAACAAGATCATATTTGATTTTGTCACCTATGACATAACTACTTCGGTTAGTTCTGTGACACGTTTTTCAAGAATTGTTGAAATAACTATAAACTATTAAAATGACAATGTAAAATGTGTTACTTCTAAGAATTTCTTCAGGGTTTAATCACTATTATTGCACCCATCAGTTCAAAGAATATTTCTGAAATATAAAACTATTTCTCTGGGAAAAAAAATCAAATAAGGCCCCTGCCTCTATTTTCTGCATGTCCTTACAAACCATGATTAAGCCTTTTCATTTCTTCATTTGAAATGACCTTGACTGTTGCTTGTTGAGTTAAGTACTTTACTTGCAGATACAACTTATCACATTGATTTTCAATTTTTAATACCACTCCTGTACCTGAACCAGCTTCCTTTTGTTCTTCACAACCTGCAATGTATGTAATTGAGGGAATTTATATCAAGACAAGACATTTATTATCATAATATTGCCTGTACAATTTCTAGGCACACAGTTAGCCAAAAACACGAGTCATGGTGTGCTAAATTAATGCTATAAATACAAATCAGATATTACAGGTAATAAGTAAAAAGGAAAACAAAAGAAAAGAAGAATATGTGTGATAAAGTCAAAAGTGAGGAAGACACTCTTGAAACAGCTGTTAAAAAAGGGCTATGAATAAGTGAGTTGATTCTACATATCTAGTTATCTGAAGATTACTCCAGATTTTAGAAGTGGATCCTGGGCCACGCACACTGCACCCTTTGCATAATAATGATGATAATAATGATCAAAATACAAATAATAGTGATACCCAGGGTGCAAAGAAAATCTTTTACAGCTTGCCATTCGGGCAAGCTGAAGCTAGCATTTACTAGCCCAAACGTCATTTCAACTAGCCCTAAAGACTTTTTGACTAGCAGAATTGATTTCATTCTGTTATTCGAATTCCTCAAAAAACATCACTTGCCTGTCAGGCAAGTTAAAAACAGAATTAACTAGCCCTATAGCAAAATCCACTAGCCCCAGTCTATCAGACACTACTTTCTTTGCACACTGAATACCAATACTAATAATTTTTTATAATAACAATCATTAATGTGATTTTTTTACTTTTAAAAATAAGTAAATAATTTAGAGAAATTACAGAAATTATGTAGAAAATTAACAACTATAGCATAAATCATAAAAATTCAGTGGCAATCACATTTTCCCACATTATATACACTCCTTGTGGCTTAGATGCGATTGGTAGCAAAATATCTGACTTGCACACAATTCAGTGTTTTAAATCAAATCATGACAAAAAAATTATTCATTTCTGATATCAAAAAACAAGTTAAAAAGAATAATAATAATATGAAAATAACTGGACTCAGACATTTCAAGGGGTAAGTAATGGTGTACAGAGGAAATAACTTTACTAATAACAAGACCAAGATGTCTGCATTTTTATGACTTGTGAAGTCATTTTTCATACACAGCAAGTCTTACATGTGTGTGTAATATTAAAAGATCTCAAAATGGGGAAAGTCATTTGTATTGAAATTCCAGTAATGAATTAAAGAAGATACCGTAAATACTAAAAGAAATTCTCAACAAAAATGCCTTACTTTATTTACAAGTTATTTACCTCCTGTGAGGTTATTTTCTGGATCTCATGCAGTTTTAGCAATTTCTTTCACTCTCAAGTATCCAGTTCTAAAACTTGCATCAAATTGAGAAAATATTATAACCACACAGGAAGCAAGAATCCATCATGTCTTTAAAGAAAAGTATTTTTAGTGAGACTTTCTGCAAGCACTATATTTATGTTGCTGAATCCAGTACCACTGGAATTGTCATATAAATTGGGTGATTATGTTGATATATGTGGCCACTTAGGTTGAACAGTACGTTTAATTATTACTTGTAAAAATGACCTCTTGTTCCACCTCAGTACACCTTGGGTATACCTTTACAACCTAGCTAGATTGTCTGTGAAGTTTTAAGCATTTATTTATGCTTGTTAGTTGGCTCAGCCTGAAATAGTCCCAAGCAATTTAGAAAGATGTTCCCCATGCATCAAATTCACTTCATTTCCCTGAAAATGATAACAATCCCATAATATATTTACAGGAGGATTCCGGGTCATTTAGTCATACATAAGCATACAGCTAATCTTGCCTACAGTAAAACTTAGACAAGTCACCTTGTGTAATAATTTGGGCACCCCTAGGCTGAACATCGGTCTACACTATTGCCTTAAGAAAGCTGACTGCAAATGAAGAATCCACCAAATATTAGTGAAGTATCGGCCAAATGTTGGCGGTCTATTGATCGAGATGTCAGCAAATTATCAGTGAAAAGACCAACCAACACTATCAGCCAATATGTCAGTCGACATGTCAGCCAACTGTTGGTCAACTATTGCACAACATATCAGCCAACATATTGACAGACACTGGGCCAACTGATGCCGACTGACCTGTCAACTTGTAGTCCACTCGACATCTTAAGTGTGGGCCAATGTGTCCACCCATATGTTGACCAAGTATCAGCCAATAAAGTTGACCAATGCTTTGCTGGGGTGCCCAAATTACACAATATCCACTTACACTACTAGCAGTCTCTCTTTTTACTACATGTAAGTCTGTTGAGTCTGTTGAGACAAGGAAGAAAAATGGCCACAATCAGTGCCCAACTATCAGTTTTTTTCAAGGTCACCAGACAACATAAAAAACTTTTGTGATATAAAAATCACTGTGGCTGCCAAACTAAAGCAGCCAAATTTTTGCTCTGGGAAGAACTGTAACAGGGTGCCAATGGGATTCACTGCTTAATGTATAAAGGCCTTTTTTCTTTATCGTAAGCATATAAATTACAAAATATTTGCTGACAAGGGTATAAAAACAGGTGATATTTTAAGCATATATGGAGTGGAGTACATGTAGACCCAAAAAGTTAGAAATTGATGCAAAAAGATGAAGACTTTCTAAAATAAAAAGACGATATGGTGAGATAGAATGATAGAAATGTATACTATTTTGTCAATATTCACTCCACTTCAATCTGTTAGCTGACATATATGTGACTTGCTCTTTGCTGCAACATTGTGTTCGAGGGCACATTCGAACTGCCTGCACTTGTCTCTCAATTCCAATTAGCTGGGAACGAGGCTGAAGTTGACCTTGTTTTGATACAACCCTTTCGGCTTTCCGGTGTAAATCACGTTTTTCTTATAATAACTAGTATTTTTCAAGCACAATTTCCATAAGAAAACAAAGGAGGTTTGCATCCAAACAAGGTCAACCTTAGCCTCACATTCACTCGAAGGTTAGGTTCTAAAGCCCACAACTGTAAAATGGTTTATAGTCCCAGTGTCCTCATTCTTTACTTGCATGATCTTTCAAATGTGGTGTGACGGTCTATAATCCGGCATAATAGGGCTCAGTGAAGTCTAATTCGGCCTGTAATCTTATAGTCTGCTACACAGCTGTTTTTAGGGTTGTCACGCAACGCTCCTCCCCACTAACGGCTGCTGAAAACCGAACTACATTCCTTTCCCTTTGTGTTTGTGGTCTAACGAACAAGCCAATCATGTATAAGAAATTTGACAATACGTGAGCCACAGGGTGCTAGGAAGCGAGCACGCTTCTCAGTTTTTGACAAATCAATCAATCATCACTGAATTTAGATGGGCTCTGTGTTTTCAAGCAAGGAAAAGGTTAATTTGGAAAGAAGTCTTTTTTAAGCGGTCAAGAAAATTCCAAGTGAAAAAAAGGTTTGATAGGCCTAGAAGACTTTCACCAGGATCGGTTGATTCTTCATTTAACATGCATATGTACTGATATGTAATGAAGAAATTTAATGTGCCAGATGTGCTCATTGTGTTCCTGTGAAGACTTAACTCTCAAAGGTACTGATTCAAAAGGCAATCTCATGAAATTAATTATCGATGAGCTATTTCCCAAAACTATACCTGGCAACTTTATGAGCACATATTGTGCATGTTGTGCATCGCAATTTGCTCGACTTGCTTGCTGCTGCTGCTTATCTCCTAAATTTTGAAAAGGACTCGACTACGACAACACTACTGTAGTTAATTGCTTGTTTTCACGCGACGGTTTTGATTATTCTGTCACTCACACATGGGGCACCGATAAAAGCAAAGCTGTGATTGGAGGAGTCACAGTACCGCAAACGTGGCGCAAACACCTTCCAGAAAATGGCAGCTGAATCATAATTGGCTAATCACGGGAAAGGAATGTAGTTCGGTTTTCAGCAGCCGTTAGTGGGGAGGAGCATTGCGTGACGACACTAAAAACGGCTGTGTAGCAGACTAGTAATCTTATGAACGATAAAACAAAATCAGACAACTGCATAGCAGGAGTCGGGAGTCCAATTTGTTTAATCCCCTGACAAGTATAATTACAGATTGTCAATTGGGCAGGAAGTTTTATTACCGATTTTTAGTTCCCTTGCCTTACCTTGAGCTCATTCAACAGAGCTCGTGTGATGGCGCGTACTGTCCAATCACTTACGCATGACATGTACTTTCCTATTACATGTCCAATTAATGCTGTCTAACCATTACAATTTTGTCAAATTTGATTGGTGCATTAACTATGTTAATTAATTGTGTAAGGTTGCAATGGGACAATAGGCTGTAATTGGACACCTGTAATCGGACAGTTACATTAGCCAGTCCATTCAGCTAAATCCACCAATCACAGAAGTTATCACAATAACCATGGCAACAACCACTTACCCTACCAAACCTGGGTTTTTTCCAAAATGGACGAATTTGTAACATTAGACAGTGTCTCTGCCAGTGGTATTTTCCCTAATTTTGGACGTTTGGTTTTTAAATGCTCTTTCACCAAAAAAGAATACATTTACTTTCTTGGAAATTGTAATGGTTATGACTTATGATGGGACTCCCGTTTTGCGGTCGTCCGATTTTGTTAATCACTCTTATTATTAAAGACTGAATTGGACTCCACTCAGTCCTATTACCATTATAAATCAGGGCTGCCAATAGCAAATTAGATTAGAGAGTTTTGTTATAGTTATGATAAGCAGCACAATGTCTATGTGTGCAGAAATTCAGATGTCATCAAGTGCTTTTAAATGTTCAAGAATTTTATTTACTGAAAGAAGATGAAGAGGAGTGTGCTGTCTTCCAGGCTCAACAATGGAAGACAAATTGGGCATCAGTAAGGCTGGATTTGTAAGAAATAATTTTCTTCAGAATGATATGATGACATTGCAGATCAGTACTGGAAAAGTGGGAGAGCGCTTGGGAGTCTTAGGGAAGTGATTGATTTGGAAACACCACCCTATAAACGATTTTAACATCCGCAGGACTCACCACCAGGCCAACTAATTAACTTAACGTTTTTTTGCTGCTTACAGACTGACTAGTGTTTTTTTAGCTGTTTACTCTCCTGTAAGCTTTTCGTCCCAAGACTGCATTTAAAAACAATAACGAAAATAAATAAGTTGGTGGGGGGAAAACACAGTGTATCATGGGCGATTTGATATTATTTTAAAACACATTTGTACAATGTTATGCCTACTGATACCTGTTTAATAATTTGATCGATGAATCGTGGCTGCACAGAACAGTAGGATGAATCGCAGAATACACCAAGCAAAGATATAAAACAATGATGATAGCAATTGTTCGGCACCTCTTTCTTCAAAGAGTTCCGAGATCAAGTTCAAGGTCTACTTTCATCTGTTTCACCCATCAGCAGGCCTGACCCATCAGCATGAGAACGTTTTATCTACTTCACAATTCTTATTGAGGAAGTTGCCTCCCTAAACAAAGGATCGCTTTCCCAGAGTTCCTTGTAGATGTTTTCCAGATTTCCTTGAGGTTTGAAAGGGGGCACATCTGAACCGTAGTGTCGGTTTTGTGCAGAATTGCCGGTCAGGATTGTGTTCGTATTAATTAGGTGGTCCCTCACAAAAAACACCGCGGAAACATATTTTGTCGATCTCACCTTTTGCAAGAAAAATTTCGCCCCCTGCAAGGACGCTTGCTAGCAGGCCACCCTCCCCCCGTTTACCAGAAAGACCCTGGGGAGCCATGGGGATGGCCCCGAATGGATCCCCGGAATTTGGAGCCTGCAATCATCGTGGTCGTTGTAGCAGACTGTTCGCTAGTTGTCATGCGTAATGTGCGCGCGGTTTTCGAAAGAACAAAACAGAACAAAATGGCCGTCGTCCGCAGCAGTTTGGAGACAGTCCAAAGATGAAATACGACAGTATAATGACGTTAATTTCAATAGAGCAAGATATTTAAGAATAGCTCGCACATAACATCTCGGTTGAATTAATGGAAGCCGAATTTACAGTCGATAGTGTCAAGTTGGAGAATGTCTTCTCTGTTTTCAATTGGTGAAGATGAGTTGGATCTGGACGACGACGTGAGCTTAAGTAATCAATTCTAAGATAGTTTCTTTTAGCATATATATGTTGTAGTTAATTTTTTATTTCAGGTAATTTTTGTTTTTCTGTTGTTTTTGGGTATGGTAATGTATGCTAATGAAATTGAAACAAAAGAAAAATAAAAAATACCTGAGATAAAAAATTAACTACAACATATATGTATTTTTAGCATTAGTGTAGTTTCTCTTGAAATATTTTGTCATGTAAAAAGCTCACTGGAAGAGCATTATTAATGAAGAGACACCTGTGAATAAAGCTTGATTATTTGTTGTTGTTGTTGTTGTTGTTGTTGTTGTTGTGCGCGATGGCCATGTTGGAAGAGTAAAACAATAAAACGATTTTCATTTGGGAAAAAGTGTCATTTTCATGCTATTAGATTTTTATTGTTTAGTTCTACATTGTGTACAACATGGCCATCGTGCTCAGACTCTATTGTTTGATCTTAGATCAGGAGGCACTGAAGGAGGCTATGCTCAAGCAGTGCCCAGTGCCCCCTTCTGACTTTTTTCATTTGTTACATGTGCCTGTGTCATTGCTCAACCATCTTCATATTTTTGCATTTAGGAACTTACAATGCCGGGACCTTTGGCCAGCTGCAATTCATACGTTAGAACTTTTAGACTACCTACATGAACAGTACTTCTCAGAGTAGGACCTTGTATTAAACTGTCTATTTTAATATGAGCTTATACATGTATGTATTTTTTTGTTTTTGTTTTGGATTTTTAAAAGGATTGCTTACTGGCAGCATGTGGCATAGGCTGTTCAACTGATAGGGTAGTAGAAGATTCCAAGAGTAATTCAGTTACTGGTTTGAACCAATCAAGCTTTACAAGGCAGCTCTTGAGAACTAAAGAAGCGGAAAAACAACAAAAGAGTTATGAAAGACGGCCTTTTGAATCCATCAGTAACAAAAGCAAAAGTGAAAGGACCTCTGACCTTAAAAGGTCTTCAGAGCAAATACATAGGAGGTCCTCATTTATAAACTGTCCAAACAACAACTCAACTTCACATCTGTCAACTAGTGCACTGAATATGCCATTTGCAAAGCGATTTGCTATTGATCCACACCAGACTTTGGAAAAACCAACTGCATGTAATTCTCCAAGAGGCAATGTGCTTTGCTTATCTTCCACGCTAAACTCAACAAACCATTCATCTCTTACGAAACATTCTTGTGATAATTCTTCACCAGTTCAGAGGAACTCAATTGCTGGTGTTTCAAAAATACAGGGACTACAACAATATAGCTTTAGACCTTCAAGTTCAAGCAACAGAGTGGGTCACTCAGTAGACAGTGCCTCATCATCATCTGGAAGCGATCCTACACATTCATCAACGCCTTTACTAAGAAAAGAATTTTCTAGATTGCGCGAGGTTTCATCTAATTGTAACAAGGCATTAAGCAGTTCAAAAGGTTCAGCTAATTCTGCATTGTTACAAACAACAAAGCATTCAACAGGAACACTAGTGGCTGGAAGTCCAACTGGAGATCTTTCCAATATAACAGGCAGTACAGCTACCAGCTCCTCTAGTGAAAGAAAAAGACAGTCTATTACAAATGCCTTTAATAAAAATAACATTGGACCAAGGGAGTTTGAAAGCCCTAGAGTGTCCAGGCAGAGTGCTATTACAAGTCCTAGGACACCACAGGCTTACCAAGCTGTTACTCCGCGTACCAGCAAAACAGCAATTTCAAGGAAGTTTCCTGGTCCTGCTGGGCTGCTGCCTAAACTGGTGAGTAAGAAATGTTTTTATTAACACTAAGGGTCTCAAGTAAAAGAAAAAACTCACTGAGTTATGTTTTAATATAGATAAAATGTTACTAAATATATTTGTATTGTTGACTCTCGTGCAAGGAGAACAAACTATATTGTTTGGTTTACTGCAGAGTCCTGGTCAAAACCTTGGTGATTCTTCTTTTGCATCTCCACTACCAACTACAAAAAAACCATCAACAGTTCAGAGTAAAGTACGTAATTTTATTTCATATTTCTACAAGATTGCAAGATTTAGTATGCTTGTTTACAATATTATAGTCATGTGGCACAAAGAATTAAAGTGGATACTTTTCATTTGGTTTTGATCACAGTTGAACCTCTGTTTCATTGGCTAAGTACAGTAAGCAATTATTGTTTTGTCCACTGTGACTCGATAACAAGTTGCTAAATCGAGGGAAATGGCAGCTTAAAAGAACACTGGGCTAATAAGTTGTAGAGCTAGGACTGCCTATAATCTTTCATTCTTGTTCTTGGAGTGTGAGACACTTGTGAATTTGAGTATCTATATGGTATTTCATGAAAATAAATGCTCTTACAGCAGAAGTCTAAGGATTGTGATCACTTGAATAAGCGTTGTATTTGCACTAACCATTGTTACATGTAAAATATTCCACAAGATTGGTACACTAACTTTTCTTCTCCTTCACAGGTTTCTCAGTCAAGTACATCAGAAGATGACGATTTTAATCAAGATCCATGGACTTGTATGTATCAGGAATTCCTCAAAAGTAAGTTTATGTGTGATCTAGTTTGCAACTTTGTACATGGACAGTGTATGTGTATTTTCAAACTGTAAAAATCCAGCTATGTGCCTTTTCTCTTCACCCTGGACCTTCAATTACATAATTTATACATCTGTAAAATGTCAGTGCTATATTGGCAATTTTCTTTAGTTTTCATCCATGTTCTCCCCCTGTTGTTCTTTGATGTAGAGTCTGTTTGAGTTTTACTGTACTGCATGAAATAATAAAAATTAGATGTATACGTAGTCCATTATTTCAACTCTTTAGTTCCCACAGGTGACGGGGCCAGAGGGACGGGGGGGGGAAAAGCTCGAAGCAGATTTATTTATTTGGGGGAAAGGCAGGGGAAGATTGGTTCGTCATGCATTGTTTTATGCAATAATTTTGTGACTGCAGATATGTCTGTAACTACATGTAACTGAAAGAGAAAAGGCTGTGATCATATTAACATTTTTTGCTGCAGATGTTCCATTGACAATGAGGTATACCATAATCAGAGCACATTCAGCGGTACAATTATTTTGTATGTTTATATATCTACAGGACTAGTGCCGATGCATTTACAGTTAGCTCTCACTTTGTGGTACAGTAAAACCCTGCGTATAAGAACCTGTTAGGCTAAAATTTTCATTTTAAGCCCCCTCCACATAAGAACCTATTAAGGCTAAAATTTTAAGTGAGGTTCTTATCAGTGGAACTGGTTATGAATGTACGGTATTTGTCCCAAGATTTTCTTGGTATCAACTTTGAAATGGCATTTCAGAGAACTGACTTATGAGTTTGTTTGTTATGGTTTGTTAAGGACATACCTGCACTGTATGGTATAAATGATTTATGAGATGATATTTATAATATATTTAAATGAAATTCATATGAAAATATAAGAACCTATTTTAAGAACCTTGGTAGTCTAAATCTGCTTTAAGTACCATTTATATAAGAACCTGTTATAAAGGCGAAATTAAAAAATCCAGGTTCTTATATGCGGGGTTTTACTGTACCCTCTGATATGTGTATTATGAAATTAAACAGCAGCCAAATGCCTGCTGTAAACTGTATACTTTTGACTGAACTAGGCTTCTGTTATTACAGTTTCACAATAACAGAGTTACATAATTAGATCTACTGACACATTTTTCAGTCATGACAGCACAAAATGCCAGTATCTGTTAAGAAGGGTTTTTTCAGGACAGTACTCACCTGGACAACCATGTTCATTACTTACACATTGTACATGTATGTATGGACATGTACATGGACAGATTCACATTGGACATTTCCTACATTAGATGTACTTAATAGGCTTCATAAAATTATAACTGAACAAGAACATTCATTCAATCCTGTAGGCTATTCAGCAAACACTAGATCATGGTAAAGTGCCATGTCTGTGTTCTCTTGTTAAAGCCTTTTCACTCAAAGGAGCAGATGCTAGTGTTTTGCTCAAGGATCCTACAGGTATGATAAACAGGGGCAAAGTTGACATCCAGTCAGGATAACTTGAGGATATAAAAACATCCCCCATTTAATTATTGATTTTAAATATAACTGGCAATTATTGGAGATATTAGGCCGATTGTCTTGTTACAAGGCAAAACAGTTATCTGGAAAAAATACTGGCCTCGTTCTGGATACCGTAACTTCATTTGTGAAAGATTTTCGTTTTCTCCCGACGACCAGTTTTTCGTCATTTCTGGGGTGGAGCAAGGGCATGGTGTTTATTTACTGGATGCTTATTCCAGAAGTACACTTCAGATGTTATGGAAAGGGGAAGCTGACCGAAGTGTTTTTGTCAGTAACGACGAATGTGTTGTTCAAACCTCAGAGCCACCAAGTGTTACATGTCTCCGACTGTTTCAACGTAAGATCTGGGCAGCAGTTAAGTGTGTTGAATATTGGGAGTCAGTTGACCGATTTGACAAGTTCTCCTCAGAATGGTCTTATTGCCATTTGTGAAAAGAACACTAACCATAATTTCAGAGTTATCCGGTTAAGGTTATCTGGCGATAACAAAGAAAAAAGGATAATCAAAGGTCAGCTGTCGATTTGAATGACGTTTTTGAACTTGTTATCATTGCGTTTTTGTTTTAATTAGTTTAACTTTGGAACCTTTTAACGTCGTACGTTAAGAACAATACACAAAAAAGGATTTGTTTCTTTACTTTTCATCGCAAAGGTTGTCATCCCATCCTTTGTATGCACAATTACGCCAAAGATGACAACCTTCACACAGTGCATGTAAGACCTTGACCTTGAGCAACTAAGAACTAATGACAAGTTACGGAGTCCTTAGAGAGTAGCAAAAGTTATGTCATGCATAAATTCTGAACCCAAGTTTTACGGGTTAGGTTGTTTGCTGTTGTCTCCAAAGTATAATATAAATTTTGGTCTCAAAAGGAGTTTCAAATTGTTTACACATTCCTGGCAGAACTTATAGGCGAGGCTATAAGAACTGATGTCCGAATTGTGTGCCTTCTTGACTTTCTTGTCGATTACCGACAAAGTAGTGAGAGTATAATGGGGGAGTATAATCGTGTTACAATAAACTGAGGTGCTGTTTTTCAGCAAGTACAATGCAAATGACTTAGTTTTTTTTATAAATTTTTGGTTACAATTTCCCCTCAATTATAAAAACAGACAAAAACATAAACCTTGTTGGATCAAGGCGAAACGTATGAAAAGTATTTTCACACATAGGAGACACAGACAGTTTTTAAAAGAAGAGAGGTAAGGTCTTGACCTCTATAAACATGCATAGAGAAGCACAGAACAAAACAGACATTTTTTTCTAGCCCGGACTGTGTGGCTTTTGAATTAAGCGGATCGAAAACTATATACTGTTTTTGTTTTTTCCCTAGGCAAGTTCCGAGTTCGACAGGCTCAAATCAAGTGACCATTTTCGTACCTCTTTTGGAGTCTCAGTATAAAGGGTATGGCCACAGAAACTTTGAATACTATGCACTATGTCACTTATAAAAATAATTTTCTCGCAGTTTAGATCATGGTGTTCCTCGACAATCCTTTTTAGGACCCCTCCTTTATTTTTTGTACGCATCACCCATTGCCTAGATTATCCAGCACCATGGTGACTAATACCTTCTGTATACTGATTACTCCCAGCTTTATATTTAGGACGGATTGGAATCCAGAGCTCAATGTGGCTCAATGAAAAGTTGAGGGGAGCGTCAAGGACATTAACGCCTGGATGGTTCACAATGGCCTAAAACTAAATCAGATTTGCTTGTTTTCAGCATCAAGTTCCATGCTAGGCCACCAGGACTATGTGGACTTTTTTGAGGAGCAAATACAGCCGCCTTCATCTGCAAAGGACCTGGGTGTCATCTTTGACGCATGCCTCTTTCTCTAAATGAACATATTAGCTATGCAAATCTTTCCAGTTCATTTAAGAAGTACATTAAGACGGAATCCACCAGGAAATTGAGTCATTTTAATTTTCAGTGGACAAAAACCTTGTACCAGAATAATTTAAACAATATCGCCTTTTTTTTACATTTTTTAAAGAGCTATAAATGTAATTAGTTATCTGTAATAACACCAAAGAAAATTTCATATGAGAGCCCGAGAAAATAAATGTCAAATTTCACAAAATGACATCTTACACATGAAATTTTCAGAATTTTACCTGGGTTTTCACAACTCTTGTGAAATTTGACATTTAGTTTCTCGGGCTCACACGAGAAAATAGTCTTTGGTGTTATTACAGGTAACTAATTATATCTACAGCACTTTAGAAAATAGAAGTAACGAAAATGCTCATTAAAAAATAAATTATGAACAAAAGTGCCGTGTAGCTAAGAAAAGAACTCTAGCCTAAACACGGCACTTTTCTTCATAATTTATTTTTTAATTAACATTCTCGTTGAGCTATAATTAGCAATTATTGAATCGAGGAAGGTGTTGCGGCCTCGGCAGATAACACCCTCCGAGATCTCCATAATTCTTCAGATGATACGAAAGCCGATTTCAATAATTGTTTTATTATTCATTCAAAATAATTCATAGTTTAAGAATAAGCTAAAACATGCTTACCTCCGTCGATGTTAAGTTCATCTTCGATAGTGCATGTTTATGGGCAAGTTTAGGAGATAAAGGGTTGTTCGCTGCAAATATTCTCAGGGACCGTTCATTTTTTATGAGAGAGGGGGGGCTGGTGGGATTTGGGGGGGGGCCACTCGAAAAAAATTGGCTTGAAAGGGGGGGGCCAGCCGAAAAAAAATGAAGGAAGGAGGGGGTCGGACGAAAAAATTAGATTAAAAATAGGATAAGAGATGTTTACAAATCGAAGAAAAATTGTGCCCTTTTATTTATAACAAATATGCTGAAACAGTTCCAGGGTAACAAGAAAACTTCTCAGCAGCTTTTATATTTTATAAGGACAGTGAACATACCATAATAACAGTCTTGAATAGCAACAACTTTCTTTTCATTCATAAAAATGTTTTTGTCAAGCTCATATAATTAAAACGAATAATTTGAGTCCTGAATTGGAACTGACCTCGTTACCAGAGCTTTTCTCTGAGAAATTTAATGGGAGGGGCATGAAACTACTACGAGGTGTCCCCTTCCTCATTTTCGACGTTCTCTTCGATCTCGTCGTCGCTTTGTTCTTCTTGTTTGTTCTTTTTGTTGTGAAGAATGGACTGGACCACCTATAGGGAGATGCCCGAAACCATTTCCTGATCATGCCTGCCTTCCACAGTACTTGCTTTTATCGCCTCAGACAAGGAATATGTAAACGAGCGGCCAGCTACAACACGCTCAGGACGAGCAGTAACAAGAAGAGCTGAAATTGACTTTTCATTCTTTTGAGTGAGGGTTTGTTAAAAACAGCTTTCTAGCTTTCAGCTTTCTTTCACTAAATTACGTGAAATGTAACAAAACGAAATTTTGTTGCAGTAAATGTTTTAATACCTTATGTATTTTTTTATTCATGGGGGGGGGGGCCTTCCAAAAAATTACTCTGATGAGGGGGGGGGGGCATGCGAAAAAAATCGGAAATTGGGGGGGGGGTCATACAATTTTCAAATTACACTCCTCCAAATCCCACCAGCCCCCCCTACCCCATAAAAAATGAACGGTCCCTCAGAATAGCAGATAGTGTTTTCTTTTTTTTTGTCTTCTTGCTGTTCTTGCTATGTTTTTCGCCAAGAGTTCGCCTATTTTTTCCTCATGAAAGAGTGAAATGTTCCGCTATTTTGTAGTTTTAAAACTACCCAAACAACTCAACCTCGTCCTCAGGTCTTCAATAATCTGGCAATTTTGCTGGAGATTGACGTCATCAGTTCACATATCGCAAAATTCTTCCACATTTGGTCGACACTGGCCGGTTATGAAATTATGCGTGGGATTTTAGCCAATCAGGAGCCTGTTTCTCGAAAGTCCCGGTATTTTTTCGGACCCGGAAAACTGTTTTGTATTTCAGGGTCGTAACATGGTATATGGGCTCAGGGCTCAAAGCCCAAAATTTGACTGGGATCAGGGCTCAGAGGAGAGGGCTCAGGGCTCAGAAGAATGGGATCAGGGATCACAAGGCTTTTGAGCCCGAATCAGGGATCATATTTATTACACAGTCTAAAAATCTCTTATCACAATATTTTTCCGCATAATAAGGTTTGTGTCCATAGAGTTTTCTGTCCGAGGTACATTACCTATTCTTGCTTCCGGCTGGCGGCAGTTCCTGTCATACGAAGTCCTGGTTGTTTGACGAAAACACGGTATCATATTCTTAATTTTTTAAATTGTCCAGAGCACCGTAATATGATTCTCAAGTCACTTTTCTCGCTTTGTAACGCAACTCCTCAGCGCGCTGTCAACGCCAGAAGGCAGAGAAAGCGATTTATACATATCTTTTTTTGGGAGAAGTCGGGAAGAAGAAAAAGGACAAAAAGAAATCCTAGGACAGAGAAAGGTACGTAAGTACTTCCTTGATTTACTCCTGGCAAGGGTCCAAGCATAGAGTTTTTCGGCCGATCAAACAAAACAACACCGCCAGGACAATAGACAAACCGATTCATTGAAAGCGGAATTTACTGTATAGGTCCCGATTGCCTCATCGCCTTAAGCAAGTCACAAGGCGACCATAAATCGAGGTTCGTATTTTTTGACCAGTAACTTAACCCTTAAAAGTACTTAGATAATTCTGAATAATTCCTGCGTTGGAGACTGGAACTCTCCTGCTTCAGCTTTGATATCGTCTATCGGCCAGGTAGAGATAATGTCCCAGCAGATACACTATCCAGGGCTATGTGTGCCATGGCCACTGAAGATTCCCTCTTCAAGCTTCATGAGGCTCTCTGCCATCCAGGCATCACCAGACTAAATCACTTCGTGAGAACCAAGAACTTACCTTACTCCCTTGAGGAGATTAAGAAGATGACAAGCCGGTGCCCTGTATGCTGTGAATGCAGACCTCAGTTCCATCGCCCAGAGAAGGTTCCCCTTATCAAAGCCACTCAGCCATTCGAGAGAATCAACATCGACTTCAAAGGCCCCCTTCCCACTAATAACGGAAACAAGTACTTCCTTATGGTTGTTGATGAGTACTCCAGGTTCCCGTTTGTTTTCCCATGCCCTGATGTGTCTACGAACACAGTTATTAAGTGCCTTACATCGCTGTTCTCACTTGTTGGAATGCCAGCATATGTCCATTCAGACCGCGGAGCTTCATTTATGAGCAGAGAGTTGCGCGAATTCCTGACTTCGAAAGGGGTGGCTTCAAGTCGAACTACCAGTTACAACCCAGAAGGAAATGGTCAAGCGGAGAGATGCAATGGTGTGATATGGAAAGCAGTTACTATGAGTTTGAAATCCAAGAACCTACCTCTCAGGAACTGGCAAGATGTCCTCCCGGATGTGCTACACTCCGTCCGCTCTCTTTTGTGTACTGCCACCAATGAAACTCCACATGAGCGATTCTTTTCTGATAATTAATAACTCTGATGAGAAACCGAGATCGGTTCACCTACCAGTACTAGTATTGGGCCGGGAAAGTAAAGAACACATCCCATTCCATTACCGTAGAACTGATAAATGCTTGTATGATAAATAGTCTGAAATTACAATGTAGAATTAGTGAAAATAAGTGGAACGCCAAAGACTTACCTCGGTGACATAAAAGGACAAAGCCTTTATAGTTTATTTTCTTAAGTTTTTTTTATGAAATAAACGGTTGAATTGGTGAAAGGAATGTTGCAGACTAGGTACATGTAGCAAAGTCTGCAGGAATTTAATATATCAGGGATAGCCAACGAGAATATAGTTCAAAACCACTTCAACATAGCATTGTTAAACGTATTTTAGTATTTAAACGGTAGATATAGGCATATTTTTATCCCCTAAACATTTTTCATCTGTTCGGAATTTCCAGCTGAAAGTCTAGTGATTCGAAAATTATAGGGATCAAAACTTACCTTTTCGAAAATTTCAGCCAGAAAAAAGGCTCCAAAAATTCTAGGTGACCTTTTTAGGGTAAAAATCCGTTAAAAATGGGCAATTATACCATTTTTTAGATGTTCGAAAATCCTAGGAAAAACAGGCAATCAAGAAATTTTACAAAACATTTTCCGAAAATTCTAGATCTCAAATTGTGTTCCGAACAGATATTTTCCGACCTTGGGTGCCCCTGATATATTATAGCACTCAGCATGAAGGGCCACCAGTAAGGGGCCCACTATTTGATTTTTGAGCCGGGGATGGGTTATTTTTTTCATGCAAGATTTTTTCGGACCTCATTCGTGCAGCAGCAATTTTGTTTTGCACGAAATGTACAGACTTTAGTGACAATATTGATCTACAAGAATTTTTTCGGCCCTTTGGGCTATTCGGCCTCGGCTTATGTAATGGTTGGCCCCGAAAGGTATCACCACCTTAGATTTGGAGCCTGAATTTTTCAGTGAAGTGAGAACACCTGCGCATCGCGGCGGCCCAGCTGCCTTTTAGAATCAATAGAGAGGCTCTACCAATCCTCGTTTATCTCTTATACCGGTCCTCAAAGCCATTACACACAGAGAAAGCTGGGTAAAAAGGCACCGGAATGGCTTCGAAAGTCGCACGGCAAGAGTACACTTTAAGGAAGATATGGACGAGGAAACGAGCGTGGAGGGAAAGGAGCGACAAAGGAAGGGATTGCAGAGCTTTGCGAAAGAATTCGGACGGGGTTTACGACAGCAACGAACGAGAGACCAAAGAAAGAGTTGGTACACTTGCACTTGCTCTGAGTATGTTCAGAAGGAATGCGTCGGCACATGGAGAAGTCGATCTGCTAAAAGAGGTTCAAGGGAGTAAAGGACAAACTACAGTTCAAGACGCAGCCGAAGAATATGAGATTATTTATTCAAAAGAGACGTAGTTGCTCTCAACCACAATTACAAGAGGTATATCATTCCTTGCTTCCTTGTAGTTCTTTTAAAAGATCTCCACCATAACGCCGGGGGACGCTTTCCTGGGATCACTTTGGTTTGAGATGGCTGGAACAGTCAGAAGAAGATCCCCTTGTATGCCAGACTGGGCACCGTGACGATAGAAATTCACCTAAGTGTATCATCGGGAAAGTTCAAATAATGAAAGATGGAAACAACTTCTGTTTGAGCTGCCTTGAAGAGCAAAGCCTAGTTGCATTGCTCCAGGGGTCAGTTGAATCAGATGATTCACCTGCGTCAGGTGCTGACGAAGAGGAAGGGGAGCAAGCTCAGGCGGACAACTTTTCAGAGCCAATTAGACTTGAAGCCGGAAGGAGTAGGTCTGGAAGACCTGCAACCAGATATGTCCTCGAACAATCTATAATAGTTATTAAGCCAGGAAAAGCCATTAATGGGCTTGACACAGAAAAGCTGTTAAACTGTACAACCTGTGGCTTGCATCATTTAATTTTTCTACTTCATGTAAAGCAGGTATTTTGCTATTGGTAATTGATCGTGATCCTCACTGTAACACACACAGAGTGAAAGAAGAAATTCACATAAGAGTACACTCTCACAACATCAACGGGGATAGCAGAATAGAAAGTCCAGAAGCTTGGTTGCCCTTAATCAAGAAACACAGCAATAGGAGATCCGTACGACAGCGGACCAGTGAGGCAAAAGCTCATACAAACAACGGAGTAAGAAATGCACCAATCTCAGCGGCTAATAATCGACCAACAAGAACCAGAGCTTGGAGTAATATAAGTTCACGTGTGACCAGACGACGAAAACTAGCAAGCCAAGGTCTTTAAGTGTTGCTTTTCTAATGAACACTTGAAGTACGCAGTTGAAATGTCGCGATCTACATCCTTAAGTGACTGAATCGTGAGACAAACGATTACACTTTATTAACATCAATATTGTAGACCAGTAACAGGCCGACGTGAAATTTTTGGTTGCAAGAGTCTCTTTGGAAATAAAACATCTATTACCCACATGCACCGATCGGACATTGATTAACTGGACAAGTTATCTGGGCAAGCAGATGTTCGTACGGTACAGGAATTGGAAATCTAGAGGAAGACCTTAGTTCAGAAGTACCTTACAGTGACATTTATTCAACCGGGGACCAACCAGCGCTAGCTGTGTTTGCTGTTTGACTAAAAATGTATTTATTCGAATTTTTTATCCAAAAATTTTGTATTTATTTGAATGCTTTCTTGTGATTGTCTTATAAACCTCCGGGTGGCCTTGCTCGTATCAGCAACACTGAAAATAAACCTTGTAAATACTCGTTGATGACCGTTACATCTGAAAAAATCAAGTTTCCGCCGCAAGATCTTTCAAGATGTACGATACTTAAAGGGTACTTTAAGTGGACTACTTTAAATGTGTAAATTAACAATAACTTACATTGTATATCTTACTAAAGCTCCCGTTCAAAAAAATCAGGTTTTATCATTTGTCTAGTATCGCCAAACATGATATTTAAAGTGTTTTAAATAGAATATTGCAGAAAAAGATGTTGACTCATATTGATCTTTAAAGCTCTGATAGAACCTACAACTTGCACTAAAAATTAAAGTTAATGTTTTTCTCATCAGCTTATTTGAGCATGTTCTATATTCTATATTTGGAGTCTAAGTTAAATTCTGTGTGAAAACATGGATGGGATCAATTTTTTATCAGGGCTCAGGGATCAAAATTTTGGGGAAAATGGGGCTCAGGGATCAAAATAACGGCAAGAAAATTGGGATCAATGGGTCCCGGACATACCATGTTACGACCCTGGTATTTGTTGTGTTTTCATTCAAGACCAAAGTTTCAATAATTTTGAAAATAATACGATGAAACTATCGGCTACCGAAACAAAACTGAATGGTTTGTGGGCTAGGAACTGTGCCACCATTCAACAGGTTTTGATTTTAAAAATTGCCTTCGGGCCCGAAAGGTTTCCGGGTCTTTCGAGAACGGAGAGATACTTTGAATGAATAATAAAAGCTACTCCC
>OZ037995.1:46913694-47116194 GCA_964035705.1 Porites rus
ATTCTAGCAGCCCTATTCTGCAGCTTTTGAAGTTTGTCGGCTAGTCCCTTATTGATATTACCCCAAACGGCACCACAGTAATTAAAATATGGCATTACCAGTGCATTGTACATGTTCACTCTAGTATCAAATGGTATAAAATGACTTACACGCCTTAAGATAGCAATACCAGCGGATATTTTCTTTGAAATGGTATGAATGTGTGGGCGCCAGTTCAAAGATTCATCAATTTGAACTCCAAGGGATTTATGTTTAATTACTCTTTCTAAGGGTGTATTATTGACTTTGACTGTGAAGTCACTGTTTATTTGGGATAACTTAAATTGGCTCCCTATAAGCATGTATTTAGTCTTCTTAACATTTAAAGTTAATTTGTTTGCTGACAGCCATGACTGGATTAAATTCATATCATAATTCATTTTATGTTCAAGGACACATGGGTCTTCTGCAGATGTGGTAAGGGTAGTATCATCTGCATACATTCTGGGTTTTGAAAACAAATTACATGAAGGGAGATCATTAATATAAATAGTGAATAAGAGAGGGCCTAAAATAGACCCCTGTGGAATACCACATGTTATATTACAGAAATCAGATTGAACTCCATCAATGAACGTTTGTTGCTTTCGGTCAGATAGATAGGACTGGAACCAGTTAAGGGATTGAGAGGCATTTGCCCGGGGGTGGGGTATTAGCAAATTTTGCGCTGCTGGGCGCAGCTGGAATTGACCGATACATTACGTTCATAATCGTAGATTTTTGACATGTTTATCCTTGTTTTATTTATCGATCGAGAACTCCACCCACGAGAAAGTTTGGAGCTTAAGTTTGGCTTAAGTTCAGAATTTTTCGACAAAATACCTGTTAGAATCCTTCTTGATGTGTTCTTTCGGGTGTTTAGGTTTCCTAAAGCGTCTTTTAATTCCCCAACATCTTCATTCATAAACTATTAAAATTTCGTTGCCATCTTGCCACTGAGACGTACGCAAGGTTGCAATGACAATTTTGTAATTTCAAATGTGAAATTGTAAATTAACGCTGAAATTTTTGCAAAATTAAGGAGTAATTCGTCATCCATGACATTGTGTATTTTATCTCTCAATATTATCACTCTCGCTTCTGAGTTGTTTTATATTATCATTTGAATAAAGACAATGTTGTTGGTTAGTTGCTAGCATGACGAGGCTGTAATTTCCAGGTTTTTATATCTGACTTTGCCAAGTACTAAAAAAACAGATGTGTTCCACGGATTAGACTAAGATGCCGGAAAACTACCCACCTACCCCTCTCCTCCAACCCAACGTTAGCACTAACCTCTTATTAATAGCAAATCTGGGGTTAGGGGAGGAGTAGGTGAACAGTTAGCTAGGATCTTATACTGATTCCTCCTCTAGCTTTCAACTTTGGCACTTAAAACACTAAAACTTTGACTGGGAATGGACGTAGTGGTCGATCAAGGCAAAATCAGTCGAGCATAGTGGAGCCTGGATATAGCGAACCTTCATGTAACGGGGCTCTTGGTATAACGAACGATGTTTTTTGCCCCAGTCGTAACATTTATTGGACTTAACGAGGCCGCGTGCTAGCAAACTTATTTTGCAACTTCCTTAGCCCTTCGTTTTCGAGATTACACTGCAGTAGAGAAGTTGGAATAGTGCCGGCACGATGTCCTCCTTTCTTAGCTGTTAGCTTTTTCTTTTGTTCAGCTCTAAGAGGGTCTAAGACTGATTCCCTTCTTGACAAAGTCAGCCTCTAGATGGTACGGTCATTCCAATATTGTTACACTCAAATATCGGGCTTCTTCTAAACGGTGATAGAGGTACGGGGTGTCTGGTTAGTGCCAGGGGCAGGTTGAAAGAATAAGGTATCCGTTCGCCACAGAGGACATGAATCCGGGTCATTCCTGTCTGATTGTTATTTTTAGGTTTTCTTTTCGGCAGAATAAGCGGCTAAAATCACTGCAAGAATTCCCACCATGACACGAATACCTGCACCTTACTTTTCCACCAGTAGCCTCGACTGACGTAAGGTCACCTTATATCCAGGACACTCAGTGTCAAAAGCAATGGTACTTTATCATTTTACTCCTTAAGTTGGTATAGATAAACTTAATATTATTAAAAAGTGTCTTCCCTCGTACTAATTTGGAATAGGTAAAAGCGTCTTCCCGCGTACTAATTAAGTGTTTTCATGGCGTAACACTCTTGCAATAGAAAAAAGCGTCCACGTTACCGGAGAGCGAAAAATGACATCACTTTCTCTTGTTTGCAAGAAAAATTAGAGACTTATAACCACCGACGCATCAAGATTGTCCAGTTTTTACCGTAATTCTAACTAAAATAACTTCATATCTACAACAACTTTTGTACCTTTATCCGCAGTTCAAAATATGTATCATTTTATCTATTTTCATTTATTTCCACCCATACAAAAACTTCATCCCAAAATGTCTCAATAACGCTCTGCATTCAATTAAATTTCACCAACCTCGAGGCTATTGGAGGAAAAAGCTCCCGTGAACGATTTTGGAAGAAAAGTTCCAGTGCCGAGAAACACGACGGCAAGTAAAATAGGTAATGGCGTCATTTCGTTGCTATGACAACTCCGATGTTTTTGCAACTCTGATCATGACAATTTTCATCTTTATTTAAAACAGCTCTGGGGGTAATTTTTCCATGTCTTTGTTAATGGCGACGTAGTTTATGCTCAAACTTGGGAGGTATTGACCCTGAAAAACCCACCCAGCCACCTTTATTTAATAAGTTAAATATCATTGTCGCCCGTCGTGGTTCTAGGATTAAGTTTCCAGGCTCTTCCTTTCTGGTTATTTTAATCAATCAATCAATGAGCCAATAAATCAATTCATTTATGTCAATACGTGGGATGGGGTGCCCTGATCATCCGAGCCAGAGGCTCATGTGTGAAACGTATGACAATAAAAACACTAAGTTAATAAAAATAAAATACAATCCAGGAAAAAATAATTTAAAACGATCATACATGTAAAAGTATAAAAACGAAAAATAGTAATAAATCCGTGAATGCTCAAAGCGATACCCTCCCGCATCCCACTGAATGAATTTTAAAAACTAAAAAGCGAAAGAATAAGTCAAAAACCCTTAAGGAAAAAATCTAAATTAACTAGTTCTTTACTAGTTTCCCTAGTGACGTTTTTGATAAAAATGCCTTCTCAGAAGGCCATGAAGTAACTAATTATCAAAAAAAAATGTCTTTTACACATAGTCAACTTTAAAAAAAAAGAAAACTAACAATTTTGTGCCATGTGAACTTTAAATGTTTGCTCCTTGTACACTGTGAACCAGAGTACAGCACAGGCAACCCATTGGCGTAAACGAGCTTTGATTACGCAATAATTGACGCTATTTTACATCTGCGGCTGTTTTTCACTAAGGCTTTAAAACTAAAATTTTGTTTCTCTTTGAAGGCAGTGAAAGGTACATTATTGATTTCACGCGTTTCACAAGCGGGGGGTTGGGAGAACGATCATCTTAAGAACAAGGAAATAACAGTCTGTCAAAACATGTTTCCTCTGGTCAAGAAACGTCAATTCAACTTCGAAACGGTACACTGCTGATCGCTTGAAAAAATAATAGGTAGCACTATAATTTACTAGAAATTGGACATTCATCTACCGAACTCTAAGTTAACGCTAGGAAAAAAAAAAAGATTTTCAGGTGCCACATCAATAAAAGAAGCTACATCACTTTCCATTTTTAAGAACATTCTTAGACTTATCAATATCCCAAGGTAACTTACGGTAGCTCACTCATTCGTGTTAATCTTCAACAACTTGTGATTGTTATGAAGATCTGTAATTTCCTTTTTGCTCGCTTTTTAAAGTCCTTGTACGTAATTTTTAAGTAATTTATAATATTTAAATTTTTATCACGTAGGCATAATTTACGCAGGGCCCCTTTTGATAACAGCCAGTGGCTGATAGGGCTACCCTGCCTATGACTTGACTTGACTTGACTGTAATAATTTGCAAATTCGATTATTATAGGCACTCGTCGCGTGTCTCACTATACGGTAACGTCCGTTAGACTGCCTGTGTCTACTACCACTGGTCATACTGCCAGTCGTACGAAACTACTTTTCTCTATCAGCAAAGCAAATACAGTATGAGACTTCTCCATGCAGGTTACGTCTCCCTACTCCTTGGAACACTGTATTTAAACGTTTTACGTTCTCCATAAAATCCCTTTTATACGAGTTCATTTTTTGTCTACTTCTAATCCGTTTAAATAGAGGATATAACGTGGCCGCGCGGGGATACGAATTTTATCTTCGAGTGCTGAAAATATCTCTCATATATAATTTCAGCACGAGAAGATAAAATCCGTATCCCCAAGCGGCCATGTAATGTTCTGCTTATTTTATAGATACTGATGAAATCCCTACATAAAACACAGCTTTTTTTTATTCATTTTCGAAACAGCAAAATAGTGCAATTAAAGTGGTCATCTATCGCAAAATGCCTGTACAAAAGTGTTATGAAACTCGGATATAAAGTTATATAGGAGAAATAAAGACTTAAAGACTCTTGTAATTGACTAATCATGTTAGTAACCATGGCGACACCAATATCCTCACACGTGAAAGACAAAAATAGTATCTTCACTGCGCGCGATGAAGATACGATTTTTTAGTAAAAGGAAAAATCCTGGTATTTCATCAGTATCTATATAATAAATGCAAATACCTAACTAAAATTGTTATAAAATATTTGAAGGTGACCGTCAAACAAAGTAGTTATTGTATTGTGCTGCAAGGTAATCGATTGATCCAGGAAATCCGTAGGAAAAGCTGGAGTCTACTTTTCATTTCTGAAGCTGATCTTGCCCCTAAAAAGTAAGCAAAAGAGAGAACGGATGCCATTACCAAGCGGGCATGAAACTAGTGTCCGATGGCCAGCGGCTGGTGAATTTTGCTATCGGGCTAGTATTGAATTCTGTTCTTAGTGCGCTTTTCAAAAACACGCGAACTCTGAAGTTCAAAAGCCACCTTCACAATTGCATTTTTCGCTGCCGTCAATCATAATCGGGATCACAAGCAACAAACCCCTGGGCTTGTACATGTAAGCTACAGCTTGCCTATAAAACTGACTTTCTTGATGAACACTTTGCCACAAACGATTCAGTTAAATGATAAGATAACAACTCCGGGAAACCCAGTTACTAATACAGTCCAACCTCCGCTAACGGTCACCTCTCTACAACGGCCCCTTTTTTTCGTGCCGACGGACTAAAAATCCATATTATGATTCTTGTGAAAACCTCTTTATGACGGCCACTTTCTTCTGTCCCCAAGGTGGCCGTTGTATGGAGGTTCGACTGTATGTTGAAAAACAAAAAGGTAGCGATACGTCGTATAAATGGCAAAGAAGAAAGAGGGATGTGATGCGGGTGGAAAGGGTAGCGTTTCTTTGCTACAAAAATTATCATCTGGTGCTCACATGGGAGTGAAAGGGAACCTACACATTAGATGCATAAAAAAGTTGAGAGAAAAGTAATTGAGTAGAGTGGGAGTGGTTGAGTAAGATTTCGATTTTCGTTCATTTCGATTTTCGTTCAGGGAGTGAGCCTTAGGTCACATTGACATAGTGAGCCTGTTAAGGACAGTTGTCGTTCCCTCGGGACCTTTCCAATCAGTGCCTTTCATAACTTATGGTCAGTTATGGTTCCCTCGCGAGTCTCTAGAATTTGTATATTTTCATTGCTAATTTTATGCACGGCGTCGTTGTCATCTGTTATTAGGGAGCTTTAGCATCGACGACGGCAACGGCAGCGAAAACGTCAGTTTTAAAATGAATTCCAGTTTTTTCAATCTTTGTCGCGTTTATTCCAATTTGCTGAAAATGGCAAGTGTAGGCGAATTTCCCTGGAGTTGATTTCTTGAGGACCGCACTCAAGTTTAGAGAGAGGAAAAGAGATTCGTCTTCGCCTGTTTACGTCCTCCATAAAACTTGCAATTAGGCATTTTCACGTCGTGGTCGTGCAAGGACGGTGCGAGCGACTCCTGTAACGGAGCGAAGCTGCGCCGCGCCGATCTCTAAAGTAAAGAGGCACATATCGATCGGATAGGTGTTCATACAATACCAGATAACTTTTTCTTTCTCGTATCGTCACAAATAGCTATCCGGTGTAGTGTGAACATAGCCCTAGGGAGAGGTAATACCCCAGGGGTGGGTCCCAGATTTTATTTACGTCATAAAACGAAAAAGGCCGTGTGCTTTTGCAACACCACTTTTCAAAATTCTCCTTTTACGTCCTTTGTAGCAGTCCCTAACATGCCACAAAAAATCAGTTTTTTTTGTTATTATGTTTGTATTTTTTTACGAATACCACTATCATTAGTTTAGGACTGACCTCTTGCTCTTCCTTTCGTCCTTATTTTGGCTTCGCAGCTTCACCTGAATAACTTTGAACTTGTGTCTGGAATGCTTTAGGCCAATAGCGATGAAACCTTTCCAAGGGTGACTTGCCAAACAGTACACTTGATTATACGGGTCAATGTCGATCACACTTAGCAGATTTCCTGACCTGATGTTGTACAGTAGAAGACGAAAACCATTTAACCGATCGTAAGTATGCAAAACACATTCCTCGTTGCTTAAAAATTTACAATCATAGACTCGTTCTACTACACATAGTTTTCGAAGCGTGTCTCCTGACGCTGCATCAAGGACGTAGACGCCTTGTAGACGATCGAAAAAACTAAGAAAGTTGACGCCTTGCTGACGACCTGCAACTTCTCCGCAAATAACGAGAAACTCTTCCGCAGGAGAAAACATCGCTGGAAGGTTGAATTCTGCTTGTGTATTTCCTCGAGACCACTTTTTTTCCCAAAAGACGGAATAACCTGAGCTCAAGAGACCGTCATCTATGGTGATAAGTTGACGTTTGCTGCTACATGCAAGAACTGAGCCCCAAAAACCGTAACGATTCCTTTTTGCTTTAATTTCTTCTTTCTCTCCATTTGTGATATCCAGAATAATACAAGCTCCATCGCATCTATGTCCTGTACATACCACGTGCATATCTGAAACTGGAATCAGTTTTGTCACGTGCATTCCCATTACGTCATCCCAGCGTCGTAAGCATTCCGAAAAATTACAATTCCACAACTCCACACTGCCATTTCTTGTTGTTACCAAAATACCAACGTTAACAGGTACGACACAACATTCTGTAGAAATATTACTAAGAATCTTTGTGTCTACTTTGATTACCCCACTTGAAACGTCCCAAGCTGAAATCCGCGTGCCATCACTTGCGCTGTCCATAACATAAAGTGTCTCGCCATCAGGAGAAAATACCAGGTTGTTAACAATTTTACCAGCATCACCGCCTCTAGAAAGTTCATCTACGGACAACATCTCAACAAAATGGCTTCGGGGATTACTTCTTAGACCGAAATCTTCATTCAGCATAAACACAAATGAATAGTTGATGGCGCGTATGCCATCAGAAGCATTTCCAACCTCACAGGCTAGAGAGTCTCCCAATGCAAAACCACTTTCGCTACAAGACTCGTGTTCCCAAGGCCTATAAGAAACAATATCACGAGAAACATCAAGGGAAAAGTTGCTATCGTTTCCTACATTGACTTTTACACAGAAAAGGTGATGTAAAACGGAACTTGGTGGAAAATGCCAACAGAAAAGTGATCGACAGTCAGGTGCAAACTTCATGATACCACAAACATGCGAGGTGAATGTTTCGGCCAGCATTTGAAAACCATTCATTGTATCTAGCAAACAAAGTAAGCCCGTTGAATGGGAAATTGCAAGCAGCCTTCCATCTTGAGACCTGGCAAAAGACAAAACATCTTCGTTTGTGACAACACGACTTATCTCCGATCCATTCTCTAGACTCCATAAGATAAGACATTTCGCATCTTGAGGACAGTCAGTGAGAATTGTATCGCCAGAAATTGAACAAACGCTGAAAACACACTTGCTTTCAGGGAAAAGAGGTTTCCGGTCCCCTTCCAAATTGTATGCATCGCGAAGTACTCCTGGTAAAATAAAATGCTTAGTAGGATGAAAAACAACAGAACGAAAACAAGACAAGGATACTGGACTCAGTTCAGACTCTAAATTTGACGGCAAGAAAAGTGGTGACCGCGAAGATGGCCACGATCTTAAAGCCTCGCAAGAGTGGTCGTAATTTTTCACATTAAGCACTGGACACTTCCACAATAAGTTCCCAGTACGAAGCGACCACAGATGAATCATTCCGTCAAAACATTCACAAACCATGAGGCCTAAACGATGTGAAACATCGAAACAAGCCACTTGAGATGAACAAGAAAATGCAGATAAACAGGCTCCGTGTAGATCGTTCTTGTTCACGTATTCCATGTATGATAGGTCAGAATACTTAGTCTCCAGCAGGTTCGAGGCCAATGAAGACAGCTCTGGCCCGCCTTCATTTAATAGCGTCTCAAAAATACACTTAGGAAGGTTTTTAAGTGATCTGCTATGCTTTCTCAACAGAAATAGGAACGTTTCAAGGGATTTCAATCCCTTCAATTCATCTTGCTCCACAGCACAAAGAATATCTTCAGCGGGTATTGCACTGTTTACGCACAGCTTAGCATACACAAGCTCAACGTCCAGTACATACATATTCACCAGATTCTCAAGACTGCATGATCTTGCGTTCTCATCTAACTCTAACATGTGTTTAACACCATGTTCAATAGCGTACCTAGCTGTGTCACTGAAAGGCTCTGAGTCATCCACACCTTTTCTTTTTACTTCATCCAACTCTTCCATGCAAAGTTTGGCAAGAATGCAGTGGCCTTCGTTCTTGTTCACACTGAAATTATGATTTCCGTAGGATGACTTATCAACCAACCAGTCCTTCACCGACTTGTGAAAAAAGTGTACGCAGCCATCTTGAATGGGTAAAAGTGACGATATACAAGAAACTGCCTTTTTCGTCTTTCGCTGAGCAGACAATAGTAATATGCCAGGTAATAACAGTTTGGAGACAAATTCGATAGGCAGTGGTTCTCTTGCGGCTGCTATGGCATTTAGGAAACTAAAAAACTGATCTTCGGTGATTTTCAGTTCTTTACTTAGGTCAGTCTCCAGACGCTTGAAATAGGACTGATAAACAGATGAAATACCTGACGGTATAGCGCTCTCGAGGAATTCCAACGTGATAGGAGGCACGCTCTCATTCACAAAATCTATCAAATAGCGAGCGCATAGTATGACACCCTCAGACATTCCAACTAGCTTTTCCAAGATCAATTCCTGATTTCTGGCTGGCAACAAATGACTTAGCTGATGCTCCATCAAAATGCGAATATCCAGTAAGTTTTCTTCATAGTTGGATTCTAGCACAAGAGGTAATAAACACTTCAGTCTTTCCGAAATGTTCATTTCTGGGCGCGTTGTAACAAGGAACCGGATCCAATGTGGAAGCTTGTTAAAGTAGTTGCTTATCACTTCTAGTAACTCATTTTGTCCTTGGTATTCACTTTCATCTAAGGCGTCGATTACAATGAGAGAAGTGACACAAGGGTCACGTACTTTGCGCAACGGTTCTTCGAAAAGCAATTCAAACAAATCTCCCACTTCCATGTCATTCATTTCTAAGCCAAGATTTCTAGAAAGTTGTTCCACAAGAGCTCTCCTGTATTCTGGCAGATAATATGACATGTGGGAAGCCAGTGACTGCAGCATCACCTTGGGTTTCCTGTGGCGTGCCTTGTCATGTTGACAAAAATGGCTTCCTGAAAACCTTTCACTTTCCTGCATTCTTTTGCATATCTCTCCAGCAATCACGGATTTTCCCATTCCTGCATTTCCACTGATTACTAGCACACGGTTGGGTGAGCTTCTGTCATCCAGCCAATCAGTTACTCTGGCAAAAACCGACCCACGGGTTCCCTCTAAATATCTGTCTGAGTAATACTCTATGCTATGTTGCGTGTCTACCTTGGCAAGCTTCTTCAAGATTTCGTCCGAGCGGTTTGAGTTGAGTTGGGACTGACGAATTTCTGTAACAACTTGATGTACATCATCCAGCTTGGTCTTGTTTTCCTGGCAAGTTTCATGGGTCTCCAGGAGAGTCTGTTTCATTTCTTTCTGAGCTTGAAATATGTCTTTTAACTGTGTTTTGATGTCCTTTTCACTGTCAGCCCAATCACGTAACGCTTTAACATAATCTTCCTCTCCACCTCGCTCTGCTTTGAGTCTGTCAATTTCTGATTGCTGTAACCCAAGAGCTACAAGAGCAGCACTGATTTCCTGCCACAGGGTAGAGAAGGAATGAGTATCAACACCAGTACTGGTCACATGACCATACAACACGTTACGGAAATACTTGACACGGGCAAGGTTCGCCTCGTGAGAGTTGTCACTAGGGGGTGGTTTAGTGTGCCATCCTGTGGGGAGAGGGGACAATCCACAAATGTTGGTCAGAAGAAGGAATAAAAGAGTGATGTCAAACGTGTTGGAGTCGGGCATGGCTCCTCCAGGCGGGAAGAGTTTGTCCCACTGATGACCATTTAGAACTCTTCGCCGCAAGAGGTTGTTGAGAGCGGAATAATTGGCATTGAGATCAGCAGCCAAGTTGGCTGGAGGATGATGATGATTGAAAACATTTCTTAGAACTGTTGTTCCACCATCAATAAGAAGTCTGCTCAGCTTGGCTCCATTTGTCTTCTCTTCAGAGCTGGCCAGGGGTGATGGCGCTGCAGCTGCCATTCTAATCCATCTCTTTAGTTAAAGGAAAAGAAAAATACATAATTTATTTCCTGATTGATTGAATGATTAACTGATTGGTTGGTTGTTTGAAACATGATTTTATTTTTATTTACACAAATAAAATGATACCTTTAAAGCACTCAAGATGATAGTTTGCTAAAAAAAAGATCATATTGATTTTGTCACCTATGACATACCTACTTCTGTCAGTTCTGTGACACGTTTTTCAAGAGTTGTTTAAATAACTATAAACTAAATGACTTTGTAAAATGTGTAACTTCTAAGAATTTCTTCAGGCTTTAATCATTTTTATTGCACCCATCAGTTCAAAGAATATTTCTGAAACATAAAACTATTTCTCTGGGAAAATAATTTCAGTAAGGGCCGTGCCTCTATTTTCTGCATGTCCTTACAAACCATGATTAAGCCTTTTTACTTCTTCATTTGAAATGACGTTGACTGTTACTTGCAGAGTTAAGTAAGTTACTTACAGATACAACTTACCACATTGATTTTCACTTTTTATACCACTCCTATATATACCTGAACCAGCTTCCTTTTGTTCTTCACAACCTGCAATGTATGTAATTGAGGGAATTTATATCAAGACAAGACAAGACATTAGTTTAAATTATATTGCCTGTACAATTTCTAGGCACGCAGTTAGCCAAAAACGCTAGTCATGTGTGTCAAATTAATTCTACTACAAATCAGATATAACAGGCAATGAGTAAAAAGGAAAGAAAAAGAAAAGAAGAATATGTGTCATAAAGTCAAAAGTGGGGAAGACACTCTTGAAAGAGCTGCTAAAAAAGGGCTAGAAATAAGTGACTTGATTCTACATATCTAGTTATCTGAAGATTACTCCAGATTTCAGAAATGGATCTGGGGCCATGCACACTGCACCCTTTCCATAATAATGATGAATACAAATAATAGTAATACCCAGGTTGCAAAGAAAATCATTTTTAAAGGTTGGCATTCGGGCAAGCTGAAGCTAGCATTTACTAGCACATACGTCATTTCAACTAGCTCCAAACACTTTTTGATTAGCAGAATTGATTTCATTCTGTTATTCAAATTCCTGAAAAAACATCACTTGCCCGTCAGGCAAAAACAGAATTCACTGGCCCGATAGCAAAATCCACTAGCCCCGGGCTATCGGACACTAATTTCTTTGCACACTGAATACCAATACTAATAATTTTTAATAATAAAAATAATCATTAATGTGCTTTTTTGACTTGTAAAAATAAGTACATAATTTACAAAAAAAATTTAAATTAGAATGAAGCAAATTATATAGAAAATTAACAACTATAGCATAAATCATAAAAATTCAGTGTCAATCACATTTTCCCACATTATGCACTTCTTGTGGCTTAGATGCGATTGGTAGCAAAATATCTGACTTGCACATAGTTCAGTGTTTTAAATCAAATCATGACAGAAAAACTATTCATTTCTGATATCAAAAAACAAGTTAAAAAGAATAATAATAATATGAAAATAACTGGACTGAGACATTTCAAGGGGTAAGTAATGGTGCACATAGGAAATTACTTCAAGAATAACATGACAGAGATGTCTGCTATAATTTTTATGACTTGTGAAGTCATTTTTCGTAGACAGCAAGTCTTACATGTGTGGTGCAATATTAAAAGATTTCAAAATGGGGAAAGTCATTTGTATTGAAATTCCAGTAATGAGTTCAAGAAGATATCATAAATACTAGAAGAAATTCTCAACAAAAATGCCTTACTTTATTTACAAGTTATTTACTTCCTGTGAGGTTGTTTTCTGGATCTCATACAGTTTTAGCAATTAATCTGTCACTCTCAAGTATCCAGTTCTAAAACTTGCATCAGATTGAGAAAATATTATAACCACACAGGAAGCGAGAATCCACCATGTCATTAAAGAATTTAGTATTTTTAGTGAGACTTTCTGCAAGCACTATATTTATCTTGTTGAATCCAGTACCACTGGAATTGTCACATAAATTGGGTAATTATGTTGAAATATGTGGCCACTTAGGTTGAACAGTAGGTTTAATTATTACTTGTAAAAATGACCTCTTGTTCCACCTCAGTACACCTTGGGTACACCTTTACAACCTAGCTGGCTTGGCTGTGAAGTTTCAAGCATTTATTTATGCTTGCTAGTTGGCTCAGCCTGAAATAGTCCCAAGCAATAATTCTTTAGAAAGATGTTCCCAATGCATCGAATTCACTTCATTTCCCTGAAAATGATAACAATCCCATACTATATTTACAGGAGGATTCTAATCTTGCTTACAGTAAAACTTAGATGGGTCATCCTGCGTAATTTGGGCACCCCAAGGCCAAGCATCAGTCTACATTATTGGCTTAAGAAAGCTGACTGCAAATGAAGAATCCTCCAAGTATTAGTAAAGTATCGGCCGAATATTGGTGGTCTACTGATCGAGACGTCAGCCAAATATCAGTACAGACCGACCAACACTATCAGCCGATATGTCAGTTGACATGTCGGCCAACTGTCGGTCAACTATTGCGCAACATATCAGCCAACATATTGACAGACACCACCCTTTCTTCTCTATCGTAAGCGTATAAATTACAAAATATTTACTGACAAGGGTACAAAAACAGGTGATTTTTTAAGTGTATACGGAGTGGAGTAGACCCAAAGAGTTAGAAATTGATACAAAAAGATGAAGACTTTCAAAAAAAAAAGACGATATGGCGAGATGGAATGATAGAAATGTTTACTATTTTGTCTATATTAACTCCTCTTCAATCTGTTAGCTGCAACGTTGTGTTCGAGCCTGCATTCGAACTGCATGCACTTGTGTCTCTCAATTCCAATTAGATGGGAACGCGGCTGAAGTTGACTTTGTTTTGATATAACCCTTTCGGCTTTCTGGTGTAAATCACGTTGTTCTTATTCTAACTAGTATTTTACAAGCACAATTTTCATAAGAAAACAAAGGATTTATCCAAACAAGGTCAACCTTAGCCTCACATTCACTTGAAGGTTAGGTTCTAAAGCCCACAACTGTAAAATGGTTTATAGTCCCAGTGTCCTCATTCTTTACTTGCATGATCTTTCAAATGTGGTGTGACGGTCTATAATCCAGCATAATAGGGCTCAATGAAGTCTAATTTGGCCTGTAATCTTATGAACGATAAAGCAAAATCAGGCGACTGCATTGCAGGAGTCAGGGTCCAATCTGTTTAATCCCCTGACAAGTATAATTACAGATTGTCAATTGGGCAGGAATTTTTGTTACCGATTTTTCGTTCCCTTGCCTTACCTTGAGCTCATTCAATAGAGTGCATGCGGTGGCGCGTACTGTCCAATTACTTACGCATAACACGTACTTTCCTATTATATGTCCAATTAATGCTGTCATAACCATTACAATTTTCTCAAATTTGATTGGTGCATTAACTGCTTTCTTTTTCACAAATCATTGTGTAGGGTTGCAATGGGACAGTAGGCTGTAATTGGACTCCTGTAATTGGACAGTTACATTAGCCAGTGCACTCAGCTAAATCCATCAATCACAGAAGTTATCACAATAACCATGGCAACAACCACTTACCCTACAAAACCTGGGATTTTCCAAAATGGACGAATTTGTAACATTAGACAGTGTCTCTGCAAGAAGTATTTTCCCTAATTTTGGACGTTTGGTTTTTAAATGCTCTTTCCCCAAAAAAGAATGCATTTACTTTCTTGGAAATTGTAATGTTATGACTTATGAATAATGAAATGGGACTCCCGCTTCGCGGTCGTCCGATTTTGTTAATCACTCATATGATTAGTAATGGTAACAGGACTGAGTGGAGTCCAATTCGGTCTGTAATCATACGAGTGATTAACAAAATCGGACGACCGCGTAGCGGGAGTCCGATTTGTTTAATCACGAGTATGATTACAGACTGAATTGGACGACACGAAGTTCTGTTACCAATTAATCATAACTTTAGCAAAATTTGTGATACAATAGGCTATTTTTTAAACCAAAACACAAGAAATTCGAAATTTTATTTTGCTAGCAGTGAAAAAAAAAAGCCATTTAAGCGCGCGCGTGATGGCGGGTACTGTCCAATTACTTAGGCATGACGCGTACTGTCCTATTAAACTGTCCAATTAAGGCTGAAATCAGGGCAGTTGAGAGCCAATCAGATTTGACAATTTTGTTATAGTTATGATTAAAGATTGAATTGGACTCCACTCAGTCCTATTACCATTATAAATCAGGGCTGCCAATAGCAAATTAGATTAGAGGGTTTTGTTATAGTTATGATAAGCAGCACAATGTCTGTGTACAGAAATTCAAATGTCATCAAGTGCTTTTAAATGTTCAAGAATTTTGTTTACTGAAAGAAGATGAGTGTGCTGTCTTCTAGGCTCAACAATGGAAGACAAATTGGGCAACAGTAAGGCTGGATTTGTAAGAAATAATTTTCTTCAGAATGATATGATGACATTAATTGATTTGGAAACCGCACCCTATAAATGATTTCAACAACTGCAGGACTCACAACCATGCCAACTAACTAACTTAACGTTTTTTTGCTGCTTACAGACTGACTAGTGGTTTTTTTAGCTGTTTACTAACTAAGTAGCATATTCTTAGCTGTTTACTGACTACAACCACAGGAAATAATAACAGATTCCCATTTTTGGATATTTTAGGGTATTTAAAGAATACCCATTCCCAACCAAGTTCCCTGATTGGGACTCGTCTCACTCTTCCAAATTTGGGATTTTTGTGGGTATTCTTTAAATACCCTAAAATATCCAAAAATGGGAATCTGTTATTATTTCCTGTGAACTATACCCCCCTGACACCCTCCTGTAAGCTTTTCGTCCCAAGACAGCATTTAAGAACAATAACGAAAATAAATAAGTTGGAAGGGAGAAAACACAGTGTATCATGGGGGATTTGATATTATTTTAAAACACATTTGTACAATGTTATGCCTACTGATACCTGTTTAATAATTTGATCGATGAATCGTGGCTCAGCACAGAAGAGTAGGATGAATCGCAGAATACACCAAGCAAAGGTACAAAACAATAATGAAAGAAATTGTTCAACACCTCTTTCTTCTTTCAAGTTCAAGGTCTACTTTCATCTGTTTCACCCATCAGCATGAGAACGTTGTATCTACTTCACAATTTCAACTCACCTTTTGATGAGGAAGTTGCCTCCCCAAAGGATCGCTTTCCCAGAGTTCTTAGTAGATGTTTTCCAGATTTTCTTGCGGTTTGTGTCGGTTTTGTGCAGAATTGGTCAGGATTGTGTTCGTATTAATTAAGCAGGCCCTCACAAAAAGCGCAACGGAAACATATTTTGTCGATCTCAACTTTTACGAAAAAACTTTCGCCGCCCGTAAGGACCCTTGCTCGCACGCTACCGAACCCCCGTTCACCAGAAAAACCCTGGGGAGGTTGCCCGTCCACCGGAATTTCGAGCCTGCAATCATCGTGGTCATTAGGTCAGGACTTTTCGCTAGTTGCCATGCGTAATGTGCGCGCGGTTTTTGAAAGAACAAAATGGCCGTCGTCCACAGCAGTTTAGAGACAGTCCAAAGATGAAATACGACAGTATAATGATGTTAATTTCAATAGAGCAAGATATTTAAGAATACCTCGCACATACCATCTCGGTTGAATTAATGGAAGCCGAATTTACAGTCGATAGTGTCAAGTTGTAGAATGTCTTCTCTGTTTTCAATTGGTGAAGATGAGTTGGATCTGGACGACGAGGTGAGCTTAAGTTAAGCATATACATTGTACGTTAATTTTTGTGTAATCAACTCTAAGATAGTTTCTTTAAGTATATATCTTATAGTTAATTTTTTATTTCAGGTAATTTTTGTTTTTCTTTTGTTTTTGGGTTTGATAATGTATGCTAATGAAATTGAAACAAATGAAAAATAATAAATACATGAGATAAAAAATTAACTACAACATAACATATATGTATTTTTAGCATTACTGTAGTTTCTCTTGAAATATTTTGTTATGTGAAAAGCTCACTGGAAGAGCATTATTAATGAAGAGACACCTGTGAATAAAGCTTGACTATTTGTTGTTGTTGTTGTTGTTGTTGTGTGCGATGGCCATGTTGTAGGAGTAAAACAATAAAACGATTTTCCTTTGGGAAAAAGTTTCATTTTCATGGTATTAGTTTTTTTTTACTTACTTCTACATTGTGTACAACATGGCAGTCGTGCTCAGACTCTATTGTTTGATCTCAGATCAGGAGGCACTGGTGGAGGCTATGCTCAAACAGTGCCCATTGCTTCCTTGTGACTTTTTTCAGTGGTTACATGTGCCTGTGTCCTTGCTCAACCATCTTCGATTTTTTGCATTTAGAAACTCACAATGCCGGGACCTTTGGCCAGCTGTAATTCATACTTTAGAACTTTTAGGCCACCTACATCAACAATACTTTTCAGAGTAGGACCTTGTATTAAACTATTTATTTTAGCATGAGCTTATACATGTATGTATGTTTTGTTTTTGTTTTGGATTTTTAAAAGGATTGCTTACTGGCAGCATGTGGCATAAGCTGTTCCACTGATAGGGTAGTAGAAGATTCCAAGAGTAATTCAGTTACTGGTTTGAACCAATCAGGCTTTACAAGGCAGCTCTTGAGAACTAAAGAAGTGGAAAAACAACAAAAGAGTTATGAAAGACGGCCTTTTGAATCCATCAGTAACAAAAGCAAAAGTGAAAGGACCTCTGACCTTAAAAGGTCTTCAGAGCAAATACATAGGAGGTCCTCTTTTATAAACTGTCCAAACAGCAACTCAACTTCACATCTGTCAACTAGTGCACAGAATATGCCATTTGCAAAGCGATTTGCCATTGATCCACACCAGACTTCGCTAAAATCAACTGCATGTAATTCTCCAAGAGGTAATGTGCTTTGTTCATCTTCCACCCTAAACTCAGCAGACCATTCATCTCTTACAACACACTCTTGTGATAATTCTTCACCAGTTCAGAGGAACTCAATTGCTGGTGTTTCAAAAATACAGGGACTGCAACAATATAGCTTTAGACCTTCAAGTTCAAGCAAAAGAGTGCGTCACTCAGTAGACAGTGCCTCATCATCATCTGGAAGCGATCCTACACATTCATCAACACTGTTACTGAGAAAAGAATTTTCTAGATTGCACGAGGTTTCATCTAATTGTAACAAGGCATTAAGCAGTTCAAAAGATGCAGCTAATTCTGCATTAATACAAACAAAAAAACGTTCAACAGGACCACTGGTGGCTGGAATTCCAACTGGAGATCTTTCCAATATAACAGGCAGTACAGCTACCAGCTCCTCTAGTGAAAGAAAAAGACAGTCTATTACAAATGCCTTTAATAAAAATAACATTGGACCAAGGGAGTTTGAAAGCCCTAGAGTGTCCAGGCAGAGTGCTATTTCAAGTCCTAGGACACCACAGGCTTACCAAGCTGTTACTCCACGTACCAGCAAAATACCAATTTCAAGGAAGTTTCCTGGTCCTGCTGGGCTGCTGCCTAAACTGGTGAGTAAGAAATGTTTTTATTAACACTAAGGGTCTCAAGTAAAAGAAAAAATTCACTGAGTTATGTTTTAAAATAGATAAAATGTTACTAATTATTTGAATGTATTGTCGACTTTCATGTAAGGACAACAAACTATATTGTTGTTTGGTTTGCTGCAGAGTCCTGGTCAAAACCTTGATGATTCTTCTTTTGCATCTCCACTACCAACTACAAAAAAACCATCAACAGTTCAGAGTAAAGTACGTAATGATATTTTATTTTATATTTCTATGAGATTGCAAGATTTAGTATGCTTTTTTGTAATAGTATAGTCATGTGGCACAAGTAAAGTGAATACTTTTCTGTTGGTTTTGATCACAGTTGAACCTCTGTTTCATTGGCTAAGTACAGTGAGCAATTATTGTTTTGTCCACTGTGACTCGATAACAAATTGCTAAATCAAGGGACATGGCAGCTTAAAAGAACACTGGGCTAATATGTTGTAGAGCCAGCACTGACTGACTATAAATCTTTCATTCTTGTTCTTGGAGTGTGAACACTTGTGAATTTGAGTATACAGTATTGCATAAAAATAAATGCTCTTAGAGCATGCATGTAAGTCTAAGGATTGTGATCACATGAATAAGCATTGTATTTGTATTAACCATTGTTACATGTAAAATATTTAACAAGATGGATACACTGTTCATCTCCTTCACAGGTTTCTCAGTCAAGTACATCAGAAGATGACGATTTTAATCGAGATCCATGGACTTGTATGTATCAGGAATTCCTCAAAAGTAAGTTTATGTGTGATCTAGTTTGCAACTTTGTACATGTACAGTCAATGTCTATTTTCACAGTAAAAATCCAGCTATGTGCCTTTTCTCTTCACCTTGGACCTTCAATTACATAATTTATACATCTGTAAATTGTCAGCGCTATATTGGCAATTTTCTTTCGTTTTCATCCATGTTCTCTCCCCTGTTGTTCTTTGATGTAGAGTCTGTTTGAGTTTTACTGTACTGCCTGAAATAAGTACATGTATATATAGTCCATTATTTCACCACTTTAGTTTCCATAGGTGTCAGGTCCAGAGGGACGGGGGGTAAGAGCTGGAAGCAGATTTATTTCTTTGGGGGAAGGACAAGGAATTAGATGTGTTCTTCATGCATTGTTTTATGCAATAATTTTGTGACTGCTGATACGTCTGTAACTAACTGAAAGAGAAAAGGCTGTGATCATATTAACGTTTTTTGCTGCAGATGTTCCGTTGGCAATGAGGTATACCATAATCAGAGCACATTCAGAGGTACAATTGTTTTGTATGTTTATACATCTACGGGACTGGTGCCGATGCATTAACTGTTAGCTCTCACTTTGTGGTACAGTAAAACCCTGTGTATAAGAACCTGCGTTTTAAGAACCTGTTAGGCTAAAATTTTCATTTTAAGCCCCCTCCGCATAAGAACCTATTAAGGCTAAAGTTTTAAGTTAGGTTCTTATCAGTGGAACTGGTTATGAATGTATTGTATTTGTCCCAAGATTTTCTTGGTATCAACTTTGAAATGGCATTTCAGAGAACTGACTATGACTTTGTTTGTTATGGTTTGTTAAGGACATACCTGCACTGTACTGCCTTTAGGCATTACTGTATGGTATAAATGATTTATATTGTATTATAAGATGATAAATTATTTATAATATATTTAAATGAAATTCATATGAAAATATAAGAACCTATTTTAAGAACCTTTGTAGTCTAAATCTGCTTTAAGTACCATTTATATAAGGTCCTGTTAAGGCTAAATTAAAAAATCCAGGTTTTTATCCGCAGGGTTTTACTGTACTCTATGATATAATATGTATTATGAAATTAAACAGCAGCCAAATGCCTGCTGTAAACTGTATACTTTTGACTGAACTAGGCTTCTGTGATTACAGTTCCACAGTAACAGAGTTACATGATTAGATCTAAAGACACATTTTTCGGTCATGACAGCACAAAATGCCAGTATCTGTTAAGAAGGTTTTTTCAGGACAGTACTCACCTGGACAACCATGTTCATTACTTACACATTGTACATGTATGTATGGACATGCACATGGACAGATTCACATTGGACATTTCCTACATTAGATGTACTTAATAGGCTTCATAAAATTATAACTGAACAAGAACATTCATTCAATCCTGTAGGCTATTCAGCAAACACTAGATCATGGTAAAGTGCCATGTCTGTGTGCTCTTGTTAAAGCTTTTTCACTCAAAGAAGCAGATGCTAGTGTTTTGCTCAAGGATCCTACAGGTATGATAAACAGGGGCAAATTTGGCATCCAGTCAGGATAACTTGAGGATATAAAAACATCCCCCATTTAATTATTGATTTAAATATAACTGGCAATTATTGGAGACGTTAGGCCGGTTATGATAATATCATGAAGAATTATTCAGATCAAAGAGGATGCTGGACAAACCAACAAGCAATTGATAATGCCCTCTCAGATCTGTAAACATTCTTCATATTCTATTTTTCATTCAAAATATTGCCAAGGGAAAATTAACCCCATTCATGGATTTACCTGTTCCTGGGAAGTTTCAGGATTTAGCAAAGTTAATTAGTCTTGCCAATATTCTTAAAAAGCAGTTGTAATCTGTCAAGTGGCATTTATGCTGTTTTTGCAGCTACATTGTAAGTTTCTTGGCAGTATTTATTTTTCTAAAGTTACCATGCAATTTTCTTTAATTTTCAATTAAATTTTCAATTTTCTGAAGTTTGTTTACTTCAAACAAGATAAAGGTAATATAATATTTTTTTATGTAAATTACTGTCGTGTGTTCTGCTGTTTTTTGAGTGAATTTGTTTTGTTTACCAGGTGAGATTCATGGAACGCTGCATCGCAAAGTTCTGGAAGATTATCAAACTGATTTAGCTCCTGGGGCAGGACTGATACTGAAACATGTAAGTATCATCAAGTTAACCACAAAGACGAGCTATAAATTTAGGACTTACATGTTCATTTATCTAGTATGATTATTAAAAGGGAGGACAAGTTGACCTTCTGAACGTTTTTAAAGCAGTTAATGGTATTTGTGTAATGTAATTATTTTAGTTAGCATTGCAACAGTCTCTCAACTTTGCCCTCATTTTGTCAAGGCAAACACATCACAACACTTTCATTTATGTCTTAATGTTACTTGTATATGTTCAAGGTTAGCAGTACAGTGGCATACATGTGTGGATACACACATCAAGGTATCATAAAATAATTTCGACAGTTCCCAGTGGTGGTTAATTCCTAAAGGCCAAGTATTTTATCAAGTGTATAGTTTGCATAGCCTGGCCTTAGCTGTTTACCTACTCTGCAAATAAAGCCATTTACATCAATGCCTTCGCTCTTTTATCATAACTAATAGTTATAATAACAACGGTAGTAATTTAAAAAAAAATAAGAAGTCTGGTGAAACATGAGTAATCTTTCAAATAAATGTAACCAAGGTTTACGCCTCCCTCCCCGCCCCCCCCCCCCCCCCTTCTTAACTGACTACTTCTACAGCCATACCATCTTGTTTGGCAATTTTATGTCTACAGAATGAAGGATTTATTCAGTTTCGCCAAACTGTTTAATTGTTTAATTTTCCAGGTGTCAGTGTTTAGTCCAGCTCCAAGGAAACATTACTTGAACATCACCCCAGGCAACATTCTCCAGATCTACCCTGCCGACCCTCAGAATATCATCAACAGTCAACCTTTGGTAAGAATTACAGACATCCCTGCGGCTAGCTGTACAGCTATGCATACATAGGTGTAAGACGTTGAAAACCTACATCTATACAACCCATTTGGATGTCAACACCCCGTAACCACCCATGTGGAACCAGATCCCCTGTACCGCGGTTGAGTGGTCTGCTTGTCAGACTCGTCATCCAAGTGGTGCCGGATTCGAGTCCCACTCTGGCCGCTTGCTGGATTTGTTCTCGGTCGTCCCGAATTCAAATCTTCAGCCATACTTGTAAAATAGCCAACTGGTTGCCTCCTGCCAGTTGGAATTTTTAATCCTGTTATGTTCTATTTGGATTCTTTGTCTCTAATATTTTTAGTGGGGTGCCTGTAAACTAGCTGGGAAAGCTATGTTCACTTCCACTAGAAACAAACCTTTCCCTTCTTATGACTTCATAATTATTAACGCATCGACCCTGAAAAAAATGCAAAAAATCATTTACATTTGACCAGAAAATTCCTATGAAAATAGTATTCTACTACCCAAAATGTCCTTCAAAATTTGTTACGATGCACAGGTTTTGCGCGGAAATCTTGTCTCTCCGGAAGAATCCTTCAGTAAATGCCCAGGCAAAGGAAAAGAAACAACGGGGAAAAACCGAAGGGTAAAATCGTGGGGGCAGCCGGAATTATGACCTTTACATAAATGTTCTTTACTTTTCGAGCACACCATCAATATTTTTTTTTTTTTTCCATCAAGGCATCACAGTGTACTCAAATGGACAGAAAGCAGATGGAGCACAGGTATCTCATATACTGTGAAAATTTTATTGTCTTTTTAATATACATTCCAGTGCTTGGTGAGCAGGTTAGAGAATTAACCAATACAACCTCGTATTCTTCTTCTTCTTTCCAATTGCTTAAATTGGAAAATTTACTGTAATGATCATTCTTCACTTTCATCTACAGCCGCAGTTCAAAAATGAATTATTTCATGTATACTTCACATCATTTCACTCCTCATGGGAGATATGAACTCAATAAATTGACCTCGCTCCCAATGTGTGGCTTCATAGCTCAGTTGGTAGAGCAACGCACCGGTAACGCGGAGGTCACGGGTTCGAATCCCGTTGAAGCCCTGATTTTTTGAGGCTTCTTCTTTCCAATTGCTTAAATTGGAAAATTTACTGCGATGATCATTCTTCACTCTCATTTACAACCTCGTTCCCAGGTTCTCTCCCCTACCTGTAGGGACGGGTAGGAGAGAGAACCTGGGAACGAGGTTGTAAACCAACGTTTGTTGTTATCGACTAGTCTTCATGCAATCAGCCTGGGAGAGAAGTCACCATTTTTTTGTTGTTGTTGTTTGTTTTTTTTACCCTTCAATTCGTTCTACCTTTAGTTAAAACAATATTCATCTTATTCTTTTTTCTTCGTTATGTTAATTTTTGTTTGTTTGTTTTGCTAGGCAAGTGAGTGAAAGTGGTGTTGCTATAGAAGCTGTGGACCTCACAGCTGGTCCGAGTGAAGAATCTACTGAAGAGACCGAGCTAGGGAATCAGAAAGGTAAAACATCCGACTGCAACCCTTACATGTATATACATGTAGCTTAAAAAACTAAGGAACTCGCTGATAGCTTGCAAAACATGTCTCAACTGGGCGCTTGAAATTCAGCGAAGAACTTGCGTAAGTTTAGTTTTTCACATTCTTAACTTTCAGTGGGCTCATTTGTGCATCAAGGGCAAAATTTTCAGATTCTTTTTTGATGTAGCTAGAGAGATTTCTGTTTCATCATACTCATTTTTTGCCCTGTCACTAACGTTTGCAGAATTAAAATCCTCGCCATTAAATGTTTTCCAAGCTGCCTAATCAATTTTGTTCGCCCTTTTCTTCATGTATGTGGTGTGTATCTATCTCCAAAGCATCAGCGCATTCAAGTAAAACTTATCTATGTTCTAGTTTGTAGATCCAGTAGTCGAACTTAACACTAGATATTCCAGAAGTAAGTGCTGCTGACGCTCGAAAAAGGGATCAAGCCAGTTTCAGATGACTGATGTGAAGAAACTTTCTACACACACTGTAAAAACTCTAATCTTGTCTTTCGTTTTTTTTTTTCCTCAGACTATTTCGAGGATTTGTTGGAAGGACTGGACGATGATGACGACCTATTGGATGAGGCTCTTCTGTTATGAAAAAAGGACAAGGATGTTGATAATGTTTCTGTGTTAAACGGAATATAGAAAATTATTTGATCAAATTTTTCGAGGTTCTGCCTTAATTAACGTGGCTTAACCTTTTTAGGTTAAGTAGAAGGAGATATAAAAAATGAGTTTAAAGAGATTGAGTTAATTGTGACTACTAAGAATTCATGTCGACATATTCACAATTTATGTCGTCAAAGCCTCCTCTTGTAATAAAATACGGTCCATTTTACGCCTGTGTGGAGACTGTTTAGACAGGGAAAAATGAGTTACCTTAACTGTCAAAAGTTCTATCATAGGCTTGTGAAATAAAACAAAACAACAATTCATCTTTCCCATTCCTTTACATTGAGCATAAAATTTAATAGTTATATTTAAAGCAAAGATGAATTCGACGTTGTGTTTTGTACTCACCTAGAAATGGCCTACCTTGTTCTTGCCTCAGTTTTCGCGAATTATTAATTTCAGTCCCAACCTCAAAAGCCGTATATCACTATTACTTAATTTCTTGAAAAAAAACCCCAAAGCGTCTGAAATTTTGAAATACATGTATCAAGCGCTGATGCAGATGATATTAGTCTGAGCTTGCGTAAAAAAAATGTGTAATTTAATACAATTATAGAACCTTATATCATGTCCGAAGCTTACAGAACTCAAAAATTTGTGTTATGTCATACAGTATAAAAAGTGTCGCGGTTTTAATTTTCAATCTGTTCTTGAACGGTATTTGGAAGGTCTATCTTTTGATTTTCTTTGGTTAGAAAGTATGGGTTTGTAATTGTGCGGCGGCGGAAAGGGAGGCCGAGCTGATACCTTTTTTCAGTCTTTGTCCCACCTTTGTGACTTAAAAATTCCATTCTTCTCAAAAGTCCAGTTTTGTTGTTTTCCTTTTGTTTTTAAGTATGTATCATCCAACATCTTTCCTAGAATACTGTTGTTTTTTTTTTTAAAGAAACACGGTAGAAATTGTGAAAGCAAGAGTCACTCACATCCTTTCAAAGCGCGTTTAGAACGAAAACTCATTCTAGGTAGTAGAAATTACAATCATAGATCAACCGGTAGCAGTGAAGATTAAATCTCATTTGAATGCACCATTTTGTTACATCCAGTGCACAGGTATGTTCAAAAAATTAGAGACGCTTGCCGCTTCAGTAAGTCTTTCAACCTAGTACCCAGTCCGTCACCTACCATTTGTTAGAGCACTGAATGTTAACTGAACGGACTGAATAGCACTCCGCGTTTGCACTTACAGTGACTTGCGCCAAAGCGAGGCGAATTAGTTACTGACTCCGAAGCTGCGAAAGGCGTTTTATGCAGGTCTACACGGATCTGGATATTTTTGAAACCAAATATTTTTCCCACGAATAGGCCGCGGATGAATGAACAGGTTAACTGGTTCCATGTGGACGGAAGGCTGATTCCTGTGAAAAAAATGCGGTTTCATAAATATCCGAATTCATGTGGACAATTACGTAGGTACATATAAAGAAAAATAAAATAACAATAATGATTTGGAGGTAGGACATCCACAAAGTGGTTCTTCGTCTACCTGATTCCTGGTCGAATTGGAATCTGGAAGTGTTGGTTTTTGAGGAGAGGGGAAACCAGAGTACCCCGGAGAAAAACCTCTCGCAATATGGATTTATTCACCTCGTCCCTGGTCCTTGGTCCGCGCCATTGTTGAACAAACCGGCCGGCTCAAGTCTGCACGGTCCACGAAAATATATATGACGATAAAATTTCATTGTATCAGCAAAATGTTTTACGCCTCTCCGGAAGAGCACAAGTTTTTACTTGGATTAGATACAGTGTTTTAATAAACCTTAGTTTATGATTAAGATGATGATGATGTTAAAAAACCAGGCTCTTTCAAATTTTTCATTATAAACAGATTACTATTAGAAATCGTAACTTCGATGATACTAAAATGTTCCAAATATATACAGTTAGTTATATTTTCCTTTACGTGAACATTTTTACGTCCATTATATATTTTCTAACGAGTACTCCCACAGTACTCTTGTTTAAATTTGATTTGTGCTAACCGTAAGGTTATGGAGCTCAATAGTTAAAATGTAGACTACGAGTAGTCCCCCATTTTTCCTCAGGGATAGTAGAGCGAGCGAAACGCGAGCGCGCGTGAAAATCACTCAACGCGAGAAAGGCGAGACGTTCTCTCTCCCCCCCCCCGCGAGTCTCCTTTTCTCGCGTGGGGTGATTTTCACGCGCGCTCGTTAAAATGTAAAATCTGGTTCTCCGACACGAAACCTCAGACTGTAACCAAACTCTGATATCCTTCATGAAGGACACTAGCGAATATTTTCATCGTTGACGACTCGTTTAACACTCTCAGGATCCTAAGAGAGCCCTAAAGGTAAAATAAGCATTGGAACTGCAGGAGAGGTCGCAGAACCTTCCCAGCATGCCACGATATCCTTTCCACAGCCAGCTGATTACCAGGGACTGGGCCAAGTGTATCCGAGAAGAACCGTTCCTGCCGGGAGGCGAGCAAAGCCGTGTGTTTGAATATGAATGTATTCAACTGTTCATCTCCAGTTTCATTCCATACATCACAATTCTTTAAATTAGCCGTCTGTTTGGCGAAGTCCTTGTCATTTATGTCTAAACGGAGCTGGAGGCAGTACGGTTTTCGCCAGCTTCTTCGTATTTTCTTCTGACGGATTTTGGATTATACAGTGATTTCAACATTACATCGGTTCTTCTTCTCTTATGTAAATAGCCAGATATATCCGGGAATTCTAAATCCTCATCTTTGTCTTTGTTGAAATCCAATAGTTTCCGTTTGACTGCTGCGGAGTACTTCCGTTGGCCTTTCTGGACAACACAGTCACCTCTCATATCATTATATATGAAGCCCTTGGCGAAAAGTTTGTTTTCAAGGAAGAGGAAAAATATGGCGACTACAGCGAGGGAAGCCCCGAGAAAAAACACGCCACTAAGTGCACGCACGGTTAATCTTTGATGATGTTCCTCGCTTCTGTCTTCACCTGAAGATACCCATTTCTTATACAACTCACTTGGTCTGTAAGAAACAATGATAATATCTTTAATTAATTGAAAAGTCGCTCATTGCACTTATTAAGGAAGGCAGATTTTTAGCACTCGTCCCATGATTTCCTCCCCAGTCCACCAAATCACATTGAACCATAAATTGAGAGAGGCTTGGGTAATATGTTCACCTTCCAGTAGTTGTACCACCACTCCTAATAATAATAACAATAATCATAATAATAATAATAATAATAATAATAACAACAATTTTATTAGAAGTGCTTCCATGAGGTCGATCTTCGTCTACTAATACTAACTACAATGTGCCCTAACTACAGTTTTAAATTAAAATTCTTATTCTCTATTTTCCAATTGCCCATAATACACTCTGTTTGCCCCCCAAATTCTGCATAAACCATTGTTTTTAAATGCTCCTGGGAGTATTTCATTTTCCCAAGAGCATTTCAATACAATAAGTTATGCAAAATTTGGGGGGCAAACAGAGTGTATTATGGGCAATTGGAAAATGGTCAATATAAAAAGATGTGTTTTGAAGGATGCTTTGTTTGCTTTCAGCTTGGTGTTACGTGCTTTTTGAGGTAACTGTGAGGGAACTTAGGAGGTAGTCTGTTCTGCTTCAGTTTTCATTTTTGCACTTATGTACCAGCACTGATTTCGTACCAAACACTTAAGGTATTTTCCACATTAAAAATTCACAATTATTCAATATTTGGAGTTGTATTGTTTGGTCCTTGTGGTCCTTTTAGTTTAGTTAATCTTTGAGGTACACTACAGAGGGAAGAAGAATCATTGCAAACGTGAGGTTTTGAATGATTCCCTTATGCACTCGATGGCCTGAACCAACTTTTCCTCTAATGCATACAACAGGCTATCCATGGGCAAACATTGATGAAAGTTATCACTTTTTAAACCTTGACTATCCTTTGAAGTAGTGAATCGAAACACACGGAAAAACTCCAGCGTTGACCAAAGCCGAAAGGTTACAGTTGAACAGGGTCAGACAGGCAACCTTGATGAACAAAAAACAATCGATTGAAAGTGTTTGTGGCTGGTATTGCTTCGTGTTTACAAGCCCAACATTCAGATTGATCTTCCTTCTCTTTTAATTATTTTCTGCCCAGCAAAATATCTAAATCACAGAATCCGATAATGATCGGTAAATATATAGGACTGTTATTGGAAGATCAACAACAAATGCTATCAGCTCCACTCACACATTTTCTGCTTTCATTCTGTTGATGACCAAGTCAAATTTGGGTTTCCATGGAGAGTTCTTTTTAAACGCGTAAGAGTAGCCACTCTCGGCAAAGGGCGCCGAGGCACCTACAACCTGTAGTCTGGGGTACGATACTGATTTTTGTTTGGCCACTTCATAGTCTATGGATAACACTTCACTGATAAAGATATCCAACTGCCTGAAATGAAACAAAAATAGTCAGTATAACTTGTAGACAAAGTCATATATTTTATGGTAAACTGTGTGAGAACTATGTTTGGTTAAAATAGCGGTTAATTTGGCTAATAAGATCCCCCACCCGACTAAAACAGCTTTTTTTGATTTCTGGCTACGCCTCCTATTTAATATTAGCGTGGTTAGCATCATTATGGTTTGTTTTCTGGTGAAATAATACTGCTTGTTTTACGACCTAAGACATTTGTTGTCCCGCTTGACCGATCACAAAATTTGTCCCGATGATTGGGATAGCTCAGTTGCTATTCTCCTATGGTTCCAAGCCCAATGTGTGAATTTAATGCACAGCAGCTACTTACACCCTTTCCCCCGTCTTTCAAAGACCATTTTACCTTACACATTCATTGTAAAAAATATCCAATTTTAAAACGGCATAACACTAAGAAAATGTGAAATTACTTTAACTCTAACGCAAATTTTTCACGCAAGCTAGTGACACAAACATGAAAGGAAATAAGGATGGGAGAAATTGCTAGCCTTTGCTGTGGCTACCTTAATTTCTATTCATATAAATAGTGTACCCAATTAGCTAAAATTCACTTGTAATCATTAGATGACAGACTAACTTTTTCTTAACTCGTTCCACTCCATCAGTAAAGTTATCCACCAGGTGCTTCTTATCACGCATGCGTGTGAACATGAACCGCATGGCTGGATCTTCGTTCAGTTCAAAGTAGGAATCAACATAACTTGACTTTACCACCCCGTATGATATCGTGGACTCGCGTGACGTGATCTGAAGAAACATAAAAAAGTTACGAATTCTCACAAAATGTTTAATGTTTTAGACGAAAATGAAAGGCTACTTGTAGCAGCTTCCTTGTAAGCCTTCATTCGGGAAAACACTTGGGCATAACCTTAGTAATTTCATTGTGGTCCGAAGAGGAAAAGCTGCCGATTTATTTCTCTCTGCCGATTTATTTCTCTCTGACAACAGCATTTTTTCAGATGTAAACGAAACTCAAGCAGCCTTCCTTATAGTAGCTGTGAGTCATTAATCTTAAAAATTTCATTTTAAAAATCAATGCTTGTGGAAGAATTAGGCAAAATGCAGCGCTGACTGATTGATTTTTGTTTTTTTGTTTTTTTTGTTTTTTTCGTATACAGGGAACTCGTTACTAACCTTAGGATCCCGGATGCCTGTGACTTCAGGTTTAGTGTCGTCAGACAGAAGGTGGGCAGTGAGGTTTGCAGTGTATGACGTCACACACATCAAAGCAAATATTGCCAAAACAACCGCCATTGCACGAGCGCTCAAACTCCTTGGTCGCGAGTCCACGAACTGGTTATCGAAACAAACTCCCCAACAATACCACATACTCTCACTCAGATCAAAACCATTATGATTTTTGGCGCGCACAGATTTATAGTGACCATAAGGACTCAACCGGTCCGTGTACCACAGGATTCCCAGGTAAAAGTTTACTACTCCGATCATACTCATCCAGAGATAGGAAGTAAAAGGATGAAAGAAAGAGAAGTCCAGCCTCTCAACTTTTTGTTCTCCCACAAGCACAAGCAAAGCAAGACCAGCGTGCGTCCAGCGCAACGAGAAATCAATCACTTCCGAACGTGCTTCATTTGTCATTAAATCAATGGCGATATCTGCTTTTCCCTCCTGGATGTCACGCACGATTCCATTCCACGTGTTCGCAATGGAATTTTTCGCACCGTAATTCCCGTCTCGTACAAAGTACACCTGCGGTTCAAACTGTAACTCGGTCTTGACGTACCTCAACACGTCAATAGCTAAACCATAGCAGCAATATGTGGTGAAATTATCTGTATTTCCAATATATTTCTTGCACTCTAACCCCTGATAACATCCTTCAGATGAGTCGAAATCTGCTTTCATGGTCAGCGGCGGGTATTCCACTACTGCAGCTCGCAATCGGGGTATTTCAGAGTTTGCCTTCTCCTTGCCTCTTAACAGCTGATTGGATTGTAACGTTATTCCCTGACTAGTCCACCGCCCTACTTGTAACCAACCCCCCTCATACGATTTTTGGAGATAGAGAATTTCATAAGAAGCGGTTTCTTGATCGTCTTTACCTTGCATGGTGCTTGGAACACTTGACTGAGCCTCTCTCCGGAGTAATCTAAATGCAGAAAACGACAAAGGCAAAAGATAATGAGTACATTAGCCATAACAGTGTACATGATCTGTTACACTTTCTGAGTCTTATCGCATCCCCGGTTAGTCTACAACCTTGTCCAGAAGAGTACTTTTAAGTTAAAAATTGATTTTATTTATTTAATTTGGGCGCGCACCATGTATTCAGAAATGACCGACCGACCAGCCATGCGCAGTCCAATCTTATAAAGAATTCTGTCCAGTCAGATAATTTTATTCATCCTAAATACCATGCATGGAATGCAGTGATGGGTTTTTAGCGAAAAGTCTCGAATATAGCCCTAACCCTAACCCTAACCGTTATTTTCGCAATGACCGGTTCAACGGGCCAGTTCTGATTTTTGTTAAGCGCATGAAGGTTTTGCTGGTCCCAGCTAATACATCTGCTAGTGATGGGCAGGCTTTTAGTGGTAAATGTAAATATAACCTCTACAAACGTACGCGTTTACATTGCGATGCCTATCAGTCCATTTGCGAACTTACCAGTATTTAGGAATTGGCGAATTTATTTAGGAAAATATCCGCCTGCGATCGCTTTCCGTATGGACGAAAGCCGTCGTCTCTAACGTTTATATCTGTTTACTGAGAGGTGTACATATAGTGAGATAAGACCGATCTGAATTTGTTGTACTGAGCTCTGAGCGCTTTTTTTTTTGCTGCGCTATAGTAAGGTAGTTTACGCTTTAATAGAAGCAATTATTTAAGTACTTACTCATACAACTGTTTCCCTTTAGACCATTTCGGTGAGCTAAAACAGTTTGTTGGCCTCCGCAAGTACTCTAATATGACCTCGTCCTCCATGGAATCAAAGGTTCTTTTTACTACTGATAAGTTGTCAATCAGCTGTCTTCTCTCAATTTCCTCTTCGTTTGAAAACGACGCTGTTCTAATGAGATATGTGGAGCTAGGAAGTTCGTATAGGTTATGAACGTTTTCCAATGATTTCTTGGACAGAATCCATAAAATATCATCGTTAATTAGGTGAAAGTCTTTGGCAAGCCAAAGAATAAAATGTGCAAGCTTTGAATCACAGTAAAGATATACAGCTTGTGTAGTGCTTGATTTTATCCTCTGTAACTGTTGGATAATTTCTTGCTGTTGAATGTTTGGTGCTCCGAGATGGATGACAGTTAGTGATATGAATTCATCGTCATTGCAGTGTTGTAGGGCGAAGCTGTACGAAGTATCGTCACTTACTACAACAAACGCTTTTCTTTTACCGACATAACGCAGTAGATCGCAGAATACAGTGAACTGCGACGTACTGGATGGAATGTTGCGAACAAAAGTACTGAAGTATTCCTGAAAAAATCAGAATCACATTTCATGAAATATCTTTTAAATGATGATGATATATAATGATGATGATGATGATGATGATGATGTATAATGATGATGATGGTGATGCTATATAATGATGATGATGATGATGATGATGATGATGATGATGATAATGATGATGATAATGCTTATACTACCTAAATGAAAAAATCTAATAATTAAGCACTTCTTTCACTTCCTTCTAATGTCTTTCTTCTTGTCAGTAACCAATCAAAAACTATGACGTGGTCCACCTAAAGTGACTAAAAACTTGTCAAAACGGTTAAATTTCCTTAAAATAGCAGGTGACGCCATCCTAACGAGATTTCACATTATTTTATTCTTGAGAGACCCTAACGACGAAAGGGTTCATTGAGGAAAATTTATTCCACCCTACCCCTTTCGACGGCTGCTACGCAGGGTAGCCTCTCTTAATCAATAAGAGAGACCGAATGGTTTATCGCTCTCACTTCAGCTGCACGTGAACGCGTACTTTACTTCGTTTTAACCTTCTCGGTCCACGCGTTAACGGCGTTTTCGGTCACCAAAACCGCGGGTTCCAAAAAAACGATTCCCAGGAAGGAGATTTTTGAAAACGCCGGCCTAACGTTTACGTGTGGATGGAAGAAAACGGAGGTTTTGGAATGCGATGATCTGATACATCGTATACTACTGGCATTACGGGATGTTATCATATTCCCATCGTTTTAGCGTTCATGTAGACGGGCAAAAACGATTCAAATACTCTACGTGCGAACCTTTTGCAATATCTCCGTTTTAAAAAATTCCGGATAAGTGTGAAGTGGGCCTTATTTTGGGCCCGTTTACAAGTGGACTTGAGGTTAAAAGTGAGAAAATGAATCCGGATACGTGTGGACGAGATCTTGATCCTTTTCATCTTCTTATCAGTAACTGCAAGATCTGGGTGATTTCACTCTTCCTTTCTTTCTTTGTATCATTAAGCTTCTCCGCGTAAAAAATTGGAATAATTTTGGCAAAAGTTTCCAAGAAAAGAAAATGTATCATTAAACAATGTTTACCAGTTTTTTAACTTCAAATATGACGCTAATGTCAGGAAGCTGTCTGTGCTTTTATCACTTGCAAGTAATTCTTCTTTAACATCACTGCACCCTTCAATAACATGAAATCACTTAAAGAAAAATATCTAACAAACGTTTTCTGGTTCGTTTTTTGTCTCTGTTTTCCTTCTCAAGTTAACAAAGCCCCGTAAAATTTTCAATGGCTAAGCGGTAGTTGGACACAGTTATATCCTGTTGGGAGCGAGGATCTAGACGAGAAACAACACAGATATAATTTATGTACTTGAAAGGGAGATACTATAAATTAGTATCGCTCCTGCAATTAATTGTTGATCAGTTGGATTTCTAAAAGTCCAAATTATTTTTCACTCATTTTATTAGCAATAAACTCAAATTGAAACAACATGTTGAGACAGTGCAATAATTTCTGAAAACTGAAAAGTTGTCATCAAGAAAACTAATTACCAAATGATGAATTTAAATAGCGGAAAACGCCAAATTACTTCCTGAAGATGAAGAAATGATCGTCGCAGTGAACGCAATTTATGCAATTGCGTAAAGAAGCTGAAAAAAAAAATTCAGGACTTGAATTCCTGAATTTTTTTCAGGCTTCTTTACGCAATTGCATAAATTGCGTTCACTGCGACGATCATTTCTTCATCTTCATTTCATTTCCGCAGTTCATATATGATTTATTGCATATATCATTAACAAAGTACTTCCTGCCATCCGCAAAGTCAAACTCTCCCAAACTGGATTTTAGTACCATATACGTACAACGTATATCAAATACGATGCAACGTGTTTCCCAGAGCATGATTTTCTCTATGCGAGAATCGCATAAGAAGTGTTGAAGTGGAACAATTTTAAGCTTCAAAAAAGCGGCACCTAGTTCAAGGAGATCATGCACAACTTTTCTCGACTTGCATGTAATCTTGAAAGTCATTCACTCTTCGTGGCATAAAAAAAATTACACTATACACAATGTATGCACCTAGCAGATCTTGGTTCCACGAGACATGAAGAACAGTCGTAAACGTTTTAGTTAGTTCTTAAAACCTTGTAATTAACATATTTTCTAATGTAGACTTAATTGATATATGACAATTTCCATTAACTTTGAAGAGCACTTCTTACTGAGATAAGAATCAGTAATCTTCCTATTCAAATTTAAAAGGCTTTATGCCTAAAAGTTCAGTAATTCATTGGTTAAAAATTTCTTCACCATTACTTGAAATACAAGATAAAATTTATCATCACCAAAAACGAGAAGAAAGCAATTTCTCTTATACTGCTTTTTTTTTTCCCATGAGTTAAGACAATCAAAAAGTTAAAATGGCTGTCTCCGTTTAGAGATATTGGACTTCAGAAAGTTCAATCCTTAGTAGGTAGGAAGTATATTTACAACTGGTGCCATAGTTGAAAGTAATAAATGTTTTATGGAAGCTGTAGATTGACAGTAATTCTTTTTAAAAGTTTGCTATCAGCTAGGTTAAGTTTTAAAACGCTACTGCTACACAGGATTTTGATAAAATCTATGTTTTCCACGACTTTGATCGATTCTCAAATTCAAATGGCAGCTAGATATCAAAGCCTGGTGTTTACTAAGATTTCGTTTTCTAAAAATTTGGTTTAGCATGGAATGCACTCCCTAAAATTTCGGGTCATCTTTTCTTTTGCTATCGAGTCAAATGAACACAATTCTTTCTAAGGCACTGGTTTTCTAATCGCATATTCGTAAAAGTGGAATTACACTGAAACTGTTCATGCAGCTCAACCGAAGTGTAAGAAAGGAAGCTGAACTGAATAATGAAACTGTATATTGAACCATAGACAGCTAACAGAGTTAAAAGTTCTTACACTTGACATACGCTCGACATCCGCCATGTAAATGCAATAATTGTTTTGAGACAAAGAAAATAGCATGCAGCATGCACTTTTACAAGCTAATATAATATTTATGTTTTATCAATTTGCAAAATGAATTATTATTTAAAATGAACAAATAAAAAGCTTTTTCATCTAATTCCAAAATCATCCAAAAAAGAAGAAATAAATGAATTTGTCAAAAAAATAAGTTGTCATAGTGGATGGTGTAATTCAGTGCTGAATACACCGGCAAAAAAAAACGGATATTCAACAGGAACTTCTGCTCTAATTTTTAACCAACATTAATCAATTTCAAAAGAATGAGTGGTGATATTAATCATCAAAAAAGTCTTGAAGGAAATGTACACTTCCTAAGCTCCTTATCACAATACTGCGGACTCATTTTTAAGTTCCTGTCCTTCTCAAGTTTGTGGAAACTAAACTTCTGCTATGGAAGAATCGGCAAAACTATCATAGCTGCTAAATAATATTTATAATAATCATAAAATCTGAGTGATTTAATCAGTTTCTACAGTCACGAGTAAGTTTCTAAGAAACAATTTACTTTGCTGGATTAATCAGAAAAAATCTCAGCGCTAATTGATATTTTTAGCGCTCTCGAAGAGAATAAATTAAACAAAGGAAGTTTTATCCCAAAGCACACGAAATTTAACAAGATGCTTTCCCCTTAAGTTTGGTTTTGTTCTGTTTCTAGTTAGCAGATCGAATGACACTTTTACACTGAGTGCCTGTCCATTGTTCATCCAAAACCATACAGGCGATCTCTCATGATTTGAATATTTAATCATTTTAAAAATCTTTATCCATCATTTTCTATAAAACGAAAAAATGATGCCGGAGGTAATGAGCGCATGTCAAAGTTTAGACGAAATTGGAAACCTCTTACGCGGGTTTCAAGAATATTCAACAATGGTGGATGTTGAATTAGACTCGACAAAGAAAAACTTGATATTATAAATGATATTTCTTTTCTTTCTTACCTTATCCGACGGCAGGAGAGCTTGGTTTATAGTCCCTATGACAGGTAGCTTAAAATACGACGCTAAATGGCCCACAAATCTTGCCAGTTTTTCTTTCCTCGATTGCAGTATTAATACCGTTACATTATCCTGCAAAACGCTGGAGCAAAACTTTCTTAAAATCTCCTCGTACGTTAAACCATGAAGGGACAGGATTTTTATTTGTAGAGATGTCTTGGTCAAACTTGTATTGCGGTTGAGGCCATCAACATCTACTAGGATATTTTCCACTGAAGTTTCTTCGAGATTTCTGCGATCCGAAAACAAACCAACTTTCACATTTGTGTGGTGTAGTTGACTCTCAATCGATATAAGCAAATGGCACGTCCAAAATATAAGAAGAAACCTTTTGTAAGTCTCTCTGTGACTGAAGTATTTCATTGGTGTAAGATTCTCAGTTTATGCCTCCAGAACCTCTGGCACATTGAATAAAGGACATCCGCACACGCATGCTCAAAACTGACCGTCGTTTCCCACCAATATGACTTTGGGTCCTCTCCTTAATATATGCACTCAAATCCTGCCTACTGGTGCAAAGAGCTTCAAGGAATCTCTGCAAAAAAAATTGGAATTAATCTGCGCAGCTGTTACTAATTCATCAACATTTGTACAACAATATGGTATGTACATGGTAAAACAATATTAATAACGAATTTGATACATGCATATATCTCAGCTCAAGCTAATCTGTTGCATAAGAAGGAAATGGAAATACCATACTGTAAGCTCGTGTATGGCTTTTATTTATGGCAAAAATTGTTGTTTTGTTTTGAGGTAAAAGTCAAGCCATATTAACTATGAGGAAAAACTATTATTATAGTAGTAACAACAAGAACCTAGAAAAGGTAATGAAAAATTAATTTAGCGGCGCATAAGTCAACGACAGGCATTCAGTTCAAAATAAGGGAAAAGAGCAAATATTTGAAAGTTCCACTAAACACCAAGTGTAATATTGTTTCGGTGTCTTTCTGACGTAGAAAATAAAATTACGCAAAGATTAAGCGCTGTGCTTTTTCTTTGTTCTAAGTTTATAGCACGTTAACTTTAATTTTAAATTAGCTGGAAATTAATTTGAAGTAGGCAAAGTATGATTCGGTTTCATATCTGTTTACAGAGCTTATTTCTGGCAGTGTGGATATGGGCAAAGCTACCAGCATGCAAAAGGCTTTTCTCTGACATAGGGATGACGATTTTTTTTCTTTTTCAGTTGAAGCGGGTATTATAATTATACACCACTTAAATTAAAGGCAGTTAAGTAAAAAACAGCACGTTTTGCAGATTTGTAATTAGTACACAAATTCTCCGAAGGAAGAATTGAGCACCCGGCGGCCCGCTCATAAATTCAAATTAGAAACCATAGCAAAACCACATGAATTTAACTTAATATTGTGTAAAAAGGCAATTTCTTTTAGTATCAGTTTTCTTTTATTCCAGCAACTTGATTTTCTAAATTTCGTCGAGTGTCTTTGTTAAATTGCGGATATATAAATTAAAAATTTCATATCTGAGGAACTGCTCTAGGTCCTAAGTTTTCTGATATGATTTTATTTTTCTGCTTTCAGAACGAGAAAAGCAGTTTTAAAAGATTCTTTATTTCACTGATTTTAATCCTGACTGCGGTCTCAAAAAGTTTGATTCATATTTTTCGCCCAATAAATATATATTTTTTGGTTCATTTCTCTTCATCCTTTTGGCCGTCCCTACTTATTCTAGATTATATGACAAAAAAATCTAATAACTAATTGGAAACTATCATATTATCTGACGATTCACATATTGAAAAGAATTGAAATTTTCTCTTAAAAAAAGCGTTTAAAATTGTTTCTATAGCTGAAAAACTTGGCAATGATAATCAAATTTTAAATATTTTGCTGTTAAATGAACAAAGAAATCAGCTTTCCTGCGGTTTTGTTGTATACCAGCTGACTAATTAAAAATCGAGGTCCATAACACAACTTTTCCACCTTCCTTTTTCCTTTCCTCTATAATCTTTTATTCTTCCGGGCTTTATTTGATATATTTTTGAGTTAAGCACAGGTGATTTGAGACTGCATGAACTTTGTCAACTCTGTTTGAAATGGATTCTTCACTTATCAAAGCGAAAAACAAAAACCCTCAGCAAGAGTTCTTCCTTATCCACTGGAAATTAGCCGCATTACAACTTCATTCAGAAAAAAAAAAAAGGTTTTTCGTTATCTTTGAGTGCCAAAAGAATAGAACAAAAATAAACAACTTAGTGGCTTAATTTTCCCCGCGTATGTTTTTTGGGTTATTTCTTGAACTGAATCCTGAGATAATTCTGTTGCTATAAATACACCTGCAATCCACAGCGTGCTAGATTCGTTTAAAAATAAACTCTGTAATTTCCCAAGATACTTAACGTCATGTTACCTGCACATAGTTACTCTGCTTTGTCCTGAGTCTATTTAAATGAATTCTTTTCAGTTTTCCAAATATTATATGTGTATTTTTTGAAATAAAAGCGAAATTCAAACCAAGTTCATCCATTAATTTCAACAGAAGTGTAGGTGATATTCTTTCGAGAAATAATTGAAAATTCATCACCTCGAGGAGGTAGTGGTTATGTAGTAATTTGTTAAGTACTAAAATTGCGACAAGCGATTATGAGTTTGTCACAAGTCATCAATGAAGAGACGCAAATTACGTAAACATGGATGTTTTTGATTGAAATGATTTTACTGGCAGGTTGCAAGCAAGATTTGGGTGATAATCAAATCTCTTGGATAGAATGGATTCATAAATTACCTTTTAAAATGTTTGACACAATCTCTTTGTATTTTATTGACTTCTCTCGGCAGAGAAGACTGAAATATCTAAGTTTCAGTAAGCAATGGAATAATATTCTTCTTTTCATAAAAACTACCGACCAATCACTCTAACTTTAAATGCGCTTGAGGCTCTGATAGCATTTTTTGGACCCCGGTGTCAAAGCCGTCTGTAAGACGAAAGTGTAATGAACTAAATATATCCTCTCTTATTCAGATTTTATATTATTACTTAATTAATTAATTTTTTTTAACAGTTGGTGTGATATCTAACAATCTTTATCAACTTAACAAAGTGTACATGTAGATCAGAGTAGGCATGGCCTCCTAAACTCTCACGCTCAATTCGCTGATGAGAACGAAACATCTTCAACAGCCTTTCAAAAACTCATTAATAATTCATTTAAAAAAACAAATTAATGTTTGATAAGTGTCGTTACGTCCAATTTCTAAATATTAGTGCAAGAATGAGTTGATCTGTATCAGAAATTTTGAAATTTCTATGAGTACTGAGATTTTCCCAGTGTCATCGCCTGAGTTTTAGTAGCGTTTACTTGCAGTTAATTCTCAGTGAACCAGAGGATTAATCTCTCTATGTCTTGATTCGGTGTGGATTCAAATTGTCAGGGGCTCTCATGGGCTATATATTGCGTTGTGTCATCAGCATACAGACGTAGGGAGGAAGATCCAGCTCAGTGAGCAATTGACATCATTCACGAAGATATATAAAAAAAAGCGGACCTAGAAGGCTCCCTTACGTCACTCCACAGCGAAGAGGCAGCCAGTCTGACACCTTCCCGTTACATTTTACTCGTTGAAAACGGCTTGATAGATATGATTGAATCAGTTTTATGCCAGAATCGTGAACGCCGAAAGCTTTCAGTTTTGCTAATAATACATTATGGCAAATCGAGTCAAACGCTTTGGAAAGGTCAATAGCGACCACTGCCACATCTTTTTTATTGTTAAGAGCCTGGCGCCAATCATCAGTTAGCTTTAATAAAGCGGAACAGCAAGAATGCCCAAGCAGGATCCCTGACAAATTATCCGAAAAGACTGGTGTGAATACGCTGTGTAGTTGATCAAATTTTAGTTTCTCAAACACCTTGTGTATAACTGACAAGACACTAATGGTGTCTTTCTTATAAAAAAAGGGGTGACGTTACTAAGTTTCCATTGACATGGCCACTCGCCTACGTCAATACAATAATTAAAAAGTTTAGTCATAATTCCGATGTTTCTATTCAGGTCAGTAAGTTCAAAATGATAGGATTGCTACTGAACGTTGTGCACGTTCAGGTCCAAGAAAGCTAACAAAAACATATAACAAGAGTCTGACATACGTAATGGTAGTTGAACGGGTTAAATCATTGATATCTCGATCACGTATTTATAAAAAGCAACGCGACTTGACATCTTAGTAACTGCAAAAATTTATCAGTTAAATACATACAACAAAGTGAATCTGCAATATCGAATCTATTTAACCGTAGAGTCAGTAATAGGCCATTTTACAGTTATGGATGGAAGCGAGGTTGACGGTGACCTTGTTTTGATACAAACCTTCATGCTTTATTATGTAAATCAAGTTATTCTTATGTTAACTAGTAGTTTCCAAGAACAATTTCCATAACAAAGCAAAGAAGGTTTGTATCAAAACAAGGTCAACCTCAGCCTCACATTCACTCGAAGGCTAGGGTACTAAGTCCACAACTGTAAAGTGGTCTATTGCATCATTCTGAGAAACGTAATGCCTCAACACACCACGAAACAGTATTTCCTCCGCAATAATATTTTCACTCCTACATTATCGACGGTCGAGTATTCTTCAGGGTATTTGCTTTTTAATACGCATGTATGAATACACGAAAATCAAGGGCCTTGATTCGGGGAAAATTAGATCCTTGCCAAAAAGCCAGAACGTGATCAACTACGCGCATTACCTCAATCATCGCGGAAAATAAGCCACATGCTCATCGCGAGTCTCATTTGCATACACGATTCTTATTCCCAGTTTTCACGGTCTCCGCTAGCAACGCCCGGGATCCCGACGTCTCTTTTGTGTCTTAAATACGAAGAAGAAAAACGGCTGGCAGTTTTTGACTCTCAGTGCTTCGCAATCTCGAGTAATAAGTTTTGCCTAACGGTAAAAGGCAATAAATGGCCATTGTCATTTAACTGGGCACAAATGTAAAGATGCTCCATTATTAATGCGGAAGGAAAAGATATAACCCAGAGTTTTTAAGTTTGTCCGGAGTAGGATAGATTAGTAAGCGCGCGGGCCTTACATTGTCTTATCGAGTTCTTGCTGCATTAAAACCAGGCTTTGTTGGAAGATTGTCAGTTTTAAAATTCTTATTGACTTTCTCAAATTTTTACATAATTAGTTCGTAGTAAATTCAATACTTAATCTCTGCTAAATTCATTTAGATTTTGTTTATACAAAAAATGCACAACAAAACTACCCACTTTGTTGACCAACAAACGCCCGAGAGCGGATACTGCTTAATTTTGATTCTATAATTACTGTAGTGTCTCGGCACAGAAGAACAGAAAACAATACGTTTTTGGCTATACTTTTCACATCTAATCCCAAAGGACAGAAAGTAATTGAATTCGTCTTATAAAATAGAAATGGGTTGAAGATACAAAACATTCGCAAATTATGTAAGTTAAGCCACTGAATTTTCTCTTTGCATCAAAACTAAGCGTTATTTCTGGTAGCGGACCACAAATTATAGTGTCAGGAAGAAGTGGGGTGGAATATGACTTGTCACCTTATCATTTTTACCATGAAAAAAAATTTTAGTTGTAAGCTGATCATGAAATACAATGTTGATTTATACAACAAAACAAAAATCAACGATGAGTTTGTTAATTCATCTTGTGTATTCGTCCCAAATATTAAACTTCGTAGTTTGCCAGCCAAGTCAAACCCAAACTCTCACATTTTAAAATTAAAACATTAGCAGTACTTTTCTCGGATATCTTACGGTTTCATTCTTTGATCATTTTAAGGTAGAGCCGATTACAATCGAAGGATGAAGTTTATTTGCGACAGTTCGAAGGAATTTAGTTCGGTTTACAGTGCCTAAAAAGTGAAAACTGGCGACTCATCGTTGCAAAAAGCTAGCTTAGAATTATAATTAGACAAATCTGTTCCTTAGTCTACATAAAAACCTTTGTAACAATAATTTTAGTAAACTTTTGTCGTATATTTACCTTTCATTCCCGTTTTGCTTTCGTCATCGTATACTGCAAACGAGAGGAATAACATAAACACTGTCTTCGCCGTGATTCCCTAAATTCGCCTTCTGGTGATTTCGTTTTCCAATGAATATACAGTTTATGTTTAGTTCATAGCTATTTTTCTTAGTCTTAAAACATAATGAAAGCTCGCACGATTTGAGCTCGTGCCATGAGCGCAGTAATGACCAATTCTATGCATGTTTTAGTCACTAATCTCTCATGGGAAAACAACGCGCGAGCACTAACTGCAGGGCTTAATTGTTTTGTAATTTATGTGTACGGAGAACAAATTGCCTGCCTCCGATCGGACCTCTTCACTTCGTAAAAAGACATTTAGATCAACATAATTATTGTTCATTCGCCGAGACTTTCAAATCGTTTAATTGATAATTTTCATATTATCTGTAAATACGTTTGTTTTATTAGCTTTATGTCAGTTACAGCATACAATGTTGAGACAGCGCATTCGTATTGTAGAATTCATGTGTTAAAAGGCTTCGATGACTCGTTCCAAGTTCATTTTTCCTCGCCCTGCTTTTTGTATTCGAAAACGCATTAATCTACCGAGATACTCTACCACCCTTTGAAATAGCTTTAAAAAAGCTAAGCTCCTGGAAACGAATGCTGTACTTTGCAAAGAGTCTTTTGGACTCATTTTAAACAATTAAAGAACCTTTGAAGGCATATGGTAATACTTTAGCTACTCGTGTAAGAACATCAGTAACTGATCCCGGTTAAAAGCCGGCTTGCACTTAGAAAACCTCATAGCCTTCACTCTGTGGCATGTTTTAAACTATTAAAACCCTGACAAGTATTAGTTTTTTGTTACTTGTTAATATTTCTGTTTTCTTGCGTTTGTTTTTTAACTCGATACAAACTGACTTCCTTACTAAAAGAGAGTGGTAGAACACACTTTTCCTACGCCCAAGAGGCTCACAAAGACACGCCCATCGCTATAATCGGGTTCACAGACACTGAGATACCCCTTCTCTTAACAACCAGGCTCTGCTCATTAAACAGGCTGATCTTATGATCGGACTCCCAAAGATGCCCATCAGCCTCTGCATAAACATGTCCAAAAAGATGCCTACTTATTTTACAATCAGGTTCCAAAGATATACACTCAGTTTATAATCAGGCTCACACAAACACCCATCACTTACTGGACAATCGGGCTCGCAAAGAGGCCCCTCCACTCTAAAATCGTGCTCACACAGGTACCCTTCCATCACTTTATAATCTGACTCACACAGATAGCAAACACTCATTAGACAGCTGTATACACGGGGGGCTCATAAAGATGCCCATCACTCATTGTATAAACGCGCTCACAAAGACGCCACCCCCCTCCCCACTCTAAAATCACACAGGTACCCTTCTATCACTTTATCATTTGACTCACACAGATAGCCAACACTCATTAGACAGCTGTATACATATAAACGGGCTCACAAAGACGCCAGTCCCCTCCCCACTCTAAAATCACACAGGTACCCTTCTATCACTTTATCATTTGACTCACACAGATAGCCAACACTCATTAGACAGCTGTATACATATAAACGGGCTCACAAAGACGCCACCCCCCTCCCCACTCTAAAATCACACAGGTACCCTTCTATCACTTTATCATTTGACTCACACAGATAGCCAACACTCATTAGACAGCTGTATACATATAAACGGGCTCACAAAGACGCCAGCCCCCTCCCCGCTCTAAAATCACACAGGTACCCTTCTATCACTTTATCATTTGACTCACACAGATAGCCAACACTCATTAGACAGCTGTATACATATAAACGGGTTCACAAAGACGCCAGCCCCCTCCCCACTTTAAAATCACACAGGTACCCTTCTATCACTTTATCATTTGACTCACACAGATAGCCAACACTCATTAGACAGCTGTATACATATAAACGGGCTCACAAAGACGCCACCCCCCTCCCCTCTCTAAAATCAGACAGGTACCCTTCTATCACTTTATAATTTGACTCACACAGATAGCCAACACTCATTAGACAGCTGTATACATATAAACGGGCTCACAAAGACGCCAGCCCCCTCCCCACTTTAAAATCAGACAGGTACCCTTCTATCACTTTATCATTTGACTCACACAGATAGCCAACACTCATTAGACAGCTGTATACATATAAACGGGCTCACAAAGACGCCACCCCCCTCCCCTCTCTAAAATCAGACAGGTACCCTTCTATCACTTTATCATTTGACTCACACAGATAGCCAACACTCATTAGACAGCTGTATACATATAAACGGGCTCACAAAGACGCCACCCCCCTCCCCACTCTAAAATCACACAGGTACCCTTCTATCACTTTATAATCAACATAACGAACATCTAAAGGACGAAATAACTCATCCCCAGCACGGGTTTTTAGGGAACCGCTCATGTGTTACTCAGCTTCTATCTGTTCTGCAGAAAATCGGTGAATATTTAGACAAGAACGTGCAGACGGATATTATTTACTTGGACTTTGCAAAGACTTTTGACTCCGCTGACCACAACATCCTTCTTACCAAACCGAGGGCATACGGTGGCTCTGGTCAAGTTTTAAACTGGTTGAAGAACTACCTGAGTGGGCGGGTCCAACGTGTTGTGGTTAATGGTGTAGCCTCACAATGGGCCCCGTTACGTCTTGTGTTCCACAGCGAAATCTTCTTCGAATAGCTACTCTTTACAATTTTCATTTATGACCCCCCCAATGCATCAGAAGGAATGGTTACGACGGCTCTCTACGCAGACAACACAACAATATTTAACTGCATTGGTTCGGACGAAGATAGCTTAGCATTACAGGCCACTCTTTCAAACATGGAACATTGAAGTAAAGTGAACAACATTTGCTTCAACGCGTCCAAGTTTAGTTTTTCGTTACTACATACATTTTTGATGCATTACTCCAAGAATTTCATTTCACTTATTTCTTTGTTACTGGGGAGCCCAGGCATCATAAGCCTTCTGGTTTCTTCTGGGCTCCCTTGCCAACTTACAATCCTTATATGTATTCTTGCATTGTAATTTACTTTGGAAAATAAAACTGAGCTAAACTGAACTGAACTGAACCAAGGGCAAAGCACTAAGCGTTACGAGAAGAAATAAGCCCTTTTGTTACAGTTACAACCTTGATGGCGTACACTTTACGCGAGTTACTGAGGAAAAAGATCTCGGAGTCTCCATTACTAGCTCCCTCTCTTTGGACACCGACATCCATTACGTCGTCTCCAAGGCCAAGAAGCTCCTTGAGCTTCTGAAGAGGACCTGCCCTCTCCTAACGTACGTTAATGTGAGCAGGACGCTCTACCTGTCTCTGGTGAGGTGGTCCCAGTTGAGGTACGCCACACAAGTGGGGTCCCAAACCAGTACTCGTGAAAGGCGAAGATCGAGCGAGTTCAAAGGCGAGCCACGATGGATTGTTCATCAGACCGGGGTGGACGAAATGTCATATAAGGAAGACTTGTCAAGCTGAACTTTCTGCCTCTTGTTTTGGCGAGGAACTTAAGGATCGAGTCTTTTACTGCAGATGTCTCTTTGGCTCTACTGACATTATTGTTCTTGAACATACATCGTTTATTTCTCACGGCCGTACCAGACAAAGTAATCCTTTCAATCTTAAAACTCCTCTTCGCAGAACCAGTACCTTTAAGGTTTCCTATTTTAATCGTATTACTAAGTTATGGAATTTTGTTAGTTCACTAATTCCCCTAGTAGTTTCTCTAGTACGCAATCTTCTAAGCAGTTTGTTTATAAAACTATGTTCACCACTCTGGTTAACACTTATGAGGTGGAAAGATCTTGCACGTGGACATTAGTGTTGACCTGTCCCTGTCACAAGTCGAAGTGACTGTACCTATCACATCCACTTTCCGGTACTTTTTTATTTACTTTTGTTGCTAACATACATTTAGGGTTTCAATTAATTCTTTTTCAAGGGTAAGGGTATTTCTTTGATAATATGTCTTCTTGTAAATTCTATCATGATTACATTCTAGCCCCAATAAAGTGTTAAAAAAATTATAATAATACTAATCTGACTCACGCAGATACCCATCACTCATTAGACTGTATACACGGGCTCACACAGATGCCCACTGCCTTATAACCGAGCTAACGCAGATATCCACTCACTTGTTATTCACTTGATAAGCGGCCCACAAAGATACCCATAAATAACTTGATAACTGGGTTTACAAGGATACCCAGGTTGTTTATACAGCTATTTCGAGAAAGGTTGTCGGAAAAAATGTGCACGTGACAATCGAACCTACTTTTGTTGCTTTCCTTTAGCACTCGCAGACATATGCTCATGACCTCTCCTGCCATTCTTCAAATTTCTTTGAAAAACAGTGAACTCAAGGCCACCCACGATACATTTCGGGGTTGTGGCGTGCACTTTATCCGACAGCCTCTCTCGAAATAGCTGTATAGTAGCGGCACAAAAGTAAGAAAAACAAAGAAAGAAAGAAGTCTTTTTTTTTGTATCTTTCTAGAATGGCTCTACAACGGGCTTTTTAGCAAAGAAATTGCCGTAGGGCTTCGGCTTGGCCTCTTCCACAATACTCTTAGCTAACTAAGTCATGTCCGTTTATCCAGCCGGCTGTTCGCTCAAGATTGGAACCACTGCACGTTCACATCGTACACATCCTTTTCAGTTGACGTTCATTTCCTATTGGTCAAGAGTGTTCACAAGCGTTGCGTAGACCATACTTAGCGGCGAACTTCGGCGTCTTTGAACTACGAACGTTTCCATGGTCACCAAGTTGAGCTGATGTAGGTGCATTTTACCTCTTCACTCTCAAAATAGGCTCCAAGTGCACTTATATTATTCTGGAAAGCTCGAGTGCGAAGCCACCAGTTAACTTGTTTTGCTGCAAAAGGCGCGATTTATTGTGTCACCATAACAACGGTGATCTTTTCACATTTGAAGATATCATGCTATTTTCACATGTGCAGATATTATGTCTCCGCGCGAAAGCTCACCTAATATTTCATTGGTGTTTATGTAATAAATTGTTTAATTTGATTACACACGCATTCAATTAAAAGTTGCAAATATACAAAGCAATAAAAGACCGATTGTTAGAATTAAATGTTGTAGATAATACGAATCTAATCCTTATGAAAAGGGATGAATCTGAAGTTATAAATAAAGTCCTCAGATGATTAATGATTAACGTTGTGGTGAAATGCTTGGCCAACTAATTTAAAATCAAAGTTATATTTTTTTAACTATATATTGTATTAAAATTCGTTACCTTTCGATTCTGAAGTTATAAAATCTTTCCTTTTGTTGTCGGTTTTTTTGAGATCACTGCTACATTCAACAAAGTGACCACGCTTAAAATCTACAATTATAATTCTTATAGTCAAATAGGACGCGCGGTAAAAGGTTCAGTGCCGGCTCTATTATAGAGCCGCCAACATAATTTGCAAGCAAAGCCAGAGTATAATTTAATTTTATACGAGCTCAGTTTAGGCAGAGAGACAACAACGGCCATAAGGTCGTGATTTCGATTCCTATCCTGTCTCTCAAGTGGCTCCGGAGTTACTTGAATGATGTCATTATTTAAAACAGCTCTTTAAAAAAAGCTCTGCAATTCTTACCTGTTTTAGACGCTTCCAGCTAACATGAGGGAAAAAAATTGCAACACTATTGTAAAATATTCATTCCTATTCCTTCTATCATCGAATAGCCATTCACGACTCTATGTCGGTTTCCACTTCTAGACTGAATAAGTCTGTCTAATGAATACGTAACGTTTCATGCAGTCATAAAAGCTCTAACTTCTTGTATAGTTATGAGACAAAACATAATAATAGTTTAAGAGAATGAAAAAAATTGTAACCTTAAAGAACTTACTTTTAATCTTACCTGGGACTTTCTATTGTCACTGGGGTTTTGTGGGGTTCCCATTCCACGATTGCATCGTCTTTTAGAAAAGGGAGTATCACTCACTATTTAAAAATTTCTTTCAAGAGAAAATTTAACTATATATTTGCATGTTTTTATTTTTCTTCCTTTAAGCTAGAAAAGGTGACAAGCTAAACAAAGACGATGTATTTATGGGCGCGCGATTTGCAATAAAAGGCGATGTGGATTTACCGCACAAAAGTTATTTTCGTTTGCGGTACATGTGCTGTATCATCTTTCAGTCTTTCATATCGAGGCTTGTGGGTTGGTCCTGCCGTTCATTTTAAGATGTCTTTTCTATCAGCAATGGTCAGTTTCTGTACATAAGCTCGTCACTTTGTACTAAGTCGGCCATACTGATGACTTTTTTGGTATTCTCTGATGCCAAAATTGCAAATTTACGATTTTTTTTTTGTTTGGTTGGGACGTTGCGTTTCAGTTGGATTATAGGTATTTCGATACTCACCTCTTATCCAATCAAAATAGTTCAACCTGTGAAAAGTTCATTCATCTCAAGAATAGGTTTTTCCATTAAGCAACAGACTGACATCACGGTGCAAACCTAGACACCTCCTAATTTCAATCACTGCAGATTCACGCCTGATGTCGTTTACGCGGTGTGTAATATTCAAAGTTTATATAAGATGGATTTTCTTACGCAGACATAAGAGATAAGATCAAAGCAGCTGTCTAGAAAGCTATGTTGTCAGAACTTTACGATTACAGATAAGTTGAGTTGGTTTTTCCATATAAGGTAATTATATCTAATCGACAGCGGTCATTAAAGTTGACAATTTGAAAATAATATCAACAACTTTTAATCCAAAATCTTAAGGCCATTTTTTTTGGCGTCGTATTTTCTGGAGGAAATTTGAGGTGAAAATAGAGGATTGAATATTCTGATAACATATGTCTTTAGCAGATACACGCGCACAGTTTTAACAGAGGCATGAAGAAACAGAGTCACTGACTGGATTGAAATTGGAGGATTACAAACAGAAAGAGGTCAAGGAAGTCTGGGTACTAAGAGACCACTTGCAACATTGCTTGCGGCTCACTAACAGTATTCAGATTTGTTTGCGAGAAATGACGGACCAGGGTATCGTACTCTACAGTGATTTTGTCTTCTGCTAGTTTTAAGACTCCAATTTCCTTATCTCGTCGAACGCCACAGTTTGTTCCGAGTGTGTTGGGGAAGGCGGTTTTATGCAAAGAAAGCTCGACTAGATCCACCCCATTTCGTAATCAAAAACACTGTCAAACTAATTTAGGAGGGAATGGCATGTTAACGGGGAATCTGGAGGCGAGAGATTGTCTGAATCAAGGGCCACAACTTATGACAAGTTAGTAAGTAACTATGTTGTGGGTGTCTCGGGTAGCCTGACTGAGCGAGCTTTCTCAAACTGCTAATTAGTTTTCGTGTTGGATAAACACTGGCTTAACTTGGCTTTCATGATATCTGTGAGATATCTGACAGATGGCCCGGGTATAGATTTTGTTTAATAGAAAGGTTCACGTGATCTCTCATGGCTACTAGGATGGTAATGAAGTGTCCATAGCTATCCTTAGCGTGCTATAGATACAGCTGTATGGTATCTTCCGTTAATAGTGATCATTACAATGTCTGGTTCTTCAAAGTCAATTAGGTCTCAAAATGGGTGAGGTCGCCAGTGCACGGGGGACCACCGCAAACTGGCGCCAAAGTAAACAAGTCTTTTACAGGGTGGAGGCCTGTACTATGCTCACATTTTGCTGAAAGGGGATGCTTCATGTGGCGCCTCACCCAAATGGTGAAACTTGCAGAATTCTATGACCCAACTACTCAAAAGAAATGAGTGTCTCCGTCTTGTTCTAAGACGGAGACACTCGACGGACTAAACGGACTAAACGACGGACGGTTCAGTTGAGTTGTTTTGAGATGACTGCAAATGCAAAGAGTGGTAGCTATCTAAGGCGCCACGCCGGTCAAAATCAATAGCACTCAAGTTCAAGTTAACAGCAACACAACAGTTTAGTTCCAGAGTAGCTTGTGAATCAATAAGACAAAGAAACCTACTTGTAACAAGATCATGGATTACACAAAAACATACCACAAGGCGCAGGAAGTGCAGCAGGTGCTTGCGGCTCACTAATTGTAAACAGCGAAACCAAGCATAACAATCAACGCCTTGAAAAACACTTTTCTTTTATAACTCAGCAAGATTATAACCAACCAACAATATCTTTGCCTTGTTAATAATAAACGTTGTGCGCGTTAGGAACAAGCAAGGGACAGTCATCTTGAAATGTACTCTTTTTGATTATTTCTTAGTTTCTAATCAGTTTTTTTCCTTCTGCTTCTAGACCCTTCTACCACTTTAAAAGTCATAACGCGGATAAGGAAGATGTTTTAAAGCAGTATATGACATAATTCCTAGTGCTTGGTTTCAGTCTCTTCCAAATTATTTCTGAATATTTCATATCATTTTTGCATTTCCAACTTTTTATTGCCTTGGTTTAGTAGTCGTCGCTCGATTCGTTTCATTCGCAAACGCTATAGTCACATCTGTTTAAACAAGTATCAATTAAAAAGATTTTCTGTTTGCATAGTTTCAAAGTAACTGAAATTAATTTGTTTCTGGTGTTATCTCACTTTTGTTTTTAGGATTAGCTTCCACAAACTTATTAAAGGTAATACAACAGTACATATTGTAACATATCCCTTTATGGATTAGCATTTATTCTTTTGAATTCATATCACCAATACTTGGCTATGACATCGAAATATCGAACATACCTTATTATGCGTTTAAAGTTTTTTAAATTTGTTTAGTTCAATACACCCGTTAGATAGGACCTTATTAAAACCAATACAAAATCTTAGTTTCCTTTATTTACCTTCATTGTTCCATTTGAGGTGAAATGAAATTAATGAGGATAAAAGGGCGAATTCAACAGGACTCATTATGATCCTTACATTAAGCAGCAGGAATTGTGCGCATGTAAGTGGGGCAAGTAGATTGGATTGAGATACAAATCCAGAGGAGAGACATCCAATTTAGTATCCCAGACAGCTAGGGTTTACAGCAATTTAAACTTGCCCGTCGCAACTGGCGCAACACAAGTTTGTACAAAATGGTGAACTACATTGGGTTTTGTGAAAGCTTCAAAGAACAATACGAAATAATCGGTAGGAGTTCGAAGGAGGTTTATACCTTTATTTTTGTACTAAACGTTATCTTTTTAATCATGGCAATCTTTGGAAACATTCTAATAATCGATGCTCTGCGGAGATGTTGCTCCTTACATTCACCGTCAAAAGCGTTGCTTTTTAGCCTGGCATTTTCTGATCTCTGTGTTGGTTGTATGGCGCAGCCTCTGTTTGTTATACACCGATTAGCTGCCTTGAAAAGTAACTACCACCTTTACTGTATCGCTGGTATTGGGTCTAATTTTGCTGGAAGCACAGTTGTGGTCGCTTCATTCCTTACGACTACAGCCATAGCCGTGGACCGATATCTCGCGCTGCACTTACGTTTTCGTTACCGTGAAGTTGTTAAACTTAACCGCGTTGTTAGAGTTTTATTTGCATGTTGGTTAGCATCGCTAATCTGGTCCTCGCTTTGGTTCCTGAACAGAGGAGTTCAAGACATTTTAAGGATAGTCCTGTTTCTTGTCTGCTGGTTGACGACAACATCATCCTACCTCGTGATCTACAAACACATACGAAGAAGGCAGTTTTGTGTTTCTCAGCGCATAGGCAGAGCTTTTCTCCCAGCCACAGGATCATTTAATCCCATTCGCTTTCGAAGATCTGTCTCAAGCATGTTTTATATATACTGTTTTCTCTTAGTCTGCTATCTTCCGTATACTTGCATTATAGTTTTCGTCAATAGATATCAATTGACTCCTTTGACCTTAGCTCTTAACAGTGCTTTTTGTTCCCTCCTTTTTTTCAATTCTGCTCTCAATCCGTTCGTTTTCTGCCGACACATACAAGAAATTCGGGAAACAGTTCGACGGACTCTACCACTCCCTTTAGCCTGGTGAATTATTTTGATGCTCAATTCACTTAAGAACTAAAACGTTTTACACCATACTGAAGTCACTGTTCGTTCTGGTACTTTTTTTATTAGAATACCAATGTTAGACCCTACAAATAATGTTTCCGAGATGAAATTTCTTTGGGGTAGTGTATGTTGCCTCGGTCGACGGTGGCTCTTTTGTCCGCTTTGTTTGTTGACGGAACCTGACAGGTTGATGAAAAAGACGTACCATTTATTGATTCTGCTTTACAATGATTTTGAAAGCAAAATGGAATTTGGATCAAGCATGACAATTATTTTCTACTTAAACTATCTTCAGTTGAGTTACGTTGGATATATAAACCCCAGTCTAACAAAGGACACATCCTTGCAATAACAAATTAAAGTGAAGTGTCTTAACAGTTTTTCACCAGTCTCTATGGTTTTAATGATGTGATTTCGTTTTCCGTGAATTTCATTGGCTTAAAAGCTGTGTCCCTTTCCTTTATCTGAAGTATGAATCTAACAGTTTTTGAAAGCTCGTTATCTTTGTAAAGCTTTTATCGCAAATGGTAAAAAATGCATCAAACAAAAGGTTCGCCAACAAACAAGCAACTTTTACTGATTATATAACATGTCTCTATGTCTTTTTCTGTCGAAACCGATCAAACGTATTTTAAAAATTTGCAGAATCTTCTGTTGAGTTTTTATTTATTTATTTATTTCTCTAGTTTCCTTTGACGTGCATCGTACGAAAACGTTGTTTCATTTTCATCTTAAAATCCAACTCACGATTTGCTTAAAGAGGAACAATAAAACTCATCAAGCAGCCATTTTTTAACAGGAATAAACCTTACTGCATTTGTTTAAGGCTTAAATTAAAACTAAATTACGTAAAATGAATATCCTTACTATCAGATAAACAGTTAAAGATTACCTGGTGATCCAGTCTCTAGTCACTTTTTCCAAACAAAGGAAATCGTTAAACTGTTCTTTAAAAACGAAGTGAAAGAGCACTTTTATTTTGCAGAATAACGCCTCAATCACACATAAGTCTGGAAGTCACTTTTCACATGTACATGTATTAAAAGAAACAGAAAAAATGTTCGTCCAGACAAATGTTTGTGCGCCGTTTTACCCTACCAATACCGTTTTTCGCCTTTCCCTCTGGCACAAACTAAGATTACCAAAAGACGGTATCATCATCTTTTAAAGTCTCTATTTATGATCCACTGAGACACAAATGCATCGAAAATTTCCACTTTTACCCATTTTCCGGTTTGCTTTCATTCTACACTTGTGTTACATTACATATATAACTAAGATTAGTTATCTGGAACCTTTTCCGAACCTCTAGTCTGCGCAGATGCAAGTTACTAATTCAAAGCCTGCTTCGTGACATTTCCATGCACAGTTTGTAACTTAGCTTGGTAAACGGTGTCTACACAAGAATCGCAACTGCATTCAGTTATAATAAAATATTTAAACAATTTCCCTCCTCCATTTAGGCACTGCATTGGCACGGTCGCTAAGGTAAAATTCTGGGGCTTGCAACAGGAACAGTGAATCTGGACGAATGGTGAACTTATGTTTGCTATCGCTATTGAGTTGCAAAAACCCTGACATGAAGTCTGTTGAATTGGCTGAGTACTAAAACAACCAGCCTCATCAGTTATACTACTAATGTTTTTTGTATGAACGTCACAAAGCCCAAGTTTAATTCCGGCCTTCGGGGAGGCAGACTCTGTTGACGGTAGTCTGGACGAAATAGGCGCCTCAGTAGTTTGTATCGTCTTTGTCTTCATAGGCTGAGAAGTAGTCTGCGTATAATTTGTCCATGCTTTCACTCTTGTGATTTGATTTGCGGCTGCCTCGGTCGTTTGTCTTTCACTTGTGGTAGATACTTTAGGCGTCAGTACTTTTCGAACAGTTGGCGCCATATATGATGTTGGTTTAACGCCTGCCATGGTATTTGTTGTGGATAAGTTCCTTGCAGAAGTTGCTATTGAAACAAAAGTGTTAAATTCTTTTTAAATGTTATATACCTTCTCTTATTATAAATCAAACACAAAAGTTCCAAATTTGAATCAAATTTCTGGCGTCGGAATTTAATAATCGTAATCCAGCAGCCAATTGATTAATCAGTTATTAGTTAGGCAGTCTGTGTTATTTACGTTCCCTTGCAATAATTTGCTTGTTTCTTTTCTTATGATGGTCGCACTTTATCCCCATGTCGACTCAATGTCTGATTAGCTACAACCCTACACAAACTCTGTAGCGTTAAAACTTCTTGGTTTGCAACCACATGACATGTTGGTTGTCAATACAATAAGAAAAAAAAGAATTTACATGAAAATGGAGTTGAGTTCCCAAAAGATAGAAATATTTTTTCTTAACCACCAACATGACTGCCATGATTGTATTCACTGCACATTTCCGACTTCTTCGAAATATTTCAAGGCTTAATTATTGCTTTGATTTATCACTTATTTTTTCGAACACAGGTCTTAAGGCCTCTTTCCTACCATATTTACCATTTGCTGAAGGCAAAAATCAGTATATTGAAGGCCTTAGTTCCTCCTGCTTCAAGAAATACCTGTCTCTTGCTATATTGCAAAAAAGAGGTATCCTTATTGATTCAATTTGCGAGAGGCTTTACTTCTGCGCAAATGTTGACCAATGTTCCATTTTCTAGCCAGCAAGTCCCAACATTTCTTCTACTTCTTGATCCTTTAAGCATATCCTAGCAACTTTTACTTAATTCTTTCAGCAACAATTTTGAACCCTCGCTTCGTATGCTGGGTTTGCAAAGTGCTCTGGTCTAGGTTTATTCCACAGAACTTTGCGGTATAAACAATAGATAACTTTGGATTCTGAGACGATGACGACTAAGAGTACGAGATTTTCTCAATACTGAATTTTGCTCACGAGTGAGCCAGCGTCATTTTGGCGGGAAAATGTGATAGCCGTCGTCATTCTACTACAAGCTTTAGCGTGAATGTCGTAGTGGCGGGAACAAGTTATCACATGTTAGAAGTTTTATCATTTTGCTATCGGGAGAGGGCTTAACCTTCTTTAGTGTAAATAACTGTACTATCTTGTTTGGGTAAAATGAAGCTTTCCGGGGTGTCTTTTTTTGGAGAACACGCGCAAAAACTTAGTCTCGTACTCGTGGTCATTCTCGTCCTCAAATCTAAGGCCCGGTTCAGACGCCGCTCCACTAACGTGCCGAACCTAACTGATGAAAATAAGAAAGGCAAAAGAGCGGCGTCTGAATTAAGGCCTTTACTGGGCGTGTTGAAATTAATGCAACTGTTACTCCTCGGATACGCGGTCCAACAAGAACCACTACATACACTAGCAATCCGGATATCACTTTATTTTTAAACAGGTCCTGTAAATCAACGACGTTTCAAAGATCGTTTTTAACAGAACTAGTAGAATATGGAATGCTCTTGCCGTAAACCTTGGACTATCTGTTGCTCGTTCTTTAAGTTCTTTTAAAGCTGTCCTTTATGATTTTAACGAACAAGCTCTTGTCGCTTCCTACTTCCCTGATGACCCTCGGTCTTTCAAATCTATATGCTTGACCTGTAACGCTGCCCATAATTTACGACGGAACATCAACTGTTGTTTTTAGATAGTATTGTAGTTTTTACATTTTTTTAGCGATCTGTGTCTTGGGTCCGCAGTAATTGGCGCTCGCTGTTGCCGTGTCCCCGCGTGTACTCCTGTGAATATATGTACACTTTTTTTGGAGTGTCGCTTATCTTGTTGTTCGGCGAAGTAAATAAATTAAAAATAAAATAAAATAATTTGGTACGGCAGTTTTAGTTAGGAGTGGCAAAAGCGTTTGGTGAGGCAAAAGTTCGACAGTAACTTAGGCTGAGCCGTCTGAATCAGATAAGTCGAACTTTTTCAGTTAGGTTCGGCAAATGAAAAGTACGGCGTCTGAACTAGGCCTAAAGCTCTCTTCAACTAATAAATGAGGGTAACTTCTGCCAATGCCTCCCAGGATTGCTGGGACCCACTTGAACACTATTTCGAACATTCCGCAACAAATCCCAAAGTACTGAGTTTTACTGCGCAGGTTTGCACAAGCTGTAACATGTCCTGAATAACTTACTTGGCTTTTTACGGCAGAAACAACATTTTCCAGGTTCGTCAACAAGCTCCTCACCCTAAAATAGGTAAGATAATAAAATCACTACTCAAGTGGCTGAGCAATGGGACCTTATGATAAGCCAATTTTTTCGATCCTAAAGGACTACCCCCATAAATCTTGACTCTTAATGAGGTGGCCTGGTTCTCAGGAAGGCGTTTGAGCGAACTCAAGGGTTCCTGAGAATTAGGAATTCTATAAAGAGAAAACCTCTATGACAGACGCGAGTGTGTGCCTTTTGTGAGATGGAAGAGGAGGTAGGAATTTTAGATAACACTGTAAAAGTGCTATCAAATTTTTTTCCAAGCTTGCTCTAAACACTTCGGGAATTTTTCTTTGTCTAATATCATTTTTATCGAAGAATTGGTCAGAATCCATTCCAGATTACTTACCGTTGGACAGGACTTGATATTGCAAGATTGAGCACATACAACTGAATCCCCAAGGCACATACAGGAGTTACACGTACCATTTTCAAACTTTCCGCCGGTCTAACAATAACAACACGAACAAAACATTTCCATTGCGACAGGTACTTGGTACTCAGTAAGGTTAACTTTTCTCGGAAAAAATTGCGCGCAAAAGTTACTCATTTCTTCCCAAGGGGACAATTTCTTCTGCACTCAGGGTAATGTTTCAGCCCTGTTTGAAAATTGTATTTTAACGCAGGAAAACATTGAGTTTAATTTACTATTACAGTTAATCAATAATAGCAACCATGAAAAAAAATTGTCCAAAAAAAGACATCTACTTATTTGAAGTTTTTCAACCAATAGACCTTTTTATTTTGTATGTTTTGTTTTCCCAATTCAGACCATCTGATGTCCTCCAGGGAATTTACCTTTTGTCTTTTCATATTCAAGGGGTTTAAATATGAAATGTTGTTAAATTTTATAACTGATTTCTGAACACTTTGTCACCCACTTCATCATTTTCAGCCACACAAAGTTGTTGTTGTCCTTATTGGGAAAACAAGGGGAAGTTGATTAACGACACGTACTTTGCAAAAGGAGATAACAAACAATGGACTTCTCAAATAAAGATTAGAGTTATTTTCAAAAAATCCCTTTTTTTGTCTATCAACCATCTTTAAACTTTAAAAAAGAACGACGCAATAATGTTTTTCCCAAATTTATGTTCTCAGGTTTAGACTAAGAAGTGAAGGGGGCTGTCATGGACAATCAAATATTGTTGAATGTTACCTTGTAGAAAGTGTTATTGTAATAACAAGGGCACTCCAACACTGGTGACACCCATCTGCTGTTGAGTAACACAAGACTGGGGGGACACTTCCAGCCTGGGCTGCAGTTTTCACTTGTACAGGGAATAATTCTGTTCTCTGACAGATCTGCGCATGTCTTACTACAGGTGCAATTACTCCACATGCAACCAAAAGGAGCTGGAAATGAAATTACCAACTAAATTTGTCATCTTCTACAATAGATAGTGAGAGGAATTACTGAATGGGAAAAACCCTTCATGCATAATCAAGGAGTTCATTAAATTCATCAATGTAATACTTTAAGTGTTGCTAATTTGTGTCCCAGATTATTGATCTACTTTCGGACTGTTAGAAGGGCAGAAATCTAACTTAAATTTTCTTCATTTATTGCCCGTGTACTTTTGAGAAATTAGTAGTTATAGTTTTGTTGGCTCGAATACGCCTTTCACAAGAGCCTTGGCAAATTACGTGATGAGTAGAAAAGGATCTTCCCTATAACACTGTACAGAACACGTTGAAACAACATTTTAAGGCCGCCCTTGATAAATAAAACATTTCAGTATTTTGGTATTTTACTATTAATAGTAAACTAATAGGGCGAAGGGCGAAACGATTTTGAATAAACAATATTTGGAGAATTTTTATCCCTCTACACTGTCATTTCCAGTCCAATTTTTAAAGAAACATAGTTTTCATACCTTTAGTGGTATTTGCGAGTCTTGCTGGCTGAGCTGACGTGAACGATTCAGGAGTGGCACTTGCTAAGGTCGTGGACTGATTTGCGGCAACAAACGCTGATGGCGTAGTCGATGCTCTTGTGGCTTTTTCTTGTGTCGTTGTTTGCGTTGATGGAACTGTAACAGTATTTTTGGTTGCAGTAATCTTGTTGCTGTAAGACAGTTTTGATGATTTTGTCGTCGATTCTTTTTTAGGTGTCGCGATTGTTATATTGGACATGCCTGTGGGTTTATTTACAGCAAGTGATGTTGATGAACCTGTGGTTGTAGTGGGCTTTTGAGCAGATGATCTTGGTGTTGACGAAGTTGATGGTTGCTCCTGGTAAGGAGACGTTGCTCTTGTTGCATTTGATCTTGTTATGGACACATTGTGTGCCGTGGAACCATTTTTGGAATGACTTTTTGAAAAGGTCGTCATCGTCGATGTTCTTTTTGGTTGCCTTGTTGAAAGTTTTATCTGTGCTTTGTTTTCTGATGTCGTTTCTTCATATGATCTTGTCGGAGGCATTCCCATCGCTGTAAAGAAGAGTGAAATATTTTTAAGCTCTTTTAATATAGGTAGAGTAACTTATTGAGGTCTGGACTATATTGTAGGCTAACTGCTCAAACATGGAATGAACTTGATGCATTCTTGTTTAAGGCACACGAATTAAAAAAAGCCTTCGAATCAAATTTTACTGCTATTCTGGTGTGTTCTCTCACGGGCATATACGCTGTCTGACAGAATACTTAAAACATCAGAAATCTATTGATATAGGATCTTACAGTTAATTTTCCAAGAAGGCTTTAAAATATTTTTGGAGTTATTTCCGTCTGTAGATCATTCGAAGGTAACATATCATATCTTCAAATTATTTTTACATACATTCTTACACACTTACTTTTATTTAGTTCACACCTGCAGCATTCATCCTGTCTATCTGGAATAACAAGTTTGAATCCCTGCGTACAATCAAATAAAGTTTGCAAAAAGAGAAGTCAAAAGTCTAATTAAGGCAAAGTTAAGAAGATCCTGCTTTAAAAGAAAACGAAACACCATCAGTATTTCTCAAGACATCCCTAATGATACAAGTGGGAAAATAACGTAAAGTAAAGTAAAACTTCTCAAGACACTCAATACGAATACTGCTAATTTTAACTAGTCCCGCCGCCACTCTGCTTTACTGAAAAATCAATTCCGCCAATCCCTAAACCACAACAATGTTTACAAAGGTAAATAACCAGTGGTTTATATTTTCGCGTGAATGCACTGCATTGACAAAAGCGTACTGGCACAAAAGATTGTCTATGGTCGATTTGTACAAACAAAGTTTACCTGTGAACATGTCTGCGTACACGTGCGCTGGCAGAAGAGGTGCGATTGGTCAAGAGTGTGGGGTTTTCGCCGACATGTGCACACTTGACAATCGAGCTGGATGCGCGTGTCAACCTAGACAACGGAAAGAAGGAAAAATATGTCAAAGAATCGTTACATACACTTTCATACACGGAGTTTATTTATATATAGTTAGTAGAGGAGACTGGTTAAAAGCCGTCAAACATCAAAGTTGAAGACAACGGTGCTGTAGTTTATGTTGGAAGCTCCCTGACCGTGTACAATCCTTTGGTTTTTTTTCACAAATTGTGACTGCAATAGGTGGTTTTTCACGTTACGTTATCGCCGCCATGCTGGTGGACGGTAAACAAAAGATCGCTCATTAGCTCGCTTTGTTTGTCCACCAGCATTTGTTCATTTCACCATTGTTATTTGTGTCTCCCGAGATTGCATGAAAACCACCTATAAATTAATGTGTATTTCTATTGGTCAATAAGTGCAAAGTGATAGGAATCCTACTGTACGTTGGCACGGTCAGGTCCAAAAAAGCTAGCAAAAACATCTAACAAAAGAGTCTAACGGGTTTCATAACCATTCCACTTTAATAACTATGGTTTATTTAAGCACGAATTTTAGAGAAGCCAGCAAGGTACCGTAGTCCAACGCTTGTGTCTTCGGGTAACATAAATGTAAAAAAAAAAATAAAATAAAATATACTTATTTACATTACAGGTACATATATCTAATATATTATCTGTATTGAGTGATTTTACTTGAGCCGTGAGACATACACTGACAAATAGCGCAAAATAGCCAGAGGTAGACGAAAGAAGACAATGGAACAAAGTTAGTGCATAATACTACTTAGTATTCTACTACCTATTTCACAGGTTAAGTAAAATCACTCTTTGTTGTGGTTCAATTTTATCCTTGGTTTAAATTTTACTTCCCTTTGTTTTAAACTCATTATCATATATTACCATGCTCCAAAACAAAGGCAAATAAAATTTAAACCAAGGATAAAATTGAACCACAACATATACATTGTTCGGTGAAAATTGTGATAGACTATATCATTCTTAAAAGGAGACTGTTTCCAAAGGACGTTTTAACCCTTTAAACCCTAAGATCAAAATTTGAATTCTCATTTGTTGCCCCTATTCATTTCCTGCAGAATTAGTGGGGAGAAGTTGATAAAATATCAAGCAAATTCACCTTGCGTGATCATGTCCGTAATTCTCATGACCAGTCTGTTTTACAAAGCATTGATATTACAAGGAGAAATTTGATGCTGATCACTCTTAGGGCTTAAAGGGTTAAACTAGTTAGGGTATATTCTCTATTGACTTCTAATATTACCCGTATAGGTTCCATAATTTCACCGCACCGCACAATACTTTGAAGAGTGTAGGCAATACCTAGTAGTTTCTAGTTTTGGTATTGACCTGATATCAGTATCTCTAAGATTATAGATAAACGGTCGTACGGTTAATAGTTCTTTTAAATGATAAGGATAATTAGTGTGATGTAGAGTAGTAGTTATATACGTAATATATCTAAAACAAATGCGAGGGTTTCATCAGGGGTTCCAAACACCGAGAAACAAAGCACGAGGCCGCAGGCCGAGTGCTTTTATTGTTTCGAGGTCCAAAAAAGCTAACAGATAGAAACCCGAAGCATGAGATTTTTAGATAACTTCTCAAACGAAACGATAAAAAAATATGCAGTGATACTTTTTTTGCTATTGTCCTCCCCAAATGAAAAAACAATTTTATGCAGCGATGCAATCTTGCCATATCACTTCTCAAACTCATTAATAATTCATAAAGAAAATTCAAAGGAAATTAATGTTTAATGAGTGTTTGGATATCGGATAAAAAACTGCTCATTTTTGCATCCTTAATTTCTCCTTCAAAAATGATTTTTTTTGAGAAGAAATATCAAACATTCGACACAGTGTTTCATCACCAGATGAAACACCTCGAAGTTCGTCAAAAATACTCCGCTACGCGTCGTATTTTCAACTCTCTTCTCGGTGTTTCATCTGGTGATGAAACACTGCGTCTCATGTTTGATATATTACGTAACATTACTTCAACATGCATGATTAATTGTTTTGGTATAGTTGGTATCTGACAATAAGTGAAGACGGAGAGGCAAGATTTAGGGAGCCGAAAACGGTTTACAAAGAACGCGAGATGGTTGAAAAGCTATTTCCCCGTCAACCAAATATAAGAACAAATAAGCAGTAACAATTTTTGGCGAATGGCAAATTTCGCGGTGGGTTATAGCTCCCGTTTTAGATCCAGGAGGGCTTTTTAAAGGCTATGATTTACACAAGGTCGCACAACTTTCTACCAGAAGAAATGGATGTAACAACCTTGAATTACTGGCTTAGCAAGTTTGTGATGGAGGTTGCCAAGAAGTCGGGGGAAGTTATATCCACCGAAGACCGTTTATTGAATAGTTTTTGGTATCCAATGCTATCAAAGTTAATTATATCAAATAACATTCAGTTCATTTTTGGAATTGTTGTTAACAATGTATAATTATTGAAAAATGCTGATTAGAACGCAAGTGGTTGATCTGAGATCAAAACCATGTTTGATCTCAGATCAGAACCCATAAGATTTTCACCTGAGTGTTTATTGGGTATCAAGGCTCATGCATGAGACCCAAATATGCCTCATTTGTCGGCTTTTGCCCTCATGAATGATTAATGAGTTTGAGAAATATATATAATCTTTATCCTGATACATATTCATCATGTTTCATTTCATTTAATGAAAAAAATAGTTGATGATATTATTCAAGCCGTATTACCCGGAGTCTCAGTCCTTTGTATTCGCATCGTTTGATACATGGTGGAGGCATGGGAACTACGCATTTTCTTTGATGCATGATTGTGCCTTTTCTGCACGAACAATATGAACAAGATCCACTGAACGGGCAAACAATCATCCCATTACAATTCATGAAGCAGGTACATTCATCTGCACATTCTAAGGAATAAAAAGCAACACTATATGAATCAATCTGTGACTATAAAGACCTCTATAAAGCGCAATGTTTCGTGCACCTTGTTTTTCAATGCGATTCTTCTGACATGAGGAAGCTATACAAGTATCTTATCCAGCCACTTCAGCGTTTTTTTTTCTTTTAGTCTTTATTGAATATACAACTATAAATACATACCTGTATTTACATGTTTAATATTATTAGTTAAAAAGTAAAAGTATATTTAAAATACATTATGTTAATAAAATTAGCTTTAAAACGTTCCGTATTAACACAGGGTAGTAGGCTCGTCTGAGTTCTCGGACGTTTTGGAGATTATTTAACTTTGGGCCGCAAATTATACAGCGGATGATTAGGTAGGCAACTACAGGTAATCTACTTGGAGATTGACCTGTCTGTTTTTTCAAGCAAATCGTTTATATCTATAGCATAAGATATAAAACAGCGTTTATGACATCTGCAAAGGAACTGCTGCGAAGTATTAAGTTCAGGCACGGAGGCTGCATACACCGGTAAACCATGCGAAATTTTAGGTAAAACGAAAGACTGAAACAAATGATCAATTTCCACTTGGTTATATCCTTCTTTCCTTAAGCTCCTTAACACGTAGAGGCATTTATTCGCTTCGAAAAGTTTCGTTTAATGTGTTCTGTAAATCTGCCATTGCCCTGGAAAATAGCTCCAAACAGTAATAGAAATTCGGCCTGCTCTATATTACTAGTAGGAACAGTATTATTAAGGTATGAAAATCTATTTGTGCAGATTGTTTCGCATAAACATCCCCTGACGACTCGCTATAATGGCAATGTCCCTTTAAGCTCGAGACAAACTGTAGGAAGCTCGTTCCTTCTCTATGTACGAGCACAACCAGATTTCAACGCCGATACCACATTGTTTGGTCTTCTTCTAGCTTAAAACAATCCACCCGTTTCGGGATGTGCGAAGAGACCAGAGCTTTCCAGCTTGCGTTAAAAAAATCGCTGTTACGTTCAAGCAGCAGCAACAAGGCGAAAGAAATTCTCTCTTCAAAAATGAATCTGAGTTGAAGAACATGGCTCGTGTCCGTGTTCTTGCGCAAAGAACTTGAAAAAGTTCCAAATTCCTCTTCGTGTGACTTACCACTGCAAGCGTAAATTTACAGCGGTTACCACTAACACGCGCCCTCGAATGGTTTTTCTCTCTGGTGAAACCTGCGTTTTCGTGGACGTCAAAAAACTGTCTCATGGTTTTCTCACGTGCTCTGACAGAGAAGGTTCCCTCGTCGCTGAATGAAGGGGGAAGACTTACCAGAATAATTTCGAATGACGACCTGGTTTTTCATTTTATTTATTTCATTAAGATGAAGGATTGCATTGTTAAAACAACAAGATCTCTGCGAGCTGAGTGAAATAGCCGATATACCCTCTACAGTTAACGTAAAGGTTTTCAGGTTGCCTAATTATTTGACTGTATGAAAACAAGGGAGCCGTGGACAAATCGCCAAGGAGCATAAATTCAAAGAAACGAAAGGTATAACACCGACGAGGGACAAAGGTTTCCTCCGAACGGAAATTGTGTTCGAAAATGAATTTTGTAACCTGCAGATATACTTATCATTCTTCATGTTATCGAATAGAATCCTGAACTAGCAAGAACTCAGACAAGTTACGAGCATGTATTGAGAAAGCTTATGTGGTTGTAATTTACAGTGTTTAAATAAAGTCGATAATTTGAGTTTCCTCCGACAAACACTCAACAAATTCCTACTCCTCGTAACATTGACATGAAGCGGTGTCAGATCCTGTAGAAAAATATTGCAAAACGACTTAAATGACGATATTTTCCTCCGAGTGCTCGAGAAACGGGGAAAGAATACAACCTCATTTCCAGGTTCTCTCTCCCAACCGTCGCTCCGCAGCGACGGGTAGGAGAGAACCCTGGGAACGAAGTTGGGAAAGAATCTTCTCTTGGCCAACGCGTAAAAACCATGGTAACGGTGGATTGACGTCCACCAAACCGCAGGTTAGAATCAAAGAAAAAACCCTTTGAGGGCGCGTGTTAGTGGTAACCGCCGTAAGCTACACAACATGTTGTATTCAGTGTTTTTTTTTTTTACCGTCGGAGTCCTTTGGATTTAGTCTAAGTTATTAAACTAAGTATGAATCGTTTCATTCCGGCAGGTCCGAAAATCTTCTGGTTGGGAGACCTACCGAAATCGGTGCCCGGGTTCTCTGCCAAAATATGTTGGGGTTGTATGTAAGGGCTAAGCGCTTAGGAAAGGTAAAACTAGGATCACCTCTTTGAGTACTTTATTCATGCCAGCCACACATACGTTCGTCTACAGCAGCTCCAATTTAACCTCTAAAAATTTTAAAAATAGCTAAAGGGTAGGTACTTTCAGGTTCGCTGACCATGAGAGTTTTAAAAAAAACGCACTTCCTTTCGTGACTTTAATGCACTTTTTATTGTGCACTAAAGTGGTTGAAAACAAGCCTATAAGGTTAATCATGTCAAGTAGAAGAAAACCAATTTTAAGCTTTAAAAAGCTTGACAACTAAGCCCCCACGGCACTTCCTTAAACCAAAACAGGAACTCCGATGCGAGTAAAACCCAAGGTCAATTGTGATTCCAAAGATGCCCATTTCAGGGACTGACTTTTGAATTTAATTAAGGCACAGATAAATGATACGTACGTTGTTTACATGTCGACAAAAATACGGATTAACCTTGATCTACAAACAGGTAAGAGAGCAAATTCAATAACAAACATAAAACAACTAAATACCGCATGACAAAAATCTTCAAAATAACGTACAAAATACTCTACAACACTTGCATGGGAGAAAACCCACACACAGCTAGTATTAAGGGCGTTGGGTTTAGACAGAAATGTTATCGTCTTCAAGTAAAAAATAAATGTTCCTTACCTGAGGCAATGGGAAGCATTGTTGTTCGCATGGGTGTTGTAGGAGTGGTCATTACATCGCCAGCCCCTGGTGGAGATATTTTCGTAGTCAACGGACCAAGATGTGGGGTATGAGCCAAGGATGTCTGGGTTCCGAGTGTCGTTGAATTATTTTTCGTTGGTGATAGTGAAGTCGGTGAACTTGTTCTGTGCGTTGGTGCTTTTGATCCATGCGTGGATAAGGTAATGTTTTGGGGTGCCTTAGTTGCTGACATTCTACCGCCAGTAACCCCGGATGTCGCGGTGGTATTTGGCTGTGGTATTGTTGTAATTGCTGAGGTTGGACAGCTTTCTTCGTCTTCACCTTGAGGGCAATCTTGATAGCCATCACAAAGAGATCTATAGATATATTTTTTAGACATCCTTCTATAAATGCTCATAATGTATCTACCTTCCATGTCTCATATTTTTATTATTGAAACGTGGATGGGAAATATGAAAAGAGAACAGCGATGAATTAAGCTCGATATTACAAACATTTTCCAGAATTGAGGCTTAGAATGACTGAGACAATCTCGAAAAGAAAGAATGAGATACATTGCGGCTGTTACCCTTGAAATCAACTCGCTCTAAATGTTTTAGAGCATTTCCAACCACCACTTACATGGATGAAGATGTCATACGTGGCTCAAAATTACCAAAAGACAGGAACGAAAGTAGGAGTGGTAAAACACAAATAAAAAGTTATACAACTGAAAACATTTTCACTGTTGGGCTTCCAACAAAAAGGCACCATATTCTGCTACTTAGATACTGAGTTTAAGGATGTTTGTAAGCATATCCGGCAATGATACTGACCTGAAAGATATACACGTACTGTTGTTGCACCGGAATTCGTTGCAAGTTGTTACACAATGTAACTCATCTGAGTCATCCCCGCAATCATCATCGCCATCGCACAATAGACTCTGGTTAATGCACTGGCCGTTCTTACATCTGTCATTTCACCATGCAATTATAGTTAATATCAATAGTAACTAAGCGATTTACGCAGTATTATATGCGTTTATTTTTATCAAATTCAAATTCAAATTTATATGTTCGGTAATGATCCGTAACTGAGACGCGGATCACAGTCGTTATATTTCTCAAAAGAGAACTGTGAGCTTTTTGGCTCTAATACTACAAATGGAGTCAGACTTCTTAAGGCTCGGGCTTTATTTTATACATCCACTAAACATAAAGGTTGGTTGTGAAATTTTTCAGTACAATGATCTAGACTACCAGTAATCGCTTCAACGTACTTGTCAATTTTAATATTGCAAATAATGAACCAAATAAAAGGGTTATTAACATCTTCTTGGGGTGGATCACTTTCCAGTATCGATAGTAGCTACTACAAATAAATGGCTAAAACGGAGTGTTCTAACAAAGAGCCATCGATTTCACAAATGGCTGTTACTAAAGATAGTGCTTACCAACCTAAATTCCGAACAAATTGGAGGTATCAATACAGTTGGTGTGAATGGGATGGGAGGTACTGCAGCGCAACCGTAAACCTCCATACGTAGGCATACTCCTAGGTACCACTGTTGTGCATGCACACGGATATACTGAGCAAGAATTGGTTGGCGTAACTTGTTAGTTACAACGGTGGATTGGTTAGTGTTGCCTTGAAATACCTACAGGACAAAAAGATAGGCCATTCTAAGCAGAGCCTCCCTTTTCATACAACTTTTAAGTAAATAGATTTCTGGCTTGTTAGCCTCAAAGTTGGTTTTGAATAATTCATGATTCTATTTTGTTCAGCATTTGCCTATATTTGTCCAGTAAACTTGCAATGAGTTGTTTAGCAGCAGATGGTAAACTACAATCCGACCATTTTACTTTCTTTTTATTTCATGTAACGTAATCTCTCATATGTGAAATCGCTTGAAAGCTACAATCGTGGCTGTCTAAATTCAGGCTCTGGGTGGCAAAAAGAGACACGTGGAGGCAGAACCTCGTAAGGGAAACGACATCAGATGCCAGAAACAAAAAATTCATGCATAGTGTCAAAGCGGCCCGACTTCGACGTTAAATTCCAAAAATATCTGAAAACTAATAGGGGATGAGATTGGTCCAAAGAATGATGTCTGGTACAAAGCCAGCGTCGAAATACTTATATTAAGCTAATTTGCTCAAAATTAAAAAAAAGGTGGGATTATTTCCACAATGTGTTGATTGCATATGATCACTGAAGTGGAATGCTGTGCAGTGAGTTTCTTTCTAATTCTTTATCAGCGCTTACCTCAGATATCTTGGACCAGGTAACTCCGTTTAAGCTGTACGACAAACGAAATAATGTTACCCATTTGTGAAGGACTGGATGACCCTGAGTGGCTACTGCCGTTACTTTACGAACAGAACCGAGATTGACTTGCAAATATGGTGCTACATCATGAGGCCCAGAACACCACGCGCCACTTCCCCTTCCTACTATATGCGAGTTGTTGAGGCGTCCCTGCCCAGGCCGATAGTACACGTCAATGGAGGACGAAGCTCCAAAGGAGAAATCTGGAACGGCGTGACTAGATAAACCTAACGATGTAAAAGAAATGTTTGTTAGATAAAAATTGTCTTTATGATGATTTAAACTGTCTCCTGCAACTTAAAGTAGTATTCATTCTAAGATAATAATTTTAGTTTTTAAGGCTATTCACGGACTTGCGCCACCGTATATTAGCGTTTTAATTAGTGTTAGGCCGAGGTCCTCTTACAATCTCAGATCAAATAGTAGTCTTTTACTGGAGCTGCCTAATGAGCAAATGTTTTCTACGCTTGGTGCCAGGTCAATTTATGCTGCTGCGCCATATTTGTGGAATGCTGAGTTGCGTGATATTCAATCATTAACTTATTTTAAAAGAAAACTTAAGACCCATCTTTTTCGGGCAGGTTAGACTATTTTTTAATTTTTATTTTTATTAATTATAATTAATTAATCAATTTGTATTCAATAGTATTTTACATTGTTTTATTCATATTATTTGGATAAGATTTTTAAGTAAATGAATCATTGTAAAGCGCTACTGATCATTCTATGTAAATAGCGCTATATAAGTATTTTAATTATTATTATTATTATTATTATTATTATTATTATTAAAGTCACTGTCACATCTAGAATATCTCAGCTTTGACATGAGTTATTCATTGAGAGAAAGCAACAGATTCTCACCCAAAGGTTTATGGCATGGTAACACATCAGTGCAATTTAGTTCGTCTTCACCACTGTCGCAGTCTTCTTGTCCATCACATAACCAATGATTCGTTATGCACGTTCCATCCGTACATCTAAATGTAGACGGCTGACAAGTAGTGAAATTCTTTTTAACGCACGTTTTACAGCATTTACCAGGGGATTTCAAAACAGTGAATTTGTCTGAAGGACAGTTTATAAGTGGGGGACATCGAATAGCTCGGCAAATGACACTGTTATTCCAACACCAACATCTTTCACAAGAGTTGTTCCATGTGGATCCTGGGTCATAATACTTTCCATTAGAGTAACAAATGCATTCTGCCGGTCTTACACAACGGGTACCATTAAACACAGTACCGTCAGGGCACTGACATCCGGGAAAACAAGCGTTTGTGGGGAGAGGGTCACAGGTTTTGTTCATGTGCTGGCAGGTATCCTCACAGTTTGATTTGCATTTAGTATACACTTTGCCTTGCGGGCACGGTGGAGTTGTTGGGGAAATTATTGTCCTGGGTTTCGTCGCAAGTGTAATATTAGTTCGAATTTTCCATGGTGATCTGGAAGTCATTGTTGGTTCTAAAAATATTTTTTCTGCTGTTGACAATGTTTCTTGTGATTTGGTTGAGACCTTTGTATTAGTTAATAGTGTTGTTGCTTGTGGTATCGAGGCTGTTTCAGCTGTGCTTGGTAATGATATTGTTGTCGTTTCCGGTGGCGAAAATATTTCAGTTGTACCCGATGATGACATTGTTGTTTCGGCTGGTGATGATGTTTCAGCTGTTCTTGAAGATGACATTGTTGTTTCCGGTGGTGAAGAGTTTTTAGCTGTGCTTGGTAGTGTGATTGTTGTTTGTGATGACGAGAATGTTTGAGCTGTGGTTGGTGATGATACCGTTGTTGTTTCAGGTGGTAAGGATGTTTTAGCTGTGCTTGCTGACGACGTTGTTGTTGTTTCAGGTGGTGAAGATGTTTCAGTTGTGCTTGGTGATGACATTGTTGTTGTTTCCGGTGGGGAGGATGTTTCAGCTGCGCTTGCTGATGACATTGTTGTTGTTTTAAGTGGTGAGGATGCTTCAGCTATGCTTGCTGATGACATTGTCGTTGTTGCCGGTGTTGAGGATGTTTTACCTTTGTTTGGTGATGACACTGTTGTTGTTTCTGGTCGTGAGGAAGTTTCAGTTCTGCTTGGTGATGACATCTTTGTTGTTTCAGGTGGTGAAGATGTTTCAGTTGTGCTTGGTGATGACATTGTTTTTGTTTCCGGAGGGGAGAATGTTTCAGCTGCGCTTGCTGATGACATTGTTGTTGTTTCAGGTGGTGAGGATGTTTTAGCTGTGCCTGGTGATGACGCTGTTGTTGTTTCTGGTGGTGAGAATGCTCCAGCAGTGCTTGGTGATGACGCTGTTATTGTTTCCGGTGGTGAGGATGTTCTAGCTGTGCTTGGTGACGACACTGTTGTTGTTTCAGGTGGTGAGGATGTTTTAGCTGTGCTTAGTAATGACGCTGTTGCTGTTTCTGGTGGTGAGAAGGCTCCAGCAGTGCTTGATGATGACGCTGTTGTTGTTTCCGGTGGCGAGGATGTTCTAGCTGTGCTTGGTGATAACGCTGTTTTTGTTTCCGGTAGTGAGGATGTTTTAGCTGTGCTTAGTGATGATCCTGTTGTTGTTTCAGGTGGTGAGAATGTTTCAGCTGCGCTTAGTGATGACGCTGTTGTTGTTTCCGTTAGTGAGGAGGTTTTAGCTGTGCTTGGTGATGACGCTGTTGTTTTTTCTGATGGTGAGGACGTTTCAGTTGTGCTTGGTGATGACATTGTTGTTGTTTCCAGTGTTAAGAATGTTTTTGCTGTGTTTGGTGATGACGCTGTTGTTGTTTCCGGTGGTGAAGATGTTTTAGCTGTGCTTAGTGATGACACGGTTGTTGTTTCCGGTGGTGAGAATGTTTTAGCTGAGCTTGGTGATGATGCTGTTGTTGTTTCTGGTGGTGACGATGTTTTAGTTGTGTTTAGCGATGACGCTGTTGTTGTTTCCGGTTTCGAGGATGTTTTAGCTGTGCTTGAGGATGGAGTTGTTGTTGTTTCCGGTAATAAGGATGTTTCAGCAGTGCTTGAGGGTGTAGTTGTTGTTCTTTCCAGTAGAGGGGATGATTTTTCTGTGCTTGTTGATGACATTGTTGTAGTTTCCGGTGAGGAGGATGATTTTGCATTGCTTGTTACTTTTTTTGTAGGTGACGGGGACGTCTTACCTAGAGGATGTATCGTTGTTACCTCGTTTATTATGTAAGACTTGGTCGTGTTACCAGGTGTTTTTGAGATTGTTTTTGTTGGTGATTTTGTTCGCAATATAGTCCATTTTGTTGACTTTAAAGTTGATTCTGATCGTCCTCCGGACACTGTTGGTGTTGGAGTGAATTCTCCGGATGGTTTGGTCATTGCGTTTGTTTCTGGAGATGATGAAGTCTTAGCTGTAAGAAATCAACGTAAACAGAATATTCAGTAGCCTTTTTCCTTTCTCGTTGATTCGTTAAGCCAAGCACAGCACACCTCACATTGCAACGACCACAATCATAGTTTGCATAGTCTGTAAAGGGGACTCATATGAAAGCCAGCAATTTTCTAAGGCCAAAACAAACGCGTTATCTCGCATGTTTTGCTACACATAAACATTGATCAACATACACATGCAGCTGAACACAGAAGTACCTGAATTTAACATAGCAGAAATATTTAGCATTACCCATTTTATTTTTCTTGATTCTTTCACTGAAATATTGATCAATCTCCCGCGTTTTAGTTACTTCGCTCACCTAGATTGATCCCATTTCTAATGTGCGTCATCTTTCTGCGCGAAAGTTGTTTTTTTCCTCGGCCTGCACGATCCACAGCCAAAAACAGTGCAGTTATCCACCGCCATGGCTATTTATCGTCTCTTAAGTAATAAGTTAAGACGATCTTTTGACTCGTATCAACCCAAAACAAGCAAACTATCACGCAGATTTTTATCGTACTGTACTCCGCCAGTCCCCTCTACTAACTATGTAACATTTAGCCTGCTATGGCAGACGTAATTCCGGTTAGGGCAACTTTTCGACACACATACTACTGATTTAGCAGGTGAACAAGCCAGAGAAAATAAACTTTAATTGCTTAAAAAGACTAATCCACTAATTCATCACTTTGATATGTTTCAAGTAATAAGTGATTTGGGAGCTTTATATAGGGCGTACAAAAGATGACGAGAGGGACTAAGATATCAGTGTTAGGCGGCGAAGGTACCTGCAGGTGTTGGACATGTCGGACCAGTACAGGATAGACAACCAGATTCACACGAACTAAAAGACGAAATGCAAGGTTGTTAGACGATATGATTATAGAACTGTACGTAGCCTCTCCAAGATGAGAAACGATAAAAAGGGCAACAAAGAGCTCAGAAAAAGGACAATGAGACTAGAGAACAGAGAAAGAACGGGGTGCTCAGTTAGCAAGACAATGTTTTAAAAAATTGAACAGAATTTTGTGATCTTCTTACCATCTTTGACAATTTATGATGGAAATTGATCCAGGCTCGTATATCACGCCTCCAGCGTTACAAGGGCAGTCTCTTTGTGCGATGCACCTCCCATTTCTGAGCACAGTTCCATTTGGACATGCGCAACCCTCCAGTTGCACAGGACAATGCCGTGGGCTGACCTCGCACAGGCTTTCGCAGGTTTTAGGACAGGCTGTTTCACAGGCGGTATACTCAGTACAACTGTCTTCCTTATGTGGACACTGAATTGCTTTATTGAACAAATACAACCACGTGCAATTAAAACCCGCACAATTTAGAGCTTTTGTTATAGCCCTCGTCTTAACACAAAGAAAATCATGGTTACTTGAATGAAACGATAAAATAATCAGTTCGCCAGAGAATCCAGTAGGACCTAAACACTAATTTAAACTTCATTTCATCAAGCAACGTACATTTACACCTAAATTGCGCAAGTTTATCTTAATTCTGCTTACTTTAATGGCCATTGTTTGTTATTGAAGAGTTGCTTGTGATTACTCTACTTACGACAAAGTTCCTGTGTTCTCCACTTGATTGCGACTCCATGTTTACAACACTCGTGACCATAGGCAGCAATGGCTGTGCACAGACACTCACAGTCTCCTCCATTATCACAGGCGCAGGCATCCCGGTAACACGCATCATACCAGGAACCTGGATCTACCTGAGGTTTGTACAAGAATATTGGTTAGTTTAGTGGGACCTTAAAACAGGGGGTCCAGGAAAAGGTAGCACACCTGAAACACTTACTGGATCAGAATAATAAGGCAGATTATTTTTCAGCGCTAATCTTCCGTTAATTTCATCAATTATTTGTCGTTTCAAAGCAAAAGCTCACCCAATATACAACCTTACAGAGCCAAATGGAAATGCTAACTCCTAAGCATTAGCAAATCGTCCTGTTATATCGCGCTGCCAGTGCCTTTGCGAAGCGAAAAAGTAAAAATAATGACTAAAGCGCATTAATACGACTAATAAAGATGTTTCGGTCCTTCATATCGTTCCTTTGTTCTTATGTCTAGAAATGTTTTGGCCAGTTACTAACCACGTGGTGACAAGGCTTGAACACGTCTCCCCTTATAACGCTGCACATCTTGTGGGCCCAGGGTTCTCGATGCTTGTTCGTTGCACAAGGATTTCTGCGACTAACTGCATCCGGGCAAGACGAATCAATTTTCCAGCTGTCACCAAAGTTATTCGGTAAAGTCTCAGGTAACATCTGCGGAGTCATGAAATCGTCATTTCTGTCACCATTGAAGTTTCCGCATAAGCCGCATGTTCTTCCTAATGGAAATTTAAAATGAGTATTATTCACAACCTTCTTATGCTCCATTTGAAAGCAAAGGCGTTTCTGTACAAAGGTAATGTCAATAATGCATATATCATGTATTGAAACCTTACTAACTGACCTTTGAATTTTGGATCCAAAGTGATGTACAGTCTAGTTCCTCTATCCCATGTAACGGTCAACCCAAACTCAGTTTCTAATACAGTAAATAAATGCAGTTCCCTTATTTGGAACTTCCCATTCATGTGAACCGTCGACGCACCAGGTAGTGAGGATACCACAGGTGTTTTCCCTCTCTCTAATGTGATCACCGTTTTGTTAAATATAACAGACACTTTCTTTGTGCATGTCAATCCACTACTTCCACACGGAACATTCTGGACCTGTATCTGAAATGTGTCTGCTGACGAACCGTTACAAAAATCTTGTGCAAGAATGTACTCGCAAGCTCCGCTAAAAGTGTACCTTTTTCCGTCAAAGGTGATATAATTCAGTTCACCATAAACAGAGCACGTTCCGGAACATACGTAGTTTGTACAAGACCATTGAGAGCCTCTGCAGTAACTGAAATATCAAATAAAATCAAACCAATTCCGAAATCAGACATTAGGTTACTTTTTTTATAGATATCACCAAGATTTTTTTACGTATTAGCCTAATCGACTCTCTAGTTGCACTATTTATTTCGCGCTTCAAAGAGTAATTTACATATTCAAAAACACTTCTATTGACAGCTTCTTTAACCGTTTAATGACTGGTTAAGGCCACACATTAATCTCGTTACTCATGTTAAAATAGATCGTCATTTTCCATTCATGATTGGCACTGATCTTTATTTTCCTGATTTCAACTAGCCAGTGCACTTTTTCTTTATGGCGTGGTTTTTTCCTATTTCTTTCCGTCAGAGATTAACGAACATATGTTAAAATGTGTTCTTTTGACAAGGAGCCGTAAGTAGTATAGGTTGCAACGATTACTCTCTCGATTTGCGCAGGAATATATGAATACCGATGACGTCATCCCCTTTTGTCTTTAGCGGGAACGCTATTAAGGTAAGGTCAGGTGCTATTTCTAGTTGGTTTTACGGGTTTGACAGCTTGCTGATCGATCATATCACTTTATATTCTAACTTTTGTTTGTCATGTCCTTATTTGGTAATGATGTAACCTCTGACTGGAATTCACTGAGCCGCAACATAATTATGCAAGTTCTATTCCCTGCTAAGTTTATCGTTTATTGTAAGCAACGACTTGTTCGGGCCAGTTCAGGTTCACTTATTCTTTGCGCCAAAATTGAGCTATAATTGAGGACGAAGGCAAAACTAGCTCTTTCTAGTTTTCACTTCCACCACATTTCTATTGTTTTCCCTCCTATACAACGACCACTACTACATTTCTATTGTGTCCCCTACACCATCACCTCAGAGTGGAGGAGGGAAAACAAAATGAGTTGGTGGTGGACGGAAGACAATCGAAATGAGGTGGTGGAGGTGGTGATGGAAAAGCAACAGGAATCTGATTGTGGTGGTGCTAGTGGAGGGATAACAATGGAAATGTGGTTTTGGTAGTGGAAGGATAGCAATGGAACTGTGGTTGTGGTGGTTTTGGAAGGAAAACAATACAAATGTGGTGATTGAGGTAGTTTTAGAAGGAAAACAACGAAAATGTGCAGGTAAGTGAACATCGTGTTTAGTACTAGAAGGAGCTAGTTTTCCTTTTGCCCTCCTTCACATGTACAATTTGGGCGACAAGAATTAGTGAACTGGTACTGGAACAATTTTTTGTCTGCAATAGACAATGAAAGCGGCAGGGAATAGTCACAGGTGACGTTATGACCAAATTGGGACAAACGAACATAATTGAAAACAAGCTATGAAATCATCGATCTAAAACCTGTCAACCCGGTAAAAACACCTACAAATAGCATTTGACTTTCTCTTAATGAGATTGCCCTGCATTTTCTTCATGAGATAAAGACAAATGGCGTTTATATACTCCTGTGCAAGTTATTCAGATTCCTGTGAGAGAGAGGGGAGCAATCCGTGAGCCTTATACTACTTCCGTGAACTAAAACCACTTATTTTGGAAGGTGAAATATTGCAAATTCAATTTATGTTTTCTGGACACATCCTGAAATCTTACTACTGAAACATACCAAATATTACAATCCACTTTGATCTTTTCCCCTGGCCTGTATCTTTGACCTCCGTGATGACAGAGGCACTGGGAGGAATTGATACATTGTTTATTATGAAGTACCATTCCCTTGGGGCAGATACAGCCTTCCTGGCAGGTGTTGTCGAGGCAGGGAAGATGATAATTGTTGCAAGTCTTTACGCATTGTGCTCCACAGGCTACCCAGCTCCGACCCGGCGGGCAAACTAAGAAGATAGATAAAGCTGTTTTAGGAGTCGCAGAATTTAGATAATTAAACAGAAAAAGACCCTTATTGAGTCAGCCTTAAGACGCCACGTTCTGGTAGAGCAAAGGAGCACGATCTTTGAAAACTCGCTTAAAAACCCTCACTGTTCATAGTCATTAATGTGACGAATCTCTAAAAGGACAGAATTATCGAATCTGTAGTATTCCTGCATAATCAGTTGAGTGATATAATAATAATGTCTTAACAGCTCAACAACTCCACTTTATTAGAAAAAGTAGCATTATAGCACAGATTTTACAGACAGCCGCGACGAACAGTTGTAGTTACTGGTCAGAGTAAATTTAAATCCGGAAATGCAAGCACTGAGCAGTAACCCCTCGACCAGTTGACCAGGCTGCCTGCCCAAACTTCATATTTTGGATCGAAAAAATGTATTGACGGTTAACTTTGCTCAGTACAAAATTTCTTTATAGCAATATAACAAAATGTAAAAAAAAAACAAAGTTTTTACCTGCACATGATTTATTGGTGCAGATAAACTGTCCATCCTTGCATGAGCTGAAAGAGAACTGAGACAGCATTTGGGTGTTGTTTTCTTTTACTGATTTTGATCACAAGAAATGCGCCGTTAGATTTAGGTTTGATGTTTTTTGCTGTAGCTAATACCTTTAACCTTAGGTAACTGTAAGAATTCGCCTTTTGAAATAAACATATGTAGAGAGAGGATATTACACGGTGGCGCGAAGATATGAATTTTATTCTCGAGTGGCAAAACAATATTTTACGAACGCAGCGCAGCGAGTGAGTAAAATATTGTTTTTGCCACGAGAAAATAAAATTCATATCTTAAAGCCGCCGTGTAATGTTCTTTTTATTATATAGAAAAAGACATCGATAAAATAATAGAGGAAAATTACCGAAATTACGTCATCGATAAACTCACGTGTGAGATTACGGAAAATAAACCACTCGGGTCCCGGATGTAGTTTTTATGAATTTTACGAGTGGTATATTTTCCAGTAAAACACTCGTGTCTGTATGATAAATATATATCTATATACACTATTTACAGGTAGCCATTACGACGCCTGAAGGAGGATCATGAGGTTATCCTCATATCAAGATCTCCGACCAATAACCCACACAGCCAAGTAAAGAGTGGCCACACAACCGGGATCTACGTCCCCTACCCTTTTCGAACAGTGCTGTGAGACGGCGCCTACTGTTTTTCGTCCTTTTCCGAGAAGGCTAGAAAGTCTAACCGTTTGCAGATGTCATTACAAAGGCAGTGTTATATCGTGAATTTGTTTCCTGAAGTTTTGTTACAATAAATGAAGTTACGTCACAGATGTATTACGTTCATACAGTGCGCTTGCGTGGAATGAGAATGGGGGATAGAAGAACTAGAGCTGTTGGGCGCGATCCATTCAACCAAGATTTCCGGAAATTTTGGTCCAAAACTCAATGGATCGGTTCGGTCCAACCGGAAAAATTTCGAAAAAACTGGTCCACCTTTTGAGGTGGACCAATTTTCCCGGTCGGACCGGTTGGAATTTTGGTTGAATGGATCGCGCCCGTTCTGTTCAGTGTGGCACGTTTTATTTCATGATTTCGTTCTTGGACTTCCAAGTTACAACATCTGGCGACGAGGATGGGATCCACTGGGCAACTTTCCGCTATTTCCTTAAACGGATGACATTCTTTCACTCCGTTTCGTTCGTTTGTCCTTTCACGCACGTGTTCTCTGGAGCGTTTGCGAATCCCGCCATGGCTTCCTCGGTTTTTGGTTCTGTTGGTCAATTTGATCGGTCCTCTGAGACGTTTACGGCTTACCTTGAAATAATTGATCGGTTCTTTGAAGTCAGCGATATTGGGAAAAGTTTTGAGGATTTAACTGCGGCTGTTATTCGTAATTGGTGAGAAGACTTAGAGCACTCTTCGCGATGTGCGCAGCTCTGCTAATCCAAAATATAAAACATTTGAGACATTATGTGAACTACTGCGACAACATTTTAAGCCCAAGCGATTGGAAGTTGCCGAATCGATGTTGTCAAGAAGAAAATGAAACCTTGTCGGTTTACAGTGAGCGTTCAAGACATCTGGCCGCCACTTGTAATTTTAGCGAATTCCTGAACCGCTCACTCCGCGGCCAGTTTGTGTATGGTACTGAGACTTGTAAAAAACTGTTGAGTGAAGACTGAACATTTCAAGAGGCTCTCCAAGTGGCTTAACAGACTGCAAGTTCATCAGCAATAATTGCCTCAATCAGTGAATTCAGTTGCAAAGGCGTTCTCTGCCTTACCGTCCCCTTCTCCGTCTACTTCGCGGCCGTCTCTCGCCAGACCTCGTCCAGATCTCATTCAGTGGCTTCTTATGCTTGCTTTTCATGCGGTCGATCTGACCATGCGAGATCTAAATGCAAACTTGGAATTCTGTTTGTAGCTATTGCAATTTACGGGGACATATTGCTCGAGTTTGTAACAAGGGCGGGAGTAAATGTCATGGATTTTGAAGAAGAGTCACCTCGGGAACAATTATCTGAAGAAGATGAGTTGTATGTGTTGTATGATATTCATGCAATGCCAAGGTCTGAAATTTCGGCACCACTGAAGATTGAAGACAAGGATTGTCTGAAAAAGTTGGACCAGGTCCGTAGTGAAGGGGTGCGACGGGTGCGCTCGCACCCCTCACAGGTTCCAGAGGTCCACTTTTTTGTTGATCAAAGATTAAAACAAGGGAATTTAGTGTATTGTTCTATTCTAATTCACTGATTGTGTAGTAAAATACCGCGAAAGAGCCATAAGCTTGATTGCCAGATTGTCCCCGATCCAGCCATACTGTCTCCGTACATCCCTCCCACAGCAACGTTGAATGAGTTCATTATGACCGGCACTGAGGAAGACATTCGTATTGCACAGAAGCAACCAACGGTGTCCATACCGATTGCCTGTTACTGACACTGCCATGATTTCTCAACTTAGTCCCTTGCCAGAGATTTTTTATTCTGCTAATGTCGATGACCCTCTAGTAGTTCAACCAATCTCTCAATGTGAATACCCTGCAGATACTGAAAAACGTTATCCCACCCGGACAACCCGCAGGACCCCAAACCACTTCAAAGATTACGAGTGAAAATAGGGCAGTAACCGACTCAAAACCTTTTTTCTTGTTTATTTTTCATTTATGTGTTTCCACGTGCCATGTTTCTTAGGAGATGTTATATCGTGACTTCAGTTCCTGATAATTTTGTTACATTATATGAAGTTGCGTCACAGATGTGTTACGTGTACATCGATGCGCTTGCGCCGAATGAGAACGGGTAAAAAAAAGAGCTAGAGCTGTCATGTTTAATGTGGCTCGTTATATTGAATGATTCCTTCTTGGACTTCCAAGTTACAACAGGAAGCACTTTCTTCTCAGTTATTTAAAGACCCTGAGTGTTGGTCCGGCCGGGATTTGAACCTAAAGGTTATTCTGGTAATTTACAGTACATTGTCTGCTTACCAGGTTCTCAATAGGAGTGAATGGATTAAAATCAAGAAGAAATTTCTTACCATTCTTTGCAATTAGTAGGTTTGATCACAGTCCCAGGCGCATACGCGCGCCCATTGTGGTAACAAGGGCACTTTGAGTAAGGCACACATTGGTTATCATCTGTCAGCGCCTTTCCGACAGGACAGTTGCAGCCCTCAGCACATTCCTGAAGACAAGGCACGTCCATGGAGATTTCGCGGCACGTTCGTTTACAAGACGATCCGCACACTTGGTACAGTTGGCCGGGAATTGAACAAACAACGTCTGAAAATGGTAAGACAGTGAAATAGAAATCTGGCTGTGTATATTCACATGATCCGCCTGTTTTATCTTTTAAGTTTATAACAAGGCGCAGTTCACTACTTTAACATAAATATTAAACACTTGTTTTCCTTTAACGAACTAGCTGGCATGACTGATCTCAATTTTCACTAGAAAAAAACGGAAATGGTCAGGAAGATTTAGGTCGTAAAAAATACTGACTGGTACCGAAGCGATAGGCCATGGTTCCATTCTGCGCCAAAAAACCTAGGATCTTTATATAACTGAGGTGAATCTACTGCAACTGCTCTGTAATCTGGTTAAAAATGGTTAAATTTTCTAGTCTTTTGGAACAAGGGGAAAAACCGAAGCCGCAACACTTTCATTGATCTGTATGTTCTGAAACACAAAGGATCCTCTATGGACCGCGAACCTCTGACAGTCGCAACCCTGTTAATAAGCTTTCTTGGGCTGAGTCCCGCTCTCGCCTATCCCAACTTGGTATGAGTGTACCGAATAACGCCAGTAAATATGACACATACACCAGCTTAAAATAGACCTAATCACCTGTGAAAGGAAAAGCAGGAGCAAGGATTGCACAGTTGGTTAGTGCGCGCGGCTTTCTGTGTGAGGGGTCCCGAGTTCATTTGCCAGGAGTAACTTAAGTGATGGTTTTGACTTCTATTCTTTCTGTTAAGCTTTACGTAGTTTTAAATACCCAAGAAAATTACGCGACGTGGGAAGAAAATTTTGAAAACAATGGAAAACTGAATACTTACCACACTGTGGCATAACTTGAGAATTAATCCATTCGATAACCACCCCATGTCTTGCACAGTCGTGCACATAATTAGCGATAGCGTTGCATAAACATTGTGTACTCTGCTGGCACCCACACACGTCAAATATGCAGTCAGCAATGTAACCATCAGCAGGGTTTAAAGTGTGATGACATTTGTTGAATGGAGCTTGCATCAACCTGTTGCACAACTTTTCTGCCGTGGCTTTTCTTTGAATCTGCATTTCACACGGATGTCTAGAAGCCTTTGTGTCGTTACAAACTGGATTCACTTTCCAAGAATTTCCGAAAGCTAAGACACTTGTTTCTACGAGGTTCTCTTTCGTCGTTAAGTCGTCGTTTTGGTTGCTGTTGAAAGTTCCGCATAACCCACAAGTCATTCCACGGAAGCGCGGCTCAACCTTGACGTAGGCACGCGAGATACCGTCCCAAGTGACAAGTACTCCAATAGGACTTTGAACAGAGATTACTGAAGAAGACAGCTGCCTGATGATGTAATCTACAGAGAGAAAATAGCAACATATGTTCAACATGTATATTATTTTTAAGTTTTTTTGGAAAAAACACTGTCAGACTGTCGAACTAGGCATTGTCGTCTTGACACTTCACCTTCACTTCACTTCATATAGCGCGCCGATGACTTGCATCGAAGAAAAACGAAGCGTGAGTTCTTGCATCGAGAAAAATACATTTTACGACGCAACAGGTCACATTTCACCTTCATGTTGTGTAGCACGTCGATGACCACGATTACCTTTTTTTTTTGCAAAATTTCTTTTGACTACAAAAAAAATGATATAATGACAAGCAAAGACTAGTCCGGGAGAGCTGAATAGACTCTCCTTGTTTAGGAACTGAATCATAAAGTATTTTTTACTAGCCTTCAGTATTGTCACTTTTCTTACTTACATACATTACGGAGACGACATGACGTCACAGCGTTTTACAGTTTCTATGGAAAACTGTAAACGTAATAGAAACTGGAGGAAACTAAAAGAAACTGATGGAAACTGTAAACATAAAAGTGAAAATGTTCCAAAATGATACAAAAGGCAAACGATACGTGGTAGATTACCGTATTTCGTGCTTTTTCTCCTCGGAGTTGCTAGCATTCTGAGGGAAGCAATAAAACCAATATACTGGTATCTGATTTCCGATTTTATTGACGCAGATAAAAGAGATTGTGACTGGCACTCGTCTTTATCATTTCTTAAGTTCATCAAAGTTCCGACTTGTTCAAAGTTTCGACTTGTTACTTACTTGTAACTACTCTTGGAAAATCAGCAATTTTGTTTCCGTTAATGAGGACCCTCCCTCTTTCCTTGAGTGTAATTACTGTCCCATTGAGCTGTATGTAGACGTTTTTGGTGCAAGACACAGTACCACCAGAGCCGCATTCTACATTATCCACGAGTATTGTGAATAAATTATTGATACAATCTTTTGCTAAAACGTACTGACACCTCCCCATAAAGGAAAAGTGTAGTCCGTCAAATGTTCTGTAGTGTGGATCCCCGCTAATGGAACATATTCCTGTGGAGGAGGAATGATGTGATCAACATTTTGAACAAAAACTTCACATCAATAAATATATTTTTTGTAAGGCAGTTTATTTACGGTAGGACCAAGAGTTGGAAATTTTCATACTACATTTTCAGCTGACAGAACACTGGCTGAAAAAACAGAAACGCTTTTCAGAAAAAGGTAACTTTTCTGTCTTCGCGAGATACGGCGTCGACGTCATACGTGGGTTGAGTTTGTTGTTGGTTCTCTCCCTTGCTCCGAGAGGTTTTTCTCTGAGTACTTCGGTTTTCCCCTCTCCTCAAAAACCAACATTTCCAAATTCCAATTCGACCAGGGATCAGGTAGACGAAGAACCACTTTGTGGATATGGTACCTCCAAATCATTATTTATTTTTTCTTTATTATACCATCCCATCTTTAGTGTGATAACAGAATACATGACTCTTACCAGGACACTGCTTGGTAGTACATTTCCAACTTCCATTTGCACATGTGCTGGAAACAAAGCAAAAAAACGCTTACAAAAAAGTGCGCACTTGAGTAGGTTTTATATCCTTAATCTGACTATCTGGAGGCATTGCGTTTTACTCCATCTGTAAAGTGTGTTTTGTCAAGGGCAATATATGGAGCTCCACTGGGATAAACCAATCAGAAGCCAGCATTTGTTACCTTGTGACTAGTAATGGAACCAAAAAAGATTCAATAAGTTTTTACACGTAATAAGGCACATGGGTTTGTATATATCTAGCAGTATTTTTAAGAACGTTATCGCAAAAATGGACCTTTTGCGTCCAACAGTTTTTTTCGGCCAAAAACTAAGAATGCAACCATTGCTTTTTTTTTTCCTTTCCTCCTTTCCTTCTCCTCGCTCTTTCCTTTTCTCGTTTCCTTTTCCTTCGTTACTATGATTTTGGAGCTTCTCGGGCTCAAGAAACCTGCCTTTTGACGCCTTTTCACACAAATAACTGCAAATTTCGTTACGTTAGTTTTCAAAACATCGGCTGGATGAAAAATGCGAAGAAAATCAAAGCTTTCAGTGTAAAGTTGATTGTGTCCTTATTTAGCATACCTGTCATGCAGGCGAGGGAGGATACCTACCAGTTATTTCAATCTCGTTTGATATAGGATTGGATATAGGTGAGGATACCTACCAGTTGTTACAATCTCGTTTGATGACAGAATTAGGAGCAAATTGTTGTTTGTTGTGAAAACAGGGACACTGCTGCACAGGCACACACCGCTGACCATCATACACAGTTCCGTTAGCACAGTAACAGCCATCCAGACATCGCTGGGGACAAATGTAGTTCCTTTTCTTTATTTGACAGGTAGGAGAACAGGAAGTACCGCACTCATTAAACCACAAGGTATTTGGACACTTGATCGCTATTAAAAATTGTTAGATAAATTAGATCATTGTCATAGCTTGTTCGCACATAATCATTTTAAGCCTTCACGAAAAGATCTTTGGTCATAAGGGAAAAATTAGGCAATGACACGAATGTAGTAATCAGTGAGATAGAAAGCGAATAGACATAAAATAAGACACTTACGGCAAAAGCTTTTGGTTCTCCAAGTTATCGGTACCTTGTTCCGTGCGCATGCCCTTGCGTACTGTGTGAAAGCCGAGCATGCGCAGTCACTGCGCTCTGATAAGCTACACCTACAGAGTTCTTCCTCGCACATTTTAATGAATGGCGCAGGATCCAGGACCATGTGACAAAGGAAAAAGGTCGAGTTACGCAGATAGGAGCACAATTTGTGTACCTACAAGAAATAGGACTCGAATTGGTAATGTAGCTTATAATAACAAAGGGGCTTTTCAGAAGTAGATACCTTGTTTGTAAATTGTTTCTTCTAATCTAAGAAATCTCGAATTTGGTGCGAGATTTATTCATTTATTTATTTATTTATTAATAATTCTAAAACAACAACGACAACCTTTTTTATTAAATCCAACTAGAGAGAATTTTTACGTTTTTCGATGGCTTATGGAATGAAAAAAAAAAAAAGGAAATTGTCGCATAAAATGATACTGAGAAAAGGATGTGTAGGAACTAAATCAACAAACGTTGTTGTGCTGGTTCCTAGCTATAAAATGATATTTTTAACACAGTGGTGCCAAGTATAAAAGTAGCAAAAGAAAAAACATCAACAGCAGATGTAAATAAATAACCAAACTATACTCTATATGGAGAAAAGAACGAAAATGGTCAACTTTCAAATTGTCTAATTAGTAGATGTTGTTTTAGTAAGCGTAGGAAGGAGAAATTTGGGAGGTCTTTCAGGAATTTGGGAGATCTTTAAGAATTTGTCTGATTCAGAAGACTGAGACGAATTAAGTTCTGAGCCAGTTTCTCCCGGCGCATCCAAGTTTATGAACTGAGCTATATATTCTGCGGCTTTTTTTTTAATAGTTACCTGCGTCATATTGTATTTTGTGACTGAGCTACAAGGACTCTTTGTCTCCTCTTCACGGACGTTGGGGCACAGTTGATTGACGTCCGTCATACGCCAACTATTCCCAAATTTAGCGACAGAAGACACTTGTTGACGATCATACGTCATAAAGTCATCGTCCGGCAAGCCGTTGTAGTTACCGCAGAGTCCGCAGGTCCTATTTCTGTGATTAGTGGAAACATGCGCATACACGGCATCCTTCCCGTCCCATAACACCGTTATTCCATTGTAGCCATATGTTACAGTATAGCTGGAAACTTTCTCAATTACCACGTTGTTTATGATATGAGGAAGAGAGACGTTTTTGTCATTTACAGTCACCTGGTCACTTTCCCCCAACTGGATCTAAAAAAGGTAGTTTCACAAAGATGTCATTACTATCATGTCAAAAAAGAAACGTTTTCCAGACAGGAATTTATCCTCTAACGTCTCAAACACAGGCCAGTTGAGGTGCAGAAATGTCTTGACTTGTCAGGTGTATGAGCCAAGGTGAACGCATCGATAGTGTTAAGATAAAGAAAACAAAATTATTGTCTGTACGAACCTCGCAAGATAGAAAAAGAGGTAAAAATAGTATGAGTTACCACTCGAAAAGTTGTCTCGTGATTTCTGATTGTTATTTCATTAGATTAGCTGTTATACGATAAGGAGAAAACGAACGATTTAAGCCTGGAAGTGAATTTCTCTAGGGAACAATGGTAAAAAAAGCTTTAAAAAAAGGAAAACGAGAAACGCAACAGTGTTGATTACCTTTATGTCCAGTCCTCCCAAGTACAAATTAACTGCTCGACGACAGGTTTCTGTGTCTTTACAATGAGGGTCAGTAAAGATATGAACAGAAAACAAATCGTCCTGACAATCGTGTATCAGTTTGTAAGTGCAACGACCAGGGAAGTAAATATAACGGCCATCGAAGGTTTTTACATGTGAGCGCCATGAGAAGCAGACGTCTGGTTCATTCATTGCACCGCTGGGTACTAAAATGAGAAATGGTTTGAAGATGATGAACAGTTTAAATGGCTAAAAAGTACAAAAATTCTGATAGTACTTTCTGTCAGCTACATCAAGGTCTTTACAAGTTCAAACCTGGCCAAATAGTTAGACTAGGGACTACCGAGGAAAAATTCAGCTAGTTTTCAAGAGGGACTCGAACTCGGGAACCCCGCCTGATTGCGGGTCCCCCTCACTAATCATTCGGCTATGACGTCTCCCAACTCCGCTGGCCACCGTTAAGCCATTTGTAAGGGGCTATATCTTCGAACTAGTAAATAAAAAGCAAAAGTCTGTTTACGGGTTAGCGGTAATGTGTAACGGAATTCAATTTCCCCGTGGAATTACTTTCTGAATTCATATCGAACGAAAATGAACTCAAAGCATAAAACACCTGGATGGGTAATAAGCAGGAAAACTACTGGCTGTCATTAACTATGGGATAAAGAATAGAAGAAAACAAACTTACCAGCGGTTGCCAAAATGGTTCGCACCTCTACTGGAACAAGCCCTTAAATAGTAATAATAAAAACATTCCATAATATTATCGATACAATACCTAAATACTACTCACGTCATTGATAAATTCCGAAACCAATCGAATTTACTTGCCTTCATCACATGGTACATTAGCTGGCAAATCACATTGCTTGAGGACGTAATTATACCTCAGTCCAGCTGGGCAGTTCCTTTTGTACATGATGCCATTTGAACAGAAAATGTATCCGTAACAGTTGTTTGGGTCTTTGTAATTGCCATTTTGCAATCCAGAGCAGAATGATATTGCTGCAATACAATTAAAGTTACTTCATTACACTTGTGCCTCTCAGACGTTGCAGTGGAGTCGAAAAAGATCTTGTTAATGAAATTTAAAAACTATTTGTGGAGGCTCTGACGTCATGTGAGTAAGATCTTTAAGCCATTTGGCATCTACCAACCTGTTTCACATGACACTCCAGTGTAGCCAGGCCTGCATTTGCATCTTTCTGGTGCCACACAAGTTCCACCGTTTTGGCAGGAAACAGCACACAGTGCTACAAGAACAAAGAAATGATTTCGGTAATAGTTTAATGAAAAGTCCGCGTGCAATTTGCACATATTGGCTGGTAATAATCCTCATCCTCTAATCCCACGGCCATTAAAAGCTAAAGGGATCCATGCACAGAATGAATAAAGCCTATGTATTGTCGACTGCTTGAAGCTTTGCGAAACTTTAGTGTGTCACGCTGTGGGAGCTATCTCTGTATTCAGAAGGGTAAGGCTTACCTCTACTACACCTGCTTCCAACCCATCCACTCTGACATGCGCACTGGTCTGGTTTTACACAAAGCCCTCCATTTTGACAGTTCGGAACACAAACAGCTTTAAAAAAGTACGATCCATGAGTTAATGCTCGTGGTACATCAAATGTCTGAATGCGGAATACTAACACAATTGTGATGAGTAGTAATAAAACAATAGTACAAAAAGCGAGACAATCAACATCCAAATGACATTTCATCTTGATTTAGCGAAATGCTCGAGAAGAATTACAACAGAAAGGGTTACAAACCTTTTTCGCAAGATTTTCCCGTGTAGCCAGGCAAGCAAAAACACAAACCGTGTGAACACAACCCGTTGTTTTGACAAGATGGAATACAGGTCTCTGAAAAGGAGTGAGAGTCGATAGCTTATCAACATTTAGAAGCCTAAACATATGCCAAGTAAATATTTTTGATGATGCATTTCAAAACCCCATATCAGAACTGGAGCGTTGATTTCTTGGATAGTATGAGTTTGAGTTTGCAAAATAACAAGGTTTCCACCTGCCGTTTTTCTAAATCAAAGGTTTTTATGTTACAGGGTCTATGGAAGGGTACTGGTTTCAAGAATATGAACAGTAAAACATGAATGTACAGAGTTCAGTGCCGCTAACACAAATTAACCCCGTAAAGGTTTGAAAGAGAGACGAAGATAGATTCAAGACAACTGGAATCTGATCAAGATACGAGTCACCATTTTCACAAAGACCATCATGCACCAACTCTTTCAACTTGTAATTAAATTCAATTTGTGCATACGGTGACGCCTTCTATGGATTAACTAGTATGCTAATAAGCAAAAATGTAAACAATGACGTCAGCAAAGATTCGCCTATAGACAAAAAGCTGAAATACTCACTGGCTGCACTTGGTGTAGCCTGCACAAATTGCCTCTTTTCATTCAAAGGAACCTCCTTCTCACCTTCGAAAACATGATAATGAAAACACAAACTTAAAAATGGCCAAAACAAATACTTAACTGAATCCTTAGATTCGTGTACAAGAGGATGTGTTAGTCTTGATAATAATAATCTTACATTAGGAAACTTTCAATTTCATAAATCGTTTTCAGAATTAAAGGCTTATTTAAGGTTAGCATAATAGGAAAAAATTTAAAACAATATACACTAAAACTAACTTGGTTAAAAATTTATTCTCACTTGCACGCCGGTGTACCGTGCAGTTAGATTTGTGATAGAACATTTATCTAAAGCATCTTTTTTACGTTTTAGCTACTTATTTTTACCCATACTAAATTTTTCGAAAATTTGGAAGCCATGTTGCTCGAATATTGATTTCTCGATTTGGGAAACAAAATATTGAAAGCGTATTAAAGGTTGTATCCGCACTTAGTGCACAGGTATAGTGGCCAAGTACGGTACTCGCTGGGTATCGTTCCAAAGCTTGTCTCTCGCTCGCTCCGTGGGAATGGGTAGGAGAGAAACCTAGGAACGAGGTTGTGTGTGCACTCACCAGAAACTTATATAGGGTTGACACGTGTAACTCGGGATCAATGCTTGTGAATGTTAATTTTTTTTCTAAGTACCATACTTGAAAACCCTGGCTGCGGCCTCAAAAAAGCAAAAGGTCTAACAACAACTTTGCTCGTGCAACACTCTTTTATGTACATTTCTTTGCCGTCACTGCATGACTACGACATGAAAGTGCCGTCTTAAGGAGGATGCAAACACAACACAGCGACTTCCTTTTTCTTTTCCTGAACTTCGATACAATATTTAGACGACCTAAACGAGATGGAATAAGCGTGTTAAAGTTTGAAGCAGCGATACACTTTTTAAGTGACGTTTTTGTTGCTGTCGCCATCGATGTTGCTTGCGCCCCCTCAGGTTCCCTGTCGAGAACGCGGAGTAAAATTACATAACGTCGTTTACGGAGTTTGATTGGTCAGCTATCTTTTTTTCTAGTTCCAAATATGGTACTTGCGAAAACGAAAATTCACAAGCATCGGACAAAGCAAACATAAGAGAGTTACAGGCCTCAACCCCTTACGAGTTTCTGCACACACTTAACTTTTTTCAATTAAGTACCTGGTCCTAGGCCAGAATTAGGAAACATTGCCAATACACGACCCAAGGTCGAGAGGTGGGGGTGAGGGGTGGTACTTGGGCACTAAGTTGGGCACTAATTCTTGGCTGCGTGAACTTAACAAACGTCTTCCCCCTTTGTGATAGATTTATTCCTTTTCGATTTCCTTTCATTCTTTCCTTTCCTACTTAATCCTTAGGCCAATTAATTATCAAACTGTTTTTTTGCACTATCAATACTGAGATAATATGTTAAATTTTCAACGAAGTGTTTCATTTTCACTGTAACGTTCAAAACAATTCTGGTCTAGTCTTGTGTGTGTTTGTGTTTTTTTTCTGGGAGGGGGGAGGGGTGTATAACACCTTTCATCAAAGTTCAGAACAGGAATTCTTTATCTAAGTAGAGCAAAGCGTAACTCGGCAAGAGGTAAAGTAAAAAATATCACAAAATAGCCCTCTCGAGAAAGGTCATAGTTGAGTTATCGTAAGAAATCGCAGAAATTTGTTCCCGCAAAAAATTAAAAAATCAAGCCAATTCGCAGAATATGACTACTGTACACTAACCCGCTGGGATAGAGAAAGTACCCCTCCGTCACCAGGACCCGGTGGAGAGGAAACAAAAGAACATGAATCTACTTACGCTCATTACAGTTAACACCATTCCATCCTTGACAACATCTCCTTACTCCTCTAAGTATCGATTTGGTGACTTGTCGGACCGCTGGTTCAAATACCACTCTGTACAGGGGTGAGGTTACATGAGTCAATGAATCAATGAACACCTTTATTTAAGATAACTGTAAAACGTCCACTAACTGAGGGTATTACTCATGGGTCTTATCATGCTAAGTATTACCAGGGACTGAGCAATGCACCCGTCCATGCAACTGATAACTTTTAATATAGCAGCTTATTTTAGATAGCCTGCGATAACATCCGTTTCTCCTCGCTCTTCGCTGCTGGGGACGTTTCGCGCGGAGGAACGTCGCAGACGTCCCTACGCGCGAAACGTCCCCAGCGGCGAAGAGCGATGTTTTCGTAGGCTATACTTTAGATGCTCTTCGAATAAAGTTTCAAATAACAGTGAACTAATCGGTTACAGATGCACATGTTCAGTTTGCTCTAAAACCAAGGCCTTAAAAGTATCCTTACAAACTCTGTAAATTATTTCTGAAGTAATCCAGTTTCTATTTACGAAATCTCTGACTGTAATTTATAGCTGTATCTTGCCGGGCAAAAAGAAAATCCAGTTTACGGTTTCGTGGGATTTATGGCTTATCGTGATTATTCTTAAGTATTTGAAACATAGGAAGATATAAAATTTGCTTTATCGCATCGTTAGGAGGTCAAATCCCTAAGCTTAATTTAGTGATCTCTCTGACGGAGATTTTACCGCAGGATATATGATCACTAAAATCTGATGTAATCAACTTATTCACTTTGAAGCAGGACGGAGATACTGAACCCGGACTTCAGTGTCTTAAACAAGACGAGCTACTCTGAACTTTGGTCTGTAGAGACTCGTCTCCAGTAACTCGTTTTGCCTAAGTGACAACAACTACTTTCCTTCGTTTACGGGGTGTTAAGCTTTATCAGTCTCCAGCAGGAAACTGTGGAGACTAAGAAAATCCTTTAAACGGCCAATGACTTACACCTACCTCATTTTTTTTCTTGCTATGAATATTTCTTCGAAATTGTTTCCTGGTTAGTATATATGCAATTGAAAATACACTTTATAATCTCGGAAACAAGTCACTGGCTTTGCGGTTGAGGAAAGCACAGGTCACATTTCTAAAGTTGGTTAACCAATTTCACCTGTAAGTCTTAAGATAAGAAGAAGAGCTAATAAATTTAGTATTGCTGTCTTCCGGCTTTACAACCCAATAATGGAGCAGCTATAAGCCTCTTGGCTGAAACTGAAACACAACGGTATCGCTTTGAAGGTATCTTACTCGACTCACGAGTAGTTTCTCCCACAATTTTCTTCTTTAATACAGTTCAAAAATTGAATATTTTTTGGCTGAATCTCTTCACCCCCATTTTACTTTTACTTGCATTTAGTTTCACTATTTTATACTTCAGTTCCTAATTTCTCGTTTAGCCTAGATTCAATTTATGACCTCTGCCGCGATGACCTGTCCAACAACAAAACTTTGTTCAACTCTGTATTCCGCATACCAACAGGTTGATTAGGAGTTCGCGGGGACCTGTTTTGCTTCCTGTAGCGTCCGGATAAAAACAACCAACGATCCGTTGATCAGCTAATAAATATTTGTGTTACAAAAAAGTCGGACCTTAACTTACAGTACAGACCGGCCATGAAATTCTTTAGGACGAGTCTAATATTTGCATGGTGGATAGAACGCTTTGAGTAAATTTTTTGTACTAACTTTGCTGATAAAGGCAGATTCCGTCGCCTCACTGGGGTAGTGTGGGGATCATGATGGTAGAGTGGTTACCCTGTCTATTCGATCCGGGACAGTTATGAACTGGCTTTATGAAAATTTCTAAAAGAGTGGCTCTCAAAGAATGATTTCTCAAGCTCGATCTAGACAAGTATTATGTAAGAATCCGTTTAACATCTCTACATAGCTTTGTCTTACCTATATTTTATGCATGGTTTGATTTTTTCGTCGCCCTCTGTGCATGGTACTTGAAACCTTTTCACAGTTCGTCTCTTGTAGTTCCGTGGCGTACGTATTGTATGGGGTTCAAAGTATTTGCAGAAGTGACCTTTATTTTCTTGGTATGACTTTGGCCCTGCCAGCTTGTCTAACTCATTCAAGCTTGGGAAATAAGACAAGTTAAATTGTTGTATTACTAAGTGTTTTCAATGTCTCCTTTTCGTAGATTCTATTTCTGCTCACTCGCACCGTTTCCTGTAAGCTTTCCAAAACAAACAAACAAAGCCCAAATTCTGATTTCCTGAATTTTGTGTGGAAAGGTAATTGGCTAAATTAATAATCTATATTCCCTTTGTATCAAACAAATTAAAATATTGATCTCTTGCAGCAAATTGACACATACTCTGACCACTAAAGTGGTCTTCCATAAGTACTTCCTTACAGTCTTTGGGATTAAGAGGATAAGTCGTTCTGTAAATATTTTCCGAGTTTATATAAATACTTGCACGCTAGCAAGGCACGCGCTGGACGTTAATCGTATTAAATAAGAATACGAAAATCTGTTTATCTGTTGTTTGGGGGAACATGAAGAGGGGTTTGGTTGCTGCAATGTCTCTAAAAAACCCTTCTCGATGTTCAAAGCACGTATACCAGGTCAGTGACAGGTAAAAGTATTACACATCAGCAATCTATTTGGTGCTTTCTTCGCTTGAAAAAAAATTCTTGTACGTGTTTTCAGTGGATAAGGAGCTATCCGTAGTGGAAACGTGGGAGGGAAAAAGTGTTTGTGGGGGAGCGAAGGTAGTAATTACACGGTCAAGCACACCGGGGTGTTTTTTAAAGATGAATAAAATAGCTAATGTTTCGCGACTTTTTGACTTTTTGCAACTCTTGGCGCCCCTACTTACGGTAGCAACTAGTCTGCAATTCTAAAGAAGTTCTAAGTAACGTTCCTAAAAATACTAGTAAATGTAGAGTATATTGATAAAGCATGGAAAAGTAAATATTTAAACCTCAGCTTTTGCAAACCGCAGCGAAGTAGTAAGTAAGTACGGTACTGTTCTCTAATTGCTAAGAGAATTTGTTACATAGTTAAGGATTTGCCTTTTGAGCCTTTTACTCAAGTTACGTTGATGCGCTTGACGAGGTACTTGAATCCTACTTTACTAGCTACAAATGGTTTCATATAAAAAGCAATATTATTCACTGAGGCGGAAGTATGTGTACTTGGAAAGAAACTTCAAGGGGTATTAGTTCCCTTGACATCTTTAGAAGTGCTCAAAGTCGTGTACTTTAAAAATACATGTTGTGATACTCACAAATTCAAAACTTGGTCTTGCGAAGATGTTTGCCCAAATCCTATCTTGATAAGTAACAAGACCAATAGCCCACCGCAAACCGCAGTAAAAATAGGAACAGTTCTCATTTCCAGAAAAGAGACCTCTAGCGTGGGAACTGAACTGATGATAAACGTTTATCAAAGTAAAATATAAGCGTATACACCTTTTCACCAAGCAACTGTTTAACCAGAAGATCAGTATTTGTTACGGTGTAAAAAAAGGCTTGGAGAGTAACCTTTTTGAAATGCTACTCGGCCTTTCAAGAGAGATTTCTTTATATTTGATCTATCTCTCGTCCTATTGGAGGATAGCCCATCTCCTCGCTAATCTCTCCTAATGAGCATGTCAGTTTTTCAAAGCAGTTTGGTTTCCGTTCCATTTGGAATGATAGGTATAATTTAGCATGATTGATTTCCATTAAAGGATATATATTAGTCCTTTTTTGTATCTTTGTGTCGTTTTCAGGCTGCATTACTATCAATACATGCATTTACTGTCATGTTTACCTTTTTAGAATTGCCCAGCAGTTGATAGGGCAAAGATGATGCTGAGAATAAAATTTTCTTTATCACTATAGCATCCAAGGAGTTTCCTGTCTGTTCAACAATAAATAGCACAAGTTGCTGAGTCTTCCCACAGAAAAGGACTTACCATAGCCGACCTATATTCTCAAATTATTAAATGGTAGATTGAAGGTTTTTAGCGTTTTTAACAATATTTATCCTCCTTATTAAATACCTTGAAATACAAGCACCAGTTCGATAAGGATTCCAAGCCTCAATAGCCCTTATATACCCCGATACCCTGGCCATGCGGTCCACCTCTCAAACCTTCAAGTTCCCTCGTCTTCCATGTTTTAAAGTCAAACATGCATCAAAATAGAAACATTTTCAAGCATCGATCTCTTTGTACGACTAAGGGGGGAGATGTGACATTCCATGTTGACGATTTCTTTAATAATAGCAGTAACAATACTTGATTCACTGTTGGAGGGTTAGACTTAAGTAAGTAAAATAAACGTTAAGGGAGGCTCCCCCCCTTCCAAAAGAGTGACAAACTGATTCTCTGAAAGTCTTCCTCTTTATAAGCCATAATCGTTTAGCGGTTCAGCAGCCCCTTACAGTAAGCGTTCTGGATTGTTCGTTCTTACTAAGCCTGGCGTGGTTATTCCACGAATAAGTTCATTGTCGCAATGCAGGCCGTCGCTTATGTCTTTTAAAAGACGTTTTCGTTTATCTTTGGTTTGTCTTTCATCATCACCTTAAATATGTCCTGAGAATTTTTTCTCTCACTAACAGTATTTTGAAATGCTGGCTTTGTCCTGGAGCTAAGACCTCATTTTTTCTTGTTGTTTTTTTAGTTGCAGTTTATGCGATAAGGCCTCGTGTCAAACTGATATCGTATTCGGTACTTGAACTCTGCAAGATGAGGTCACAATTTAGGTCATCTCAGTACTGAAGTGAGGAAGGCGGAAAATTTAATACCTCCAGTACACGCGCCCGCACGTAAAGCTGTCTTTAGAAAATCATGTTTTACCACGCATGCAGGCTAAGAAAAAGAGCAAGTGGATGAAGCTACCATGAAACAGGAGTCAGCAGTGATGTAGGTAAGGTGGGGAGATGTATATCTAACTTGGAAATTAAAGCACCTTTGCAGTTGTTCGGATGAGGTTTTGCGGCAGGGCCCGCTGCATGTAGAGTTGTTTGCGAGGCCTTGTTAAGGGGCTCAGTGGACAAAAACGGAAACGTCACGATAATAAAGTAAATTAGCCTTAAATCTTTATTAAAATAATTCCAAACCACTCAATTTGTCAAATATAGGAGTCGAATTCTTAGAGACCGCAATAGAAACAAAAATTCTCGTTGCAATTGAAAAGGGGACGGCAGAATGGCAGTAAGACCCCGACCACGATACGTATCCGTATTTTATTAAGCGCATCCGCAATTGGCTCTCTGTCTACACTCCGATGACTGAGAACGCTATCCAGGGTGGAAATTTGTAAAACCATGGGTTTAAATTGCAGAAGTTGTGTCGACGGATGAAAGAGGAACTTTTTGGAAAACAATCTATGTCATGAAAGCGATCACCTGTGGACGCGATTTTTATGGAAAAAGGAAAAAAATACGTTTTCATAAAATACGGATACCTATGGGTTGAACAAGTAATTTCACGTTTGCGTTATCAAAAAACCCTTAAAATCATTTGGTTCATTTGAAAAAAAATTTATAGACTGGTTCACGCGATACAGAAGTACAAAGTTGTTTGGCTAATTTATACGCAAGGTTTGCCCAAAGCCCTCCGGCTAAACCAAATTTGACCTTTGGGCTGGGTTTCTAGCCGCAGGATTAGGGAATTTCGTGGTCTTTCGTAAACATCAATTTATTATTCAGAATGACTAAATTCACCAGCTATAAAACCATTGTGGCTAGGGATCCAAGAGCCCTTTGACTCGGGCGTAACTTGTGCAGGCAACATCGAAGCCATGGCTTCAACGTTTACTCAGTACTGCTATATACAATATTAAGTATGCGGGTAGTACCAAGATTAACTATCAAAACATTATTTACCTGTATAAACAATCATAAACTAATCCAATCATAACCGGATAAAAGATCTAAAGGTCTATTAATTGTTTAAATCCGCGATTTAAAGTTTAGACCTCGATTAACCCCATCGTCTATTAATTAACCAACTGAAAATCATAAAAATAACTAATCCGTGAATTTTAAGCCATGGCTTGCTCCCTGTCTCTGGAATGGCTCCTGGCCAAAAATGGGCTTTTATCGTGGAATGAGTTTCATTTGTTCTTAAAATACAGTGGAAGTCGACTTTCTTTAAGGACACTCCCTCGTAAGCGGACAGTTAGCTCGACTAACTTCCACTTACGGTAGTCTTCGTCTCCCATACAGACCCAGTCTGTATTTATTGCTACATTCCTGTAAGAGGCCGCGGACACTTTCAGGGTTTACGAGTTAGATTTTGCTTTCGTTTTTAAGCTCCTTTATTTAGAGTCACTGTTCGCCGCAATCAATATTTAAGTTTTACTGCTTGTTGTTTTCACATACAGCCAGTACACTTCAAACTACCACTTGAATTTTGTGCTTGTGACTGAATTACACTGTACAACATTGCAGTTAGAACAACAGTATAGCCAAACACTAACAACACTTTTTTTCATTCCCAATGTTTATAGTTGTAGCAGTGCAAGCTCCCGTAAGCGACCAAACACCCTTACACCTCTATGGCCCTTCGTCATGAGAACCATGACGGGCACCTTTTTCGCGTCCCCACGGTGGGCGCTAACGAGAACTTCCACTGTAATTCGGTGTAGCCGTGGCGAAAAATGGTAGCATTTATAGAATCAAGACAAGTAACCTCACAAAAGGAAATGTTCTGCGTAACAAAGCGATTGAAGACTGAAACGTCTCGAGATTACTGTCAAAGAACTGGCATTCCAGTTCAAAGATATTTATTACCTTTGACTATAACATTCAAAATTATCAAATTAACAGGATTTCAGGATATTTATAGGCAATGTTCCCTTTATTGCGGGCGACAAGAGATGGTATCTTTCACCATGCGAACACAGCATTTTTTCCTCGTTACTCACCATTTGCAGGCTGATTGTATCTAAGCAACTGTGATTAAAGTCGTTGAATTAAATATGAGTATTGTTTACTGTGTTGCGGTTCAATTCAGTTTCCACGCTCATGATCCAGTGATTTCTTTTGTTGACACTGGAACTTAAAGTGCTTTCTCTGATTCACCTCTGAGTACACAATTATGAAAGCGGTCCTCATAAATCACATCCGAAAACCCACATGTTCGTACAGAACGCTTTTGCTGCTCACAAAATGCTCTTAGTCTTAAGCGCTTTGAGTCTGGTGCTAATAGTGGTAAAAGGACTGAGTGGAGTACAATTCAGCGAATTATCGGGCGAGTAACTTCAAATCGAGCCCGATTCAGTACCCCTGAAATGTACGACACCAAGTCCTATTATCAATTAATTGTGTCACTAACAAAATGCGAGAATATCAGTCCTGGAATATTTATTAATATAAAAGAAAGATTCCACAGCAAACGTCATCGGCTACAGCTTCGGATGAAACTATCGGAATGTGTGGAAGCCCGACCGTAGAACTTTTTTTTTTTTACAAAAATACATTTTTTTATTAAAATGCGTCAATATTTGAATAAAATGCGAAAAAAAAAAAAGAGCCTTAGTCTGTCTTTTTCAGTTCTCCCACAACATAAGTAATTCTATCCGAAGGTCTTTCTGTGTTTGCTCCTTTTCTTTGGATTTCTACATAAACTATAAAGTTAGCATTAAAATTCAAGGACTTTCCAGCATCTACTGCATTTTTCAAGGTGCATGGGGAAATTGTAACGTTTATGATTAATTGGTAACAGGACTTCGTGTCCTCCAATTCGGTCTGTAATCATACTTGTGATTAAACAAATCGGACTCCCGCGGATTTCGTTAATCACTCGTATGATTACAGACCGAATTGGACTCCACACAGTCCTCTTACCATTATAAATATCGGCTGTTAAGAACCACTCAGATTCAAGCATTTTATTATTGACACAAGTCTCTTATTAGAATCTACATTTGTATGGAATGTTTAATTCTGATTATATCCCCTTTTTGCAGTAATCGCCGCGTTTATTTAGATCAAATTCATACACCAAACCACAGTTTCATGTGATCAGGGCACGCAGGATTTCTAGAGTGATTTTGTACCATAAAGTCAGAAAATTCATAACTGACCTCTGTGGCAAGTTACAAACAGATCGCCACAAGCAAAAGAGCTTAGGACTCAGTGGATCTCAAAGTTCAATTTATTCAAGTTTCAATGATGTAAAAAAACAGCATACAGCAAGTGTATGAACACGCAATACATTTACAAGTGTGGTTAACGTTGACAGTAGCTGTTCAGTGTTTACTGCACTTCCTCTGCTAATCTCTCTGCTTTGGCTACAGCCTCACTGATATCTCCGACCATGTAAAAAGCAACTTCAGGAAGATGATCATATTCACCTAGTAGAAGTATAATCACACAAATTATTTCCACAGTACATCATCATGTATAGCACACTTGCTAGGATCAAGTCCCACCCATCCCACTTTGAGTCTCACATTCAGAGGTTATGAAGCTGGTCTATTCCATATTGAGTAATACTGAGTAATTAGTTACTGTGGTTTATGTTTCGATAAATGTCTTCTGACAGGATTTGATCACGGATGCAGTTTCTTTTACTTCCGTTGAAGCCTTAAGCTTTTTTATTGTGGCTAAATAACCTTAGTCTATTTGGTTTTCTCTTAAATGCCTGACCTGAATAGCTACATGTGTGTAGTTTTTTTTTTAGCCGGGAATATCATGATTTCCTACTTTGTTTTGACGCTAGAACCGCTTGTTCATTGCTTACTGTAAACAGTCCTTACCAACTCCCTTCTGTGAATTTTGTCACTGCCCTCAACTGTCACACACACTAAGAATTAGGCCAATCGTGAGGCGCATACGAAATCCGTCAGAAACCCGCCTATCAGAAACACTCACATATGTCCCTGTGACTCCGCAGGGAATTAGAACAAGCTTTTGTGAACTAATTCGCAAATGGAAAATATTAATGGTTTAGATGAGTGCATGGGCCAGCTGTAGCCTGTTCCAAGCGTTCAGATACTGGAGAGTGGTGTGAAGTAAAGAAAGCGATGAAAAGTAGAGGGGGACTGGGGAGAGAGGTCTCTCACCTCTCGTCCTCCCTCGCTTTTATTTTTTCGCCCTCCTTTTTACTTTGCACCGCTCCCAACTATCTGAATGCCTGGAACAGGCTAGGCCGGCTGCAATGCAGGCTATTAGGCTGGAAAGTTCCACAAAACCTCAAATGCAACCCACTTCAATCTCTTTAGAATTGATGTCAGTGCTTTTTTGTATTGGCTCCCTTCATTACTAACTTCCTTTGTTTTAAGCGATTATTTAAATGTTTTGCTCAATCTGATGGGCAGCTCTTACTGAATGAATTGAGCTCAGTTTCATATCACAACTCCTAAATAACAAATCTTCAAAACAAAATGAACCAGTTATCAGGAAAATTTACCATTGAGGATCTTCTTGAATCCAGAGATGGTTTCCTGTTAAAAGCAAACCACAAGAAGAAACGTTAACAAAAAAGTGAAGAATCTTTACACAAAACCATGGTCTTGCTTGCTGTACATGTACCATTTTGTGGAGTTTTGTGGTAAAATGTTGAGGTACTTGACAAACCTGTATCAAGGTAAGCTTGGAGATGACTGACACTGCTTGGATTCTAACGCCATTCCAGTGGCTTGCTCTCCCAATCCTCATGTACATATATGACAATTGTAACAACTGTTTGGTACTACTAACTGTGGTGCATAAACCGAGTAACAAAGTACAAATACTGTAGCAGGTACTACATGACACAATGTAAACAATACCTTCAAGGGAACAAGTTTGCCATCATGACCTGTAAACACCTCAGCAACTTGGAAAGGCTGTGAAAGGAATCTTTGGATCTTTCGTGCACGTGCAACTGTCAGTTTGTCATCTTCAGACAATTCATCCATACCCAGGATGGCAATGATGTCTTGTAGAGATTTGTGATCCTGTAAATGTAAAAAAAACCACACCAATTTAAGAGATAACTACTTAAATTGCATACAGAGAGCCAGGAAAAAATTCAGGCTTGAACAGAACTCAAACCCCTGACCCATACAACATCCACACAACACTCAAACCACTTGGAAACTCTAAATGTACATGTTATCTTCCCTACAGAACACAACCAATTTTCTTTCTCTAGATAGAAGTGTTTGATTCACTTGATTTTACCAATGTACACTGCAACATTGCACTACAATTTTTGTTACTGCATATTGTTATTAGTATTATAGATTAATTATTATATTAACAAGACGCCTAAAGCCGTTTCCGTGGGATGCGTTGGTCTATGGAAGCATAAAGGCGTTCTATCTGAATTTGGAAAACCGGAAAGATGTGTCACGTTATGAGCATCGATGAGTAGGTTACCTGTATGGGTTGGTTTAATGTGCTTATGACTGAATTTATAGTAGCCTGCGTGGCAGGCTACTATTTCTCCCCAATCCACCTCCCCTTTTTGCTTCCTCCCTATCCCCTACCCCTTTCGACACTTGCCACGCAAGCTAAATTTATAGTTGTCAGCGGTCGCAAGGCTGGAGTTGATCTTGTTTTGATCTATCGCTATGTAGTTATTTTCGTAGCACGATTTGGATAAGAAAAAGAAGTTATTTTGCATCAAAACAAGGTTTACCCGTGTAACTTAAATTGGAATGTTAACTGAAACAAGTAATGGAGAACATGCGCATAATGCTCTCTGATTAACCTGAACAGGAACTATGTGTATAAAGATGTGTCATATCTTGGTAGTAAGTTGCCACAGGTAACTTTATCAAAGAGAAATAAACATTGTAGTTTTAGGTTAATGGAGCAAAACAAATTAAAACATCCGCTTGCTTTATCCAGGGTCGAACCCAGGATTACAAAGTTCAACAAAGTTCCAATGTTTTAATCCAAGATGAACGTTTAATATTCCCAGATGCTCTTAATACAGTTAAAAATTAATTGCAATGTGTTTCCAAGGTCTCAAAGTTAACATAGTTCCAATGATTATCCCAGATTCCAAGGTATAATAAGTTTACTAAGGTCCTGATCCCTGTTCCATCCAGAAGTCCAATCCATGCCGAAAGCATCAACGAGGACAATATTTTCGCGATTTCACCGCCAATTGTCAAGGGTACGAGTTGAAATTTACGCGATTTAACCTCCATTCGTCAAGGTGTTTGCGATAAGAAAAGAAAAAAACTGAACTCTAGCTGTGCTCGGCGAAAACCTGGCGAACTCCGAATAGAAAAATCTATCAGAAATCACGGCCCGCAACCAGACGCTACTAAAACCTTATGAAAAAGCTAGACCTAAACAAAGAAGAATCATGACCAAAAGAAATAATTTGGCTAAGGTCGCCTTTTGTGACTTGCCAGTATCCCGAAGGATATCGCTGGTTAACAAGCCATCCTAAACCACGAGTGGAAAAACTCAAGGGCGACAAATTTGGCAATCAACGTTCTTCAGAGGAAGCAAATCGATTAAAAATCGATACAGATTTTGTACAATCTGATTGGTCGGCTTGGAAGAAGAGATAATCGATAAAGATTTTACGCAATCCTATTGGCTGGCTTTGCAATTTGCTAGTACAATAAAGCGTTCTGAAACGTTCTTCAGAGGAAGCAAGTCGATCAAAAATCGATAAAGGTTTTGTACAATCCCATTGGTCGGCTTGGAAGAAGAGATAATCGATAAAGATTTTACGCAATCCTATTGGCTGGCTTTGTAATTTGTTAGTACAATAAAGCGTTCTGAAACTTTCTTCAGAGGAAGCAAGTCGATCAAAAATCGATAAAGGTTTTGTACAATCCCATTGGTCGGCTTGGAAGAAGAGATAATCAATAAAGATTTTACGCAATCCTATTGGCTGGCTTTGCAATTTTGGGTACAACCGAACCGGATTTTTACCCTGGGAATGCCACAGGCATCCCATGGCCATGGAATAAGAAAGAAGTGTTTACAGTCTACAGCTTTCTACATATTATATACAGTCTTGGGTTTGTGCGCTGGTGGACGGCCAAATTTCAAGCAAGTCCCCGATACAATCCTTAAAGTCTGGTGTACTTGTATTTAAAATCCGATCCTGCTCACCATAAGAGTTCCAGTAGCTCGGTGGTTAGAGCGCCCAAACTAGAACTCAGAGGGTCTTGAGTTTGATTCTCACCTGGAGCTTGAAAAATTTTTCTGAGCTTTCTAGTGTTTGACTTCTCCATCTTCTTTATAAATATACAGTCTTGGGTTTGTCAATGGTGGATGGCCGAATTTCAAGCAAGTCCCTGATGCAATCCTTTAAGTCTGGTGTACATGTATTTAAATTCTGACCCTGCTCGCCACTAGAGTTCCAGTAGCTCAGTGGTTAGAGAGTCTCAACTAGAACTCAGAGGATCGCGAGTTCGCTTCTCACCTGGAGCTCGGAAAATTTTTCTGACCTTTCTGGTGCTTTCTGGTGTTTGAATCCTCCTTCTTCTTTTATATAATTGCTATCATTACTAAGATCACTTCCCTGTGAAATTACCACCATCGAGCACCATGTTTGCCTGTTTTCTTAAAAACTAGATGAATTAAGTTTGTTACCTGTAAGATCTTCTGTACACCTCTGGCTACTTCATAGTGCTCTTGTCCAACAACATTAGGGTCCATGATACGTGATGTAGAGTCTAGAGGGTCTACAGCTGGGTAAATTCCTAACTCAGCAATGCCACGAGATAGCACAGTAGTGGCATCCAAGTGAGCAAAGGTAGTGGCAGGTGCAGGGTCTGTCAAGTCATCAGCTGGCACATAGATTGCCTACAGATGTAGTGAAGGAAAACAACTGATGTTAAAAAAATGCTTACTTGTTACATAATAAATAATTACTATCATAACAGCTACCAGCCAAAGGCTGAGGTAATGCATTGCCAAACTAGTCCTAGTGTTTGAGTTGTACATTTATTTCAATTGATTTCATACATTCTTTCAAGAAGCACCCCTCAACACAATAAATATAGAGAAGTTTGTGCTCATTAATTTTGTAATTAAAGAGCACCTACCTACCAAACTTAAGCCCCATTCACACCAACAAAACAACGTTAAATTTACCAAAATAAAAATCTGTCACAGAGAAGTGAACAACTTGCTTGTACACAGGATTCAAGTACTATGATTTTTAACTCGTGCATTAATCCTGGCTAAACGTAACTCAATAAACATGATTTATGAAATACAAAATAACCCTAACAATAACCCTAATCCTAAACTAAATGTAAGCTTAACTTAACTGTAACATGCTATCTTTCAAGCCAAGTCACAAATCAAATCATTGTTACACTGTACATTATCATAATAATATTATGAACATGGTTTGCAAATGATAATGTTGTCATATGTTGTGTTGTCAATTTACCTGTACTGATGTAATAGATCCTTTCCTGGTTGTGGTAATTCGTTCTTGCATAGTACCCATATCAGTGGCCAGAGTTGGCTGGTAACCAACGGCAGAAGGAATACGCCCCAACAGAGCAGACACCTGCAAGCATATTAAAGCCCAAGAATCAAAACATCTTCATAGTTTGCTGTTATGATTAATAAAGGTCATTTAAACCTATGTAGCAAGAAATACACAGGCTATTGGGGACAGTTTAATAAAACTTTTACAAGCGTAATTTACAAGTCTGAAGACAATAGCTACATTGTGTACACTTGTACATTACACTTATAAAAGTTTTATTAAAATTGACTCCAGACTGGACTTGAAGAAACAAGTCAATGAATATACACACACCTCAGAGCCAGCTTGTGTGAAACGGAAGATGTTATCAATGAAAAGCAACACATCCTGTCCTTCTTCATCACGGAAGTACTCGGCAACAGTCAGACCAGTCAGAGCAACACGAGCACGAGCACCTGGGGGCTCATTCATCTGACCATACACAAGGGCCACCTCAAACAAACAATTCAAAAATAGTATTAATTTACATTAAAATGATGCTATGATCTGTATTACAATAATTACAACGCTACCACCAGGTTAGCTCACTTGGGAGTGCGCCAGTCTGCTGAGCGGAAGGTCGCCAGTTTCAAATTCCGGCCGGATGAACATTCGGGGTCTTTAAGTAATGGTCACACATTCTAGTCTTCTTGGATAAGGACCAAAAACTGTAGTTCCTGTCTCACAGCACTTTCACTTATCTGGTTCTTGTGGGAAGTTAAAGACCCACACCACTGTTTGAAAGGAGTAGGGGATGTGCACCACAGTAGTGTGGCCAACCTTTCCTGGGCTGGGTGGGTTATCTGTAAGGAGAGATCTTAGAATAGGGATAACTTCATTATCCTCCTTCAGCAGTCATAATAGCTACCTGTAAAACAATCTGTTACCTTGGAACTTTTATCCTTCAAACTGATGACACCTGATACAATCATTTCATGGTACAAGTCATTTCCTTCACGTGTTCTTTCTCCAACACCAGCAAACACTGAGTAACCACCATGAGCTTTAGCTACATTGTTGATCAGTTCCATGATAAGAACAGTCTTACCAACACCAGCACCTCCAAAGAGACCTTGATGACAAACAAAGAAAAACAGTTTGTATATAAACACACAGTCACGTTAACAGTTGATGAACGCAATACAATTCAAGAATTTTTTAAGTTCTGTCGGTTAGGCAGGCAAGAATTCTTGAAGTTCTGTCTGTTAGGCAGCAATGTCTGCATACAAAACTACCAACATTGATCGTGTGTTACAGTGATTTTGTTACAAATAGTTCTAGTGAGTCCTGGCACTTATCTTGTGAAAAATCATGAGTCCAAGTGCAGAACCAATGAGCCCCAGTTCAAAAAGCAACCGAGTCCTAAATTGAAAATGCTTGGGCCTTTTATGTAACCAAGCAGTTAATCTGAAGAAAGATTTTAAATCTCTTTATTACAGTTTCCTGAAATAAAAATATAGTCCTTCTATTCAAAGCACAGAAAAAGATGAAATAACAGCCACAGAAATTGCAGGAACAGGATATTCTACAAAAACATCTTCAGATCAATAGATCAATTGATCATCCTATGGGACCCATGCCATGATTTAATTTGTTTGTATCTTTGGGGATTTTTATGCATCAAGGACACAGGATGCAGAGGTAACAAAATCACTGGAAAATTGCGGCAATTTTTTTTTCATGATAATATTAGCCTGCTATAAATGTCATCTACTTCAAACATCAATATCAAACCTGAATCAGTACACAAGTGTCGATGAAGTAAAGGCACATTGCATCCGCAAGGCATTGTTGGCAATGACTGAAAGCCATTCAATTAAAATATTAAAAGATTCCAAAGAGTGTAAACAGACAGTAAGGGATGACTCTTCATGCCTTCAGACATATTGACTACAGTATTATTCTCACCAAAGGCCACTGAAACATACCAATCTTTCCTCCCTTAGCATAAGGAGCAAGAAGGTCCACAACTTTAATTCCTGTAACAAGAATTTCCTGCTCTGTGCTCATTTCAACAAACTCTGGTGCTTCAGCATGGATTGCAGCTCGTCTACAAAAGTTTAATCATCCAGAGAACAGAATATATCAAAGAAGTACAGTGAAGGATTGTTCATTTACACTACAATATCAGAAAAAATTTTTGTAAGATTTGCAGGAGATTTTGGAACTTTTTCACAGCCTTCTTGAAAAACTATTACTGCTGTAAAGTTTGCTTCTATGTTCAACCTGGGACATACCCTCAGTCTCTGTAGTTACTTCAGAAAGAATACCGATATCCTATACACATTTTATTGTTCAAAATGGTGGTTAAAGATAAAGTTGTTTGTTGTCTCACAGGGTTATGGTACAGAGTTTTCCTCAGGAATGCAAATGATTTTGTTCTGCAGTGATCACTTACTTGTCTGTACCAATGGGGCCTCTTTCATCAATAGTCTCTCCGATAACATTAATAATTCTTCCTAATGTCTCTGGGCCAACTGGAATTGTAATAGGACCTCCTGTATCTTTACACACTTGTCCTCTGACAAGACCTTCTGTACCATCCATAGCAATGGTTCGTACAGTGTTCTCACCTACATTGTAATAAGGATCAAACAAAGTTTACCACAGGACCGTGAAACTATACATGTAGGTGAGTGGTCCAGTGATGTAACTAAGTTGACATGCATATAACCATGGAACCGTATGGTGTTCTAGTCATATAAATGTAGAAGAAAGTATGTGCGTGAAGAAATGAAAATAGGGAGCTTAAGCAAAAATGACGGCAATGGCTACGATAACGTCACTTAAAAAGTCAATTCACGCTACTTCAAACTTTATTATGCTTATTCCAACTCGTGCAACTCGTCAAATGCTGGCAAACCTTTCTGAAGTTGAATTCTAAAAGACAGTATCAAAGTTCAGGAAAAGAAACAGAAAGTCGTCTTGTGTTCACATCTTCAACAAAACATGAAATTTGGCACTTTCATGTTAAAGTCAGGCAGTGACAGCAAAGAAATGTACAAAAAAGCGTGATGCATGTGCACAGCTGTTGTTTTACCAATCTAAACTTATTGCTTTCCCGTTCTCGTTGCCATTGTCGTTGCTCAAGTTCCCTAATGTTGGTGAGGGGAGGGGTACGTGCGTTTACATACATTCTGAAATCCAAATTTAAGTGATAGTCACATTTTATCAACTCAAATTAAAAAGTACGAAAATTATCCATTATTACCTAAATGTTGAGCGACTTCAAGGATAAGTCTCGGAGAACGGCCTTCCACCTCTAGTGAGTTCAAAATGGGAGGGAGACCCTCCTCAAATTGAACATCTACAACGGCACCAATAACAGCAATAATTTTTCCAACAGCTCCAGGCTTTGACGCCGCGGTTGTTGATGTTTTAGGAGAGGCAGCTTGAGCAGCGGCAGCTGCGGCAGACACAGGTTTATCGGTTGAAACATAGCGGCGGTTATCTGGATGAATAAATATGAAGGAAAAAAATGTAAGTTACTTGCTAAGCTCCAGCAATACTGGATGCAAAGTTCAATATAAGTACAAATGATCATGAGGCCATAAACCAGAATTCTTCTATAATAACTCACAACAAAAATAAAGTTTTAACAGAAATGACTTTCAAAGCAATCACAATGTAGGTTTATACAGGGTACATTTCATCGCATGTGTTAAAATCAAAGACATCCTCAACGTGGCTTCCCGGCGTCCGCTTCTCAGTGCAACACTCCCATCTACAAAAGGAATGCGTAAACACAATAATTTTATTACTTACACAATTGCGAACATACTGGCAGTGTTCTCCTCTGTGTTTGTCTTAAGGTGCGAGCAACAAAGTTAGATCTCACAGCGGTTCTTGCCGCTCGTCGCAAACCATGAACCAACATGGCGGAGAAGAATTGTGAGTATGCAGCGCCGGCGATCATATACCATGTGATCTACGAAAATTTCCGACCTCTTACGGACTTTTCCGAACATCTGCAAATAGTACAGAACGGAAAGGATTTCGGGAAGGTTACAGCATGTTACTCTCACGTGATTGAACCATGACAGCAACTACACGTATCAATATCAGCCAATAGAATTGGAGATTTCGTTATCATTGTTCACGCGATTATCGATTATTCACTCCATTCGTCGAGGTCCTTATAGTATTCAAAGCAATACATGTTTATTTCCTTTCTCACATGGTCTTAAATGGGCTGCGGAGAGGTCTTCTTTATATCTAGAAGTCGTACCACTACATATTCCAACCCAAGGAGAATATAGTCGGGATTGTATGTTTCTTCTTTTGTACAAAATCACTTTCACTTTCAAAATTTGGCGGGAAGAAGGTTTGTTAGTCTATAACGTTTCTTACATGTGGTGTGAAAATCCATTCATTTGATTCAGGCTAGGAAAAACCCCTGGGACTAGGGTACGCCTCGTCTTTGTTATGGTTTTGATAGTAAGTTTAATGGTCCTTGTCACGGTTTTCGACGCCATCTTGACGAGTAGACAAACGCGTGAGAAATTTACGGTGTTTGTATGAGAATCTAATGTCGAATAATTTCCGTGGAACGGCTGTTCCGAAAAAAATATGAATTGTAAACTAAAGCTTCACTCCCAAGGATTCTTCTGAAAAAAATTGAGGGGGTTACACGCCCTAGAGGACCTAGACCCAGTTTTTTAAATTTTCTATACATTTGTCTGTTAAGTTAAAGTCCCGGGAAAATTTACAGACAAATGTATTTGAAAATCTAAAGCGAGCCTCCGGAGACATTTAAGCACCGGTAGGCCCCCAATTTTTTTGGTACAATCCTTTGTTTCGTAGTTTACAAGTCATATTTTTTTCAGAACAGCCGTTTTACGGAAATTATTCGACATCAGGTTCTCATACAAATTTTGTGATTTGTCACATGTTTGCTACTCGTCAAGATGGCGTCGAAAACCGTGACAAGGTCTATTAGGTGCTTCACAATCTGTTGTCGAGTTTTGAGGTTGTTTGTTCGTTCTGCTAGCTTGGGAAAATAAAAGTTTAAGCTTTTTGTATTGAGTTAAAATAATTTGCCACCCTGTATTGTTTTAATTTACTAATATACTCGCTTGTTATTTACGTTACTAATACATTTTCTTTTTGCAGATTTTTGGATTGAGCGACGTGCACATGTACCTTTACTAAACACATGTAGAGAAGATCAAACGTATCAGAATGGCGTGTGAGAGTGGGGGGAATTTGATGATTTTGAGTGTGCTATGATATGCCTCAGTTTGTGCTTTTCAGTGACACGATTCCGATAAAATTATTTCAGTTCGCACGCTGCGAAAGTGATAGTGCTTTGCACTGGACGAAAGGTTTGGCGAACTTTCAGTTGACATGGGTTTAAAGTTACCAGCACGTTATTGTCTTTTGTCCATATTTGCGACTCTGACATTCTGGATTTTGTTCAACGTTATGTCCTTCATGTACACTGGTAACAGTAATTATGTAACAAGGGGTCAGAGAAGGCATCTTGAAAATGACAGCCCAACAGGTTATTTTTTTGAGAGAGAATTGGTACAAGAGGACATCATTAGCACGCTGGGCATGATTCGAAATCATGAAGACGAAAGGATCCGAGAGGAAGGTTATGGAAAGCATGCTTTTAATGAGCTAATAAGCAACAGATTAGGTTTTCACCGTGAAATACAAGATACAAGACACAAGATGTAAGTATGCTATGTCAAGGCTGAGGGTCGGAAAACAGGTCAGGCAACTACTTGCAGCAACACGTTGCAGCGACACGTCGCAGTGGCAAATCACTTTGTGAATACTAGAGAATGTTTATGAAAATCTTTATCCCCGCAACATAAGTTTTTTGCAGCAATAAGTCACAAAAAATTAAATCAGACTGAATTTGTGTGACTTGTCGTGGTGACAAAATTCTGTTGCACTGACAAAAATTCTACAATAAATTCTCCAGTACACATGGACCGATTTGTTGCTGCAATGTGTAACCGCAACAAAATATTAAATATTATCGAGAGCTTCGCTTTTATCCCTGGCTAAATCTATATATTATAATTAAATGACCCTCTCCTAGAAGGTGGTGTCTGAAGCAATACTTAGATCAAAGCAAGATGCTCTCATAGAATTGTAGGGAGTGCAATAGCTGTTAACCTAGCGAAGTGGGTGCCTAGTAAATATTTTTTCTGCAAAACTAAGATAATTTGTAGGTGATTCTTTGTTGTCTTATGGCAAGTTGAAGTCACTTAAGGCTTTTGGTGACTGTTAGACCACAGTCCGCTAAAATGATTGGAATTCTCAATAGGACTGCTTGAAGAAAGGAATAAAAATAAGATTTGGTCCCCAATTCATTCAATACATGTATATTACTCTTCTACATTAGATTTGGACCACAATTTTAGAGGAAACTATGTTTTAATATTAATATTGTTTAACTGTTTTTTAGGTGTCGACTGAAGTCTTACCCATCAAATTTGCCATCTGCTAGTGTGATAATTTGCTTTCACAATGAAGCATGGTCAGCATTACTACGAACAGTACACAGCGTTCTTGATCGCACAGTGGAAAATTTGGTTGTTGACATTATTTTGGTTGATGATAAGAGCACATTGGAAGAATTAAAGGGCAAACTTGAAGACTATGTAGCCAAATTTCCGAAAATTAAATTAATTAGGGCTGTAGAGCGTGAAGGGCTTATACGAGGGAGAATGTTAGGAGCAAAGCATGCCTCTGGAGAAGTGTTAGTTTTTCTGGACAGTCATTGTGAAGTGAATAAAGAGTGGCTGCCACCACTTTTGGAGAGAATCAAGGATAATGCCAAGACAGTGGTGTGTCCAATGATTGACATAATCAGCTCAGAAACTTTGGAATACCAGTCATCGCCACTTGTGCGTGGAGGATTTAACTGGGGACTTCATTTTTCATGGGAACCAGTACCAAACCATTTGCTTGATCCATCTGGGGATGTATTCCAGCCTATAAGGTAGAACAGAACTTTTTAGTCCGAGTAATATTATTCAGATGTTCAATGTACTAAAGCATAAAACAACCACCTTGGAGCACTGCTTCTCCCTGTTGATGGGATACATTCCAAGCTAGTCCATGGCACTGTTTAGTTAAAGGTTTAGAAGCGATTGCAACCTACATGATAACTGTATTCTACTAATTCTGGCCCCTGATCTTTTTTGAAAGACTTTGGTATGCAGGGTTCGCAAATCTGCCAAATTTGGCATATTTTACGCCAAAATTGTTCAGATGACTCCACTGAGGTTACAGAGGGAGTCACTTCAACTCCAAAAAATTTTCAGTGACAAACAGGGAGCCACTTCGACTCCAGAAATTTTCAGTAACAAACACAGTTTTGTCCTTACCTTTTTCGCAACAAATACAACTTACGTTAATTGTAAACGCTCTAAACCTTAATTAAATCATCGAAATTAAAGAATTATACTGCACGACAAAACAGGAAGAGGGTAAATTACAATCAAAGTTTACTTGATGACCGCCATCATGGATTTGAGCTTTCCAGGTCAGCGGACCACCACAGCTACTTTTTGTATCCCTCAGGATAGTGTATACATGCCAGGACCACGTGCTGGAAAGTCTGATACTTGACTCCGAATCTTCCAAAATGACTCCAACATGTTTTAAGCAGAAGTCACACGGACTCCACTCATCAATAAAATTTGCAAACCCTGGGTATGTTTTTTTACTGGCTGAGCTTACGAAAGAGGCATGAAATGAAGTTCTCTTACACTTATGGAACCTGGGCACAAATGACATTTCAGGCTATCAGTTTCCATGCTCTTTTTGTTTTTTGCTGTTCAGTGCAACAGCTTTTTCCTGCCCTCCCACCCTTTGCCAGTTCAAAAAATTAATAAGTGTGTGTTAGTTTGACAGCATTGTATTACGAAAAAGGTTCAGAAAGGTTTTTTCCTTTGTCCATTGTAAATTTTTTGTGACAATTGTGTGGCAGCCAAATGGCATTCAATGTGTGAGCAATATTTATTTTTACAACAAATGTTAAAATTGTTATACTTTCATCTTTCCTCATACATGTATCACAATATTTAATGTTGTGATACATGTATGAGGAAAGATAAAAGTCTAACAAATTTGTGGTTATTGTTTCATTCTAACAGGTCACCCACTATGGCTGGAGGATTGTTTGCAATAAATAGAAATTACTTCAATGAACTTGGTCAGTATGATGCAGGCATGGATATATGGGGTGGTGAAAATTTGGAAATTTCTTTCAGGGTAAGAATGATAGTTGTCTTTTGCAGCTCAACTGTCACACCATTTTTTTGCTACGTAGTTTCTCGGAATTCCTTGTTAACTACATTGTATTGCTTATACACCTGTCCACAGGCTTCTCAGTGATTATCGCTCAAATGACATGGCACTCTCCTCTCATTTAAGCACCCTCTCCTGCCCCCAACTCAGGTCAAAGCACATCAGACAAGCAAACAGCTGAACACATTCAGCAGTCATTAATTGATTCTTTGGATCAGTCTATCTTGTTCTAATTTGGCATTCTAAGTAAAAGGAAAGTGCCCGCCATGCATCCAGTTGCCCTGACCTGGATTGGTGAAGGTGCCTGGAGTAGAAGATATCTCGGAACGGGGTGTTGTTCAGAATAATAAAGGCCATACTCTAGAAACATCTTAGTATAGGCTGGCTTCATAAAAATGAGGCCTCAGGGATAGCAGAACATTAGACTATTATCCAGTTGCCATAGCAAGTTTCTAGATAAGCAAGAAAACATTAGCCTCTTTTAGACCCAAGATAATTTTCTATTTTTTTCTCATCCTGACTTGTGCATAATAATTTATTTATTTAAATTATTTATAGATTTGGATGTGTGGAGGAACATTAGAGATAATTCCATGCTCTAGAGTGGGACATCTCTTCCGAAGGTGGCGGCCATATGGCTCAGATTCAAAAGGTGATACTCTGTCATATAACTCAATGAGAGTTGCAGAAGTTTGGCTGGATGACTATAAGAAGTACTTTTATCAAGTCAAGAAAAATCTAGTTGGCAGGCCATTTGGAAATGTGAGCACTAGAGTAGCGTTAAGAAAGAAGTTGAACTGCAAGAGTTTTAGATGGTATGTGGAGAATGTTTATCCAGAACTGCGGTTTCCTGACGATGGTAAAGCAGCTGCTGCGTGGCAGCGTCCATCAGAGAAGAATCCTATCATCAAAGAGAAGGGCAACGTAAGTTACTGTAATCAGTGACAGTTTTATTTGTGAAACTATGTATTGTATGCATGTTACTACGAAAGATGAGGAGGGACCTCAGACTTCACACTTCACACTTCAGATTTCAGTAGACAGACCTACAAAGTTTGAACTAGAAATTTCTGACTTCAGACGCAATAGGCCACTTGCACTAAGAGGTCACGTGACCAATGCTTCCTTTAAACAATGAGTTGGAATATTGCTGATGCCAAAAATTGTTAGAGCACACAAAAATTATCTTACACCCGAAATTTGAGAGGAAACGCATTTAAGGGAGATATTTTATGGCACTTTGATTTTTCAGCAAGGTAGTATGATTTGTATTGGCCGCCATGTTGGAGGGCATGCTTTTGCCCTCCAACATGGCGGACAAAACTACTTCTTGCTTATATCTTGTTCAACGATTCATAATTACGCTCAGATGTGCTGTAAATGTTATCACATCATCTTTTCAACATTTTCCTTGAAGTTCAAGTGCAAAATTTGTGTTCAGAGAGAGGTAATTCATAATTTTAAAAATCACATTTTGGTCACGTGACCATTTACGAACCTATTCATTTTAAGAAAATGGTGCGGGTTTGAAAAACCAGATGACTATTATTTTGTTTAACATATGACCCACTAATCCTTTTTCGAAGGCAAAATCATATAACTTTCATTTTCATAAAAACGATGTCACATGCCTCTTAGTGCAAATGGCCTATTCTGGCATGTTGCCATATGTTGCTGTGTATAAAGTGATATAAACGATGTATAAACGATCCAGGTTAAACCTGCATAGCTTCACTGCAAGCATAACACAGCTGGAGATGCAAAACATGTTTTTAGATGAAAAGTAAAGATAACCTGTATAGAAAAAGTAAACGTCTGTTTAGCTGTTTCATTTAACTAAACAGTGGATGCAGTTAGGCATCACTTTGGACAACAATCTAAAGCATACCAAAACATAACTGCATGAGGAACTTACACAGCAACATGCAAGAACTGCATTTGATGTCAGAAATCAGAGATCTGGAGTTTAGCTTTGTAAGTCTGAACTCTGAAGTCCCTCCTCAGCTTTTGTACCTTACAATCCTGTACCCATACCGTATTATTAGCAGCCTGAGGATATATCTCTTAACTGGAAAAGGGTTTAGTCAACAGCAATCTCTCATTTAAATTAAGAATCAATGAATGCTCTTGTGCCCCTGACTTGGAAATTGTTGAAGGGATGCATGAAAAAAAGCCCAGTTATTGACTTTCAATAAACTTGCATCTTTGTTATTTCAAGGTGACTGACAAAAGTGCTGTCCAAAAGCCCAGGGCTAGTGCACAGCAGTGACCCATAATTGGGCTAGCAATTATTGTAACTACAGTTGATATCCCGGTACATGTAACTCGAACCTTCTAGGAAAATAATAAAAAGTGCGAGTTATCAGGAGTTCGAAACAAATAACCATAAATAAGGAAATAAACAAATGGAAGGCGAGGGAATACAAGTATCATGCATACTACACTTCAAGAACAGCAAGAGATATAGATTGATATTTTGAAAAAGGAGTTAAGTAACAAAGCTCGATTAATATACAGGGATGGACACTGAATTTGAACTTGAGTAACAAAAAAGTGACGCAATTGTTTTGAAATAAATTCAGTGTTTTGGTCTTCAGAACACTGTTTTCTTTTTGCAACTTGTCACGCACTTAAAACGAGGTTCGAGTTATCAAGCGTAAAATTGTCAGTATAGAAATGACCTGAAGGGAAACAAAAATTACTTCAAGTAAGCAGGAGTTTCAAGTTACCGAGGCTAACATTACAGTAATGTATGAAGGAAATCCAGGGGAAATCATGAAATCAACTTTGGTGTGAGTAAACATGAGGGTTCGAGTTAGCAGGTCGAGTCAACCGTACAATGTAGGAGGCATGAAAGCAGCTAACTTGCAAAGATATAAAAGGAGGAAATACAAGTAGAAAGGGAGATTAGTAGGCCATTAGGACTACTCCAAGCTTGTAAACCTTAGCAACTACTGTCTTGAGGAGCAAGCAATTCTCTTAAAATATTCCTCTCACAGGGTTTTCAACAGTTTTTGAAGTAGGAGTTGCGTTTATTTGAGTAGGAGTTGCAAGGCCCGGAGGGCCTTGCTCTCTAGGGGGGTCTAGGGGCATGCCCCCCCAGGAAATTTTGAATTTCTAGACTCCTGGAGGCGCATTTTCCCGCATTTTGAGACGCAGAACTAGCAAATTTTAGATATCGAAAATACTGATAAATTTTGATTCTTTTAGTAACTTTATTAACCACAATATTAGGGTATGCTTTAACCACATTATTACCTGCAGCATCCTTTTTCTTTTTCTTGTTTGTCACTGTCAGCGACCACATCTCCCGTAAACCACGCTGTCGCTTTTCGGCCATTTTGCCGTGTTCTTGGAGACGAAATGTGGCGTTTTATATAGAGTCGCTTCAGAAACCGCTAACTACAATGTTCCCTGTAACTGAGACCCAGTCTTCGACTCGTCCTCAACGTTTACTCAACGTATTACGCAGAGAACGTATTTTAAAAGCAGACTCAAGATGTTTTGTCGAAATTCTCCAGAAAAATTTCAAGTTTGCTTGCTCGCAACAGCTTCGTGAACACTTACCACTTTTTATCAAAAGTTTTATTTGTCATATAATTTACCTAAGGGAAAGTAGGCGTCGCAAATCAAAACGTTGCCGTCGGATGCGACGGCCGATGGCTGATTTTGAAAACACTGTCTCACCCTGTAAATAATTATTTTATTCATTAACAGCTTCAGAACTTGGGCAGCACAATGTGTCTGGACACTCCTGGTCATGTGGCTAAAAAGAAAGCTGCTGTTGTGTTGCGCAACTGTCAGGAGACAAATGCAAAGGTGACGACAAGACATGTATAGCAAAATACTATTCTAATTTTGCAAATACATTAAACCAAAGAATACATGCAGGTCAAAAGACATGTAATGGGTGCTCCAGATTGTGACTTCTTTAGTCACAGATTATAATCATGAAAGAAGACCTCAACCTATGTCTACAAATAATATTGCTAATTGATTGACTTGGGTTCCCTAGAAAATGGGCGCTTGTGACTGTTTACTAGGTCATTACAAAGCACCCCTTTTCTAGGAACCCCTTTATTTATTGTTTGAGCAATGAGGTGTTAGCTTTGAGGAACATTGTAACTTAAACTAAACTCTGCTGAATTTGATTCCTGTCATTAAGCTGTTGAAATAGCAATAAAAACTAGATTTTAAATGAAATATATTATTTTTGCAAAATTAATGTTTGCACTTCTTTGGCTATAATATCATGATGGCATAACTCGGGCTTGTTCGTAAAAGGATAAACTTTGTCTGGTTATATTGGATCCTGTTGGAAAGGCTATTTTGTCTCTGACTGTCAACATAATATTTCTTTGTTACAGTTCTGGTCTCTAAATGAACTAAATGAGTTGAAGATAGACAGTCTTCTCTGCTTGGACATGAACAGAAATGAAGTACCAAAAGTAATGAAATGTCACAGTCAAGGAGGGACACAGCTGTGGTACCATAACAAGGTATGTATATGCTGTTAATTGAGCCGGCCCTTAATTAAGGGATAGGAGTTACTTGGAGGAATCAACTACATCATATTTCATAGTGATGGAAGCTCAATTATAATTCAATCTGCCATTCACAATGCATGTGCATGCATTTTACATGATTCACTCATTCAAGTACATGTAGTTACAGATCTTAGCTTTCTTTACAGTCAACTCTCTGCTTGAGTTTGCTTTTGTTTGAATTTTAGCCCATTTTCCCATAAAGGTCAAAACTATTATAAATGGTTCGTAGTTCATAGTTCCATCCTGGTAGGTGGTTCTTGTAAATGAAAAGTCCTTCAGTAAGCTTTTGTGGTCAAGATGGCTGGATGTTGGCCGTGGTCTTTTCTGGTGTTCTTATTGATGTTGACTTTGGTTTGGTCCATAAAAATGCAATTTTTAGACCTGTACATGTCCCTGTAAAATAATAAATTTCAAAGAAGTCCCCATTTTTAGTGAAGTTGTCCACAGATTCTCAAGTATGGACTTTGTATGATGTAAATAAGGTGCACATAATAAAATGCTGTAAGGTTCTCTGCTGTAAGTTGATGTGACTCATTGTGTTAAGCATTTATTTAACAGTTTGTTTTCCTTTCAGAAGACTCTGCAGATATACCACACAGCATCTGGTATGTGCATGGCTGCTACTGGAAAGAATTCTATCAAGATGGCAATTTGTGATGACCATCCTTTGCAGCAGTGGCAGTTTACTTATGATTAGGATAATTACCAAATAAAAAATAGAACTAAATTTTTAGGTTTCAGATATTTTTGTAAATAAAACATTTCACACTTGTAAAAAGTTATACTAACTGCCTGGTTAGAACAATTTGTATTCTGAAATTTTGTTTTATATCATAACTAGTTTTTTGCATGTAGTCACAAAGGCTATATTTTTTGTGCCAAAACAGTAATAAGGCAGCCATGTTGGTGTACCAAATAATTCCTGTAATAATTAAACTATTTTTTTGTGGGAAACTTTTCCCAGCGACAGTTCGGAAAATGTGCCCTAAGCCTATAAAGTTTTCACTATTTTTCAAGAAAATAGACCAGTTTCATTGTGTTCAAAATCATACTTTGCTCTGAGGCTTTTTGGCAAAAAATTTTAAAAAAAGCAATAAGATTTAGGAATAAAAAAATAATTTTCTTTCGTTTTATTCACCCAAGCGTCGGAGCCAAGTATGAATAAATTATAAAATATTGAAATTGGTCTATGTGCATAGACACTGACTATGTGAGAGAAAGTTCAGTCTATTGTTCAAATAGCAGTTGCAAAGAAACAAACTCAACTGATACATTATTTAATTGTTATGATAAATGTAACATGAAGAGTACATTATTGTTGACTTGTTTACACCATAAGCCAGTGTCACGCTTCTCATAAGACAGGAGCTTTTTAAAACATAGAGCAATGGGCTATGGCCAAGGTCAGATCCCTCAAATAAGGAAATGAGCAGATCCAACCTGTCCCAAATTATTCTTAGGGACGAAGCTGGCATGAAACCTCTTATCTTTTATTGTGCCTTTTTTTACTTGGTATAACGTAATAATTCTAGCAATAAAAGTAGGTTGAGTTTGATCGCCCTGGTGAATGTAGTCCTGAACAGGACTGTTGTTGTTGACAGTGACTACTGTTTCGAGAACCTGTGCGGTAGTCATCTTCAGAGTCAAAGTGAGTTGTATCACGTCAGTCGATGGTATTATACTCCGGTGATACAACTCACTTTGACTCTGAAGATGACTACCGCACAGGTTGTCGAAACGTCAGTCACTGTCAACAACAACAGTCCTATTCAGGACTACGTTCACCCGCACGATCAAACTCAACCTACTTTTGAAATGACTCCTGGGTTCAAACCTTTCACAGTTCTAGCAATAAAGTTCACTGTTTATAAAATGTGCAGCGGACATGGGTTGTGTGTTTTCGGCTCAGTAAAGCAGGTACGTGATCATGTGATTAATATCCCAAGTTCTGCCGCATGCAGTCAGTAGTACCTTTTCAGTCAGCTAGTTGAGCCCATCACCCATGCCACAAACCTGCAGAGGGACTGCTTTCAGTTGTTTAGAATACATAGTGTTCAACACATAAATAAATTATAAAATTTATTTAATTGAGAATGAATTTAAATTATAATAGTCCATAATATGAAAGGCTAAGCTAGTTAATTGAAAGATTAGGTGGTGTATTGTTGTAAGACTTCAATCAGGACTGGAGGTCTCTAATAAAAACCAACAAAAACTATTGAAATTTGTATATTTATCATTTCAAAGCTTTTCAAAGCTTTGTTAGTTAATACATAACTTAACACATGCCTAACTCACTGCCACATCATTCCAGTAACTCCCATTACCAAAGGTTGGATCACATTAGAAACATAATGAAATCAGTGGTATTGGGATATGTTATGTCGGCAGTGGGGATGTACAGAAATAACAAAATAGGAACTAAACAAGGAGGAAAAAACTGATATCTTCTTGACATTAAGTTGCTAAGCAAAGTTTCTCTTCTAGACAACTACCCTACAAAAATACATAGCCAGGGTTCTGTTACGCAGCCATTTCAACAGTTTAAGCACAGTTTTAAAACAGTACACAAAATTTCTTTATAACTGAGTTATCAAATTTCTGTGATGTCTTTATCAGACTTTTCAAACTCATAAATGCTTCATGAACAGAAAACAAAGATCACATTTGCAAAGGACATATGGAAATCAGATCTTAACAACCACAAAATGTTGAAAACTGGAGCTTTGAATTCCTTCAGCCCAGTTCTTGTCTGGATATTACAAGAGAACACTCTGTCTAATTTTTTTTAATATATGCCATAAACTTAACTCCCCCCCACCCCCCCCCCCCCCCCCCCCCAGTTAGAGGCCCATCTAACATTAAACAAAAAAATGTATGTGGGTTATAAACCCTCAATCCGGATAGACATTGTAAGCTCCCTCTAGCTTTTATGGAAATGAATTCGACTTTTTATGAAGTTTTAGAGCTTATGAAGTTGTATAAGCCCAGGGCTAATAACCGTATGTTTACCGTCTTTTTTTTATCTCTACCAGGCAGACTTCCTACAACACGACTTAATTCAAGGAGAGTGTATATATTTACTGTAAAAACAAACTTCAATAAGTAAACTCTGGAGACAGCAACTTTGTCACCATAATTTATTTCAAATAAGAAACTAAAACCTTCTGTTTAATACAAACACCATACCCTTTTGAAACCTTGCTTGAAACAAACAGGATGGACATACAGTGCATGCCTTATATCACTGTTCTTTCAAGACCTGTGGTTAGTTCAAAAGCACTGACCAAACAACATTAAAAACTACCTAGCAACATGTACTTACTCTCAAGTTACCAAAGGGAAGTTTATAAATACTGAATGTAAAAATAGTTTACTAGTTGTCTTATGATTTCAATATCTGTTTTCTTCTGTTATTAAATTTCCTAAACAAATTAAACTTTTGTATGAAACTAAAGTTTAGTTCAAATTAACCGTAAGTACAGCATAAAAATACACAATAAAAATCCAGAAATCCTGATGAGATCTATTAATACAGTTTTGCCACTTGTGAGGTTCTGTACATCTTAAGCCTTACAAACTTAGGCCTTATTTTCCACCATGGTAATATTATCCAGCAGGGAAGAATGAGAAGCAAGCAAGCAAGCTGCATTAATAATCTAAAATCCATTTCGTTTACCCCCCAAACCCATTAAAATTAAAACCTGTTTAGTCAAGAGCTTTTGAATATAAGTTTCTAACTGATTTTCAAAATCACTGTAATAATACACCTTTTGCTGTTCATTATCAGAAAAAACTTTAACGTGAAAATGCATTCCTCTTTCTACAATAACTAAAAGGACTTAACTTAAAAGGAATGATACTGTGGTTATTAATCATTCAACATATTTTAATTTCTGTTTCTGATTGATTTAAATCTTATATTCAAATATGTACCATATTTTATTTTTTATTGAACTTGTTTTACCAGAACTTGTTTTTTTTCTGACTATAAGTAGCAAAAGGTGTCAACTACAAAAAAAAATCACGATTGTAAAATGGCCAAAAAAACTCAATAACAGAAACAACAACATACAGTATAAATTAATAGCACATGACCTACATGTAAGATGCAAGCATGAGCATAAAGCTGATGAGTGTTTAGTTTGGATCCTGAATAGCAGCCATGAAATCGTAAAACAGCATCTGTGCACAGAGATTAACATTATGCCCATCCATGCTACCATATTTTTACAACTCAACAAGTGGTTAATCTATTTTACACAACACTCAGTCAGCATTCCAGAATAACATTAAAAATGGTCAGCAAGATTCACACTTCTGCCACCAACTGCTTATATATATCTGTCATTTCACTACTATATAAATTCCAAGTTAACATGAACATGATTATAGTACATCTATGTCCGAAAAATAAATGACTTTCAGAGTTTTCATGTCCTTGACTACTGTCATTTATTTGAAAGTGCCCTGAATGTGACAGATATGCCAAAAAACCTTTCCACTGCAGCCTTTCTTTAGATACCCAGCCAGTGTGCCAAAAATGAAAATTAACATGAATCTAATGTTAGCAACTGGCAAAACAGAAGGCAAAAATTACATTATTTTAAGCAGCTGCAATGCACACGTCACAGAATACTAGGAATTTTTTCTCTGTTCATGTTGGACTAAAGGCCCAATTAATGACTCATTACCACAACTGCAAGAACACTTAACACCACATAAACTCTGTGTGGGCTCCTCATGCGCTGCTGAATGGTACAGTGGAACCTCGATATAACAAAGGACCAAGGGAATGGCAAAATTTATTCATGATAACGAGGTTTCGTTATATCAAGGTTCTTTTTCATGTTTTACAATAACTGGGGTAAAGAAAATCGTTCACTATACCAAGGACTTCGTTATATAGAGGTTCCACTGCACTGCACTAACGTAACCTTTTCTTATCCCTAAAACCATCTCTAAACTTTTTTGTTGCCAGTAATGAAGAGGTAAGAGTCAATAACCCTAAATTTCAGTGGCAGATTGTAAAGCTGAAAAATAAATGAAAAAGGGGTTAGGACAACCTTATGTACCTGTACTATATATACCTTTTGTGCAAGAAATTGTTTAATCTTTTATAATACTCAGAAGCTATACTATCAAGAAAAAAGAAAATCAGGTTTAAAGGCAGAAATATCATAATCATAAACAAAGAAGACAGACATCAAGTAAACTTACACAACCAGGAAACATCAAAAATACAGAAACTTACAAAACTGTATGTCTAGTACTACAACTGAAATTTCAAAGTTTTCAATTAAATACTTTAAATAATTTGACCACATAGGAAAAGCCAAATTAATGTGATACAAGGTTTGCAAAATCAACATTATCAACAGAATGTTACAATTATTACAGCTCAAATTAGAAAGCAGACATACCAACTGGCCTCAAGACTAAAAACTTAAGAATGTCAGACAATGATAATACTCCAATGCAACGATCATCTTTATCAACAATAACAAGGCGATGAACCTAGGGAGGTGGAAATAGAGTTTAGAAGTGTCATTAACCCAGCCAGCCTGCAGGCATAGCTGCAATTTTTCGAATGCATCACAATGGGCCATTTCCAAGTTGCCTCAAGCCTCAGTTTCAAAGCGAGGCTAAGTGCAAAGCCATTAATATGAAAATAAATTTCTATACCCATGCAAATAAAACTCATTTTCAATGGAGAGATTTTGCAATTGGTCTTGTTTTGAAAGTAAGAGTTTTTGGAACTCAGGAATTGCCTATTGCCTTTCTTTTTAAATTTTACCACACGCAGAACTAATCTGCACAGGCTTGATTTCAGGGATGCATTAGATCTATTTCCACAGCAAGAAATAATTTTTCTTGTAAACAGATGAAACATGTCTTGGACTCACTCACCCCTGCATCAGTCAGTCTATCAATTATTGTGTGAAGGGTTTCATCCAAGTAACAACGGTGTACACCCTCAAATCCCTGCAAGTCATCAATCAATATTATGCAACACATGAGATTGTTGCCACATAATTCACTGACTTACAGCTAGCTGTAAGTTAACAATGAGAGAGCTGTTGAGTATTTTAAAAATACTGAAAAATAAACTTGAAAACTTGAAACTTGAACTTTTTCATGAGCTACAAGGTACCCATACAACAAAAATATAAATGGATGTAGAAGGATTCTTCATTTTCACTGGATGGTAATCAATAAGATTCCCCTCAACATTATGCACACTTATGACACATTTCAGGCTACATCATGTTGGCAAGGTTATGCAGTGTGCAAAGAAAGTCGTGTCTGATAGCCCGGGGCTAAGGGATTTTGCTATCGGGCTGGTGAATTCTGTTTTTAACTTGCCCGACGGGCAGGTGATGTCTTTTGAGGAATTCGAATAACTGTGAACTGTGAAATCAATTCTGCCTTTCAAAACCTTTCCAGGACTAGTTGAAATGACATCTAGCCGAGGCTAGTAAATGCTAGCTTCAGCATGCCCTAATGGCAAGTTGTAAAAATGAATTTCTTTGCACAATGTTATGTAAAAACATTAATATCAAAATTATTTTTTGAAGACAAAACATAATGAGAAAGATTAGCCTCAGAAAACATTGACTATCACTAGATGAAAAGTGCACCTAGCAACAATTCATAAATGTTGTAAGATGTAAGAACAGGTGACAAGACAAAATGAAACAATAATTATGCACAGACAAACTTTGGCACTTACACTGACATACAGTATATTAGCAGAATAATAGTAAAACATTCACAACATAATAGTGACATTTTACGCAATGTCTGAAAAAACAGTGAATGGCATGCATTGTATTACTGAGGCCATTCATTTAATAATCTCAAATATAATCCCATTTTTAAATGGAACAGATTTGCACTTCATCATAAGAAAGGAAAAGATGGAATACCTCTGCTCTATGCTCCAGTGCCTGTTTTACAGATACGTCCAAATTATTGTATGTCTTTTCAGCAGCCAAATTCTACAGAAAGCAACAAAAGGAAATTATTTTACTGTTAGCAGACTCAATAATAGTTCTCAACCTCTGATGTCTGGAAAGGTCAGATGGGAGCTACCAGGTCTCAAGTAAATCCAATGTTCAGACTTTCTCCAGAGAGATCATTTTTTCCAGTGATGAAAGTAATAATTATTATTTCGGTACACATCTTAACATGGGAACAAAGAAATTTAGTTCCATGTCCATGGACAAGAGTTATGATAGGCTGATTCACATTTGACATACAGTAATTCACATAAATTATCAGTTACAACAAATTAAGTATTGTCAAGTGACTGTTGTTGTCATCTGCTCTTACTGATATATTTAGTGACAACCGTTGTTAAATATTACAGTTGATGGGAAAACATCAATGATGTGATTGCAAAGAGAAAGTGGTTTAGGCAAAATTGAAACCAGTTAAAATGGGCATAGACTGGTACTTACAATGACATCAAATCTTGCGTAAATATCAACTACAACACCTGAAAAATCAATGGTGAGGAGTTAGGTAAGGATGGAACAAAAATGAACCTAGGTTTAGTAAAACAACAACAACAAGCAAACAAACAAAACAGAGAACTAAAACATACCATTACTATCAACTACTGGCAAAGCAGATACTCTCTTGTCGGCAAACATATGAAATGCTGTAATCAGCGGAGTTTCAGGAGATATCTACACAAAAATCAACGCACACAAACGTCAAGAACAGTGGAGACGGTCAGATACAATGCAAAATTCATGTAAGTACAGATTTGGTCAACATGAATTAGAAAAACATGTATTTTCTAACATGAATAAAGTTTATAACAAGCACCAGAGTTAGTAAATTTAGTGATTGGTACACTATACAATATGTGTAGGTATCAAAGCAGAAGTTGTTAGAAAAATCTTACCCAGTCCCCCATGACAGTGCTAAAGCTATTATTTTAATGAGCAACTCAGTGAAACTGAATGTACATTGGTACATGTAGTTTGAGCACACTATGACAAGCTCTGTAGCTCACAACAAAGTTACATGTAATCTTAACAAAAGCTGTTTGGTTTCAAAGGTTTTTATTGTAAAATAAAATTATATAATAATTATATATTATCATTTATTTTTAGAATTTTTTTAACCATTTAGAAGATCATTATTTAGCTTTGATCGGAGTACATAGGGGGCTTGCTTGTCTTTTCTAGATGATGGCAAAGAAATGACAATAAATAAAAATAAGTAAAATAAAGTGTGTCCACCTACCACAGCCACATTTTGATACGTTCCGATTCCCAACTCTTTCAGTGTACTTCCCATGAATTCAGGTGGATTAGTCTGTGTTAACTGAAAGAAAACACTGCTTAATTTTACATTGTACAAGTAAATAATAACATTTCCAAAATAAATATTGATAGCACTAGCTTCAAATAAATACAAGATAGGAATTGGCAGACTGACTTACTGTTGAAAACATAAATCTTAAGATTCTTTTATGCGTGAGGATATAAAGTGCATTTCCTGTGTGTGGATCCACAACAGGAAGTCGATGAATTTTGTGTTCAACAAGCATCTTTACAGCATCAAACAAACTGTCAACAAAATTAAGCAATTTCAATACAGTGGAGAAATACAACTGAGACTGGAAGGAGGGAGAGAAAACTATATTATAATACCATGTACAGTGTAATGCAGGAATGCAGCATCATTGTCCACAAGACACTGAACTCAACTATCTTACAAACTAACTGTGTAGAAAATTATTTCACAACTGTGTTCACAACCCATCCTTGACTCAGAAATGTATCATTCAAATTTTTCTGAAGGTGATCCTCAGGAATTTTACATTTTTGAATTTTAATTTTTCCTCCCCTCTACTAAGTTATGTCACTTTACCATTTCCAGGTTGTTCTCCAAAAGGAAAGCTTTGAATTTAAACATCTAGGGTGCTCAACATGAACACAAAAAGGCAAAATAATGATGTGGCCAGGGCCTGTGGGCTCTGCTAGAGCACAACTTTGCATTTACAAACTTCAAAGATTATTAAAGAGGACCTAAGAAAATCAGAGGGCACAAAAACCATTCACCTCTGCATTGGAGCAATTTTAACGAGACCAGATTCTTTGAGATTGTTCCTTTCAAGTTCTGCAAAAAAAGAGACTGTTTACACATACAGAATGTACAGCCTTGTTTATGCTTGTAGGTACATTAGGTTCACAAACAACTACAGCAACAATGACGTAGCACTCAGGTCACAAGGTGCCCACCAAAAACATGAAGAATTGGCCACAGGATTCCTACTAGCTTGTTACTGCAAGATGTACCATGTACATCAACACAAGGGAGCCAAATCTCTTCTTTTGCTAATAAACAGGCAATAATGTGGCAGTTGATGCAACATATATCACTTTTTTACCTCGAAAAGTTTCAATTTTGTTGTCTTCTAACTCATCCATTTGAACCTAAAAAGGAAATTTAAAAAACAAAGATAAATAAAAATTTAACTTGAACAAAGTTACATAATGGTAATTTTTTTATATAACAAAAAGTGTAAAACCATACCCTGGGAAAAATCCCAAGCCAAAATTCCAGTTACAAGAATTGTATTATGCCTTTCATTTAAAGCTAAAGTGTATTCACCACCTGTTTTTGCAGCTTTCAGTGCAGTTTTGGGTTCACGAGCCAATTATTATTTGTGTATCTTTGATCTTTGCATTAGGTTTTTTCATATAATATTATTTGTATATAAATCTTACTTGGAATTTTCACATCAGTTTGTTATTGTCAGTTCTTTTCTTGGCTCTCACTAGTCAATATACTATATCTTGCTTGCTTTATTTGCATTTCAGTTTGCCTCATTACTTTTGTTCAGTCTTGTAAACTTTAAGTTTTTAATCTTGACTTTGTATTTGTTAATAATATTGTCATTTTTCACTACCGTTTTGCCTTGTTTCTATCGCTGATTTCAGCTGTAGAAAATCTAGAACTAAAGTTGTTTGTTTGGAAAATCATATTTATGCTGGGATAATAAGAATACTAACATCCTACTGATCTGAACACCTCTTCCTCATCACTCCAATAATCCATGCTTGATGATCTACTCTAATTTATTACACCCCAAAAAATTAATCTAGCTAGCTACTTTCTCTTGAAGCTAGTATTTCATTCTCATATCAAACAAAAATCTACAAGAACCAACTTCTTACCAATGGTGATTTGTAATAATGACGAAGAATGTTTATAAAGTCAGAAATTGTCAGCATTCCTATAGAGAAAAAAAGGGGAAAAATCCAAAATGCAAAAATTACTGAGAACTTGACCGACAAAGCAATAATATAGTGTTACTCTGATATACATGTAGTAAATTTGGTTTCAACAAAGGCCTTAATAAATATAACGAAAGATTTGTAATGACTTTTATAGCACATGGGAAATGTCAAATTGAAGTTAACAATTGCTCAAATTAGAAAATAAGCAGATCAGAACTGTCCAAACTAATTTTTATTAATTTTCATGAACCACTGGCTTGCAACTATTTTTTTTTTTTGGTTCAAAAGATAAAATGAACAGTAGAAGACAAGTAATGGGCAACAATTGGTCACAAGATGATTTGCCATTTCTTTTTAAAAATGATTCTATAAAATCTCTCTTTTCTAATAGAAGGCTTTCAAAAGATTCAAGTGGGCAGCTGGTTTGAGACTGACTGTATCAACAAAATTTGAAAGAACATTTCTTTGATTATATCATGTTACAAAAGAAAGCAGCAAAGTAGCAACAACTTATTCATTAGCTGTTGGTGTCTAATGAAAGTACTAGAAATGAATGATAACTCTCTGCCATAGGTAAACATAGAAAAAAAATTGTTAGAAGCAGTACCCCAAACTCTGTCTTTAACTCATTTTTATTATATTGCTAATCAGGGATCCAATGCTACACTGCAATCAAAGGAGTTAATTCCAGATTGAGAATATTCATAACAAGATGTCTTAACAGATTGCCTGTATTCTTCACAAACACTCTGACAAGAGATTTTAATAGTACTGACAAAGATGGCCAACTGACAATTTTTTTCCTATTCTGTATGCATGAAATGTTATGCTTGATCTTTGTACTGATCTGAGCACATATGAACAAGAATATAAAGAAAGCATGATTTGACTTTTAATGCAGTCTAAATAATTTTAACAGCAAAGGAAGCTTACCAACAAAATCATGTTTGTCACTATCCCAAAGAGGTGCTGATCTTACTCCTAAACACATATTAAAAAAGAAAATACAACTTTAACTTTTAAAGAAGCTTCTTGCACTATATTATTACTAAGGTAGATTACAATGTATAATCACAACTATAACAAAATTGTCAAATCTGATTGGCTATCAACTGCCCTGATTTCAGCCTTAATTGGACAGTTTAATAGGACAGTATGCGTCATGCCTAAGTAATTGGACAGTACGCGCCATCACGCGTGTGCTTAAATGGTTTTTTTTTTTACTGCTAGCAAAACAAAATTTCAAATTTCTTGTGTTTTGATTTAAAAAATAGCCTATTAAATCACAAATTTTGTTAAAGTTATGATTAATTGGTAACAGAACTTTGTGTCATCCAATTCGGTCTGTAATCATACTCACGATTAAACAAATCGGACTCCCGCTACGCGTTAATCACTCGTATGATTACAGACCGAATTGGACTCCACTCAGTCCTGTTACCATTACTAATTGCTGCACATAAAAAATAATCTTTAGTTACTTGCCTAAGAAGAATGAGTAAAGTACAAATTTGACTGTTGTTTCTGCGCTGCTTGGAAGATGAGATAAGCAAAAAGAGAATCTTGGACTTAATCTTAATTTTTTTATCCACCAGCAAAGCTCAAGTAGTATATTATTTTTTGCTTGCAAAAGTAGTAAATTCACCATCTGTCTATCTTATATTGTATGTCTTTGATGTTGAGGACCTCTTACATGACAGCTACCACAAAGCTGAAAAGCTGCTTCCAACTGGAATTTACTCTCTACGCTTAACCACTAGAGCCCAAATATGCAGCTAACATGTGCTCAAGGTCTACATAAAACCAATAATATTAATAATATATTATATAGATTCAGCCAGAGCTAAAAGTGAAGTTCCTGTTTATGCTTTTTGAATTACTTCACACAACGGACCTTAAACCATTGCAAAGAAATCCACAAATCTAAAAAACTTTAGGGGAGAACCATATAACTGAAAAACATAAACTTAAGCCTGCAATCAATTAAAAGCTAATCACTGGTCAGCAGAATACTTCATAAAAAACATGCAACCTCATTGAGTTGGGACTTATGTGCCCCTGGTCAGTGGATACCTTTTTAGATAGCTGTCAATTGACCATAATATGGATGTCTATTATCAAGTTAACCAAAGGTTACAGACTTTCAGGCTTCCAAACTAGCTAGAAAGTTTGACATTTCAAATTGGTTTCCTGTGAATACTAAAATTTCTTCAATGAATAGACTAACCAACGTTCTTAGGTATAGGGCTCGGCTCATGCACACACGTTGAGCTCCACTATAACTCATTATTATTTCACCTATCTCACCAGTTGTATTCCACTAATCTTTGTAACTTAATTTCTTACGGTATTTTGGGATTCTTCACTGCTTTCCCTTTATTTAGTTCTAAAGATTCTGTACGCAGAACTTACATTTGGTGGCAAATGGAAAAGAAATGGACAAGGGCTAAATTGAAACCCAAGTTTTTCTCTCGTAATATTCAAAGTATGAATATTTGCTTGAGGTATTCTTTTGACTTAAGGCTTTCAAACTTGCATTTTGTGAGTTTGCAAGTGTTAAAGAATGTTAAGGTGTTAAAATAACTGAGCAAAGTTTCAAGGAAAAATGCAGAACTACAGATTGTCACCCTTACTAGTGTAAAGTACCAAAAAGTTGAAGATGTTACTTACCATTTGCAACCAGAGCAAAAAAAGCTTTTTTCACCTACAGGAATATAGAACTTCAATATCAAGGCACTTAACTCACTCATAAAATTTCATTGGAAAAGATGTAACAGTACAGTCATGTACAAGACTAGTGAAGTTATCCTACAATGTACAGTTTCTAATTTTTTAAATTAATTTTTCTGTTTTTGTATGTAGAAAGTAAAATAAACCTAGGTTAAATTAAAATTAAAATTAACCTGAAATCAAATATGACATGTAACATCTATGCTAGAAAAGTCCTGTCAAGGTTGTTCATTGTTTTTACTATTATCAATCATTGGTAACTTAATAGTTGTTTAATAATCTGTTCAAAACATTGCAATTTTGCAACAGAGTAACATTGTTAACTTTTACAGATTATTTTGCTTACCTTAAGTTTGGTGTCGAATACTACAATCTTGGAACTTTTTGGCATTATGTCATAACATGTCCTAGATTTGAGGAAGTTGGTGTAAACATAATTCTCTCCCACATCTATCAAGAAACATGCAATTCATTCACTTGTTAGTACGAGGGTCTACAGTGAAAACTCTCCATGTATAAGCCCCTCCAAATATAAGACGCTCAAACTTGTAACGCAAAAAACCCTCCGTTAAATCGCCCCTCCAAATATAAGCCACCCCAGGGGCCTTGTACTTGGAAATTGCCCTCAAATGCAAAGTAAAACAAAGAAAAACAGTAAATTTCCTACCTAGAATAAGGCTAACCCAATCAATTTTTAAATGCCATTTTACCCTCCATACATAAGCCCCTCCAAAAATAAGCCCCTCAAAAAGGGCCTTTGAAAAATATAAGCCCCAGGGCTTATTTTCGGAATTTTACAGCATTAGCTTTGTTTTTAAGTTCCCTTGAGAATTCACTTCAGAATCTTGTATTTTTATTTTCACCTCACCAGTTACAGTTCAAAAGACCACTTGAATTTTATGCTTGTGTCTGAGTGAACAACGTTGTCAGAAAAACAGTATAGTCAGACATTAACAATTTTTCCTGGCATTCGTAGTATCTAATTCTTACACTTTAAGTGTCGGTATACAAGAACTATTCTCATACGCAGCCAGCTCCAGTTACAGACACCTTTTTCACATCCACAGCGTGTCACACCCCTTATGAGAGCTTCCACTGTATGTATTTCGCATCTCATGAAGGAATGGGGATTACTACTATTAAATTCTCCAGCATCCCATTTCTAATTATTAGAAATGGGATGTAGAAGAATTTTGAATGTCAAAGCATTCCGAAATATTTTTTTTAGCTAAATGAACATTACACTAAAATTGAACAGATGAAAAAAACTTCAACCAATATTTCCAATAATAAATTTAGCCTTTTGCAATTCGAAAGTAAGAAACTGGTCAATATGTAATGGGTGAAATCTTATGCAACAGAGCTCATTTTCTATTAGCATAACAGATTCAGTATTGTTAAGGCAAAATACTATGATTGGCACCTGTCATTGCTTCATCTAACAGACTATCATCCTGGTCATCTCCATGAATCTAAAATGATGGGGAAAAAACATGCGGTGCTAAAACTGTGGTGTACTGTAATCATGGAGGGTATCAACAAAAAGTACTTTGGAGATATCAAAAACAAATAAGGACAGTTGCAATTTTAGAAAATCAAACCATATTTGAGCATTTCACTAGCAAGTTTCCAACAATTTTCAATTGTATTATTCAGCAGTTATAAGTTACAAAGATTCAGGTCAGAAAATAGTATTTCTGATGTTTTGATGACATTTTCATTTTTCCTTTTCCTTTTCATATGTAATACTATAAATGTGCAGACATACAAAGCAGTGCTTCCAATTTCACTGGAAATGTATTTAAAAAGATCTCAGCAATGGCAACTTACAAAAGATCTTTCATTGCCTCTCTGATCATCAGCAATGCAATTATCAGAGGTCACCTCCCCAACAGTTTGATGTACGTCCACAAACTTTTTGCCTGGTGAACATCCTAATTTCTGGATTTCAAAAGGCTCACTCTCCATCTCCACATCAGCTTGGCCATCAAATCCAGTATATCTTGGAACAGAGCTACTACGGCTAAAACTCTCAGGAGAGTCAGCATTTTCTGGATGCGAGTGGCTGTGAGAACGTTGCAACTGCTGCAAGTACTCCTGAACTTCACTGGTATCGCTCTTCCTGTTCCATTCTAATACCCACTCCCTTGATGTTTGCTGTTCTTTTGGCAGGCCATCAGGAGTAGATTCACATGGTGAAGAATAGTCCAAGAATGGCATGGCCTCATTGACATGAAGGTTCTAGAAGAGAAAACAACCATAAAAAACATGGTATCAGAACAGTGTGCAGGCCACTAACAGCTGCGGGACCCTGCTTTATAACCACCTTTGCATTAAAGCCATGTTCTTTTAAGTAACTTTAAAAAATCATTCTTGGCTCTTAGGTGGTCCAAAACAAGATTCCAGAGAAGAGTATATCATAGCAACAAATATTATAATGAAAAAGTCATATAAATTACATGTATATTTGATGCATGGATTGAAGACTACTACACAAATCTTTCAGTTCACTAGTGTTACCAGTAAAATATCCAAAGGACAGCAGAGAAACAGCTGAAACTCACTGGCAGAGAATCATCTTTTGGCTGGAAGTCCATTAAAAGTAAATGACATGTCACATTCTCTCAACCCTCAGTGAGTTATCAGTTACCTAAATTAATATCTTCACTGTTAAAACCATGATTGTATTAGGAAATTAATTCTTAAGCAAGAAATAAACATTACATCTGCACTATTTTCAACATGCTTGTGTGTAGAGATATCAGACTGTCTATAGGCCCCTTCTTTTTATTAGAACATTAACATAGAGTGCTTTTAAAAGCCACTCCCCCCCCACCCCCAACCACAACCCACTTTGGTACATTTGCAATCAAGATGCCCAACCATAACAGTAATTGTTCAATCTTGACTCTACAAAATGAAATAATTCAAAGTTCTCCTGACTTACTACAGCAAAAGAAAAACACTATCGATAATATTAAGAATAGATTCACAGTCAAAAATTTGTTATGTCAATAATTATTAGAAAGTTTTTTTAAAGAAAAGAAAAAACCTCTGCTCAAGTGGAAATTATGTTTTTTTTTTCAGACTGTCTGTGAAAGGAGAAAATTTAATGGTTTAAATGTTTCTTCCTTATTCTAACTGTGTACTGTGAGTTGATGATAAATGTATGTTATACTTTTAATAGGAAATGGACGAAATGTATACGACTGGCATGGAAGATAAAAGTTTAATTTAATGAACTTCATAAAGGAGTAAAATGATAATGATTAAAGTTAACAGCAATAATCTACATTGGTGCAGGTACACCATATTAAGAGAAGATCATTAACCACAAAGTTAACATTAATTATTAACAATGGTTCCTTCCTTGGTAAGTAAGTCACAATCATAAGTAATTAAACAAGTAAAAGCTGTAATTAAATTAAAAGTCACAGTGTTTAAAGTGTTCTGTAGCATGTTGTAGACAGCTTGTTAAAAACATTTGAAGCAAGGTTTGGAAGTACATTGTACAATTTGTATTACTAACCTTGCTTCATGACAACAATATATTCATGAGTTATGCAAAATTATTTCAGGTATTTAAGGTATAAGGTCATTAAACAAACATGGTCTAATTGAAAATACTATATAAAGAAAACCAATAAATGCTTTTGAATTGTACAGTCTCTGTTACTAATAATATAATTTTGGCGCTTGCAATACACTGCAAATGAAAGAAATAAAAGAGTTAAAGTTGGCAATAAGGTTAACTACAGGGTAAGTGTTTAAGAAATCATGTGAATTTCTGCTGGATAAACCAGGAAAATTTTTAAGTCTTTAAAAATTTACATCCACTGTTTCTGTAAGTCTTTACTTTGCATGTAATTTGTGTTGCAATGTCGGACCATGTTAAGCAATTAGCAGGGCATACTAAAAAAATGAAATTAAGTATATTGCTGGTTTTCAGATGATGTCATCAAATTTCAAACTAAAGAATTATTGATCCTCCCGAGTTTTCACTTTTATTTTTACAAAATTCACTTCAAGATGGTTCTTTGTGTTGTGATACCGTAAGTTTGAATTTATAAGATTTCGCGTGATGTGGCAGTTACGTAGTGGCAAGAGAGCTGTCATGAATGTAGGTTAAAAGCAGGTTTAAACAGTGACCTGTTTTAAGGGATTTATCTATCTACACAGTCCTCACATTAGAAAAAGTATTACTTCAATGTTTGTTAGTTCAGTGATTTTGTTACCTCTGCATCCTGTATCTCTGGGGCATAAAAATCCCCAAAGATGCAAAATAATTCACGGCATGCATCCCATAGGACGCAGAGATCGATCATCAATCTGAACATGTGTATTTGTAGAAATATCGGGCCTGTTGGCGTATTTTCTCTGGCAGTTAATTATTATGGCTGTTGTTTAAAGATGCATACTTCCTTTAGGCTTTGTTGTGCTTTAAATAGAAGGACTATATTTTTACTTAATAGAGAGTTTTGGAGTCTGTCTTCACATAAACTGTCTGGTGACAGAAAGGCCCAAGCATTTTCAATTTCAGACTCATTTTTATTTTTTTAACTCAACAGTGGGACTCATTGGTTCTGGACTGGGACGCATGATTTTTCACAAGATGAGTCCCAGGGCTCACCATAACTATTTGTAACAAAATCACTGTTAGTTTTGTAAATTTGGAATTGCTGTAAGTCTTTTGTGACTTTTTTCAGTTTAAAATGAGTTAATAAATAATAAAAGAAGAAACTTCTGTCATCAGCTGGTCACTACCTAACCACAGAAACAGTTTGAAAAAGTTTTGGGGCACCAATGTGTGTTTTTTAGTTGTCATGCATAAGTCACTCCCAAAAGTTTGCCCTTAACAAACAAGTCCTGTGCCATTTTTAAAAGAATAGGGTTTAAAAACTAATTAAATTTTTGTGAGTAAACTGCAGAAATGCAGTTAGAGCTAAATGACAGACTACGTTTGGAAAGTTCTCTTGTGGCCTCATAATAATATAACATGTTTTATATAGAATCATAATGGCATTAACGGTACCTTAAAAATAACCTAAAATAGCAGTAAACATTACCTCCATTTCAACACTTCTCCAGATTCTATCTCCTATGTTCCTGTACTGCTCCTGTGCATATACACACAATATATGGTAATATTTTTTTTACTTTCATCCAATCTTATCACACTACAGTCCCTTACACACAAAACTGACTATATACATTTTAACTTCCAACTTGCAGAGGTCTTTAAACTTGAATGATATATTCAATTTCATGTCCCAAGCTGTGGCCACCTTGTCACCATGGCAACTTAGTAACTCATGTCAGGGTAATCCCACTACATACACCACAAAATGTCAGTTGACTCAATAAAAGAACCAATCTAACACACATTCTACATGCTAAGGATTATAGACCTGTGTAAATTAAGTGTTTGAATTGTGTACTAAAACTTGTGAACACTGCTAAGGAAAATTAATTCCTTGATAAACTTATAATTTTGTCCCCTTATTTCTATACACCTGAGAAGTTTTATTTTTATCTTTCAAGTAATGAACTTTCCTCGCATACTGATACTCTATTCCATCAAATAGAGGCCCATTTACAATGATAATATTTTTATGTGGTAAAATTGAGAAAGTAAAACTGGCCTCAATTACAGGCTTGTTAAGTCACTGTTACGATGTAAGTACCTTGGTTAAGAGTCACCTCTTTGAACTCATTACCTACAACCAGTCACCACGTCAAACCAGAATTCATATAATAAAACTTTTACAAGTGTAATTTACAAGTGCAGCCATTGCTTCACAGTCTGAAAACAATAATCCCCGAAGGCATTTATGTATAGATCTAGTGATCATTCTCATTTTTTCCTACTAATGTTATGGAAATATTTGACACTGTGGATGAAAAATACAAGTACTGGGAACTTCTTTATTATATTGTTCAGGAACACATGCCAACTAAGAAAATGAGATTCAGAAAAACTGATCAAACCATATATGACATCTGAATGGAGAGTCCCCCCCCCCCCCCCCAACTCCTCTTTGGATGTTTGTCTTGGTAAGTATCTGTGCATAAATATAATAAAGCTTTATATTTATATATTATTTCTCCACTGATGTTCTCAGTGTAACGTTGCCTAGTGGGTGCAGCTCACAGTGTTGTCATGGTTACCTTCTAGGCTTACCTGGGCTCCCTTCGGTTTCAGCAGGCACCTTCACTACACCCATTTATTGTCATGGAAAAAATATTATAGCTATTCCTGCTCTTAAACTATTAGAGGTTACCATCGATGACATCTGTCAGAAGGCTAGCAGAAAATGAAGCGTTATAGTTTATCTTAGGCACATGATCCCCAGCTGTTTAAATTGGCAATATTACCTGACCTTACATACTCAGGACTGTCAAAATGTTTTAAGTAGCAGGCTGATAATGAATAGTAGCTGGCTTTGGAACTCGCACCAAAAGCACAAGTTCTTGAGGGATGAGGCGTCTAGGCACATTTTGAAATTTAGAGTCTCGGAAATGGTATTTGCAGGGGTTTTCAAGAGGTATTTTCCACTGCGGACACCATGTTGTTTCATAAGAATACACACAAGACTGGAAACAATGCCGTGAAAAATTAATGTTCCAGGTGTTCCACGACATCACATGGTTCAAACATTTCACAGATCTAAACCCATTTAAACATGCGTTCCATGACATATTCAAAACTAGGAAAGGGGTGCTTTACAACTTTATTTCGATGGTGCTTACTTTTTGTTACAAGTTATGGTGGAAGGACATGAAAGTAGCCAGCTAAGGATGGCTAACTAGCCAGTGGTTTTGGCCAAATGCAAATGCAGTGCTTATGCTACCTAATGAATTTTCCTTAAAATGAAATTCATATGCATGTGATCAAATTATTCATTTACTTCAATCTTTATATTTTATTGTATATAACTATCCATTTAACTCAAATCTTGTATTTTATCAAACATATTCACATAAGTATTATTTTAATGTTTTTGTGGATAGAATTTTCCTTTTGTGTCCCCAATTGGCTTCTTAGCTAAATCTTCTGACACGTTAATAAAGTACATGTATGTAGGTACGTATGTATGTTGTGGAAGTTAAAGAGTTCTACTTTCCTCATTTTTTCTTTAGCCAATATTAGGAGTGAAATTGTTCAAAGCGATTTCTCTCATGATTGTCATTCCACTGACAAAACATAAAAGTAATAAATTTAATAAACAATATAACTACATTATATACTAGCAAAATGGAACACTGGGAAGACAAACATCCAGTACTTTAGTTACCGAAGAGGATGCCACGCAAACATAATTGATTTTTCGTTCTCTTTGTGAAATTCATTAACATTCTAGACGGGATGTAAAACATGTCCCATTTAAGCCAACGTGCTAGATATGGATATTAAGTTGCACTTGAACAACATCAAGAAATGTCACGAATTAGAAATAGGAAGTGCTAGCTGTTTTAGTTTCCAAAATATCACTTGCATACGTTTTTATTTACATATTGAAGACCAGCTAGCAAAGCTCGATAAGCATGGTTCTTACTTACCACTGATGTTAAATTCGACTTCCAAAAACAAAAGCACTGCAATGCAAAGCTCACCTTGTCGGAAGACAATTCCATACCATCAGAAGACATGTCTAGCTCCAATCAACCAACAAGCGCCCGTCTAAACCAACAAAACACTGCTTAAATCGCTAACAAATGTGGAAGTATGAAACGTAATTACCATCTTTTAACTGCTATAAACGAACGTTTGAACAATTACAAATAAACCAGCTGCAGAAGGCGTAAAATTGACCGGACTTCACAGCTTAATTCAAGCGAGATCAATATCACATATCTAGAATTAATAAAGCATGTTAGCGAACGCTAATAATGCAAACAATAGCCTTACCTTGTGCAGTTATCACATGCTAAAGTAAAAGAAGACGAAAACTTAAATTAACCCGATGCAAAGCTCTTGTTAAGGACAATTTGTCCGGTCTTTCAACGACACAAATCACTCATGAATATCAATCAATCTCCTCCACAGAGTCACGGATAAGCGGATAAGTAGTACGGGCTTTTTATCGGTCAGCAGCTACTCTATGTTTTGATTATGCGTATGTGCAATCATCCCCAGTCCCATTTCAAAGCTTGGCTGGGGAAAGCTGATCATGAGCGGTAAAGCTGCTGGCGGTCTTTTTTGGTGTTTCGTAAAGAAAGAGATTCAACCTCTCGAAAGTTTTCTGTTTTAACCGCGGTTCAGCTTTCGTGCGGCTGTAACTCTTACTTAGCGAACCACAAAAGGAAAATCACCAGCTACGCAAGCAAGGGAAGGCTGGGGAGGGAGGGACTAGCCAGCCGGCAGCCTTTCCCTATATTGTCGTTGTTCATTTATTTTTCATTGTTTTTTGTTTGCTCATATGTTAAAATTTTGTAGCCTGCATAACATTTTTCATAGTAAAAAATATCAATTTCAGAACTGAAGCGCACGAACCAACTCTGCAGTATGGCCACAGTAGATCAGGTAAAGAAGAGAATTAATTATTGGTTGACACTTGACCGTAAGTCCGTCAGTCTGGGCAACGAAGTGAAATGGCACACTTTCAGATACAAGAGACTGTATGGTAACCTCAAAGATGCTCTTATGGCTTGGAGTCCCGGTAAAGCCCAATTCTGAACCTACATAACAGGCGCTTTAGGAGCCAAGCGAGGCGAACGCCGCATTTTGCACTCAGGGGCCGGTTGCTGGAAGCCTGGTTAGCGCTAACCGTTGGTTAAGAGGTATCAAAATGTATAGGTTTCCATGGTATTTAACGCTGGTTAGCACTAACCATGCTTCGAGCAACCCGGGCCAGGCCGCTAAATAGGCGAGTTTCGTATCAAGTTTCGTATACCCGGGCGGCCTAGGACGAGTGCTTGTTTTTTCGCGAAAGCGAGGCTAATGCGGGTCACTTCTCAACAAGAAGACAAACAAACATGAGAAAACTGCGTCTGAGTTGCCGAAAAAACAGGGGCACCCAACGAGAATTTAGTTCAAAACCGCTAAAACATAGCATTGTTAAACGTATTTGGGAATTTAAACGGTAGAGATAGGCATATTTTTATCCCCTAAAAATTTTTCATCTGTTCGGATTTCCTAGCTGAAAGTCTAGTGATCCGAAAATTAGAGGGATCAAAACTTACCTTTTCGAAAATTTCAGCCAGAAAAAATGCTCCCGAAAATTCTAGGTGACCTCTTTAGGGTAAAACTCCTTTAAAAATAGGCAATTATACCATATTTTTTAATTTTTAAAAATTACTAAAATTTTTAAAACTAAACTAGTGAGCAGCCTCTGCGAACTGTTGCTGTAAAACTTGTTTATTCTCCTACGCGTTTCGTCTAACTAACGTAGACTTCTTCAGGGAGTTTTACAATCAAATACTAAACGCCTGTATTTAAGCCATAATATGACTAAAAATAATGATGGTCGCAAACATTGAAGGTTGGGCCGGATTTACGAAAAGGAACAGGCGCAGCGGCGAAATTTTTTACGCAAGGGGTAGGAATACTTTGGGGCCACGGTTTTAGCTAAAACCCTAACACGCTGATGACCTTTGCCACTCCTCCTCACCGAGGGCGCATTATAACCACACGACACACTAGAGGGCTCTCTCGCCTTCACCCTGCAAAAAGCTTTGATTTAAATAAAACTGACGTCATCTTCACCGTAAACACTTCCAAAGAAACCTGAAGGAAAGTTAAGTGATAGACTTGGCTATCACAACTAACTACTGCAGACGAAATTCCACAACATTCCCAAATCGCCGTAACAAATTACGGGAGCGGGCAATGCCCTCAGCGGTTAGCATCAGTTGTTTTAGTCCATGGGGTCTTCGTTTTAGTCCATAGGGTCTTAGGTCTTAGGTCTTCGTTTTTGGGTCTTCGTTTTAGTAACACCCATTCTTGTTGCGTTGTCGTTTGTAAGATGACCAGTCAATCTCACGATTTGTCCTACGAGCCTTTCTGAGTAGTTGATCCCTCAGATTCATTTCACTTTTGACTTCACTAGTGTTCTTTCATTAATTCATTGCCATGGAATATGCGTTTACATTGTTTTTTACTGTTAATAGCTCGATTAATGCGGCTGGCGATCATCTTGCCAGCGGAAGTTTCATGGAAAAGGCATTAAGATAAAGACTTTTCCGGATATTATGTAGTCAGTCTCTGTGGTGTAGTGGTTAGATGTAGTCGCGTCGAGCCGATGGTGCTGGGTTCGAGTCCTACCGATTCCCTTTTTTTCCTTCTTTCTCTTTTTTTTTCCCGTTTTTTGTGTTGTTGTTTTCTATAAATATGTAGCTAAATAACTGTTACTTAATAAAGTGCAATAAACAGCAAGAAAAGTATCGTGTTTCCAGAGAAAAGATAGTACACCGTATAGTAAACATATGGATAAACAATCTGAATTTCTATCATTTCCTACAATTTACTGTGGGAAAATCAGAGTTGATAACCACTTGATCATTTTCTAAACAACGTTCCCACGAGTTCTTTCTATAGACTGATAGTAATTATTCTAGTACTTTCCAACATGTAAATAGGACATTTAATGTAATTTTCGATTCTTTTAAGTCCCACTGCCTAACTAATGCCAGTATCAACAGAATGTGCCGCAGCATTACTATCTTTTAGATACCCTAGTGTTTATTTTTGTTTTGCAAAGAAGTTGACTCGCATTAGCCTCGCAATCGTGCTTGCCCCAGCAGGGCCGTCAGGGAGTACGAAACTTGCTTGGGCTATACCAGGACTCCAAGATATAAGAGCATCTTTGAGTTTACCATTTTTTTCTACACAAGACCCCAATAATGGGATTTCATTGGTCTGCCGACTTCGCGTTTTTAAGTTGGGACTGTACAGTAACTTCTACCGTTATGAATCATCTGGTTAAGAATAATCTCTTTCCTATGCTTCAGTCGCTCGTCCTAACCATAGCACTGAAACAGCCCTAGCCTACTCAAAATTAAAAATGACATTTTCATGAACTGGCCAAACGACATGCTACGCTTCTACCCTTCTGAACCTTGGCCGGCGCCGCCTTTGATAAATTTGACCATCAAATTCTCCTAAACCGTCTATGCACGTTATTTTGTTGTATCTCGAAAGTCCTAGTCTGGTTCGCCTCGTACTTTAATATCAAATCGTTCTCAGAAAGTTACAGTCGATGGTGTATTGTTAGGCCGGTTTAGCATCGGTTTTGGAGTCCCCAAGGCAGTTGTTTAGGTCCTCTGTTATTCGTCAGTTATTCCAGTAAGCTGTTCTATATTGTTAATTATAAAATAACTAAGATAGTACGCATGTTCTGATTGGTTAAAAACCTATGGTTCATTATGCCAGTAAGCTCATAGAAAACTGAAACATGCTTTAAAGTTCTTTTACAAAAGCAATAGACCACACTTTCTATGGGTTTACCGGCGAAATAACCCACTTGGGATGTTGGCAGAACACGCGACTCGAAAAGCTTGTAAATCACGAGCCGAAGGTGAGAAACAGAGAAGAAACAGAGGTTGTTTACCATTTATTAAAAAAATTCCGGAAATTTTGGTCGGGAATCTTAGTTCGGTCAGAGCGGTACGTTTCGTTTACCATTTGCCCAAATTTCCGGATTGTCGCGCCGAGCTAGATTGGATTCTGGTTACAACATGAAACTAGTACAAACTCAAGAAACTTGTAAATGGTAAACGAAATTCCACCCGGGACGTCCCAACCGGGAAAACGGGACTACCTTTTCAGAATTTCCGTTTGTCCCGGGAATTTTCCAGTGTGACGAACCAAAAAAACGGTTTACCATTTATATCCCAACAACTCGTCTTTTTATCTGATCAGTATATCTACAATATACGCAGGCCAGTTAGAAAGTATCTGTCTCATCAAACCGCCATGATCCCTTGTCCATGCGTTTATTACCAGTACATTGGAGCAACAGCCTATTATACGGCCTTCCTACTATTTACATTAATAAACTTCAAAGAGTTCAAAATGCTCCTGACAGACCCAGTGTAACTAACACCCCTGGCGTATCTGTCACATTACTCCCGTTTTTCGAATACAGAATTGAATTTACATTGTTATTAACATTCAAGTGCCTCTATGGACTAGCACCTCAATATCTGGTTGATCTTATTGCTGTCGCTGCCCAGTCAAGAAATAATCGTACGGCCAGGAATGCGACTTTAACGCACGGTGCCTACCTACACTTGGTGACCAAGCCTTTCAGTCTGCAGCTCCCAAACTGTCGAAGAGTCTTCTGACGGAGATAAGAAACATTCAGAGCCTTACATCTTTGAAGAGAGCTCTCAAAAGGTACTTTTTAAAGATACCTTTTAATTGACTTACTTGTTTATTTATTTTAAGATAGCTTTTAATTGACTTATTCTTATCTTATCGTTCGTAATGCGCATATGAAAATATTTCTATTGTATATGCGCAATATAGGTTTCAGATTTATTATTATTATTATCATTATTATTATTATTATTATTATTATTATTATTATTATTAAAAATAGGCAAGTTTGCCCTCTGAAACAAGCATTGGCATTATTTTTTAACTAGGACTTTCCACAACGCCATCCCTTCCCAAATCCGTCAATTTCCCCAAAAAGTAAAACCACAAAGCTGGGAATAGCCTTCTCTGAATGGGCGTAAAACCTGAAAGTGTTACTTCAATCACAATTATTTCAAGAAATATGTAAAGCCACTGCCTTGCAACCTATTTGTTTTCGACTTTTTCGAATTCGCTCTTTGGCGAAGTTCTGTACGGTGTAATTAGCTGGTCCGTTACCTTTGGGATTTGGTAGGCCATTGCATAAATGGTGCACACGTTAGAATTTTGCAAGCGCATCTTTTTTTCCTTTTGTGAAGGTATTACTGACTTTATGTTCAGTTGCTGTCAAGATTGCGGTATAGTGGAATCCCGTTAATACGGTTACCAATGAGCCAAAAAAATTGGCCTTATCAACGGGTGACCGTATTTTAACAAGAAAATGTATAGCCGTTTTGCTATCAGGCGGCCAAAAAAAGTGGCCATAAGGCGGGGTTTCACTGTACTAGTCTTGTGACGCTTGTTTCTTAAGGGTCCACGATGACCTAAATCTTCTTTTTTTTCCTTTATGACGTAGCGAGGGCAAAACAAGACGTATTTTAGTGGTCTTTAAAAAGATACCCTTATATGAATCGTATCATTTTCACACTTGGGGGAAAATGCTAGCATGAGGTTTATAGGGTTAGAGAAATTAGCGCCTGAAAAATAACTGACGCTATTGCCGCGGGCTATTGTTTTTCTCCCTGCTTCTTAGCTGGACCGTTACTTGACATCACTTTTGTTGTTGTTGTTTTTCTCTTATCTGTCATATACTACTGAAACACAAACAAGCAAGCTGACTTGTCATTAGGCCTTGACAAAAAAAAGGTCTAAAAAAATGGCTGAATTCCCTGAATGATACTAGAATTGCTATTTGAGAAAAAGTGGTAAAGATGTTCTTGTAGCCAGTGGTCCTGGGTATCGTTCCTGGGGATAGAGAGATTTAAAGTGAAGTTCACGGCAAACAGCAAAACGTAGACTCAAGTTGAGAATTTCTCAAAATAGAAAATTAGCAGATAAACACAGTCGAAAACAATTCTTAGGGATGAAAATAACACGAGTCTTCTTATTTTTTTTGTAGAAGTAAAAAACAAACAAACAAAAACAATAGATAGCACTTGAAGACAAGTAAAGGGAAAACTTGGTCACGTGGCACAGACTCTAAATCTATTGTTTTTGTTTGTTTGTTTTTTTTCTTTCTGTTCTTTTTCCCCACGCTCCGGGCTCGCCTTTTGTCAAAGCGAAAGAGGGAACAACGTCTGTGTACACGCTAGGTAGGTCTGACTAAAGGAGAAATTCTTACTAGTCGCGAAAAGTTGTACACTAAGTTTTGGGCGCGCGGAACAGAGCTTTAACATATTATGGACCTACTGATCTCTACAAAAGTCGCTTCTACAATGTATTTTGTTTGACTGTTTTTCTTATGTTTACTTTAGTATACTTTAGTATACAAAACCGTGCTGTTTTTTAGAGTTCCTTAGTTCCCAGTATCTAAACGTCTGATAACAGGCTAGAATGACCATTTGATTATGTACCCTGTTTTCAGTGCTACAAATGTTCGATTATAAGTTTATTACTGCCTTCCTCTTTAGTGAGAAGTGGCCCAAAATTACCCATCTAATGGTCTGGAAAATATCTATGGCCATTGTCACCACATGCACTCCCTCGAGTGCCTTTCTTAAGGATTCACCTTGTTGACTGCATAACACCTACATTTTATAACAGAACTATTTTATTCCAGATCTAACTTAACTAATAGGGTCCTTTCGAAATTATTGGACGCGCGCTCCTGAGAACTAGGTACTTGCATGTAAACGAGGCTTAGAGGACAGCTGGGAAAATAAAAAAATAGAAATGCATTCACTGTCTTCACTGTAAGTTGAAATGCTCCAAGTTTTGCAAAAGTCATGGTGAATTTTTGTTCGGTAGCAAACTGCTCGAACAGTTCAAGGAATCGTCCGGATCTATCCTTTTTCTGTTTTCCTTCAGGGCATTTTAGAAGGCTATGGAAAAACTTCTGTAGACGTTGTGATCCCGAATTCCAAAATCAAAAAAACCCTCGGATTTGCAGCGCACACTTCGAGGCTTCATCCATCAAAAAGTCGCTTTGCGGAAGAAAAGAAGTTATTCCAGGTGAATTACCGAAATATTTTAATCCCTCGACCCACCAATGTCGTGTTTCTTCCCGTGAAAAGAGACTGGAGGACAGAAAGAGACGTGCTGTTGATGAAAAATGTCCTGAACCTCAAAAGAGAAGCCTTACCGAGGAAGACAAAGACATTTGTTTCTTAAGCGACGATGCAGCCCTTTTAGATCACAATTATTGCCACCTTCTTCCTAACGACAAAGGAACTCAAACGGGCTTTCCTTACGAAGATCTAGAGGTTTTAACCAGTAAAATTGACGCTTTAAAACAAGAGAACGCCGAACTTAAATCAAAGTTATCAAACAAAAAACAATTGAAAAGAGAGCTCTTTGTGGATGATGTTTTGAAAGATGACGAGTCTGTCAAATTTTTTACGGGTATACCTAGCCTTGCTTGCTTTTTTTATGATGATATTTAATTTGCTCAAGCCGTTTGCAGAAAAACTTAAGTATTGGGACAAAAACACAGAAAAAAAAGTAAGCTATCAAAAAGATTCAAGTAAAAAAAAGCCTGGAAAGCAAAGATTATTGACCATTATGGAGGAATTTATCTTAACTTTGGTGAGACTCAGACTTGGGCTTTTAAGCAGACATCTTACAGATATCTTTGGAGTATCAGAAGGATCAGTTAGCAAAGTTTTCACAACGTGGATTTGCTCTTTATCTACAGTTTTTCGTGACATTCTTCTTAAATGGCCTTGTAAGGAAGAAATTAAGAAAAAGTTGCCAAGTTCTTTTAATAAATTTCCAAGCACTCGAATAATAATAGATTGCACAGAGATATTTTTGCAAAAGCCAACATCCCCTAGTGCCCAGAGAGCTACATGGAGTAACTATAAACAGCACAATACCATGAAAGCACTGGTGGGAATCACTCCAACAGGTTACTTCTCCTTTGTTTCTAAACTATGGACTGGAAATGTCAGTGACAGATACATCACAGAAAGAAGTGGTCTACTGGACAAACTTGAAGAGGGGGATTCTGTTATGGCCGACAAGGGGTTCAACATCAGAGATCTGCTTACAAGAAAGAAAGTTGCACTTAATATCCCACCACTTTGCAAAGGTACCTTTCCAATAAAGGGAGCTAATGGGGTAGGGGTGGAAGAGGGTATGCTAAGATAAAAGAGAAGGTCTCCCTGGACAAAGTAAAACAAAAAACAAAAAAAAAACCCAGATATAACAGCATCCATTACTTGTTGCTTGTAAAAAGGATCTTTCTAACTAAACAGAAGAAGTTTCTTAGGAATATTTTTTATATTATAGGGTTAAGTTGAACTGCTCAAAGATAAAGGTAGTCTCTACTAACTTCCAAACATGTCTACATAGCAGGGGTGGATCCAGAAAATTCAGAAAGAGCTGGTGTGAGGCAGTGGTTTGCCACTTCCACCCATCCAATAATTTAGTACAGGTTTTGTTTGGAAAAAAGATTTCCAAAAAAGCAAGTACTTTACTATCAGTACCTTTTGAATTGGCATTTACTTCATTCAAAATCCTTTTTTCTCCTCTTACACAGGAAAGCAACTTTCAAAAAAGGCAGTAAAATCTACCCGTACCATTGCAAGTGTTCGGATCCACGTTGAACGTGCTATTGGACGTCTTAAGGACTTTAGAATTCTACAAGGGAACTTCCTTCTTCAAATGCTACCCACTGCAGACAATATTCTAAGTGTTTGTGCTGCTCTGTGTAATTTGCTACCACCACTGGCCAAATGACTGACGCATTTGTCCAGAGAGCAGAAAAGCAGACCTACTTAGTGTATGTAAATGGTAAGTGAAACATGTATTAAACGTATCCAGAGACAGATCAATAAAATTATGTGGTATCTAATCCAGCACAGACAAAAAACACTATTAATTTTAAGCACCTTCACTTTTACAATCAGCATCTAACGGCAGTCACTCTATAATGACTTAAGTATGTCATGGTGGAATAGTTCCTGAACTATATACTCCACGAAGAAGTTTCTCAGCTTTTGGAGCATTTCACTCCACAAATCACTATCAAACTTAACGTTTACAATCAATATTCCTTTGAGGGTATATATAACTAGATCACAGCGATGAATCCCTGTTATCCCCATCAGTCCCTGGATTTGGTAGTTCCATTTGGTTTCTTTTTTAATTTCATACTTGCCATCCACAAGCATGAGGTTCTCCTCAGCTGCAACATGTGGAGGGAGATTTCTTTTTGCATACATGCTTTTAACTTCAATTAACTTCTTTTGGCAGCAAGCACAAATCCTTATACCATCAGGACTGGCTCCTAAGAAGGGCCATAATGTGTTTACAATGAGTCCACTTTTTTCTATTGACAACTTTTCATGATTTTTGTTCTGTTTTTTTATGTAAAGACTAAGTGCTCGCTTTTCTTTTTCATGCCCCCATGTCAACTGTCGTGGCATGGCATCTTCAGCAATTGGACAGTAATTCATGAGATGTTTAATAGTGTTTCTTCTGTCTGTGCTCTCTCTAAGGTGGCACACAGTGTAAAATGAGGAAGCTGTAATTCTTCCTGCCCTTTGATCAAACCAAAATTGAGACTGGGATTGATAGACAGTTTTCTTGTTGATCATTTCTGCTTGCTCTTCATTAAATGGAATAGACTCGAGGAATTCAACTGCAAGTTCTTTAGAAACTGTAGGCATCACTTTCTCAGTATTAACAGAAACAAACACTTTGGCGTAATCATTCATTGAATATACATGTACACTTTGAACACTTTCTTCTTTACAGACATTAACATCACTGCTGATGAAAGCTCTGACTTCTTCCTCTGTATGCCTGGGTCCTTTAGCTGAAGATAAAAAAGGCAGAGCTGAAGAGCTAGGACATGTTTCCAGCAATCCAGCTTTAAAATCTTGTTCCAGTTCAGTCACATTATAGGGAATACAAATTGGATTAAAATCTCTTGGGTGAATTGGGTCTTTCAATGTCACACCATAACTACCACTCGTTTGAAGGTCCTGAATGGGCAAACTTCCCTCATTTCTCTTTCCTCTCTTTTTCCACATGCACTGTCCTGATGTACATGATTGGAGATCATTGAATCTCACATTTGCTTCTAGATCAAACAATGCTGCAGCTATGTGCCGGCAACCTCCATCTGCCCTGTTTAAAGGAGGACCAATATGACAAATATGTATCTCACATTGTTCACACTGATAGACTGTAAAGTAGCCAATAAGTTCAGTTACTAGGCTCACAGATTCTGACTTTGAACCACTGTTTTAATACTTAGTGCTGAAGTCATAAGTGATCCAGAAGGTTTGAGACTTAAAATAATGCATCCATTGATTTAGATCTTCAATTCAGGAGGCATCTACTTTTTACTCATGTTACAACTGCTACAAGGAAAATATAAACCTTCGAATCTGAATAAAACAAAACCTGTCACAGAGAAAAACAACCGAAAAGACCAAACGTTTTGATTCTCAAACGTATGTTTATGGAATATCAAGCACATAGACAGGCTTCAGAAATCAAAAGAAGAAAATACATACCCTCCTTTGCATAAGCAGTAGGCTGAATTGACACTTCCATCCTTCTTTAAAATGAAAAACCCTCTGTATGTTGCTGAACCATCATCAGTCTTGGATTTTTCAGTTGGCTTTACAGCAAACTTAAAATAACTGTAATTACTATTGGGTTGAGGTGGATGATACCAAAGTTCTTCCACATGTCCATCAAAATATAATTTGTACCCCAATAAAGATTTGTAACTTTTTAGGCTTTCGCTGTTGTATACGGGATCTTTACCCACCAGGTAATTAAAAAGATCGGGGAATCTAAAGTCCGGTACGTCAGTAAAGTTTTTGGTCCATTGGGAAAAAACACGGTTTTCGTTATCCAACGGATTTGCGAGATCTCCCTCATCGGTTTTCAGTTGCTCTTTCATAGAAACTCTTGGATCGACTGGTGCTTCCTCTTCAGCAATTTTTGGGACTTTCATCTCCTCACTTTTCTCACAAAGTTCTACCAGTTCAACCTTACGTTTTCCTGAGCTTTGAATGCCCCTTTGTTTTAAGTATTCTTTTAACCAAGGAACCGGTTTACAGTGAAAACTGCCTGCAGCAGAGTCAGCCATCTTGTGTCCTCTAAGCCTCGCTTACATGCGACTACCTAGTTCTCAGGAGTGCGCGGTCAAAAATATCGAAAGGACCCTATTGGGTACCATCAACAAACATGTGGCCACCTCATTACTACAAATTACCAAACAGAAAAGTAATAACCTAATATTATACTTGCGTTATACATGTGCTGTTCCAGTCAGTCACGTTAAACGCAGACCAGGCAGACTGCAGACTGTGCAGACCATGCAGATAATTTGTGCAGACTGAGAATTTTTTACAATGTATCAATCTTATTTATTTTTTTATCATTATTTTTTTACCTAATTTTTATTGTAGTGTGACAAATTTGAAGTAGAGTAAAATTATTTATACTTATTGTGTTCCTTCACAGTCTACGGCTAACAACAGATCACCAACTTTATCAAGGTCGGGGATATACCCTCAGTTGCTTACATGTCAGTCAGACCTTTGTCCTTCCTCTGCTTTTTTCTTTTTCGGTCCAATTACAAGCAACAGAAAAATATATACCAATTCTAGCTTTTCTTTTCTTTTTTCTAAACTATCACAAGTGAGAAAAATTAGGATAAAAAACATCAAATGATAAAAAATTTAAAAAAAATCTCAGTCTGTATGGTCTGCGTTTTAACATGACCGTGTTCCAGTTAAGAGCAGATGATATTTGTCTAGATATATTCCAGTCTTGCTCTTGAACAAAAAAAACCACTTCCTATTGCATAAACTGAACCACAAAATATAGAACATGCCTGTAGTAAAATAGACTAGTCAGAACTATCAGACTGTTGTCAAACACAATCATCTCAGTCCCTAACCTAAACAATATTATTGGTTAAGTTTTTTGCTAATTAATTTACACTGTATTGCTTGAGAAAACCATGCAGTACCCTCCTAGGCTGGTTCTGCATTCTATATATATGCATTTTACTATTTTTCAGACCGCCTAATAACTCACGTTTGTAATTTTTGTGTACTTTATTCCTTGTCGTAGTTATAGTTAAAGTGTAACTAGTTTATTATGGGTTTCAGTTTTTAAGTTGTAAAATCTGATTAATTGTTTACATTTGTCTTAATTAATACAAGCTGTCGTAGTCCCAACCTTACATAGTGTCTTGTTTGGTATTTAGTTTGGTTTTTAACTAAGTTACAAATAGAAAAACTGACTGGAAATTCTGTTATGGTTTTTTTTTCTGACCTGTGTTCATGTACACCAAAGAGCTAACTTTAGTATTTGTTTTGACAATCATGTACATGTACGTGAATATTGTTTCCAGTTGAGTATTATAAAGGCAATATTATAAAAGAGGCACAACAAACAGCACCACCAACAACAATGCACCAGCCTTACTAACAAAACCTTTGCTTATTGGATTAGGAACTGACCCATCCATTCTCAGACAGTTAGAATGATCAGCATTTGCCTTGGTGTAACTGTAGGAACCTGCCCACATCTTCTCACAAAGGTTTTTTCCATTGCCATACATTGCTTCATAAGTTTTGCATGGCTTGTTTGCAGGACAGAAATTTTCCTGATGAACAGTGAAGTTATAGTCTTCAAGAACATTCTCCACACAGATCTGATCAGCCTTGCAGGTATCATACCAATTATCACAGAAGTCTGAGCAGACAGGCACACCTAAGAAACACAGAATTTAAATGAGATGTAAAAATAGAAGAACCGTAAAATTCTGAAAATAAGTCCCTCCATGTATAAGCCCCCCCAAACCGGTAAGGCAAAAATCCCTCCTTTAAATCACCCCTACAAATATAAGCCCCCAGGGGGCTTGTACTTGGAAAATTACCCTCAAATACAAAGTATTTGGGTGCAGGTGGAATTGACTGATTACTCTAAGCCAGATGGATTAACATCCGGTCAGTATAAAACATGGATTGCAGACTGCGGACTGCAGACCCCGGACTGTGGACTGGGTATAAAACATGGACTAGGTATTAAATGAGGACTCTGGACTGAGTATAAAATACAGACTAGGTATAAAGTGCGGACTACGGACTACCTTATTATAGGAAATTAACGCTCCATGAAATTAATGCAAATCGTTAAAATTCGCGTTAATTTAAGTCACGTTAATTTTGATGAGCGTTAATTTCCGCGACGTTAATTAAGTGCAGCATTAATTTCTGCACTCTTAATTACCAGTATTTTAACCCCAATTTTGGAACCTGTCCAGACATTCTTGACACCTAAAAAACATTAACTACAAGCTTTCTTTCTTTCCATTTACCCTTTTTCATCTTTCACAAAAGTTAAAAGGCGAAGGTTCACAATATTTCCAGTTCATCTTCATCGTTGTCACTGTCAGAAGTGATGTCAATATCTTCTCCTTTGATTACGGCCAAGATAATTGCTTTAATTTCCTTTTTATGAAATTCTACCTCCTCTTTCGCGTTAATTTTCTTTATTCGAAAGTCATTTTCCATTAAATTTGTGTTAATTTAAGTCGCATTAATTTCCAATACCTCAATTTCATGGAGCGTTAATTTCCTATAATAAGGTATGTATATAAAAACAGCTTTAGAAAGGTAAAACTGACAGAGACGGAAATGGACTAGCAAAAACAGTAGTCCCAGCTTTAACATTCCTTTAGCTGTTCACATAGTCTATTCTTGCCACGGACAAGGAAGGTTATACCGGTATTCAAGGCAACTGAAATATTAGTAAACTCCCAATTTTGTAAAAAAAAGGAGTTAGAAGAGATTTCAATTTACAGTTTTAAACCAATAAGAAGCACCGAATAAGTCAGATCAGTAAATCAGATCAGTTAGTCAGATCAGTAAAATTCTTATAGAGAACTGGGCGGCACACCTCCACTAAGAATTTATAGGAGTATTTACAACTTTGACTCACGTGTCTTGCTATTTAGCAATATTTTGATCTTATTTTTCCTTACCTAGAACCAATTAGCACCGATTTACCATCAATTAGCACCGCACTACCAACGTAGTCTGTAGTCCGTATTTAAACCCAATCTGCAGTTCTCTTTTTATACCTAGTCCATGTTTTATACCCAGTCCATATTTCCCAGTCCGCGTTTTATACCTTGTCCATATGTCATACCCAGTCCGCAGTCCGTAGTCCGCAGTCCGCAGTCCAAATTTTATATTGACTGCATTTACATCTACCTTGCACAACAATCAGCTTGAGAAGACTTGTTTGCAGGTTTACAGACACAGTTCATTATGGTCCAAAAAAAAATAATAAATTTGATCAATTTTAAGTTTAAATACCTTGAAGAGCTCCTTTTACTGTTGGATGTTTCCACTTGTAGACTTTAGGGGAACACTGATAAAAGCATTCCTAAAATGAACAGGATTAATGATGAGTAACAAAAACAGATGTATTCATGACAGTTATCTGCACAACAAGAAAAGACAGAGGTCCTAACTTTCTTGATTTACCTAAGTAAATTTTGGTATAATTACATGCCGTATCACAGCGTCTGGAGAATGAAGGTGTTTTGGACATGGCTCGAGGAAATGTTCATTTTCAGCAACATTCGTTGGGATATTTCGCTTTTAAACGTTTACCGCGGAGCAGCGATAATAGAAGTGTACCTCTGGTCGAAAAAATCTGCGATTTGATGGGTTTTCGGGTGGCAAACCGCCTTCGAGTAGGCAAGGTCTGGACCGCGGGCTGTTTTTCTGTGCTGCCTTCACTCCGTATTATGAAGAGAGTTACAGGGGTATAACAGCTAAAAAAACCCCGACTAAATCGATGAATTCACACCAAAAAACACAGGAATAAATCAAAGGTAAGTCTCCTTTATTTATTTTGCAGAAAAATAAGTAAGAATAATGATATTTAGCGTTCGCAGACCTCAGTATTTTTTTACTCATACAAAGTCTCACCGGTTGCTTGTAAAGCGACACCGACTCTCTTAGAGAAAACACACTCGTAACGTGCGTGAGCTTGGGACACCTGTGATACATGTAGCTAGCTAGTCTTACAAACTCCTTAGTAAAAATAATGTGCAAAAAAATAAATAAATAAGAAATGTTAAGTCATAAATGGGTGATTACTTTGGTAGAACTCTCGTCTTGGATTGATTCGCCCTCTGCCGTTTTTTATGAATAAAATTAAAAACTCTGATTTAAAACTTCTGAAAACTTTAAACCAGCAAGATACAAAAACACTCACTTGCTTAACCCAAAATTCTTGGCATTTTTCAGACAACTGACCACATCGGTGCCATGAATGATTGTACAGATTTCTGGTTTCATTGGCAACAAGTTCAATAGTGAAAGCGGCAGTGCAACAGCTGCTGTCCTTGAAGGCATGACAAGTCTTGAAGTCGCTTGTTTCGGGTGACGGCGAAGATTTGTGATAATCTCCAGCAATGCATTTGTCTTCACTAGCGACACAGAAAACAAATTGAAGAAACAAGCAAACTAACAGAACAAACTTTGCCATGTCGACAGGACGATGTCTGCAGAAACACTGACAAAACACTGAACTACGAAGATAGCACGCCCGTGCACGCTTGACCACGCTAAGACAAATTTCTCCACGTGCATTCAATGTGCACCCTTATTGGCGGGAGAGGGGTGGGGGAGCGAGGGAAGTAGTCTTGTTTTTGCTGAGCGGGGTAGGACTGGGGGCTAACAATGAGACTTCAAAATAGGCCATTTCGGAGTTCCAAAAACTCTCACTTTCAAAACGAGGCTAAGTGCGAAACCTTTGTTGTGAAAATGAGTTTTATTTGCATCATAATTAAAAATCATTTTCATATCAATGGCTTCGCACTTAGCCTCGCCTTGAAGGTGAGATTTTTTGGAACTCGGAAATGGCCTATTCGAGGCCCGAGACTTTATACAGCGGTTACCAAACACGCGCCCTCGTTGACGTCCACCAAACTGCAGGTTTGAACACAGGCAGCCCAAGCGCACTATTTGTCGGTTCGGGCCTGGCAAGAGGTCATTTGGTCGGAATATACTAGAATTATTAGTGTATTATCTGATGCCAAATAAATGCAAAAAGTCTTAAAGATATGAAGTCTTCTTGTTTGTCTATCTGTACTAGTAGCCTTTAAGATAACGAAAATCTATATTTCGTGCATTATTACATGTGATTCGGGCCATTATTGTTCGAATTTTATCACATGTATTCGAATGTACAACGCTAAGAAAAAAAAAATCATGATCACGCGAAATATTGATTCAAAAAGCTCCCTTACCTTTAGTTCATAGCCACTCTGTGTCCTACGGTCGGTTTAAACGCCGTTTAGTCGATTTTCTTTCCGGTCGCTTTGTTTGGAATTTATTGGCCTTCGAGCGGCGAGGGTCGGTTGGAAGGTCTCCAGCCCTCCCTTCTTTTATAGTGTTCAGTAATCGATGGAAAGAAAGTCGGCTAAACGGCGCTTAAACCGACCGTAGGACACAGAATGGCTATGAACTAAAGGTAAGGGAGCTTTTTGAATCAATATTTCGCGTGATCATGATTTTTTTTTTTCTTAGCGTTGTAGATTCATTGTCGTTGTAGAATACATGTGATAAAATTCGAACAATAAGGGCCCGAATCACATGTAATAATGCACGAAATATAGATTTTCGTTATCTTAAAGGATACTAGTACAGATAGACAAACAAGAAGACTTCATATCTTTAAGACTTTTTGCATTTATTTGGCATCAGATAATACACTAATAATTCTAGTATATTCCGACCAAATGACCTCTTGTGCCCGAACCGACAAATAGTGCGCTTGGGCTGCCTGTGGTTTGAACCGAAGGAAAAAACTTTGTTATTTTCGGTAGAAGCGACGTCCGTAAATAGTCGTAGGCTACAATGGTAACCGCTGTAAAAACACGGGCCCCAGTCTAAAAGCGCTGAAAATTTCGAGACACAAAGGTACAAGTCAGGAGCTCCTGACAAGTAAAGTTAAATAAAAACGCCAATGGAAGCTGGCAAAAGACCACCAAAATACTCTGCATAGATCAATACTGCTTTGTCTTGTAAGCTTTACTGTCTCGGTTCGATAAGCTGTACCCACGAACACTGAAAAATTGCGACTCCTGAAGACCAAACTGGAAGAAAAACGTCAGATCTGTCGGCCAAAACAAGAAAAAAAATCGAGACTCCGAGACGCAAAAAGCACCCGGAAACTTTCAAAAACGTAGCCTGCGAACGGCAGACGTTTCTCCTCGCTCATCGCCGCTGCATGAGGGACTTTTCGCTCGCTACATGCTATACCCCTGAAAAAGAGAAGCGCCTTTTGATGCCCGGTGATAACAAATGAAATGGACAATCTTGAGCTTCGAAAAAAAATCACTTATTAGCATCAATCAGTTTGGGGGGTTGAAGAGAAAGCGACAGCCGGGAAACTCGTTTCGCGTTTCGCAGGATGGTTATGAAATTATGGGTTAGTAATTCATGTCAAGCCATCATAAACCTTATTATAGGAAATTAGCGCTCCATGAAATTAACGCGAATCGTTAGAATTCGCGTTAATTTCAGTCGCGTTAATTTTGTTGAGCGTTAATTTCCGGGACGTTAATTAAGTGCAGCGTTAATTTCCGCTCTCTTAATTTCCAGTATTTTAACCCCAATTTTGGAACCTGTCCAGACATTCTTGACACCTAAAAAACATTAGCTACAAGCTTTCTTTCTTTCCATTTACACTTTATTTTTCATCTTTCACAAAAGCTAAGGCGAAGGTTTACAATATTTCGAGTCCATCTTCGTCGGTGTCACTGTCAGAAGTGATGTCAATATCTTCTCCTTTGATTACGGCCAAGATAATCGCTTTATTAATTTCCTTTTTATGAAATTCTACCTCCTCTTTCGCTTTAATTTTCTTTATTCGAAAGTCGTTTTCGATAAAATTCGCGTTAATTTAAGTCGCGTTAATTTCCAATACCTTAATTTCATAATATAATAAGGTAGTTGTACACATATTTTGAGTGCATCCCATGATGCTTCGCGGCTTATTTCTGTCTTTTCTCCGTGGCTGAAAGAGGGTTCGACGAGGGGTATTTTCAACGACCTAAATTTCAAGATGCAGCTCATCCAAGGTAAGTTTCGATGAGTCCTTTGGGTATGGCCTACCTGACTGGCTGAGAGTACCTTCAATGGGTATTGCCTGGTGCCCTCCCCACTCCCCACACTTTTCCAACACCGCGGCAAAACGTCTACCTATGCGCCAGGTTAAGCATTTCCGGTCTCTTTTTCAGTCATACTTTCCAGTCAGATCAAAGTCTCCCGCGCGCGCTCGGCTTCATTCTGTGTGCAGCTTGTGGTTCAGTTGTTCTGCTTCATACTGCTCGTCTTTTTGACTATTTTGTGGTTATTGAAATTGCTTTTATGGATAACTAGGCACAGATTACTGAAACAATTAGTCGATTAGATTCAGAAAAGGTAAGATGATAATAACTTGGTGTGTAATTTTGGCCAGAGCGTCAGGTAAACTGATTTTCATTCACGAAAACAAAGTTTTTGACTGTTATTTTTCACTTAACCTGGCTGAAACTAAGACATAAAAAGTTATCACTGCAAGTTGGTGTATTGTAATTCTAATTCTCAGTTCTCCAATTTCTCAGTCTTCATGTCTTAAAGCCGATTCGAGATTTATTTGGAAAACGACAACACACAATCGCTTTGTAGTTTTATTTACCAGTGAGTTTTAACCGTGTTTTGAAACGAAACTCTTCTGAGTTCTTGATTGCCATGAAACATAAGCTTAATTATATTGATGAGGCTGGCAGCAAGTTGACAACTCTATTAATTTTTTTCATTCTCAGAATCAGAGAGCGAAAGCTGGTTCGATGGCTTTTAGAAGTCGAAATTTTCATGCCATGTGTTTAGCAGCTGGAAGTTTCGTGTTTGCATGAGATGCAGCCGAGCCGCACAGTCTGAAATTATTGAATGCTTCCCTCAGAAAAAGAAGCGAGTTAGGGATAAAGACATACCCTATATGACGACCGCATGGAAAAATGCCATCCGAGCAAAGAGAAGAGCTTTTAAGAAGTATCTAAATGAAAGGACACAACAAAACTGGGAAGAGAAAGTGAAATGTCGAAATGAGGCAACCAGACAACGAAGAATTGCTGTACGGCAATACTGGAAGAAAAAGACGTCTGACCTTAAAGAAAACCCAGGAACGTTCTTTGAAACTTTTAAACCGTTTCTTGGATCTAAGAAAGGGGTCTTGGGAACTGATATTAACTTAAAAGTTGACGGCAAGATCATTAGCAACCAAGAGACTGTTGCGGAAATATTAGCAGGTCACTTCGCTACGATAGCAAGCGATATTGGAGATGTCAACTTAAGAAACTCCTCGGAGAATGACTTAAATAATCATCCAAGTGTCTTGCAAATACAAATGGCGAGTATCTCAGAACCAATGATCGAGTCCAATCCAGTCAACCAAGCACAAGTTAGAAAGGCTCTGGAGTCACTTAATACGAGGAAAGCATCAGGATATGACAATATGCCAGCCAGAGTACTGAAATATGGAGCGGAAAAACTTGCTATACCACTGGCGAATCTGTACAATTCATGTATTACAAATCGACAATGGCCAAACAACTGGAAAAGGGGGGAATGGACGCCCGTCTTTAAGAAAGAGGATCCACAAGATTGTCGGAACTATCGACCAATAACTGTCCTTCCAGTGGTTAGTAAGGTGTTCGAGCAGCTACTTAGCGACCAGATTTCTAAGCAATTCGACAGCCGTCTGGATCCCCGAATTACGGCATATCGTAAACGCCACAGTTGTGAAACAACATTGATAAGTCTTATTGAAGCGTGGAAATCAGCACGTGATAACCAGCAAATTGTTAAAATCTTATCTACCGACTTGAGTAAGGCTTTTGATTCGCTTCATCCGTCCTTAATGATCAGCAAATTAAAAGCGTATGGTTTTAATGACGAACTATGTGATCTACTTCGATCTTACCTGTGTAATCGATTGAACCGAGTGAAACTGGGAGCTTTCAGAAGTGAATGGAAGCGTACAGATAGGGGTTGTCCACAAGGATCGGCCCTTGGCCCATTGTTATGGAACATCTTTCAAAACGATCTGACATACGTAATAACTTCGCATCTCTCTATATACGCGGATGACCATCAAATGTTTGAAACAGCGGGGAACCTGAAAATGGCGGACACCAATCTTATGAGGAATGCCAATAGGGCCTCCGAATGGTACGCTAGCAATCTGCTACAAGGAAACCTGAGCAAATATCAAACTATGACTTTAAAGCATAACAAGACAGAAAGTAACACTCCATTACACCTTCAAGGAAACACCATCGAATCTTCTGACTGTCTTAAGTTGCTAGGGGTCACCATAGATGAACAGTTGAATTTTAACACTCAGATTAATGAAATATGTAAGAAGGCGAGTCAAAGAGTAGGTGTAATGTTAAGGCTTAAAAAACTTGTCCCTACTAATGCTAAATTAACTCTGTATAAATCAGCCATATTGCCTTACTTAACCTATTGCCACCTGACTTGGCATTTCTGTAGTGCTACCGACAAAAGAAAGCTTGAACGGGTCCAAGAAAGAGCACTACGCGCAGTCTTCCTAGATAAGCAATCAAGCTACCAAGCATTGCTGGAGAAAAGTGACCTAACGACTCTTCAGAACAGAAGACTGCAAGATATTGCTATCCTTATGTATAAGGTGAAACACAAACTATGCCCCATCAAAATATCCGAGCTATTTCACGCGCATTGCTCACCCTACAACTTGAGGACGGCAGAGTTCGCCATTCCCAGATTTAGGACCAATAAATATGGTAAACACTCGCTCACCTACCTGGGACCAAAGTTGTGGAATAAGCTGCCAAGCGAAATCAGAACTCTCCCATCATTATTTAGTTTCAAAAATTGTATTCGTAAACTTGATCTAGGTGTAATGATAGACGACGACAATTGTTCCAATTGCATCCTTTGTAATTCTTAATCTTTTTAAATCAATTATCTCATTAGTTGATAGTTAGTAGGTTTTTTAACTATATTATATTGTTAGGTAACTATAATTGCATCCTTTGTAATTCTTAATCCTTTGTAATTCTTAATCTTGTTAAATCAATTATTTCATTAGTAGATAGTTAGTAGGATTTTAACTATATTATATTGTTAGGTAACTATATTATATTGTTAGGTGTCCCCAATTAGTAGAGGGGTTCTTAACCCCATCGGCTAGACATTTCCAAGACACATTAATAAAGTTTATGTATGTATGTATGTATTGAAGTCTTCAACCAAAGAACAACCGTGTAAAAGAATTAAAGAGGCATTTTCTTGAATGAAAGTCATTTATGGGCATGTTTAGTTTCCCGGCACTGAAAACTCTGGGTGTTCGTGACTGCAGTCATCAAAGACGAAGTTGTTATTAAATCCCGCCCATCTCTTGCTTTGAGTTCTTGTTTTCTCCGATAATAAAAAAATTATTAAACGGACTAAAATTTTATTTCCTGGTTTTAGTGTTAATGGTAATGATGACTCCTTTTTAAATTCTTTCATAAGTATTGTTATTCTTTTCTTAGTTGCCGCCTTCTCCCAAATTAACTTATGCCAAACCAGTAGCATGTCGAGCGCTCGCGACCTGCAAACTTCAAACATCATTTTCACCGTTGGTGCAAACAGATAACCATGTGGTGCAAAAGTTTGACGCTAGAAAAACATATAAGCTTTCGAATGAAGTGATTTTTTTCGCCCCCTTTTTTGTCTGTTTCTCCCTTTTTGCTTTTAAACTTGGTGCGACGGCAATGTTATGCTTATGCAGTTGGCTTATATCCTAGACCGGAAATAAAAAGCTGACCGGATGTCAAATTTTGTGCTCATGCGCATTGCGTTTTGCCGCGGTGTTCACTTTTCCCCACTGGGGTAGTTAACCGTCTAACCGTCAGGGTAGTGGTTTAGTCTTATTTGTGCCCAGACTTCCCCAACAAATATGTCTGAACGCCTGGACGATTCGAGGAATATCAGGAATAGGAAGATCAGTGAAAAGTGAAAACTGTCAAATATTATCTAAATTCTTTGAAATCATAGAGTGAGTGTAAAGACAACGCTAACTCAAAGGGCCAAAGAGTTAAGATGAAAAGGCAGAAACGTAAAACAGACGAGTGTAAGTAAAGAGTGGTGTTGGAATCTGGTGAGACATGAAGTAGAACATTTCAGTATCGTTGATAGCTGATGATCACATGTGTATGTGTTAGGACAAGAAGAATGGTTGGTAAGATTTTCGCACAGCCCCATACATTTGTTGTACATGCAGTAATCTCCTACTATTTAGCCGTATTGCACACAAAATGAATTTGCCATTTCCAAATCTCCCAGAATACACCTTGTTTGTACTCCCAAATTTTGCGTAACCTTAATGTTTTTAATTTTCCTGGATTTTATAGTTGTACCAAGAGAAATAGAATAAAATGCCCATGAGAAATTTTGGGAGGCAAACAAGGTGTATTGTGTATTGTGCAAGCGGCAAGTAGAGTCAAAATATGTATGAATAATAAACATTCTAAAATGGTTCATTCAGTTGAGGGTGCTACGGAGTAAGAATACGCAAAACTGTTAGGTACAAATCTCTTTTACTGTGATTTTTTGACCACTTAAATGTTACATACATATTATATAAATTTTAAGCAGATTTATAGACATTGCAATGCAATGAATGCCAAAACAAACAATTACTAGAGTTTATTCCATTTATTCTTATAGATCATGCCCTAAATGTATGGGGATGTGGGGAAATTTTTCTGAACTGAGAAGTCGTCTTTCGCCAATAATGCTTCTTTTCAAGAGTAGAGATACACATGTATACAGTGCTCCTATTAGTGTGAATATTTATCTGTGATTTATCCTTTGATAGTTTCCTTTCCTGTTGTATTTAAGCCAGAGCTTGATCATACATGTACTCTCCCTAATAATTTATTTTGGCAAGGCTTGGATCCAGATCAGTTTGGGTTGTTTGTAGAGGGCAAATCAACTTTAACCCAGCTGATGAATTGTTACAATGTACAGAGACTGGGTTGTACTATCTAGAAACAAATCAACACCTACTGATGTTGCCTTTTTATTATAAACGTTTTGATTCAGTCCCCCACCAACATTTACTTCTTAAGTCAAAAAGTTATGGAATTGAAGGTGGTCTGCAGGAGTGGTTTTAGAAATTTCTTTACTAATCGTCAGCAGCATGTGTTTGTGTGCAGCACTTATTCTTCACAGTCTCCCATCCGGGATACTTCAGGGAACAATTTTAGGGAAACTCTTTTGTTTATCACATATTTTTTTGTTTGTTTCTTTTTTGTCTTTTATTTTATTTTATTTTTATTTTATATATTTATAAGCATTTGTATTGTTGAAAGTTGTTTGTTTTCTCATGTATGTTAATGTCATGTCATCCAACATATCCGCATCTCTTAAAATGTATGCTGATAACACAAAAGTGTACAGAGAGCTGTCCAACTTGGAAACTAATACACGTACCCTTCAATTTGATATCAACCCTTTAAATGGCGAGGTAACTCGGTGGATTAACTCTGGGGTTTATATCTGGAAAATGGAAAACAATATCCTCCTATACAATGGAACTGGAACTAAAGTCTGTCAAAAGTGCAAAAGGTCTTGGTGTCGTAATTTGTCTGACTTATCATACACACTTACCATGTAAAATTAACGTGAAAGTGAGGCCTAAAGGCAACCAGATTTCCCACAAACTTCAAAAAAAGTAAATAGGGTGGCTAAAACAAGAATGAGTGCTGATTTAGAGATTAAAATTAACCCCAAAAGATATTCCTCGAGCAGTTATAGTAAATGAACGACAATGAAAAGAGGACGGTGGAGAAACTAACCTTTGGCAAGGATCCTTTGGAAATACATGAAACATCAAGTCTTTCTATTATCGGAATTATTATGAGAAAGCGCAGCAGTGCAGCATTTGTAAGAACTATTTTTTGTCCTAGTTGTAGGATGGGCTTCTGCCATTTTTTATGAGATGTGGCCTTTAGGCCTTGCTTTCATGCTTACGTCATAAGTGTGTATTATGTTGATGCCGTGGTAAACCAGGCAAACATGTATGTTATTATGTTATGCTTTTTCTTTACTTTCCTACTGCAGCTTCAAAATCATCAAGAAAAGCAAAGAAAAGTAAGGTGTGTATGCACAGAATAATTATTTTTACATTTCACATTGTGCTAATAATTATTATTTTTGTTTATTTGTTAAAATTGTTATACAATTATTCTTAAGGATTGCTTTATGAGTTAAGAATGTGTTCCGGATCCTGTCTTGGAGTGGCTTAAAAGGGTGTCTATCAGGTTTTTGACTGGTTTAAAAGTAACAACGGCAGCTGATATGAGCAATGAAATGTAGAATATTATGTTAGTGGTGAAATCCCTAACTCACTATAACATTATTATAAAGACCCTTGCTTTAAAATCTAAGACTCTGTGGCAAGTAAATTATGACTTTGGGGCAGAGAAACACCACCACTGGTGTTTCAGGGATTTCAAGATCTAAGACATTTTCTGACACCCACAATTTTGTAGATACTACATGTATACCCCTACGTTCAGTTCCATGGTGTTTTGGTTCTGCTGTGAATACACTTTGAATCATGCATTTTTAAAATGGAATCCTGTTATTTTTAGGTCATAGAAGAAGAAGATTTTGGAGAGGACGAATCTGTAGCTGATGATGGTGAGTAAATTGTATATTAAGTGGTTTAGAATTGAGTAACATACTGAAGAAGAAAGGGCTGCATATGTTGAACAAACACTCTTACAGCGTCGTTCAGTCTCGCTTGCTTGGAGATTAGATTGAGAGATGAGGAGGCAATTAATTCTATACAAAACAGGATTTACTGGCTTAAGGTTTTTTATTTACTTCCTACTTGAGCAATCTCGAGTATTCTTCAGGATATTTACTTTTTATTTATTTCTGAGTTGATTTAGTATGCATGTTAGCGACAACCCCAAATACGTGTGCGGTCGCAGGCTATATGCATGTATAAATACACGAAAATTCAAGGGCCTCGATTACATCATTGCCAGACATCAAAAAAGTGATTTACATGGTGCGTCATTTCAGTCATCACCGAAAATAAACTGCGTGCTCATCACGAGACCCATTTACATGCAATGAAATTTTAGGACACCCGACCATCGCAGATTTGGTAATTAAGGTTCTTATTTTTTTCCGACCACTCAGTAGTGTTTACTTGTTCCAAAGTAATCAACGCTTTCAAGAAATAGAATTCATGGAACGACACATTACAGAAAATCTCTAAATTTAATCTTTCCTAAGCTTTCTTTGCAAAACATGCATGGCTTCGGTCATGCAACGCCTGGCACAATGACCCCCCTTTTGTGTTATAAATACGGAGAAAAACGGGTTGCAGAGTCTCGCTGCTTGCCTAAGGGAGACTAACTATTATTGGCTTTACATGTAGTCATTCTTTTAATCAGGGCTTCTATATTTCACACAGTCGTGGAGCCACAAATTTCAGTAAATCTGCAAAATCACGCGAAATTCACAAAAACACGAAAATACGGCAAAATTTGGTAGAAATCTTATCAAATACACATGTCTATACAACATATTTGAAACTTATCTCAGCTATTGGGGATATTTACTTGCCATAAACTTGCAAATTTACATGTATCTTTAAACTTTGTCACTGAAACGTGCAAACAACTTTTCAACTACCCGGCGTATTATCTTGCGAAAAACTGGGCACTAGCCACTATGTTAAAGGCATTTTGTTCATTTCTTGAGTGTATTGTTGTTGAAAGTCGGTTAGAGCAAAATTAATGTTGACCTCTGTTAGAAAAACGTCAAAAGCCTTGGCCCTGCGAAGTTTGCCCCGAAAATTCACCCAAAATTCCCACAAAATCACCCGATTTCTCTGCAAATTTGTCCCTAATAAATTATCCTGCGAAATTTGACTCTTTTTGCTGCAACCTATCAGAAGCCCTGATAAATGCCATGGGTCTTTTGGAGTTTCGTCTTAATAAATTTTACCTCTACTGAGTGATCATGAAGGATTCAATTTGCCTTTAGGGACCGTTCATTATTTATTGGAGGGGGAGGGGATGGGTGAGAAATTAACAAGTCTTCTTTTTCTCCCATGACCCCCCCTAAGAAAAACTGGATTTTTCATGCAGGTCCCCCCTATTCTATTAGGGGAGAATTTCAATTCCCCCCCCTCAGCTTACACACACTCACTAAACAGTTTTACTGAACATATGCATACCGTTTTTTTCTGAGGATGCAGTGATGTAGTGGTTTAATAGCATTTTGGACTTCAGATCTAAATGTCACTGGCTTGAAGGCACATCACTGCCATGGTGTTTAATTTCTTGTTTGTTTTACAAAGACAAGAAACTTGCTCCCACAGTGTCTTTCCACCCAGTAGAGCAAAAAATTAGTGGCGATCTTCCCTCCTGCAAGGAGTAGCAATATGTCAGTTGCTTGAATCATGATACAGAAAGAAGCTTATAAGCTCCAGTCAAGTGGGCCTCAAGTGGCTTGCATGTGATTTACTGTATTTTTTTTTTAAAGAAAAGCATTCTTCCAGGAGCCTACCACTCTCCCTCCCACTATGTGTGGTGGTCATAAGCTGTAGCTCGTCACTGGACATGTCATCCGAGCTGCCTAACTCCGCTCCAACTTAATCCTCATCCTTGCAATTATAAATCATACTCTGTGACTGCACCACAATACTGTGTAAGACTGTACTCTAAGAAGAATCATAGGGATCCCAAAGGCTTTCAGCCCTAAAATCTGGGGTACCCAGCTCTTATTCGCATACTAAAATATCTTGCTGTTTTTTATTAAAGACTTTGTTTCTTTAAAGTTTTAAGGCCCCCTCCTCAATAACTAGTAATCTACCCCAGCACCCCCCTCTTTGCAGTGGCTAAAACTTTGAGTTCCCCCATTTTTTCACCCATCCCCCCACTCCGATAAATAATGAACAGTCCCTTATCCTTGTTAAGCTGAGGTTGATAAATTCATTGCATATTGCATGTTTTTAATACATATTTAAGAATAAAGTGTGACAGTAAGACAAAGAAGTAGGAGTCGTTACAACAGGATATTTGTGGCCGGTCGGTCACCCAACCAGTAACTTATAAGCCACACCTGACAGTGCCCAACAAATTTTTCAAGGGTTTGCAAGACACTTATTTCTAAGCCATTAACTAATTGCTGAAGATCCGTTTAAAGTAACATGTAAATCCTTACCTCACTAGGTTGGTACTGCTGTAGCAGAAAGAGCCTAGAAGCATTGCTTCCATCCCTCCACCACCTACCTCTACCATTTAAATATTCGTCTTCCCACCCAAAGGAAAATGCAAGAACCTTCCTTACATTTTTACCGATTACATTATCTCTAATGCCTGGTTTGCATATGATCGTCTAGATCGCCCCAGTCAATTAAAAAATTTCAAGACCAGCTGGACAATTGTTAGTTTCCATATAACCATCTTGATGACCTCAAAGACAGGAGGTGCGTGGTCGTCAGCGATATTTCTGAGTCGGACAATATGTAATATTTGTGCATGTTTTCCAAACAACCCAAACATAATGGTAGATTTTAATTGGAGAGCAAACCTGGTAGCTTGCCATCTGCTTTTTCCCTCGATTTTGTGGCCTATAGACAAGCTAGAAGAGTTCCATGAAGACATAGTATCATGTTCAGAACTTGATGTAACAGACTTTTTGTTTTTCAAATACCGCTCGTATGTGGTGCGAACATTTTTGTATTATTTTTTTCGACTTTAGTGGCATCCAGACCAAATTTTATTCCTGATTACTGGACTAAGAGTGATGATTCCTGGGATAGCCTTGATTGTCCCAATCGTCTCAGTCATCTGAGAGCATTTCCATTTGATTACTTCAAAATTTACACTATTGTTGCAATTGTCTGGATGGAACTTAATTCTATCAGTTGTCCCAGTTGTCAGGGTCATTTGGGATCATCTGAGTAGTGTTTCCATAATTATGATTATCCCGATCGTCTGAACATTATTTGACACGACTGTGATGATCAGGACAATGTGGACAATCATATGGAAACTAGGCTTAAGGAAGCCAATCAGGTATACAAGTTGTATACCTGAGCTTTGTTATACAATATTGAGGAAAGGGTGTCTTGTACTGTGTTGTTAAAGGAAACAACGTAGCATTTAAGACCAGGTCTTGTATAATAACTGTGAGTTGTCCATCTGTTTGACAGCTGATGTGGCACCCAAGTCTTCATCCGCAGCTGTCACAGATGAAACCATTGAGGTCAGTTAAATACTGCTGTAGTCTATATAATATTCACTTCTGTTGGTGTGTACAAACTCATTGATGCATTAATGTATTTTGATGTTGTAATAATTCTAGGATGAGTTTGGAGCTAAAGACTACCGTAAGATAATTGAGTTGAAAGCTGATCATTCATCCAGACCTCTCTGGGTGGTAAGTTAAAAAAGTAGCTGATGTTATAACTTCTTGCTCACAAAAATAACATTGGCTATTATGTGAAGTAAGGGTGACTGATCCATCAGGGGAAACTCTCTTGAAGAAGCCTACATGTAATAACAGGTGTGCACAGCTCAACAGATTTACAATTCTGATTTTTTTTTTGAAGTTTAAAATCTAGAACTGATTATTTATTTTCAGGACATTTTCTGTAACAGATTGTAATATTTCAAATGCAGAAGAGCTTCAGTCTGTTCACACTATCTATGGGGAAAATATACCAAGAATTGGGGTATTAGACTAGATGACCATTTTTAAAGTAGAATTCGTTTTTAATGTGATCTAAACTTGCTGCCCCAGGAGGAAGTCCCTGCCCAGATATTTAGCAGAGCAACATTCAGTAACTATTCCTTTCATGGGAGATCCAAGTTGTTCACATAAAAATACACAGTCATACTCTCAGTGTCTGCAGTTTTGTGCCTAGAGAGCCATACATATTAATTTTGTAATGAGTGTTGATCAGTATGCAAAGAGGTGACCAGAGAATGCTGGTAGGGAGCTGTAGACCTGTAGGTGTCCATTATTAAGAGAGAGTTGACTGAATTTAGAATTAGTTTTGGATATCTATGACGTAATACTGCCATGCTGGGTGACTCAGTGCAGGTGTTCATGTACTACAAACTGCATGTGCTACAGTAGTAACAGTGTATTGTTCCAGAAACTATCTGTTTCCTACACGCCATCCTCGCCCAACAAGGAATTCTTTGGCTTGAGTACCCCATCCCTCTTACTGGCATAAATTGCTTTTAAGCTTAAAATTTTGTTCATATGTGCATTAGTATTGTTTGAGTTTCTGTTGCTTTTACTTTTTCAGGCTCCTGATGGACACATTTTCTTAGAATCGTTTTCTCCTGTGTACAAACACGCTCATGACTTTCTTATTGCTATCTCTGAGGTTTGTTATTTTAATTTTTTTAGTTTTGATAAAACCAAACTTACATTGTCAAAATAGATCGTTTTCACTGTCACGCAACAAAAAGATAAATTGGAAACTGTCTAGTGGAAGAAGCCAAGAAAATGAAATTTAATTAACAACTACTGTATAAACAATTTGTCCAAGTCTCAGGTCTTTGTGGCCCACAGTTTCTGAGTTATTTGCCAAAACGTTTTGTAGAGCTTTGTATGGAGACACCTGGAGATTGGTGTACCATTTTGGTGCACTCGTATGGCCACCGGAAATCAACAAAAACATCTGGAGTTCACTTTTTCTATAAAAGCTCTTTCTTTTCACTCAAGAAATTGCATACCTGCACATAAACATATCTTCTAATACTTAAAATGGTTATACTGCTGAAAATTAAGAAGAGAGACTTTTTTTCAACGAGGCAGCATTCCTGTTATAGTGTCATACACTGTGAAAACTCGGAAGTTCAAATTGCTGTATTTTCGAAAGGAAACGTGCTACGGGAATGGAAACTTGTACAAAGATTTACTCTTTGTTTATCTTCTACCTAGAGTAAATGAGAATTCGTAAAACCTCACTATTTTAACTTTACAATTTGATGACATCACTGTGAAAACCATCTATAGCTGTCCACGGCAAAGTTGCTAGACCTTGTTTGAAATTTAGTGATCTTTCTTTCTCCTTTTGCTTGACAGCCTGTTTGTAGACCAGAGCATATCCATGAATATAGGTAGGTATGAGTGTATGTGATATGTGCAATAGAAAACCCTCCATAAGTTGATCAAATAGCATTGTGCTTGTACGGTGCAAGTAGTCCATATTAGGACTGCTGTTTTGACAGCTTTTGCTGAAGTTGTTATGCGTGTTGCATATCATCCGTTTTTGGTATTAGGCTCTAGATATTAACCTGATTGATCAATTAAGTTGCAATGTTTCTAATTATCGGTCATTTAAAATAAGCCATTATAATTTATCATTGCTTGTCAAGACTCTTTAAGTGGGTAGTGATTTTGATGTGTCTTTTGTTAATGTAATAGATGGGCCTCTTTTTATTCTTTTGCTTTTCTTCACTGTTAAAAAAGTTTTGTTGATGCACGTTCTATTTCAGGCTGACTGCATACTCTTTGTATGCTGCTGTTTCTGTTGGTCTCCAGGTAATATTTAAGTCAGAATATGATCATGTATAATTTAATCAAAATATTTCTTCATTCTTGATCATTTGAAAAGTTTCCTTTTACTTTTGGATAAGAACAGCCAAATAATAGATTGCTTAAAATCAACCTTTTGAGAAACAGAGTACCTTAATATATTTTAAAACATATATTTTGGGAATGGCAGTGAAGAGTAAACTTCTTTTTACTGGTAGTTTTAACCAATGTTTTAAAGAACATCAGGACCCATTAACATATCCTGTAAAATAATTATGTTTTGTTATACATGTATCATGTTATGGGAGCATATTTTTTTTTTATGGTAGACAGCCATATGGTGATTTCTACCAAAGCTATCTTGAGAATGAATTATATCCTTGGGGAAAAGTATTCTTTGTTTTTTTTGTTCTTTTGTTCTTTCTGTTCCAGACAAGTGATATCATTGAATATCTCAGACGACTCAGCAAAACAACAATCCCAGATGGAATAATCCAGTTTATCAAGGTACAATATCGCTACTGTAATTTCAACATATATTTTTGTTGGTGCAGGAAGCTTTAATTTTTTATGGAATTGCCTCTGGTGAACGGAAACTTTGTAGGTTAAAAAGAACCTAGTTAGGTTTGTGTTCGTGAAAGCATTGAATGAATGTAAGTAAGGTGCTATTCCTTTAGTCAATCAATGAGATGTAACTTTCCCTCTTCTTTGCCATAAGTTTGTATAAAAAGATGGTGCTGATATACACATTTCTCCATGCTTCACTCTAAAAACTCTCTTTGTGAAATTAATCTATTGTTATCCTTATTCCCTCTCTTTCATTGTTAACGGATAAAGATTGATCTGGCATGGCAAGTGCCTTGAGGAATAAGGGTGGATCTGGCCTGGGGCAGTCGACTTGAGGAAAAGGGGTGGACCTTACAGTAGAAACAGCCTTAAGGAAAATGTATAGATTGGCCTGGGAAGCAGCATTAAGAAATAGTAGTGGATCTGGCAAGAGCAACAGCTCTTGCCAGCCCCACTACAATGCTATTCCTTGAGGAGTAATTGTCGATGTCGCAGAGGTAACAATCTTAAGGAAAAAGGTAGATTGGAAGGGGAAGCAGCCTTGAATAAAACCAGTGGATCTGGCAGGAGCAGCAGCCTTACAGAATGAGGGTGGATCTGGCAGTGGCAGCAGCCGTGAAGGATAATGGTTGATCTGGCAGTGGTAGCAGCCTTGAAGGATAATGGTCGATCTGGCAAGAGTAGCATCTTTACAGAATAAGGGTGGATCTGGCAGTGGCAGCAACCTTGAAGAATAATTGTTGATCTGGCAGTGGTAGCAGCCTTGAAGAATAATGGTGGATCTGGCAGTGGCAGCAGCCTTATGGAATAAGGGTGGATCTGGCAGTGGCAGCAGTCTTATGGAATCTGGGTGGATCTGGCAGTGGTAGCAGCCCTGAAGAATAATGGTGGATCTGGCAGGGGCAGCAGCCTTACAGAATAAGGGTGCATCTGGCAGTGGCAGCAGGTGTGAAGAATAAGGGTGGATCTGGCAGTGGCAGCAACCTTATGGAATAAGGGTGGATCTGGCAGTGGTAGCAGCCTTGAAGAATAGTGGTGGATCTGGCAGAGGCAGCATCCTTACGGAGTGAGGGTGGATCTGGCAGTGGCAGCAGCCTTTAAGAATAAAGGTAGATCTGAAAAGGGCAGCAGCCTTGAAGGATAAAAGTAAGTCTGGCAGGAGAAAGCCTTAAGGAATAAAAATGGATCTGGCAAGACCAGCAGCTTTTGGGAAGAAAAGTAGATCTGGCCAGTGGAAGCAACCTTGAGGGATAAGGGTGGATCTGGCAGGGGACACAACCTTGGGGGATAAGGGTGGATCTGGCAGGGGACACAACCTTGGGGGATAAAGATGGATCTGGCAGGTGTAACAGCCATATAGGAAATAAGGCTGGATCTGGCAGGGGTAACAGCCATAGGTGGAACTGGAAGGTGCAACATCCTGGGGAATGAGAGTGAATCTGTCGGAGGCAGTCGCCTTTTGGATAGATCTTACAGGGGTGGCATCCTGACCAAAACTGTGCCTGAGGCTCCTGGCTCTGCAGAGTCCTGCTCAGCACCATATACTGTAAAAAAAAAACAATTTGTACATAAATGACTGTTATTTTTTAAAGGGTTCTTTGGAAAAGTTAATGTGGAAAGCAATCCATCTTAGTGTGATCTTTTACTCACACTTCAGCGAAATTAGACACATAAACATTATCAGGTTATAATGTGAATGCAGCAATTTTTCATTATTTTACAATTTTTAACAAGTTATACTTTTTTGCAAACTTTTCTTAAGTTTCTGACTTTGCTTTTTAGATTTGTACATTGAGTTATGGCAAAGTCAAACTTGTGTTGAAGCACAACAGATACTTTGTAGAAAGCAGTTATCCGGTGAGTTGCCTCCCAGCTCTGAGGAGTACTTTTAACTTTTAAAATGACCTTATTTAGCATCCTGTATAGCTTCAACCAAAAAGACCACATTTATTGTAATTATTATTAATTTTTATGGCCAAAAATACTATGAAGTTGAGCACAGTCCAGATTCTTGATTAAGCACTGAATAAGTATGTGATGATCAGTTGCCAATTTTTAAAGGAGATGGATGGCATGTTAAACCATGGCTAAACTAAGTGGCTGAAATGCATCTGGCTTGATTGTATTTATTTTCAGCTCAAATCTGTTACTGTACATTTAAACTGTTTATCTTTTTTTGCTAATAGGAAGTACTTCAGCACCTTCTCAGAGATGAAGAAATTGAGCAATGTCGGAAACGAACAGATGATGACATTGAACTTGGTTTGGGAGAGGATCAGCTTGTGAAGTCCACTGTGGGTGGAAAGTCATCACTGAAGGTGGAGGGAGAATGTTACAAACTGTGGCTGAACATAGTTCTGTCAAAAATATATACTTACGTTACATTTATTGAAGCTCCCTGACAAGATGCTTGAGTAACAATTTAAGTTTATACAGTAATCATTATAAAAGTTCTATTTCATAACTGATAAACTCACTAAAACAAGCAGGTTTACAATCCTTTACAACCAGACCAATTTTAATGGTTTTTCTTCTATTTTTTAAATAGTTAAACAAACCTTCAGAACCCAATGGAAATTCTTCTCAAGCAATGGAGCAGGTATTTAAAACTACAAAAATAATGTTTTTTTTTTACAGTTAGCTATCAAAAGAGCTAGAACAGTTTAGAAATTCTGGGAACTGAGTTTTGAGGAACAATAACTGCACTTTCACTTTATAGGATGCACCCGTGGCAGTGGAGTTGGAGAATTTTGAGTAATCAACCAAAATGTGTTCTGTTAAAAAATGCTAGGTGTTACAACTAAGAAATAAGTAGCCATGAATAAGGCAAAGAAAGTATAAAGGAACAAATTTTATGGCAGTGCGTGTATACAGCACCAGTTAGAAACCCGTTCATTGTTGTATCTGTAAGTACTATGTACCCATCAATTCACCATGCTTTAAAGTTTTTTAGTGCATTTCTAATATTCAAGTGAGACTATTGATATTGTTGAATTTGCACAGGATCAGGAGCCTGTGGAAGGTACAAATATTCCAACAGACATCTCTGATTACATTGAAAGGATTGATCAGGATGAGGATGAGGAAGAGGTTTGAGCTTTAATGGCATAATTATTATCATTACAATCATGAGATTGCTTGTAGTAGTTGTTGTTTTTTTAATTTATCTTTGTGTATCTGTAAGCAAGTTGTATTGGTTTTCTTATTACAGACCTACTTTTATCTTTACTATACTGTACAACTTAAACACAGATCTCTGACCTAGAAAACGGGAAATTCCTATTTTGATTTATGAGCATTTTGAGCTACAGAATCTGCTGTTTAGTGATATGTCAAGTTGTCAGATAAATTTATATTGTTAAATTAGTGAAATGAGTTATGACAATGACAACATACTCGCAACAAAATTTCATTATTTTGATAGTTTCATCAAAGGACTTAGAAGTTAGATCTGCAAATGACTTCATTAAGGGGTATTGTATAACGAGACTTATATAAAATGCATTGGTTTTGTTCAAACTTGTTTTCAGAGCCAGACATACTCATTTGAGGTTGCACAGGAGCACATTGAAACATTACAAAGAAAGTAAGTTCTGCTAATTTGCTGCAGTCCTCCTCCAAACAGGCCATAGATAGAGACACACAGAAGGAATTTTTGTTGAGTTTCTTTTCAATGTTTTTATTTTATCGTTTTGTGATCTCACCCATCTGGACACCATCTCGGATCATCTCCTACCTCCTACTGCACAAGTAGGAGGTAGGAGAGATCACTAATATCAGTATTAGTGATCACAGTCTTGTTTATGCGTTTCGTAAACTTTCCATTAACTTCCGAAAGGGTCACACTTCAATAACGTACAGAAACTTTAAAACTTTCAATCGTGCCAAATTTCGTAACGATATCTGCAATGAGAACTGGGAATTTTTGGCTCCAGCTCTTGATCCCAACCAAATGTGGACAGAGTGGAAAACCAAATTTTTACAAATTGTTGACAAACATGCTCCAATTCGAATTAAGCGCGTTAGATCTAAAAATTCTCCGTGGATTACTGCTGATTTGAAAGAACGCATGCATAATCGTGACACATTAAAGATCAAAGCAATCAAGTCGAATGATCCGCACGATTGGGCCAATTTTAAAAGAATGCGTAACAAAGTTAATACTGAAATTAAAGCTGCTAAAGAATTATTTGACAGCAATAAGTTTACTGAAACTAATGGCGACCCGCGTAAAACGTGGCAAATCATCCACGATCTTACATCTCGTAAAGCCGCTAATTTATCGATTAGAGAAATAAATCTAAATGGTACTTCTGTATCTGAACCATCCGACTTGTCGAATGCTTTCAATGATCATTTCTCATCAATAGGACCTAAACTTGCTAATGACATCCCATTATCTAATAGCAATGACCACTGCCATCGTAAATATGTCAAAGGCATTAACAATAGATTCGAGTCCCGCCCTACTGATAGTGGACAGGTTTTAAAACTACTGAATAAACTAAATAAGTCTAAAGGGGCCGGTCTCGATAAACTATCAAGTCGGCTTATTCGTGAATGTGCTGACCTTATTTCACCATATATCTCGATTATTTTTAATTGCTGTTTAACAACCGGCACATTCCCTGATGACTGGAAGTTAGCCAAAGTTACGCCTATATTCAAGCAGGGCGATAGAAGTGATATGAACAATTATCGCCCAATTTCTGTGATCTCAGCAATAGCAAAAGTCTTCGAGAGAATAGTTTATAATCAGCTTTCTTCCTATTTATCCGAAAATAATATTTTGTCAAAATATCAGTCTGGTTTTCGATCCTTTCACTCAACTGTAACCGCTTTGCTCGAAGCTACTGATAATTGGGCCTTAACATAGATCGCGGCTATGTTAACGCTGTTGTCTTTTTAGATCTAAAAAAGGCATTTGACACAGTCGATCACTCTATTCTGTTATCCAAACTATGTTTATATGGAGTCAAAGGAATTGCCTACAAATTGCTTTCTTCTTACTTAGAAAATCGTACACAAAAATGTTCTGTCAATGGTGTCCTTTCTAAAAGCTGCACTTTAACTTGTGGGATTCCCCAGGGGACAATACTGGGGCCTTTGATGTTTCTCTTATACATTAATGACTTACCTAATTGTTTATCTAACTCGCAACCAAGAATGTACGCGGATGATACTCACCTACCATATGCTGACAATGACATCTGCTCCCTTGAGGCTTCTTTAAATCAGGACTTGTTAAATATAAACAATTGGCTCATTGCCAATAAATTGACTCTCAATATGCCTAAAACTGAATTTATGTTAATCGGATCAAGACAAAAATTGAATAGTCTATCCGTTCTCCCAGACTTAGAAATTAATGGCACACAATTAAACAGAGTCGATTTTACCAAGTCTCTTGGTGTATTAATTGATGAAAATCTAACATGGAGTAATCATATCAACGCTATATCTAAAAAAATCTCTTCTGGTATTGGATCTATTAAACGAATAAGTCGCTGTGTTCCTCCTGCAACTCTACATAATATCTATCATGGGTTAGTTCAATCACACTTCGACTATTGTAGTGTTGTTTGGGGTAACTGTGCCAAAACATTATCTGACAAATTACAGAGACTTCAAAATCGTGCTGTCCGCGTCCTTACTCATTCTAGTTATGATGCTGACGCCAACCAACTGCTTAAAGAATTAGGCTGGGACAATTTAGAAACTCGACGTCAAAAACTAAAGGCTGAGATGGTCTACAAGTCCTTAAACGGCCTCGCACCGAATTATTTGTCCTCGAAATTCATTCAACGGAGTGATGTGATTACTTCTTACAATTTGCGCGATTCTGATAATAAGCTTGCAATACCATTGCCGTTTACTAACCATTACAAAAATAGCTTTGCCTATAGTGGTGCAGTCCTCTGGAAGAGTCTACCCTCAGCTGCTAGGCAAGCAACGTCTCTGACTAATTTCCGACGATTCTTAATTAATTCCGACACGGCATTCATGTAAAACAGGCTTTAATTTAGTTTACTTTGCCTTAATAGTTAGCAATATTTTAAATTATAAAATATTAATCTGTATATATAGTTTCGTATTTAAGTTGTAGCTTTATATTAAATTGTTAATGTCTGATGTATTTACCGTGTTTTTAAATAAAGATGATGATGATGATGATGATGATAGGTACCTACCCACCTCCCTCCCCCCCCCTTCCCCTCACCCAATCAATGAAACAAATATTCCCTACTCCACTATCCTCAGTAGCCTCCATTTTTTATGAAAGACTTACACATCCAGTTAATCAAACTATACACCAAATGTATTATTTTTGTGGCTTTCCCTAAGCAATTTTAGAAATTTACATGTTGATTTTCTCATCACAGGTGTATTGAACTGGATTATCCATTGTTAGCTGAATATGATTTCAAAAATGACTCAGTGAATCCTGACTTAAAGTAAGTTACTCAATGCCGTTGTTACGTTGTTAAATGCTTCAGCCCTTTATAATAAAATGTTTCTCAGTCAGTGAAGTGGACAGGGTAAAGTAGTAACCCGTACGTAGTTTCATATCATGCAGTATGATTTGTTGTTTTAATGAACATAACTCTAAGCATTTCTTCCTTAGTATTGACTTGAAGCCAACGACAGTATTAAGACCATATCAGGTACCTCATGTTCAAATGAATGTCTTAGATCTCAGATCTGAAACTAAGGTTTAAAAAAATTGTTACAGTTGTTAAGACAATGAAGCATTTCTTTCACAGTTGGAACAATCTTTGTTTGATCCTAACTGCATCTTTCAATCAATCAATCCACTTTATTTAAACACGGTAAATGGCTCAGCAAGCTGAGATCTTTAAAAGAATACCTCTAGCTAAAAATGGTCGCTTTAAAGTTCACTTTTCCACAGATAGTAGCTTTAAGAAACTTTTTAGATCTTGGCCTTTTTCTTTTTAGATCTTGGCCTTTTTGCAAGTAGTGTTCATCCAAAATAAGTTTGATCAAGCATGGAGAGGGAAAAAATTTATTGGTTTTTGTTCTACTCTCTCTAGGAAAAGAGTCTTCGGAAGATGTTTGGAAATGGAAGAGCGAGATCTGGCGTGATTGTACTTCCTTGTGGTGAGCTTTTCATTATTCTGATCACTTCTACCTTGAGTGGTGTGCGAAAGGAATTCTTCCAATTTTTTAAATCTACTGTATTTTAGTTAGTTTTTTTTCTGGTTCAACAGTGTCTTCAGATAACTTTCGCTTGAAAAATAGTGCTAAGTTCTGCAATCAGATCGTTTTTAGTGTCACAGTTCACTGGTCACCGTTTAGAAAAACTTTATTTGCTGGTCAGTGGCACTGAAAAGTTATTTTTCTACATTGTTGGTTTTGAAATGTTGTTCGCTATCAGGAGAAACGTTTTCTCAGGTTCTGGTGTTTTTTTCTGGATATGAACGTAATGTTTTATTGCATCTCATATCACAGGTGCGGGTAAGACCCTGGTTGGTGTGACTGCGGCTTGTACAGTGAGGAAAAGATGTTTAGTACTGTGTACTTCAGGTAAGCCGCTCCTTGTAACTCCCAGGAATAATTATGGAAGTGTAGATCTCTAGAGGTTCCATTTTCACCCTTCAACTTATAATAGCCATTATTACGATTTATTTTCTTGAAGGTGTTGCAGTGGAACAGTGGAGGAGTCAGGTATTGTTATGTCGTGTAAATATTTCCCTATCCAGTTATTAATGTTCACACGATGTTAACTTTTCTTTTTATTTTCAGTTCAAAATGTGGTCCACAATTGATGATCGCACAATCTGTCGTTTTACCTCTGATGCCAAAGACAAACCTGTTAGTGAGTATTGGGTGGGTGGGTGGAAGGGTAGGTGATGATTAAGATGCTGTATTGAAGAGTTGAGTGGAGTGGGGTGAGGAAGGGTGGGGATAACAGAAACTGTCAGTGGGTATTAGATGTGTGAGTGGGGTGGGTAGGTGATGATAGAGATGCTGCATTGAAGAGTTGGGTGGGGTGGGGATGTTTTTATGACAGGTGTGAGTGGGGTGGGTAGGTGATGATAAAGATGCTGTATTAAGGACTTGGGTGGGGTGGGCAGAAAGCATATCTGTGAGTACTGAAGATCAAGCTGGGATGTGAAAACAACGTGTATTGAAGCATCGAAGTGGTTTAAAGTTTGCTATCTATTGATCTTGCACAGGAACCGATTCCTGTCTTGCAATTTTATCCTGAGTGGAAAGAAATAACCTATACTGCCTGTAAAGCTTACGACCAGTGGCTGTGATCAATACACATTACACCTCTTGCATTGTTTACTTTGATGCTTACATAAGCACTTCATTGGTCCTATTTTACTATCAACAGATTGTAATATAGCTATTTCAACGTATTCTATGGTGTCATTCACTGGCAAGCGATCTTGGGAAGCTGGAGAGGTTAGTGTCATGACATCTACCTCTAATTTTGATTTCGTTTAACTCCATTGTCAAACGTTTCAGCTTATGAATCCAAAAATGCAGTCATAGTCATTTTGAAACTTTATCTGTTTTTTAGGTGATGAACTTTTTACAGACTCAGGAATGGGGTCTGATGATATTAGATGGTAAGCCATCTAAAGATTTAGTTTTCGTCATAAAAAAAACGTGTGCTCCATACTTATGACGCATCTTTCGTTTTCTTTATTTAGAGGTTCATACGATCCCAGCCAAACAGTTTAGAAGAGTGTTAACAGGTACTGAGTTATGACTGATTAACAACCTTTTGTTGATATCATTACTGTCGTAAAGATTTTTAACAGTTACTTCCAAATTTGCGAAAAACTGTGGTGGGCTTCCCTTTTCTGAAAAACCGTCGAAATCTCAGTTGCGCTGCAACTAAACAATCTAGGTTTTTTGTATTGCGCTTTTAAAAAAACTTTTATGCATGTGGCGCAAAAAATAAGTGAAGAAACATCAGAATGTGCAGAGGAAACTTTTAAATCGAATTGAGCTGACTTTGAAATACCTTAAGGTGGCTCGACTGGATTTTTTGGGGTTGATACCTCCCAAGTTTGAGCATTAACTACGTCGGCAAGAGTAAAGATATCGAAAAAAGGTTACCACAACTGTATTATATAAAGATTTATCGTTGTGTTTCTTTGTACCAGGCGTTTTTTGAAGAAATCGCTTAAGGGAGTATGTACCTGCCATAATTGCCTCCGTTATGGCAAAGTTTGAAGAAATTCTATGAGAGCGTTTTCGGAATATTTTGAAATACAGTTTTAAGAATCATAAAAACAGTGAAATAACATGCTAGCCGCACAATTCGCTAATATTTTAAGAAAATGATAGGCTTTGGGAACGCGGCTTCATCTCATAGTGGTTTGATCCCATTGAAAACTGCATACAAAAAAAAGAGGGGAATTGCTCTGGGCGATCGCGAGTGAGAAGAATTTTATTAACTTGCATTCAGATGCTTTTGATACAGTTTTTGGGGGTAATTAGGTCCATGCCTAAAAATTTCCCATTTTTCCAAAAACCGCTCGATAAACTTTTTTATAAATTCGACAATCTCGAGATCTATCGTCAAGAAATATTCCCTGCAAGTTTTAAGAACATTGAAAACAGGGAAGGCTTTTAAATGGGGCCTCAAACATAACCAATTTCCCCCCCAAGATTTTGTGTTTACAAGTGAGCGTCCTAATTATTCACTGGCATTATTCACTGATTTCAATCGCTGTTGTCGCAACTAATCAGGAACTACCTTGCTTTCCATATACAGTGTAACTGAATATTGATTTGTGAAAATGTGAAGCAAGGTAGTTATACTTCGTGTTTCTCTTTGTTTGACTAGTTGTTCAAGCACATTGCAAACTGGGACTCACAGCAACTCTGGTACGAGAGGATGATAAGATTCAGGTGTGTATGGACCTGCTGATCAGCCTTGAAAGATAGATTTGATTGTTTCGTTCTTATCAGTTCTGGTAAAAATGTAAAAATGGACTGTTTTGCATCCAGAAAAATGCTACACAAACGAGATGTATTTAATAGTGTTCATATGACTTAACCATTAGGCTTGAAAAAAATGGGTGTGTGTCGGTGCAAATAACTATGTTCCTCAATTTACAGGATCTAAATTTCCTTATTGGCCCTAAGCTTTACGAAGCTAACTGGATGGAACTACAAAACAATGGATTTATCGCACGAGTCCAGTGTGCAGAGGTATGATATCAATATTGACTTTTCCTTGCAGTTTTCAGTTAAACGATTTCATACATCCTTTTGTCATAACTTGTGTTCTATTTCTAGGTGTGGTGTCCAATGACACCTGAGTTTTACAGAGAATATCTGAACATCAGAACAAGGAAAAGAAAGGTATTAAAAAACCCAACGACATGATAAACGTCTTATCATTTCAGCTATTTCTTTAGACGATTTAGTGTAAATTTCAAGAAAAACTATTTATTAGCTCTCCTGATCGATACTTAGGACTTGGCCATCATTTACCTTCGCTTATACGATTTGTCCACACAACTAAAGAGATTGACCTTCGCTTTCCATATTATGTTTCGTTCCAGTCACCACAATCTGGAATGCCTGGAATGTTTTCAAAATAATGGCTTATGGCTCCGGCCAAAGGGGTACCTTTTTCAGGCTTTAGGTGTATTAAAGGGTAGGGATTTCATTAGTTGGCGTATATGAAAGGGTGGGGAAATCTGTCATTTGGATCTGTAAAAAGGCTCAAAAGGACTAACGGACACATTTTATGAATGTGAAAGAGACGAGAAAACTTCCTGGTTTACTAACGGTTATTGTCTTGACCATTTTGCAGTTATCTCAGTGTCTTAGCTTCTAGATATCAGTTTACGCAGCCAGTCTTAATTGACTCAGCAGAGGAATAATTTATAGTACTTGAGTTTAAATTCATCTTTTCTCCTGTCGTTTTAGTTATTGTATGTTATGAACCCAAACAAGTTTCGGTCTTGTGAGGTGAGTACAAAGCAGCTGTCAGCTGCTTAATACTGTATTATGAAAGTGAATATATGAGGAACGTTTCATAAATTTTAAATACAGAAAAAAGATTTAACATTCTATGGCTTGGTACAAAGCTGTTTTTCTCCTTGACTTGATTCCATGTACTTATTATGCGATTTTTTCCTCCGCAGTTTTTGATTCGTTACCATGAAAGGTAAGAAACTGAAAGCAAGGGCTTAATGCAATGTGTTATAAAATCTTCAACCTAAGAAAGTTTGTCTCTTTACACCTGCAAATTTTGTTACATTTTTTCCTTTCTTTAGACGGAATGACAAAGTCATTGTGTTCTCGGACAACGTGTTTGCTCTCAAAAAATACGCTGAAAAATTAAAGAAGTAAGTTCTGTGATTCATATCTGTAATTTCCAATTGTCTTATCCAGGCTTTAATCTATTGACTGATATCACTGCTTTTAGACCTTTTATTTACGGGCCAACTTCTCAAGGTGAACGAATGCAGATTTTGCAAAACTTTCAACACAATCCTGTTGTCAACACCATATTTATCTCCAAGGTAAGACTCTCTGTGCTGTATTAGGCCCTGTCCACATCAGTGCGTTTTCAAAAGTATGCTTTTTCATTTTCATGGAAAACGTATCGATCGATTCGCTTCCATACTACCGTTTCGATGCGTTTTCAATTGTCCGCACAAAAACTTTCGAAAACGTGACGTAAGCTGCATCCTCGGAGACCCAGGGGCAGTCAGTCGGGTCGGGAGAAAAGGCGGGACGAAAGTTTTGAAGTATGGGCGAAAGAGCCCCTGGGTACCGACTCTCACCGAACTATTTCCAAAAATTCAAGCTGATGCCGGCCCCTGATTGGGCACAAAAAATGCTTTGTATTATTGTGCCCAATCGGCGAACAGTTTCTCCTGAGTTCTTTTCGCGAGTTCGTACACGACGGCTATTGTCTCTATCACGTCTTGTCTGGCTAATGCACCAGAGAAATGCACGCAGTCAGGAAAATTTCGGTTTGATATAAAATCCCTATCTGCAGGGTTGTCAAAACGATTTTAAGTAGCAGGAGAATAAGAGAATGTAGCCGGCATTTGTTTCCCGGCGGGGCCGGTAGGGGAAGACTCCTGAAACTCCTGAAACCCACTATTGATATAAACAGTTCAATCCAGGTTAGTAGCATCTGTCAAACATTATAGCATCGAAACTGCATCTGAATTACTAAGTAAAACTTTGGTGGAAGCATGCAAAGAAGCCGGATAAAAAGCGAGAGGCAGCAAAATTAAATGCAAACCACAAAACAAATGGTTCGATCAGGTCGAGGAACACATATCACTAGGGCCATGTATCCCAGGCAGGAGAACACATATCAATAGGAATGTGTTTCGGAGGTAGGGGAACACATATCACCAGGGATATGTGTGTCCCAGTTAGGGGAACTCATATCACTAGGGATACGTGTTTGCCGCTTGGGAGAACACATATCACTAGGGATATGTGTTTACCAGGAAGGGGGAAATAAGTCACCAAGGATACGTGTTTTCCCAGGTGGGGGAACACATATCACTAGGGATACGTGTTTCCCAGATGGGGGAACACATATCACTAGGGATACGTGTTTCCCAGGTAGGAGAACACATATCCCTACTGATATGTTTAGGGGAACACATATCACTAGGGATATGTGTTTCCCAGGAAGAGGAACATAAATCACTAGGGATACGTGTTTCTTAGGTGGGGGAACACATATCTCTTGGGATATGTGTTTCCCAGGTAGGGGAACACATATCACCAGGGATATCTGTTTCCCAGGTGGGGGAACCCATATCACTAGGGATATGTGTTTCCCAGGTAGGGGAAAATATATCACTAGAGATACGTGTCTCCCAGGTAGGAGAACACATATCACTAGGGATATGTTTTTCCCAGGTAGGGGAACACATATCACTAGGGATATGTGTTTCCCAGGTAGGGGAACACATATCACCAGGGATATCTGTTTCCCAGGTGGGGGAATACATATCACTAGGGATATGTGTTTCCCAGGTAGGGGAAAATATATCACTAGAGATACGTGTCTCCCAGGTAGGAGAACACATATCACTAGGGATATGTTTTTCCCAGGTAGGGGAACACATATCACTAGGGATATGTGTTTCCCAGGTAGGGGAACACATATCACCAGGGATATCTGTTTCCCAGGTGGGGGAATACATATCACTAGGGATATGTGTTTCCCAGGTAGGGGAAAATATATCACTAGAGATACGTGTCTCCCAGGTAGGAGAACACATATCACTAGGGATATGTTTTTCCCAGGTAGGGGAACACATATCACTAGGGATATGTGTTTACCAGGAAGGGGGAAATAAGTCACCAAGGATACGTGTTTTCCCGGTGGGGAAACACATATCACTAGGGATATCTGTTTCCCAGGTGGGGGAACACATATCACTACTAGAGATACGTGTCTCCCAGGTAAGGGAACACACATCACTAGGGATATGTGTTTGCCAGGAAGGGGAACATAAATCACTAGGGATACGTGTTTCCCAGGTGGGGGAACACATATCACTAGGGATACGTGTTTCCCACTTGAAGGAACACAAATTACTAGGGATATGTGTTCCCAGGTGGGGGAACACATATCACTAGGGATACGTGTTTCCCAGATGGCGGAACACATATTACTAGGGATATGTGTTTCTCAGGTGGCGGAATACATATCGCTAGCGATACGTGTTTCCCAGGTGGGGGAACACATATCACTAGAGATATCTGTTTCTAGGAAGGGGAACATAAATCACTAGGGATTTGTGTTTTCCAGGTGGGGGAACACATATCATTAGGGATACGTTTTTCCCACGTGGGGGAACACATGTTACTAGGGATATGTGTTTCCCAGTTGGGGCAACACATATCACTAGGGATACGTGTTTCCCACCTGGGGGAACACAAATTACCAGGGATATGTGTTTCCCAGGTGGGGGAACACATATCACTAGGGATACGTGTTTCCCAGATGGGGGAACACAGATCACTAGGGATATGTGTTTCCCAGGTAGGGGAACACATATCACTAGCGATACCTGTTTCCCAGGTGGGGGAACACATATCACTAGGGATATTTGTTTCCCAGGTAGGGAACACATATGACTAGGGATATTTGTTTCCGAGGTAGGGGAACGCATATCATCAGTGATGTGTGTTTCCCAGGTTACAGGCAGCAAAAACCTCAAAGTAGCCGGTGATAGCGCCGGTTGCGGCGGAGTTTGACTACCCTGCATCTGATTTCAAAATACTGTCTGCCCGAAAACCAAAGATGCTTTTCTAAAAATACAAGCTTGAGCTTACAACAGGTATTCATGCACGCTTGCGTCGGTCACGTCTTGCGTAAATGTTAAGGAATTTTTAAAAGATACCACGACGGCTGACGACCACGAAAACGTCGCATGGAAAAGTGAATTCACATTTTTTCAGTCTCTCTCGTGATTATTCCAACTCGCTTATTTTGTCAAATGCAAGCGAACTCTTCTGGAGCTGAATTTCTATCCACCATATCCAAGTTCATGAAGAGAATGAATTTTGTCATTGTTTGTTTACGTCCTTGAGAAAAGGCGAAATTAGGCATTTTCACGGGCAGTCGTGTATTTGACTTTCTCGTCGCCGCCGCATCTTAAACTTGATGTTATTTACGATACATTGTGATCCGTCAAAAAGAGAATATCCTCGGGCAAAATTGAATTGCTCCTGCTAATAGCATCCCAAACGTTGTTTCGACTTATCGGTAGTTCCTTCGTTTCTGATTAGGAAAGTAGAAAATAAAAGTTTCCCTTGGACGCACAAGTTTAGTGAACGAACCGGGCAACTGTGGCGAGACAATAGCCGTCGTGTACGAACTCACGAAAAGAACTCAGGAGTAACTGATCGCTGACTGGGCACAATAATACAAAGCATTTTTTGTGCCCAATCAGGAGCCGGCATCCGGTTGAATTTTTGGAAATAGTTCGGTGAAAGTCGGTCCCAGGCGCTCTTTTGCCCGTACTTGAAAACTTTCGTCCCGCCTTTTCTCCCGACCCGACTGGCTGCCCCTGAGTCTCCGAGGATGCGTTTTCGACCGTCCACATTAACACGATATGTACGCTTTTTTAGCTACATTCAAGAGCGTTTTCAAATCGTTTACGATGAAAAGGTTCATCGTATTAATGTGGACGGAAGGCCTAAAGGCGTGGAAATGTAAAACGCATTCTTGTGGACGGCGCCTTAGAAATGTAATGGATAAGCCGACATATTACATATCATTATTTTTGTTTAATTTCTAGGTTGGGGATAATTCTTTTGATCTCCCTGAAGCAAATGTCCTGATTCAGGTAAAATGTGTACAGTTAATTATGTCAATTGAGTTTGAATTCAGACAGTAAATGATTTTCATCTCTATTTGCTTTTTGGTCAGATTTCTTCACACGGTGGCTCCAGAAGACAGGTTAGTGCGGTTACTTATTTTTCACTGAGTTACGTTCTCCTTTATGTTCACAGTTAAGAGGTGGTTTATCATATCTTGAGTTCCCCTCTCCGTTAACAAATTAAGCATGTAGACATTTCCTGTAATTTGAATTTTATAGTGGTCTGTGTTTTTGTGGCATAATTAAATCCTTTCATTTCTTCTTTTCTTAAACGAGGAAACCGTTACTTGTACAGGTGCAGTTAAATATTTACAATTTTTTACTGTGCTCTTTCTGTTGTCTTTGTTAGTCTCGCTTGCGCAAGCAGCGAGCCTCATAATCTGTAACACGTTTTTGTTCACATTTAGGACACAAAAAGGGGGATCATTGTGCCAGGCGTACCTTGCGGAGACCGTGGAAACTTTAAACAGGAATCGTTGCGTGATCGAGGCCACGCATGTTTTGCGAATTAAATTTAGAGCTTTTCCGAAACGTGTCGGTCCACGAATTCTATCGCTTCAAAGCGTTGATTACTTCGGAACAAGTGAATACTACTGAGTGGTCGAAAAAAAAAAAAGAATAATCTTGATTAGCAAAGCTACGATGGTCATTGTATGCAAATAGTTCTTTTGATGAACATGCGGTTTATTTTCAGCGGTGATTGAAATGACGTGCCATGTAAATCACTTCTTTGATCTCTGGCAATGATGTTATTTCTCAAGAGTCGATGCCCTTGAATTTTCGTGTATTTATACACGCGTATAGCCTGCGACCTCAGACGTATTTCTGGTCGTCGCTAACACGCTTACTAAATCAGTTTAGAAACAAATAAAAAGAATCGACGACGATAAAGTAGGAAGTGAAAAACCTTTAGAGAGTAAATCCTGTTTCGTGTAGAATTAATCGCCCTCTTATTTCTCCATTTAATCTCCAAGCAAGCGAGACTAAACGTCGCTGTAAGAGCGTTCTTGTCTCTATTTTAATTATTTTTAGTAGTATTCATTCCTTTATTTATTTATTTTCTTAGGAAGCACAGCGTCTAGGAAGAATTCTCCGAGCGAAGAAAGGTAGCTTTATTTTTCAATTTGGTTATAACTTTAACCTCGACAAAAAGAAACAGAAGGAAAATATTTATCTTACTTCAGGTCACTCCTTCCATGACTCCTACTAACGGTAAACGTTACATATGTTTTATATTTTGTAGATATGGCTGCCGAGGAATATAACGCATTCTTTTATACGCTAGTCTCCACGGTAAGCAGAACAACTAAAGGCCATCTATTAGCATCTCACACAAATTCATAGGCTTTGATCCTTGCCTGCATTCTTTTGGGCAGAATCTACTAGCTTTGTCTTTTTGACATTGACAAACTCTCTTTTTAGCTGAGAACATCGCAAGTCGTCTTCTCCTAACTACTGAGCCGGACTATGTCAGATAATATTCGAGCAAAACATACTTAACATTCAGTATCTGGGGTACTGTTCTTCAAGAAAAGCTGCCCTTAAACGTTACACTAAATGTAAACTTACAAATCCTTCAGCCTGTCTAGATATTTTTCTTATACCCCGGTTACACAAGTCAAGGACCATTTGATCCTGTAAATAAGAAATCTTAATTGACAAGTTTATTCTGGGGCCTTGTCAAGGAAACTCATGCAAACTGAATGGGGCTTTGATTGTCATGATCTTCCTTTTCTGTTGCTTTCAATCAAGTAATAGCTTACGTTCTCGCATTTCCGCACAACTATTTCTTAGTATGCGGTACCATGTTTTTCTACCAACAGGATACTGAAGAAATGTACTATTCTTCAAAACGACAAAGGTTTCTGGTGAATCAGGGATACAGTTTCAAGGTGCGCTGATCTGCGTTACAGTTCTATTAGGTGCAATCGCTTGTAATTGTTCTGTTCCGTGAGTAACTGTTCTTGTTTGTGTCTATTTTGAAGGTCATTACAAGACTGGCTGGTATGGAGGAGGTAATATTTTCCTTTCACTTAGAAATTACATTCGCAAACTCCTTTGCATGTCTATATGTGGCCTTTGATGGTTTTAAATGAATAAAACGTGAACTAGACTAAATTTGTAATTCAAGCGTGAATTAGTGAAGGTCTGTTTGTTGGAACGTAAGATAGGTTATTATTGCATCAGAAAATGTAATTATACTTCTTTTCCAATCCGACGACAAGATTTCACTGACAATACTTTGCGTAAGAGTAGTCTTTTTAATCCAAACAAATGCTCAGGGCATTTCTTAAATTTGCTACTTTGGCGAAGGAACAAATTCATAGGATAACAGTGAGGCTGCATTGGGATACATGTACAACGTTCATGTTTAATGATGTCCACTTATCAATTGTCATTGATCAAACACTCCATTCTTAAGCTCAAAGATCAGTTGGTAACAGCTAACATTTGAGCATTCATATTGTCAAACAGGAGAATTTAGAACTGGGAGACAAGAGAAAGCAACAAGAGCTACTTCAGCAGGTGTGTATACTGTTTAATTTGGGAAATCTGTTAGAAATGACCTCCTCTAACCTCTCAAAAATAGTTTTATACTTAATCCAGCTGAAGATCTCGGGGAATATTTTGTTTGTTGTCTGACTATTCACAGCCTTCTGGTGACATCATCTAGTGAGTGTACTCCTGAATATGACTGTTGATGACAGTGTGTTTGTTTACACTCAATCTTGTGACATATCTTGTAACGCTTTGCTGTGCAGGTCCTTGCTGCTAGTGACGCAGATGCTGATGAAGAAAGAGTCGCATCTGATTCAGTCAGCCGCAGCAGTTCATCGGTGAGTGCTTTTTATGATGAGCGAGGGGAGCTGTGGGCCACGAGTGAGTGGAGGTACATTCAAGCCGGGCGGGTGGCAAGAGAGAAGTATCATTGGAGTGGGGAGAATTATACAGTCGCCATCGCCAGAGTTTTATTATCCGGAAATGCATAGTAACAATTAATGTCATTAGTATGATGGGGCTGGGGAGTTTTATACTTTAGGTATGGGATTTGCTCACTGTTATATGTTCATGCTGTGATCTGGGAGGGTAGGGTGGGTGTGCAATCCCGTAGGAGGGGATACAGGTGTGTGACATCGGAGTCAGAGATCAGAGAGTATGGTTATGATTTGACAGTCCTAAGATGTCAGTTAATTGTGTTTGCATTTATATCTATTTTGTAAAGCTAAATGTGGCAAACACTTCAATTAAGTCAGTCAGCATTTGTGACCCTGTGACAGAGTACTACTCCTTTACAATGAGATATGATCTCCCAGTGGTCTTTTTTTATTTTAGAGCTCTTTGGTGTCTCGTCGACAAGGTTCTATGGCGTCCATGTCGGGAGCAGATGACATGATATACCTTGAGTACAAAAGCGGCACTAAACAAACCAAGAACCGCCATCCACTCTTTAAACAGTTCAGGAAGAAATGAGTGTACATGTCAGATATCTCCATCCCTAACGCGTTAAAATGACGGAAAAGAAGGACACATCCAAGTTGAGGAACCATTTCTCTTAGAGCTCCATTAATATTTCAAGCCTTAGAAAGTGGTTATTTACTGAAGAAAAGCGGAAAAAGTGTTACTATTTGTTCTCATCAGTCTGAAATCTTGTTCCAAGCTGAACCCAAAGTGTCTCAGCAAATCAAATTAAAGATTATTTATGACTTTTCCGTTGATGCTTTGTTGTTGTGATAAAACTTCTTCAAATTAGGTTTAAATAGTTTGCCGTGACAGATGACGTTAATTTATTTTTTATGGAGGGTTCTCGCCAAGTAACACTCGGGACTTTTCAGCCATAAAAGAGAAAATAATAATAATGATCACAATAATAATAATAATAATCTTTATTGAAATTAAAGTGAAATTTGACAGTACAATTGAAGTAGAATCGTATCTCTAAGTTATAATTAAAGCATAGCCTAATTACAAAGCAGTTCTTAAAGCACTTAGTGTGTTGCATCTTAATGAAGGCATTGGTACAGCTTCCACCAGTTCTGTAGGCAAATTGGTTAGCACCTAGTCTTGACTCTTACCTGTCTCATTGAAGATGTTAACTGCCCTTTCAAAAGCTTGTGCTATTACCGGGGTCACACTAATGCGTCTAAAGTCCTCACAAATCGAATTTAGGTTCACTTCCTGCCACGTCGATAGCTTCGGGGTTGTGGCGCTTACAGGTACTTTTATCAGTGTAGGTTTAATATACCTCTCATCCTTGCATGAATGCCCAAAGAACCTGCTTAACTGTTCTAGAAATTTATCATCTAAGCTTACAACTGCTCTGTCCTCCCGTCGAGTACTGAAACCCCCTCTTCCTTCCATTCCCTCCAATTAAAGCTTTACGACCTTTGATGATACACTTAATTATTCCTTGCTTTAGTTGCGACATGGCGTACGTGCCGACAGTTGTCCAATCCCACTCAGATAAACGTTCTTCGGCAATCTTTATCTAAGGGTGCTTTCCAGAAGTCAAAACTGGCTGGCGTGACCATGACCTGTTTTCATGGTAACTTACCTATTTATCATGCTATCTATTTTTCTCATTTTTGGTTTATCATTAACCTCTCATCAAAATTTAAATTCAAACTTTAGGAGTCGTTATGGTGTTTTCTTTCAATGTAGCTTTTAAAAGAATCTGTCCTCTTCAAATATTGTATAATTAACAATTACAGTCAAACCTGGTCAAGCGTACCCCCAAGAATCCATTGATGAATTTATTATTCAAAAGTTGAATCCGTTGCTAGAAGTAGGGCGCGATCCATTCAACCAAAATTCCAACCGGTCCGACCGGGAAAAGTGGTCCACCTCAAAAGGTGGACCCGTTTTTTCGAAACTTTTCCGGTTGGACCGAACCGATCCATTAAGTTTTGGACCGAAATTTCCGGAAATTTTGGTTGAGTGAATCGCGCCCCCTCTCGCGCGCCCGTTCTTTCTTCGCGACCAAATTCTTCCCGGCGCCTGCTAAGCAGGCAACGCCTCTGCCAGTCGTTATGAGCTCCCTATCCGGGACGTTGGTTGAGTCCCCAGACGATCCGCGCGGGAAAACTCACTTCTTAGCAAAATAAAAACGCTAACGTTTGGGGTGACTATCCGGCTTATCCGGCAAATAAACTCGCCTTGCCTAGTCCCCAGGCCTCATTATTCCGCGCGTTCTATGCGTTTCGTGTCGCCTACGTCACCGAAATGTATTGACCGAGAAAGCCTGGGAAGACGCCGTAGGGACTAAGGAAAAGGCAAGCCTGAGAAAACAGCCGACAGTCCTCGACGCCACCTTAGGCTTGGATAAATTCTGCTCGTAAAATGGCTTATTCTGCCTGCTGGCAGTGCTCGTAAAAATAGCTTATTCTGCTGAAAAATTTGGCTCCGACACTCTTATTCTGCTCGACTTCTGCTCGGTATTCGAAAAAATTTTCGGCCCTTCGGGCCTTTTCGGATCTCTGATCTCGGATGTTGGATGTCGAATCTCGGATCTCGGATGTTGGATGTCGAATCTCGGATTTCAGATGTTGATTCCGGATGTGGGATATCAAATGTCCGATGTCGGATGGCACCTATAAGCTTCTGTACCAAAACAAAAAAAGAGCTTGGTCAGTTCGTCAAACAAACCTACCAGAAAGGAAAGAGACGAAGAAACGTGAGGGAAAAGGTTAATAGCCAGCAAGACAGAACACTGAAGCTTATTATGGTGGTATACCACCTTTTGAGTGGTCTTCTCGTTTACATCGAGCACGACTCTCTTTGGATCCAACATAAGGAAATGCAAAATACCGTGCCAGAACACATGTTTCATATGGCTGACTTCTACCAAATACACTTTCATAAGGGGTGGCCTTTGGAATGATTGTCAAAATAGTTGATATCTCTTGGTATGTCGGAAAGGATTGGTGATTAGTTCTTTCTTGCCCACTTTTTTGAAAAATTGAGCGAGTTGGAACTTCGCCAAACCCGCCAAACTACATTCCCAGAGAAAAGTAGTTGGGAAGGTTGTACAACTTAACAGTACGTCCATTTTAATCCTCAAAAAAGAGAGTTTTGTCTTTTGCTAAATATCCCCTGTCCCCCCCGGCCCTATTCAAAGAAAAATTACGCGTCCAAACATAAAGTTTTGCTCAACACTGGGTTAGCGGCAAGGGGAGGAAGAGGAAAAAAGGGAGAAAAACAGCCTTCCCAACACTTTTGACGACAATTGTAAACAGCAAACTGGTGCCTTACGGCAGGAGGCTGGATAGGAAAAATAAAGAAAGAAAAAATAATAAAATGGTGAATTATATTTGTGTTGTATATATACGGTATTTTACAAGGGGGGAGGGGGCCGTTGAAGATTTGTGTTGCAAACCTAAATATCGGGCAAATATAATTCACCATTTTATTTTTGTTTTCTTTCTTTATTTTTTCTATTACTTTTCTATTACTCTTCCTGCCGTAAGGATCAGTTCTGACTGTTTTAATTTCAAAATTTGGTGCTACAAATTTTATTGATCCAGGTCCCGGACTAAAGATCTAGCGCACCCTCGAGGCCACCCTCCAGCGGTATGTCGCGCGTTGAGTGGTTTTGCCTTCAGAAGTGTTTCCGCCAAACTAGGACCTTTGTAGCACTGGGGGCTAATCTCGTACCCAGATCTTGGTACGAGATTAACTGGGGCTCCACGAATCAGTTCGGATCCTCGGGAGGGATAACCTGATAACCTGCGATCGCAGGTTACGGGAGTGATGGATTTTCACAGGAGCAGAAATTCAAACGTAAAGTTTGTTTCTGGATTTCTTGTTCGATTAAAAAAAAATCCGAAAATAAGGATTTCAATTTTCCAATCGCAGAATATTTATTTTTTGTGCCACGGTTCCCGCGATAAGATAAAGTTTTGGCTCACCAGCACCACAGCACCACGATCGACTGAGCCGGGACTGAGCCTACCCCTGCAAGGACATCTGTAACCGCTGAATGATTGCTTGAGTGCGTGCATGCTCAAAACGCATGGTGCAACAACAAAAATGGCGGGTCAAGGATCTGATCCTACGGATGCTGAAATTAAGGGCGCTTTTCGCGCGGGTCACTTTTTAAGACTTAGAAACCGGAAACCGCGCATGAAAAGCCTCTGGTACCCAGGGACAGTGTATTGCCTCGCTTTTATGAGAATGACGTCATCACGGAACTGAGGAACCATTCGATTTATATTTGGAAGCGACTTCGATAGCACTTTGCTGAAACCATTTTCGCAGTGTCAGAGGCTTCAAACGTGAAATCATGTCAGGACCAAAATCTGATAGCTTCAATAGGCCATCGTCCTGTCTAAAACAGTACGAAAATGATGAGATTTTTAGTATGATAGGTCGTCGCTGTACGGTAAGTTGTTTCTCGACAGGCCCTGAAGTCCATATAAGACTCACAGTCTGTAGTTGTAAATTGAATAGGCTTAATCCTAGATGTTTTGCCCAAACTTGACTTTGCATTGCATCACATTTGGTTCTTTCAGACTTTAGCTACATCCGTAGCTCAGCTTTACGTTGCTCCACCTGAAGCTCGAAACAGATGGAAAAAGAAATTAACAGGAGTCATTTGCTTTGTAAAGGACAATGGAAAGCGTTCGTACTTCCTTCGCATGTACAGCCTTGTGGTATGTGAGTTGCTCTCGATGAAATCCGCACCAAGTATTTCATTGTTATCTTTTGTAATCGCTCAGCTGAATGACCATTTGATTTTGATTTGTTGTTCACATTTGCTTTAGACAAAGACTCTGGAGTGGGAGCAAGAGTTGTACAATCAGTTTAAATACGTTTCTCCAAGGCCTTACTTTCACACCTTTGCAGGCGACGTGAGTTTATAAAGCTGGTATTTTATGATATTAGACTTATTTATCTGCTATTATATCAGTTGTTCTAAAAAAAACATTTTAAAATGACACCGAGGTTTGCCAAGTGAATTAAAATGTATCGATCTAGCTATCTTAAAGCTGGAAATTATGACGTAAGGTCTGGATAATTTTTTAAGCTAATGCCCCCCCTCCCCTGTCCCTTACCCAGCTTAGTGTTAAGTTTCTCGGAGTTACGCACTTATCAACGATCATCCAGGGGGATTGACCATGGGGACATATGTGGGTATAGCAGGACTTGTTGACTTTTGCTGCCAATGTTTAGTCTGGATTGGGGTTATTGGATCACTTTTGCACTTTTATTGCAAGATCCCAATGGAAAAATACCCAAGGGATTTGTAATCCGCCTTTTTTTTCTTTTATTTACCCTCGGCAGTATTTATAGCACTTATGCTAGTGGGGCCGATCAAATGACTGAAACAAGTAATTCAAATCCAACGTAACAGGGTCAAGAATCCCAATTGGCCAGAGGCAAACAAGCTGGCTATTTACAACCATGGTCAAGGATTTGAACTCAGGACTACCATGAACAAATCCAGCTAGTGGTCAGGGAGGGACTTGAACTCGGCACCCCCAAATTGCAAGTCCAGCGCTCTAACTGCTCAACCACGCTGCCTCTACACTCAGTAGAGAAGAACTGGGAGAGAGAATAGACCAAAGCCTACATATACCGAGATTGTTTAACCCTTGCCATGTTTCTATTTTCATATTAGACCAGGGGGCCGTGACACAGCTCCTTAAATGTCATTTTCCTGTACACGTAATGTTACTCTAAAGGGGGGGGGGGGGGGGTACTTCATTATAAGAGGCTAATGGGATGTGCTGCTGGATGGGGTCGCATTTTCACAACTGGATTGACTATCATAAGGTCGCACATTTTCCAATTTTTGGGGGTAAGACAGTTCATATTTACAGTTAGCAAACATACCAGAATGTTTGTACTGTAGAAGGAAAGTGAAGTATTCTTCATTCAATCTAAAGAATGGGTCAATTCATTAAAATAGAAAGTGACTAAGTTGGGATAGCGAAAATTTCCTATTTGCCCAAAAGTGACTAAGATGGGGTCTATAATTGGTCACAGAATAGACTTTAATGGGTTAGTTTTGTCTTTGTCATTGTATAAAAAGTTGTATTATTTTCATTGTCAAATTTTACTTTTGATAAGTGCATATTTTGCACAAAAATAAGAGTCATGACAGAATGGTCATACTGAAAGAAGAATCAGAGCAGTTTAGGTTATTTACAGGCTCATATACTTTGTCCTAGCCTGCGTAGCAGGTGCTTGGATGTAGTGGGCGCAAGAAAGAACAGGCACACGAGAGGGAGACACATGAGGGTGTAGCATCAGGTCAGTGGTTATATTTAGCGCATGCCTACTGGAATAAAGTGTGTTCATTTGCATCCGCCATCTTGAGTGTATGTTGTGTCTTCTTGGAGAACACTTCATGGTGTCAGAAGTGGGATGGAGCACCTGAAACTGCCTGAAGCTCTGATATTGTCTACAGCGACAAATAAAGCTGAAGCATGGCGGCGTTGGAAAATGTCATGGGACCTGTACAAAGTTGCGAGCGGACTCGATCAAAAGGATGAAAAGATTCAAGTCGCTACGTTGCTCCACGTGCTTGGCAAGGAATGTGTGGAAATTTTTTCAAATTTTGTGTGAGATTCTGAGGATGATCGGGATAAAATTGAGGCCGTCGAGGGAAAGTTCAAAGCTCATTGTGCACCACTAACCTCGAGGCACTTCAATCGTTATTTGTTTATCGAACGGAAACAGCAAGACGGAGAGACAGTCGATGAATTCTGTAGCGCATTGAAAACACTAGCTAAGAACAGCGACCTCGGTGATAAAGAGGAATCTTGGATTACATCCATGTTAGTCCTGGGGCTTAAGGATCCGCTTTCCAAAGAAAGACTGATGGAGAGAGAGCAGAGTTTAGAGAAAACATTGCAAGCAGCTCACATTGCCGAAACAAGCAAGCAGCACTGGGAAGAGCAGCAGGAAGCTAGTTTTAAAGCAATCAAGGAATCGCTTGTCCACGCCCCTATTTTAGGATATTATGATGCAAAGAAATCCCTGACACTACAAGTTGATGCCAGTTCAACTGGGCTGGGTGCAGCATTGATTCAGGAAGACCGACCAATAGCTTATGCCTCAAAGGCACTTACGCCCACTCAAGAAAGGTATGCCCAAATTGAAAAGGAACTTTTGGCAGTAGTATTTGGCTGTGCCAAATTTGCAGAGTACATCATGGGTCGTGATGTCACCGTTGAATCAGATCATAAACCTTTGGAGGCAATTATGAAGAAGCCCTTACACGTAGCACCCTTACGGCTGCAACGGATGTTGGTCCAACTCCAGCGCTTTCCAGGAATCAATGTGGTATACAAGCGCGGAGACAGCCTACATTTAGCGGATGCTTTGTCTCAAGCCCATTTGGAAGAACAGCTGACGAATGCTGAGCAACTCAACATAAACTTAGTAGAGGATGTTATCTCTGACCACCAGTTGGCCCGTTTCGCTGAGGCAACTAAGGAAGATGAGATTTTGTCTGACCTGCAACAAGTTATTTTGTCGGGTTGGCCAGATTCCAAAGGGCAAGTCCCACCCAATGCACAGGAGTTTTGGAATTACCGTGATGAATTAACAGTAGCCCAGGGACTGATCGTTAAGGGACAAAAGATTGTTGTGCCAAGTAGCTTGAGAGGAGAGATGCTTGAGAAACTGCATGAGGGACACCTGGGTATCAACAAGACAATAGCGAGAGCGCAGGACGTATTGTTCTGGCCCAGGATGAGTGTGGAGATAACCGAGAAGATTAAAAACTGTCCTGTATGTCTAGAAAATCGACCAAGTCAGCAGCCTGAACCATTGAAGTCGCACGAGATTCCACCATTGCCTTGGGCTAAGGTTGGCACAGATATTCTGCACAAGAATGGTCGGAACTACCTCGTTACTGTCGATTATTACTCCAAGTGGCCAGAAATGACTTTACTCCCGTCAATGACAAGCACCGGAGTAATTACAGCTCTTAAATCCCAGTTTGTGAGATATGGAGTCCCTTCAGTTGTCGTTTCTGACAATGGCCCCTGTTACAGCTCTGCAGAATTTAGGAAGTTTTCAGAAGACTGGGGTTTTGAACACATCACTTCAAGTCCTGGGTACCCACAATCCAATGGCCAGTCAGAGAGAACCATCAAGACTGTTAAAGCAATGCTGGAGAAAGCTGGTGACCCATACAAAGCTCTCCTTTCTTACCGAAATACACCCCTGGAGGAAGTTAATCTGTCACCCTCACAAATGCTAATGGGCAGACGTTTGCGTACCTCAATTCCAGCGACTGAGGATTTGTTGAAACCTCAACTCTATGACCCTGAAGATGTCCTCCCTAAGTTAAAAGAAAGGCAGAGAAAGCAGAAGCTGCAGCATGACAGAAAAGCAAAGGAACTGCCCCCTTTGAGGGATGGTGAGGTTGTAAGAGTTAGAGAAGGCAACAAGTGGAAACCAGCTAGAGTTACACAGGTTCTTCCCTCACCCAGATCTTACAAGGTTGAAACAGAGCGTGGAGAGTACCGAAGAAACCGTCGACATTTATTAAGAACTGAAGAGTCTCAGATCCCGGAAATCACCCCTACACCGGAAGTCTTGAATGATGAGGACCTGACAGACACCGAAGTTGAACCATCCTCTGTTAGAGTGGCCCACGAGAATCCTGTAACACCGCCAACCGGAATGTCTAGGGCTTCTACCACACGGTCTGGTTGGACAATTAGGGAACCGCAGAGATTTAAGGACTATGTTAAGTATTAGATACAAAGCAGACACTTTGCAGCTTTTCATTTAAGCTTTCTGTTTTCAGTTTTCAGGAAAGGACACATTGCTCTTGTTGCAGCATTGTCTTGTGTTTCCTTTTTTTGTTTGTTTGTTTTGTTTTTTATTGTTACGGTTTGTTTGTTAAATTCAGTAATTTTAGTTTTCTTTGTTTCTTAAAAAAAAAAAGGGGGATGTAGCATCAGGTCAGCGGTTATATTTAGCGCATGCCTACTGGAATAAAGTGTGTTCATTTGCATCCGCCATCTTGAGTGTATGTTGTGTCTTCTCGGAGAACACTTCAGAGGGGAGAAGGAGCACCTGCCCGGAAGGCCCATGAAAATCATCTCCAGCCCCGAATATAATTACCTGGCAGCCACTGCGTGATCTGTCAAAAATTTTGACAGAAAACAACTGACCTCACACAAACAAAGCATGCTGCAAAAAAGCGTCGTACATTTTATCCTCGGTCTAAATATATCTGTTATAAAGATCAGCTGGGTTATCTGATTATAGAGCTATGGAACAATAAAGTGTCAGTTAACACACAGCTTTAAATCATTTTTAACCAGGGCCATAATAAATAGGAAAGAGCAAAGTCAAAAATGGGTATCTTTTAAAGAATGCATGGTGGGTATTATAAAAAGCTATTAAATATTGTTCTCTGAGCTTCCTTAGTCGCAACTGTACAGACACCAACGAACAGAGTGTACATGGAAAATGAACATTGCTTTTACTGCGCGAAGTGGCAACCGTTTTTGGAACAGGCATGTCCTACTATGCGAACGTACACAAACTGTAGCAAGATGTTTTCTGTTGCAGCAACAAGACATAAACAACAGACCTGAGGTTGATACACTAGTGAAATTAAAGGTGTTTCAAATTCATGCCCCCGGTAAGTGTTTGAATTCATCAATCCTGTCCAAGTTTTGATGGTATGCATTCCATCGACAACACAAGTCACCAAGTACTCCTGAGCAAAGAATATTTCCTCTGATCTTCATTTCATCGATTTGGCAAATCATTTGTCTCCCGCCACTTCTGCTAATGCGTATCTGATGTCAATTCTTTCCATCATGAATACCATTTGAACACTCCAACTTTTCTTTGAGATTACAGCCACATATATTTTAGTCCCATTAAACCAGATTGAAGTGACCTCCGAGACCTGAACTTCAGTTATACCATTTGGTGGTATCAGGAGCTGGTGGTGTAATATAAGACCTTCACAACGTTGTCCATGTACTATTAATTGACAGTTTTTTCTCTTAGCGCAGTTACTTGTCCCCTCGGAAGCCTCGCAACCAATATTATTGGAAGTATCCACACTCACACAATGCAGGCTGAAACAGTTTTCGTGGGCCTTTCGGGCAGGCACTCCCTCTCCCCTTGTGTGTCTCCCCATCGCAGGCCTGTTCTTTCTCGTGCCCACTACTTCCAAGCGCCTGCTACGCAGGCTATTACATAGTATGGGCTTGTAAATAACCTAAACTGCTTTTGATTCTTCTTTCATTATGACCATTCTGTCCTGACTCTTATTTTTGTGCAAAATATACACTTATCAAAAGTAAAATTTGACAAAGAATTGATATTATGATATGTGCATATTTTTTTTTAGACTTATAATGCTGGCCTTAATTTTGCAAATATTGAAGAAGCCCATAACTTTTTCAATGAGATACAAAAGAAGCTGAAGGCAAAAGAGCAGAGACGGCAAGGTGATGGTTTAAAATTGAAAAAGAAACATAAAAAAGTAATAACATAGAGTAACCACTAATAGAGAGACCAACCTCCAGAGAGCTTAAATTTGGAAACTGTCTCTTTTGCAGTACCTCCAAGATAAACCACCCCAACCCCACCTCACCTCCCCCCCCCCTTCATAAACACATTATGCAAGTATGGGCAATATACATGTAAGTATATGGATGCCCATGTTTGGCTCAATCCATTGCCCCACAAAGGGGATAAAGCCAAAATATCCAGGATTTTGTCTGTGCCTTTGTGGTCCTGTTTTACATTCTTTTTTTTACTGATAAGTTTATGCCATACAGGCACCAAAGTTTTTTGTACAGAGTCATGTATCAAATTCTGAAACTAACAAAAAGTTGACTGATTTGTAGATAGAAGAAAGGACACTTCAAGGAACAAACAGCAACCACCCCCTCCAGCCCTAGGAGGAAATGTGGACATAAACAAAAGAGCTTCTTTACAGAACAATGGTGAGATAATAATAAAAATTATCAAACTCCTCCATGAGGAGGCCAGTCCATCCACTTTAAAGTTGTTTTCAGGAAAACAAGCATAGTGGGCCCGGCCATGACATATTTAGCCCAGATCCCAAGCCGCCAAAAACAATGAGCACCTAGCAGGAGACAGAAGAAACATCCACTGTACTTTTACCTTGAAATAACAAGAACAACAAACTTTTGCAAAAAGAAGTTACAATTTATTATTTTGTGACCACATGTGTTTCTTCTTAGAGTAGATATATATAAACTGGTAGATTCTCCTGTTACCTGTCTGTATGGAACCAAGGGATTCAATTACCCAATACTTCATACTCAAGAAAGGTTTTATGATTGTGTTTTCTCCAAAGATAATTTTAGCAACATGAGCCACTCACCATCTCAGACAAGTCTTTCATCATTGGATGCTCCATCAATGCAAAGAAAAAAAAGTAAGGAACGTAAAGAGAATAAGTCCAGCTCTGGTAATAACAAGAAAGGTGCAAAGAGAAAGCTCACCAAAGATGACATTGGAAAACCTGAGAACTTTAAGTAAGTTGTAATGGTAAACTAATACTGTTAGTATGTTCTGTCATGAGATTTATTTTAAAGCAGATACTGTAAATAACATATTGGTAAATATCAAATATTGCTGGCAAAACTTTTTTTTTTTTTTCATTTTCACAGGCATGTTGGACACATTGGTTGGGATCCTCAAGGTGGATTTGATGTAAGCATACCCATAATTAGTTAGCATTTCATTGCTATTAATATTGTAGTAATTGCAAGTAATGTCCGTCTGGAGTCATTTTTCATTAGATCACTGTACCTGGTTCCATATTGTTAATGATAAGCAAAATAATCATGACTTATAATCAACACCACCCGAAATCTTTCTGTTGGTGGAGGTGGTGGTGGTATTTATGTAAGGTGAAGGTAAAGGCACACACGGGCCAAAGGCCCAAATGGCCGGAGCTTATCCCATTTTTCGTAGCATAGAGCACCTAGGAGTATTACTACCCCCTGGAGAGGATGCAAGTCCATCCAGGGTTACCCCCCAGCAGTATGTCAGCGATTCCCACTTATACACCTGTGTGAAGAGACACAAGGTGTAGTGAAGTTCCTTGTCTAAGGAAACAACACACAATGGGCGAGGCTTGAACCCCGGACCTCCAGATCCAGAGTTTGAGGTGTTAACCACTCAGCCACACTTGCCTCCACAATTATTTAGATGTTAATCCAACACTCAGCTGTACAACTGATTTTTTTTAAAACTCATTCATGTTTTTATTGCAGATTGACAATGTGCAAATGGATGACAACTGGAAAAAACTCTTTGATTTGGTTGGTGTGACTGATGAACAGAAGCAAACAAAGGAAACCATGGAGTTCATTTATGACTTTGTGGAGAAAAGGGGTGGAATTGAAAATGTTACGCGGGAAATAGAGATGGAGAAAATCAATGGCCCTCCAACATTGCCTTTTAGAGATTTAGGTGATTATCTCATAACTACATATAATGAAAGAGAAACGTTACTGGTTAGTATTTCTTGGCCAGTGTATGTCAATGTTTCCATTTGTCACTGACTTAGTAAAGGCTTTACTATGATTGTGTGATTACTGGCACATGGAAACTGCCTACGGTGAAAGATGATTTTGTGAGATATCTTATGGTGGTTAGATAAGGTGTATGTCGACAGGTCACTTTCTATGGTAAAATTATGCCAGCATTTTCTGTTAGGATAGTCTACAGCCAGACAGACTAGTTTTGATTGACAAATGCTCATCTTGAGAAACTTTTTCGACTTTTTGTTTTCAGCACCTCCAGCCCCTTCCAGAGGCCAATCCCGAGGACCTCCACCTCCCCCACCCCCCTCACGAGGGGCCCCACCACCACCTCCAGCCAGGGTAGGAGGAGCTCCACCACCACCTCCCCCATCTCGTGGTGGCCCTCCACCTCCTCCTCCCTCAAGAGGAGCCATGCCACCTCCTCCCCCTCCCATGTCTAGAGCACCTCCTCCTCCTCGAGCTGGTGTACCCCCTCCACCAGCCCCTCCCCCTCCCCCACCAGTTGGTGGAATGCCTCCACCGCCACCACCCATGGGCCGAGGTGGTCCCCCACCCCCTCCTCCTGTTGGTGGTGGTCGAGGGAGTCTACTGGACCAGATTCATCAAGGAGCCTCACTTAAGAAGGTAACACCTAATGAAAGGAGGAGTAGCAGCTCTGATGGAAGGAGTGGCTTGCTTAGTGATATCAGAACTGGTGTACAACTCAAGAAGGTAATAACAATTTACTACATTGTAAGCTAAAAATATCTCAGACTGACAAACTAATTATTATTTTACTGACTTACTGGCTCTTAGCCAGGCCTGGCTGACTTTCTGACTGACTTTCTAGGATAAAAGCAATGTCCTTTGATATCCAAGCAAAGGAATCCTGTGAGTCAGCACAGAAATTGAATCCTGAAGAATAATTGCAGACTCCTTGATGTGGTTATATATTTTAATTTTGCGACTGAAAATCCTCTCTTGGTACAATTCATGCATTATGGACCAAACACAAGATCGAGATAGCTGGATACTTACCAAGTTCTTTTTTATGTTTTCATGAACCAAGAAAGTTGAGGTCTATAAAAACCCCAAAAACAATGAGGCCAATATCCAGTCATCTTGACCAAACTAGCTTGGTCATTAAGGATTTATTATATGGCCAAAAAGAGAACTTTTTCTTGCGGAACCAATGCAGGAAATCTCGAGCGGGCAAGGCGGCCTCATCATGCTTATTTGGGTAGCTAGTCAGACAGACAAAGTATTCACTTCATCATTTCTGCTCACAGATTAAGCCAGGTAATAAGTAAAATACAATACAAAGCCCTTATTTAAACACAGCGTGAGGAGTAAGTTGTAACGTGATGCATCTGATCTTGTTAACAGGTATCAGAAGTGGATGGTAATTCGAAGCCTAAGCCTCCTGCCGGTGCTGATGGTGGGGGTATATTAGGTGCTCTTCAAATGGCATTGGAAAATATCAAGAAAGACACTCACTCCTCAGGTATTCTGTATTATTAAAATGCAGGGTGCTGCAGGGTTACCAGACTGGTTACCCTCTAACCTCCTCTGGTGTTCTGGGCTCCAATATAGTAATGTACATAGATCGTGAAAAGTTTTCGTGACCTCCATACTATCTGAGAGTCTAACACAAGTTTGTTGCCCTCAAAATAAAGCACCCGGTATTTGCTGGTGGATAGAAAGAAAATGCTTTATAATTGTGCTTCTGCTCTGAACTGTTAGTACTTAAGTACTTTTTACTGTTACTGACAATTGAAACGGTTGTTCAGACTTCTGTTAATAGTAATAGATTCCTTTTCAGGTGAGTGTAATAGTCCGGGTGTTCGTTTTTGTTTAGTTCATCTTCGGACAGATTAGGGTAACGCTAGGCGTCTATGGAGTAACGTTTGATTTAAGACGTGTATTCTTCAAGAACTGTTGTTAACTTGAACTGTTTTTGTTGAATATTTCAGATAGTGAAAGTGGTGAAAGTGGCTCTGAATTTGAGGATGATGAAGATGAATGGATGGACTAACCTCGTGACGTGTCATGAATTTCTGTCCCGTCTTATTAAACTCAAACTAATAAGTAGTTTTTCTCAGTGATCTGGATGCCAGGTGGTCGAGCAAGTCTAAACCACTTGAAGTCGAATAACTCTCATTTTAAATGGTGGTAAATTAATTTAATTTCACTAATATTAACGTAGCTTCGCCTTCAAGCAAACTGAGGCTCAACTCTGCAATCAAAAGCTCTATTTTCCTTTCCATTTTGGAACAAAGCAACTGTATATTCGTATCTCACCGAAAGTTGATCGTTCAGGTTTTATGATTGTATCTGATACTGGTCACAGGAACCTTCTTTTCTTATGGCGAACTGGGTTTGGATGGTTTTCAGGTTTCATTGTGACGACTTGGTATTAACTTTTGATTTTTCCAATACAATTTTTAGACATGAATAACCTTTCTGGGCGTAATAAATGTGCGTCATTTTCATTATTTGATGTTTATTGTCAGTTAATTCATTGTTTTGATGGTCAATGATTATGTTTTAGTTCTTCGGAAATTATAAGTGTTCGTAACACATCGTCTTCGTTTGTGTGCTTCTCAGACGTCCATTTATCATCGTCACGCAAAAATAAGCGTAGCTGTGTGTTGTGTTGTAAATCATAAACGTTGTAAGTGCCGGAACAGTGATGAATAAGCTAGAACCCTAAATCTGATACCGACTTTCTGAACGGAACACTATGCTTGCCGGAACAAATGCACTGTAAGCCGGTAAATGTATTAAAACTGATTTTGCGCTTTTTTGTCATGAGCTAAGTAGTCTGTAGAGTAGTTTGCTGCCATTGTTTGACAGAAAATTTCCATGTGAAGTGCATCTTTCTAAGCGTACATGTTCGTGTAATTTTATCATTCTACTTCGTTTAGCATGTTCTGAAGTGGATTTTTCTAGAGAGTAAGACAACAGATAATAAATTATAAATTGTTCTGTGATGAATTATTACGGAGACAGCATCTAATGTACAACAGAGGATTAAGGTCTCCTGAAAATATTTCACTGAGGTAGATAGCAAGAATATACCGGGTGGCAAAATAAATAAATAAATTAATTACTTGGTTAATTTTTCTGACAATAAAAACAACTGAAGAAGTGACATTTTTTGGTCATCGTTTGTATTGTTAACTGCTCACTGTTTCCGACCCACGGACTCAGCTGGACTCTGCGAGTATCGTTACCCTGCTGTTCCAGGCGTTTAACCCTATTTCTACAAACTGTACCGTTTGCTTCTACACCTGGAAGTGCAAACATTAGCCTTTTAAAACAGCACACTACAAGTAGTTACACGGTACAGCAACCTATGGGCTCTCCAGTTTCTGTTGTTGTAGCAGAAATTGTCATGCAAAACATCGAGGAACAAGCCCTAGCTACCTACACACGAACGGTACGTGTTTGGTTACGTTACGTTGACGACACATTCACCGCCGTACACAAAGCGCCGGATGCGTCTGTTGATGTTCCTGAGTATTTACCCAATTATACGACTGTCAACTTGCCAGCGTCGGTTAACTGGGGCCGAAATGATAACAATCACCACCGCTACGATTGATGATGCATACAATGAAGTAACAACATGGAGAAAAAACACCTTAGTCCCGTACGGTAAAACTGGTCGTAACTTTATTGACCAGTCAACGAAGCATATTCTTGTACCCCATATCATCCTGAGTGTTTACCCAATTATACGACTGTCAACTTGCCAACATCGGTTAACTGGGGCCGAAATTCCAACGGGGGAATGATAACAATCACCACTGCTACGATTGCTGATGTATACAATGAAGTAAAAACATGGAGAAAAAACACCTTCTTAGTCCCGTACGGTAAAACTGGTCGTGACTTTATTGACCAGTTTACAAAGCATATTGAGAACTGGAACAATAGATCACCCGTGCAACACCTTGCGCTAAAAGCCGCTATTGTTCTCCTT